>OY998120.1:10000000-11200000 GCA_963921985.1 Agrilus biguttatus
ATTTTCTGTAATTGTTTTTCTGGATATGACTTTTCAATACTTCCGTTGCTGAAAATAACAGGCAATCACAGAGGTACAAATAATTGGGTTTTCAATTTTTTATAAGAGCAATTTTTGGGCCATTGTGAGATGGAAGAAAATAATCAAAGCGATTCTTTTAAAATTACTTATATTAAAAGCTTATGGATATCAATATTCTAATACAACATTTCAAACATTTTACAACAGGAGTCAACATAGATTAGGAAGCTAAGAGCAGAGATATCATTTCCGACGTAATTTGTTTGGATTTTGGAATAACAAAAACTTTAGACAATTTTTGACCCTTTTACATTACTATGTGAAGTAATAGAATAAACCAACCTATAGAGTAGCCTTTTTCGAGATATCTTTTATAGATGATTCAGATTTTGATATACGAGGGTACATCCAATATAAACGGTAATTTTGTAAAATAATTTATTGAATAATGGTACAAACAAACTAAACATTTACAATTTTTCAATGTAGTCACCTACGTGGTCTACACACTTTTTCTTCTTCATAAAAACTTTGAGGTATTGTTTACGAGTTGTCAGCCAATTGCGCACAGACTCCTCTTCTTCTTCATTGCTTTCAAATCATTTGCCTCCAAGTGATTCTTTCAAGGGTACGAACAAAAAATAATCACAGGGTGACAAGTCAGGGGCATGAGGAGGATTATAGAGGCTCGAGGGCTTCTCAGCCCATTTCTTCCAATTTATTCCTTTTAAAAACTGCGGTGTGTGGCCTGACGTTGTCATGAAGGAGGATGACGTCTCGAATGGGCATACCGCATACCCCGTCGTTAGCTTCGATACGCGATTTTTGTCAACTGTGAACTGTAACAACTCAGAATAGTAAGCCGTATTCACTGTTCGTTGATCGTTAAGAAAATCAATGAGTAAAATTTCCCTTGAGCCTTTAGTCAAAGAAGTACAGCACAGTCGCAAGCACTTTTCCTGCTGAGAGACGGTTTTTGGCTTTGACAGGCCAGCTTTCATCCTTTATTTGCCATTGTTGATTCGGGAGTGTAGTGGTGGACCCACGTCTGATCACAAGTGATGATACGTCTCAAAAAAAACTCTCCTTCCTACCTTCTTGTCGAAATCGATTCAGAAGTCTTTCACTAATCTCCGACCTGACCTGGTTTTGATTTTCGGGCAACAACCTTGAAACCCAACGAGCACTAATTTTTCTAAAGCCAAGTTAATTAGTGATGATGGATTGAACACTCCCATAGCTGACACCCACTTCTGATGAGATTTGTTCAATAGTCAATAGTGAACCTTCAACAAGCTCTCAAACAGCACGGATGTTATTTGTGTCATTTGTGAAATTTGTTCTTGGGCGTCGATCATGATTTTCACATATACACTCCGATGGTTTAACGCCTTCATTTGTTGAAAACTTTATAATGATGCATTGTGCAACAGACGAAGGTACCTTGCGCTCAGTCATGGCTGTACTGCGGACAGAACCGATTGCAGCTGCTACCTAAGCCGGTTTCCCCCTCTTCATAAGTCAAACAACGCAGCTGCTAGCTAAGCCGGTTTCCGCTCCTCATATGTCAAACAATACTCGAACATCGAATCATACAGGTCGGAATTACGTGCTAATTTTAATAGTAAAATTATCGTTTATATTTGATTTACCCTCGTATATTAATATAGAAAATTGGACTTGAGACTATGATTTATTGAAAGTGCTAAAGTTTTTCTGGAGCAACAGTTGACTTTGCCATTTTTGATTCTTTTTTCAACTCTCCATAGTTGTGTTCTCGAAAAAGGTCACTCGAAATGGCGATTAAAAAACCTTCAAGGAAGGTTATTATTTTTGATGTAATGTATTTTACAAAGGCGAAGTTGAATCTGATTCCGGAATTATCTAAAATATTGAAATATCAAAATACCCTTATCCCAAATTCAAACAAGTCACATAAGCAACATTTGGCTTTTTTGGAGATAAAATACATCACAATCCTGACGTGCTGCATTTTAGTTGTTTTTTCCTTTTCAATTCCTTTTTGTTCAATAAATAGAAGGGAAAAACTTTTAAATATAAATGTTAGTGAGCGAAACAGTACATTTGTTTGGGTTAAAATAATTAAATTTTGAAATATTTAATAAAGGTTGCTCTATCTTTCCTGAATTTAGAACATGTTTCATCACCTTGTAGCCGAAAAATCTATTTTATTTATTATGTACTTCATTTTCTTTATACCTATTAGATACATACTTGTCATATACCTACTCATTAATGTAACATATATTAAGTATACATATATAAGGTAAAAAACACAGTTGTTACCACATTTTCCGCATATTGGTCCAATTGGCCAAAACTGATTTGTGTTGACAGTTTACATGGAAGTTGGTAGGTAAGTGACAGACACAAAAAATTAACAACAAAAAAATAAAAAATACGCGGATTTTGGTCATAGATATTTATTTCATCATCATGTAATATTGACCTTGCCACTAAAAGGTTATTTATATATAACTGGATACTGTTGTTTTACAAGCAGAACATGCATGAGTATCAAACAGGAAATTTGGTGTAATTTTTATTTCAGGATGGATTGTTGATAAAAATAATTTGACATTTATTGTAAATTTAACTTTCCTTATTAATGAAATATTTGTCTAGTGAATAAACGAAAATCATCGTTATTACTTCGACTTCTTTATTTGCTCATCGTACATCACCCCTGAAGCACACCACTATATGCAGTACGCGGAATTAAACATGTACGTGTGTAATTTTTTCACCACCTTAGGCCAAAAATAATAACTTTTTCAAAATAAAAAGAAAAATGACTTCTTGGCCGAGAGGTGGTAAAAAAGAGTATACGCACCAGGGTAAAATGCAGTCTGAGATATTTTTTAGTATCAATGCATCCATGGGTTATACGGAATTCAAAATCTACATCGCTGTGCCCCACTCTGGGCTCATATAAAGAATAAGCCCATAATGCCTCTAATTGCAGTATATTACCCATATAATTTAAAGTATAGATATGGAATCAACAGAAACTACAACTCCGATGGCTAATACCCCTTCTTTTTCGTCTAAATTTTAAGGATCACAGATTCCACATTTCGAACGCGTCCTACACGGTAGGCACAATGCACCGAAAGCCATATTCCACTACCGGCTTCGATCTATCGAGTCTCATCAGGTGGGCGCTGGTAAAAAAGCTTTTACAAGTTATATAATAAATATAAATATGTAATCAACAGAAACAACTACTCTGAGGGCTAATACTCCTACCGGCATTGAATTACACTGTTGATTCCGAACGATTCTTAGACGAAGATAAAAATCCAAAAAGGAAGGTATTCAAATCCTAAATTAAGGTTTTTAATACCTTCTTTTTTGGATAATTTAAACTGTTAACGGTGTAACTTTTGTAAAACTCCATATTTCTGTTTTACCTATATTCTATCTTTTTACAATGGTACATCATTAACCCTGGAAGAAACATAGCTTTCTATTTCATACAACTAATAAGAACTTCTCATATATAACCATTAAAAAGTAGATCCTTTGATTGAGACAGTTATCAAAATCTTTGAAACAACAGTTTATGCAACAATAAAATTTAACTTTATACATCAAGGCAATTGCACAAAAGTATAGACTAGACGTTATCAAAAATGCCAACAGGTCTTTTATTAAGTTATTCATCGGATAAATTATAGCAAAAACGTCAGAATTTTATGATGGTGAATTTTAAATATGCAGCGTGTTCGTAAATATTTGTCTGGTTAACGCGGACGACAACTCAGTTTGTATGTGTTGAATTTTCCAAGATAATCTCAAGCGGCCGGGACGTAAACCTTTTAATTTGCAAGTTGGCCAAGTACACATATAGGTATAGTAGTCAGTCGTTGGATAGAATAGGGCAGAAGGGGTAGCAAAAGCAATAGGTAAGTGGCAACAATGGTTCACGTGAATAAGCATTTGTTTGCGCTCTCGATTGGTAATTCGCGTGTTCGCAGAGCCTCCCCGTTTAGCGTTACAACCCCCGCCGCATGCACGAAAATATCCCGTAGGCACGCTACAATTACAATTCTCATGTTCATCGCAATTTCACTAATTTTTTTCTTCGTCCTGTTAAAACGTTATCGCGTACCACGCTACCATGTTTTTATGGTCGAAAGTATAAATTATATTTCATAAGGAACGAAAGTCATATATTCACACATGACAAGAAAATTGTTACCAACCCGATTTGAAAATATACCGACCAACTACTGATAACACGGCCAACTGATTTTCCTCGCCGCTTCACTAGTTGAACGTGACCTGAATGCATACCTAACAACTATCTACATATTTCAATATCACTTTATAATAATGTGCTAATTTCTGTGGTGTTAGCGTAGGTAGGTTTGTAAACCAAATCGGTGGAGCTATGTCGTTTGAAGATACAACAAAATGCTGCAATTAGCTGATCATTTAACGTCTAATTAAAGGATGGAACTATTTAACGCGATTTCCAGGATGTTGTTGTTTAATTGGATTTTTCAATTCACCAATCTTTGACGGCCTGGGCGTATTAAAATGTTAATATTCGATCATAGCGGTCATAGGTAGGGTGTGGTTAAATACCTACCGTGGGATCTTGTTATAATTAAAATGTAAGTGCTTGGAATCGTTGATAATTGTGCCCGTCCGTCTAAATTTGGACGAGTTTAACTAGTATATACACATGTTGATTTTTACACTTCAATTTCAATCATTTACATTATAACAAGTTAAAATCAATGTTGGTGTTGTTTTTGGTATTGCCAAGACTAAGACTACTTGCCTCATTTAACAAGTCTAAGACGAAGAAATAATCGAAAGATTAATAACCTAACACAAGCGAACTGACTGCAAAAGTTAACAACAAAAGTAATTTTCATGAATGAGAGACATATGGTTTTAAGAAGCTATAAGTAATACGATTTCAAAGAAAAAAAAATTAATATAGACGGAAAACCATCAAATTATTACGAAACCTTAAAAAAACATGTTCAAAACAAACTAATTCCTAAATGTAAAAGAAAACACTTATTGCGTATTAATGGATCATAAAATATTATAAAGTACGCTAAAAAAATGAGACACTGTAAAAACATCATATACGAGAAAGACCAAAATTTTACTGAAGCATCACAAAACAGTAAAGAAAAGATATTATTCTAGTCTATGTGAATTATTCAAATCAATCAAAATATTTCGGTATTTAATTTACACATATGTACATCTTCAGAACATGAGAATCTAATGCTCTTCATAATTTCTATTTTATTTGGTTGTGATTCTGTTAAAGCTGCTAGTCGCGTTTATCAATTATAAAATAATGAGAAAAAAGAAACACACTTTTAAAGTTTCAAATTTTTTTATTTTAAAAGTCCACAACGATCATTTCACCACACTGTGGCTTCATCAGGTTGATGAAATACAATAACTCAATTACATTCTACAAACCTCATATACCAAATATAAAACTAAGGAGAGCGTTTAAAACATAAATTTAATAAAGGGGAGTAATTCACATCTAGTTGATTGTTCAATAAAATTCCAAATTTATTATAATTATTAATTTGTAAACTTTCTAATAGGTTTAATTTCTGACTCTTACTTGCTATGTGTAAAATTTTGAAATTTTCATTAAAATTATGTTTATGGTTGAAGGTGTTCGGCATATGCTGAATTACATTTTCTTAATTCAAAACTTTTTTTGTGTTCTTTGACACGTTCTTGAAATGTTCGACCAGTTTGACCTATACATACATAATTACAATCTCTACATTCTAATTTGTACACTCCTGATTTAAATTTTATATCTACTTTGCCTTTATCATTAAGGAATTAATAGTTTTAAATGAAAAGCGACTATTATTTAAGTATTTACTACTTTTTAACGTTAAATTTCCTAGGTATGTAAATATATTAAAGTTATTTTCAGATTTTATTTTATGATGGGATATATTGAGATCATAGTTTTTCTTTTTAGTAATTTCTTTACGATTGTTTTATCAAAACCATTGTTCTCTGCGACTAAAATTATTCTGTTTAGTTCTAAATCAATCATATTGTATTTCATCCACCTGATGAAGCCACAGTGTGTCGAAACGGTCGTTATGGACTTTTAAAATAAAAATTTTTGAAACATTAAAGAGAGTTTCTTTTTTTCTCAATGTTAAAATGGAGTTTCAACAAGTAAAGACTAATATAGTGAATAATTTCAAAATATAACGTTGTTGTAAATTATTCACATATACCATAATAATATTTTTACAATTATTTCAATTTATTTGTAATGTAAAATTGGGTTTGAATTAATTTTCCTTGTTATGTGCTCAAAACAATAGTCGATCAAAAAGAGATCACTGTTTTAGATTCCGAGTTAATGGAAATCGTTGATGCAGGATAATCCTGAAACAATTTAAGCGAAAATGTTGAAGTGTTGGAATGCAATCAGCAATGGGTGCGGGTGGGAAACAATTATTTATCGGAGCCTAAATATTTACACGAGTGCCATCACAGCAAAATGAAAACTGACAAACAAAAGGTTGTTTTCGTATATGTATGACAAAATGTACGTACATCGCGTTAGCTGGGCGCGTGTGTTTTATTTCTGATAAGTAAGTTATTATTTTTGCAACAATAGCACACGTACAAATTGCACTGCGAACCAGCCAATCAGAAACCCATTGTGACGATAAACGTGTTTTTGTCAGCGCGAACCAACATTTCGAAAAATAACGTTACCACTGAATTAGTTTTTATCGGAATATTTTGTTCATTATTTTGAACCTTTATATTTTGTCATAGCCAGGTCCATAACATTAAATACCGATTTAAATATTGTATTAAATAAATAAAACTATAGATATTCGTATAGCTAGGTACTATCAAAAACTAAGTCACTTTAAAATAAATAAAATAATCAGTAATAAAAATTGAATTGATTCAGCCGTTATTTTGTGATAATTCATCTTAACGATAAATGAATAAACACTACTTTGTTTATTATCACTTTTTTATTTACAAATCCTTTTGACTATAGTTTCGACAAAAAAGTTTGTCATTGTCAAACAAATAATTCAAATTGAATGAATATAAACAGATGTACAGTGGTGTTTATATATATATTTTGGAAATACCATTAATTATTAAATGTACTGAATAATACTGAGTGGTACAAATCTACCTGGTCATTTAACAGGTTATTTTCGGAAATTTTTGATGCTTTGTATACTTCTAAGGATTTTAAAATATTAAGTTTAAAGCTTTTATTTACATTATGAATAATTTTTAAGATTTTCTATAGTAGAAACTGACGGCCTGTTTCTAAAAAATGGTTTGCAAATTTGGAATTAAACTGGAGTCTATAAGCTAGAATGTACAAAATGTGATTCCTTTTACTTAGGCCAAACTGAAAGGTCATTTAGAACTCGTTATAACGAACAGCTTAGATCATTTAGATTAAGAAAAGATAATTCCAATTTTGCAAAGCATTTTTTAGAAACAGGCCATCAGTTTCCTACTATAGAAAATCTTAAAAATTATTCATAATATAAATAAAGGCTTTAAACTTAATATTTTAGAATCCTTAGAAGTATACAAAGCATCAAAAATTTCCGAAAATAACCTGTTAAATGACCAGGTAGATTTGTACCACTCAGTATTATTCAGTACATTTAATAATTAATATTATTTCCAAAATATATATAAACACCACTGTACATCTGTTTATATTCATTCAATTTGAATTATTTGTTTGACAATGACAAGCTACTTGTCGATACTATAGTCAAAAGGATTTGTAAATAAAAAAGTGATAATAAACAAAGTAGTGTTTATTCATTTATCGTTAATCAGTAATAGTAATTTTCAAAAATTTTCCAAAGTTAATTTTAACATTTAGAAACAAAACTGATTATCAAAATCTATCAATAAAATGCACGGTGTTTCTTATTATAATATAGGTTTACTTCAAAAATCCGTAGGTTTTAAAAGGTAAAGCATTTTATAAAATTTTCATAAGTGATTCGACGGGTATCCAAGACATATACTTATAAAATGAAAATATGGGGAGGGTGAGTTGCAAAAATTGACGTCTATAAGTGAAGGTAGGAAATAAAAACACAGGACTATTTTTTTTTTAAAGTTTTATGTGATATGAAACGTCCCACATAACATGTTATGAATGAGTTCACTCTTTAAAACCACTCTGTGCAACGTTTAAAAACGGTTAAAGGCGCTATTTTCTGAAATTTCATGATCAATAATAAACAAAGAATGCAGAATGTATTAAGAAAGTAGACATTACTATAATAATAATAAAATGAGGTGAATACTGAACATGAGTTGCTTCTTTAATCCAAGAATCCAAGAACAAAAAGTTTCAGTGAGACAAAAATACAATTTGCCTATAGCTGGAAGAAAAAGTCCTTAGAGCCATTTTAGAATTTGAAATCGAATTATGGAAATTGGTAAAATCTTACAGATTACATTTTATTAATAAATACTATATGCTCATTAACAATCAAACAAAAAATAATGACTTTCCCTTATTAATACTGAATTTCATTTAATTATCGTTTTGTGCATATTTGTGTTCCCTCTAATAAAATCATTGTATGGTTTACAAATTGCACCGACAATATACAATACATATAACTTTTTTAAATGGATTGCGTTTTTTACTTATATTCAAAACTAAATTGATCAATATAAATATAAATTTGGAATCAACGGGAACAACTACTCCCAGTGCTAATACCCCTCCGACATTGAATTACAGTGTTGATTTCGATAGATTCATAGACGAAGACATAATATATTCAAAAAAAGAAGGCATTAAAATCCTTTTTCGTCTACTGTGTAGGACGCGTTTGCAATGTGGGATCTGTGATCCTTAAAATTTAGACGAAAAAGGATTTTAATGCTTAATTTTTTTGAATATGTTGTGGTGTTGCGGGTGATTATTTAATATTATATTTATTTAAATAAAACTTGATGATGGATGATTGATGATATTTACTGTACAGACGATTAGTGGTGAAAAATGATGAAAGAATTGAAATGAATTTAATATTGAATGGTAAAAATGTAATGGTTGAAAACGAGTGTTATCGGTAGCGGTCGGTGAAGAAGTGTTGATTTGAAAATATAGAAAGTTAGTCTTCAACGGTAAATGTTATTTATTGGAAGCATGCCGAGGGTAGCGAAACAAGAAGCGGTAGTTTTATTAGGGATCGGCAACGGTACTTTTTATGATTGACCGTTGCAAGCGATCGGTGACAAGGGACAGGAATTTTGGATTGTGTATGAAAGATAGACAAGAAAAGAAAGCTATTTCTCAGAATTAAAAAAAGCAAGACAGTAGAAAACATGTTTGAGAAAAGGCATGCTCAAGGGTGTTAGTAATTTTATACAAAATATTTACACAAGATAATTTATACAAAAGTAAAGAATTTTTATGTACAAAAATGAATATTATTACAATAGTGGGATATAAGTCCCCACAATGTTATCTCTTCGCCTACGAATCCATCGGAATCAACAGTGTAATTCAATGCCGGTAAGGGCATCAGCACTCAGAGCAGTTGTTCCTGTTGATTCCATATTTATATTTATATTTATCATATAGCCTTTGAAGGCCTTTCTGCCAGCATCAACCTGATAATACCAAACAGGTCGAAGCTGGTCGTGGGATATGGCTTTCGGTACGCTGTGCCTACTGTGTAGGGCGCATTTGCAATGTGGGACTTGTGAACCTTATAATTTAGACGAAAAAGGACTTTAATGCCTTCTTTTTGTTTTTTGAATAAATGGATTTACTTTTGTTCAGATTTGGTACATTTACCTGCCTTTTCCTTGAAATCTTAATATGGAAATTTAAATATTAGAAATATTGTTGGTTTATCCAAATATCGTGTGCAAGTAATTTAG
Source organism: Agrilus biguttatus (assembly GCA_963921985.1). Lineage (NCBI taxonomy): Eukaryota > Metazoa > Arthropoda > Insecta > Coleoptera > Buprestidae > Agrilus > Agrilus biguttatus. The sequence continues at coordinate 10,009,976 of OY998120.1, forward strand.
GTATAATTTTAGTGTATCGACCCTTTGCAGGTAATATCTTCAAAATAGTTATAGACACGATTACACTTATACACAAGTATTCAAATAATATTTCAAACTAGTTAGTTACCAACTTCACCCCATCCCCTGTCAGGCTGGTGATTGTGTTTATATATACGCTGACACAACTCATAACAGCAACACACATCACAACAATTATAAGCAACAGTATAATCAATTCATCAAGTTCAGCATTTTATCATAATTATCACCGGAAGGGTCTTCCATACATGTACATACATTTTTGTAGTAGTAACTGTATATAGTGAAAATAAATATTGCTAAGTGCAGTTATTAGTGTTCTTCCTCATAGAAGTTAGATTGTTTGCACTTAAACTCCTTCATAAAATTTGTGTGCTCCCTCAAAGGAGAAAGAAGTGGCGCGGCAGCGCAAAACAAAATAAAACAACTTTAAATCATTGTAATTATTCTCCTGCGCGGTTTCAGGTTGTCAGAGTACCGAAATGTAACCCTACCGTTCACTGCAACACGTAGGTTAAAAGGAAACCCAATGGTTTATGTAATATTCAGTTGTTTTCCCGATAGGGTCCAGATTGTCGGGGTATCTAAATTTACGCTTTATCCTTACCGTTAACCCGACACAGTATGCTGAAGGGAAGTCTAAGCGTTTGTCTCTGTTAGACAAAACAATCACTGTAATGAAAAGTCGGAGGATTGGGTGTAGTAAGGCCCTCTAAATATCCTTTTAGAAATCTTGTGAGTATATGAGTGGTGGTTAGGGAGAGACGTATAAGACGAACGAAATGAAGACAGAGAAGAAGTGAATGGGGTATTACTGTCTCAGCATTTGCCTAAATGATTCAAGAAACCATAGAAAACTTGGGCCAGAGCAGGTTGACCAGGAATTAAACCGGTGACCTCCCGAATGCAAAGCAATGATTTAAAACACTAGACTACGTCGCTTGTCGTTTGGTCAAGTCTGTTGATCTCTTAATTGGGATTCAAAGAGATCCACTATTTATCTGGCCGGATCTATGAAATCGGGATATGTTTTGGTTGTTAATTGGGAACGGGTAGACGGGCACTCCCAGTCAACTTTCCATCGGGGATTTCTCTGTTGATTATTATACATTGATATTATTTACAATATTAGTGTCAGAAATTGGTAGACGAAACAACGATATAGTTAGAAGACTGGCTATCGTTTTTGATAGATAAATAAGAATACTGTATTAACGACTACTTTGTTCAACTTTTTTTCTTAAATTTCATTTCATTTCTTTATCATCATTATTATTTGCTTTCAAATCGATTGGTACTCCCCGTATACCCGTATACACCGTTGAAGTATACTGTAATAACGATTGTGGATTGCTATCATCAGTTCTAACAATCGTCAGGTAGGCACAAGTAATAATGCTGTATGGAAAGAATCCTACTTTCTCTAAGTTATAAAGCAATTTAGCAACTCATTGTAATACAATATTCACGGACGACTTGGTAGATGTTTCATAGTTAGCTGTTGTTAAATTGCCTATAAAATTATAAGCGATGACGATCATCACATCATAACTGGCTGGAAATCATTTAGTATTTGTACAGTGTACCGGATCACGAGTTTCGATCACGATTCACCGTCTATCTGAAGATCATTAATGTCATGTTTAAGAAACGAAAGTTAAAACATAGATAACAGATCCAAATTTTTAATTACAATTTTAAGAAAACAGTGACAAATATCTTTTCCTCAATGATTGGGTGGCTCTTAATAACTGTGGATTAGACCGAAGATATGAAGATATTATTTATTTACAACAATAAGGATAACTTTTTAGAACACTGGAGATATGAAACGGAAGAAAGGAAAGGAAGAAGGAAGAATGTGATCATAAGATATCTTGGATAACTTTTTAGATTTAACTTTAACTAGAAATATAAATAACAATTAATTAGATATTTCAGTATTTAGGAAACCATCTTGGACCGACACTATAATACATAATACATCTTGTCACCCAATCCAACCCAAATTAGCAGCGTTTCATAGTATGATCAATAGATTGCTAAATTTACCTCTGTCAAAGACCAATTATAACATTAAAAAAAAACTATAAAACAAATCGCTATCAATAATGGTTACTCTAAAAAATTCATAGATGATTTAATTTAAATAACAAAAGGAAAAAAATGTGCTATAATTCGGTTTACACGCATAATGTTAACAATTGATCTACTAGTAAGATTAAGTACAAGTCAATTTTATATATGTCACATGGCTAATAAAATTAAAAACAAACTTAAAAATGGAAAATCCAAAATTTCCCTTAAAACAGGAAATAATTTATCCAGATATTTAATCAGTCATAAAAACAAAACAGAGAAAATGAATAAATATGGGGTTTAAAAATTAAATTGTAGCTCTTGTAAAGCTATATATATTGGTCAGACAGGGAGGAAATTTAAAGAAAGATTTAAAGAACATGTAAAAAACTACTCAGGAAATTCTATCTTCATGAACCATATACATAATAAAAAACATGATTTTAATTCAAACGATAATTTTAAAATTTTACACTACTTGGAAAAAGGTAAAAAACCTAACACCTTAGAATCATTAGAAATTACCTAACCGACTAATCATATATCCTCTTTACTTAGAAATAATAATTATAATGTAGCTTTCAGAACCAATAATAATCTTAGTAAATTCATTAAAAATAATAACAGCAAAACAGATAAAAATTACAAATCAGGTGTTTATAAATTGGAATGTAAATCATGTGACATGTTTTATATTAAAAAACTATTAGAAATTTTAAGACCCGAATATCTGAACATAAAAGATCATATCGATACAAAAAATTAGAGTCTAAGTATGTCAACCATCTACTTTCCCAAAATCATGAATTTAACGACAAATTTAAAATGTTGCATTTAGAAAATAATAACTATAGATTATCATTCCTATAAACGCTAGAAATCAATAAATTTAAAAGAACCCAGTTATTAATAAACGAACAAATCGACCTATGTCAATCACCATTACTAAACATATTCCCCATCCCCGCCACTACAAATTAGTATATAATACAAACTGTATGTAATAATTTTTTATGTTTCATGTAAAACTTCTGATGAAACCAAAGTTTTGGCGAAACAATTGTCAAGTTAAATAAACCTGTTGAAATTTATATGTGTTATTATTTGTTTTTAATCAGTTAGGATTCAAATCTTTATTAAGTAAGGTGGTCATGTTTTTATTTTTGAGATCGTCTTTTTTAGTAGTTCTTTCCTACTTTCCCAAGGGATCATTATTTATCTTCTTTCCACTTACGAACAACCACAAGGGATAAAATGGTTTTTTAGTTCGTTATATCCATACACATTACATAAATAAATAATACCTATTAACCTATATTTTGTAATACCAATAATGAAATATATTATATGCTTTTATAATTAACATCTGTATGCCTAATATAAATGCTTAAGCTGATATCACTTACCAACTAAATACGCAATTGACACAAAAACACAAAAAACTTCAACAAGTATCAAAGTAACAAAAATCTCGACACAGTATAGTTGCACCCTTGAGAATGGCTTTTTAGCCGAAACAATTGTTGAGATTTTAGTAAAATGTATTTGTTGTTGACTTAAATCTTATTACAGAAGCACTTACCAATTACGTCAAAGTTCGGATTTATCCATGTTTGCAAGTTCTGAAAACAAAAAGAGATATTGAGATACTATTTTTGGAGTTTAAATTTATAATTTACATTAACTAAAACAAAGTCTGCAATCCAGTTTTAGAGGTGATGGTGTCACAATTTATCCCAACTGTTTGGTTACCCCTGGTACGTTGTTCGCCATTTTTATAACACCGAACCAAGTGTTAACAACATTATAACATATATTTCTCGTCGTATTAGTCAAATCCTTACACACTTAAATTCATAAAATCAACTTACATAATGAAAACTTCTTGATATCGACTTATTCATAATTAGACACTAAATTTGTAACGACCGTAATAAGATCGTTTGTTTTTTTTGTAGTATTATAGTAAAATCATCGGTTTATTCACCGTATAAACCACACGTTACTCTGCCGTCTCGGACGACGATCTACTAGGAATGCGATATAACTCGATGATAACGATTTAATTCGTTCGTGATTTTTCGGAGAGATGAAAATATGGCTGGAACTGTCCATTTCACAAAACAGGTGTTTACTTTGCAAGACTGTTACGATGAACATCACAACATAATAACAACGTACGCGGTTAATAATCAACTCGAAATAGTTTAAAAAATAATAATAAGCATTATTTAACAAAACGCGTTTATTTATTATCTATTATAATTTATGGTAAAATAACTTAGTTCGTCGTAATAGTTAAATAATAAAATTGCAAATATGCAACATTAATTTTGGCCAGTAAGGAAACAAATTAAATGGTTAATATTTAAATCCATTTCCGATCAGTATACAGTATACCCCAGAAAGTTCACATATTGCTCATTGTGGCCACAATATAAGTTTAACCAAAACATTTTTCAAACAAACTTTGCTTCCTATTTTAATATAAGATCGTCCGCAATAGTTAAATTTAATTAACTATACAGGATGCTAAAAAAATAAAAAAGAAGCAATACTGTTAATTAAGGATTCAATCAAAAACAGTTATGGGAAAAAGTTTTCAGAATTTAAAAATCGGTGGGACCGAAGTTGCCACTAAAAATAAAGATCTAACTGCTACAAAATTGGGGTTTTAAAACTAAACAACCAATCTTGGCACCAGGTTATGGATATGAAAATGGTCACTATGTGCCTTACATATATTGTTTATTAAGAAATAAACAATCCCAAACATACGAAAAATTATTTAATCTGTTAAAATTCGATATTTTAAAGGATTTTAATTTAAACTTCTATCCTTATTAATTACTGTTAAATAAATGCCATAAAATATCAATAAAGTATTTTCCTTTCTCATTAGAATAATTTCTACCTATTAGGTGTTAGTGGCACAATCGGTTGTACCTTTTCAAATACTCTTTTTGGTCAGTGGCAAGATCGGTTGTACCTTTTTTGGTCAGGTATAATTTGGTGGCACTTTTGGCTACGCCCTTAAAAATATGTGGCCATGAAAACAATCGTGGCCATAACCCGATAATAATAATTTGTTAAACAAAAAAATTAAATAAACAAACATTAAGATTAGTATATTCACAAATTAAACCTATTTCAAAATTTAACTCCTTTACTTATTTAGGCAATTTTTCTAGCAAAATAGGCCATTATATTTCTAAATTCATTAATAACAAAATTTCATATAGAAACAATACGTCATTATGAATTATTTAAAAAAATAATAAAGATAAAACTAAAAAAGAAGAAAAATCAGGAGTGTACCTACTTAACTGTGAAATAGCAAACGTGGGACAAATTGGAAGATCTTTTAAAGAAAGAATAAAAGAACATTTAAATAGTTTTAACAATAAAAATAAAAAATCTTTTTACGCAGTACATTTACTTGATGAAAAATTGGTTGGAAAAGTTGGAATTTTGTAAATCACCTTTATTAAATATTTAACACATTTTACCCCTACCCTTTAAATTGTAAGTTAGTATATATAAGAGTTCTGATTGTAATTTAGTTTGTAAAATTCTTCCACCTGAAGAAGGCACTGTGTGCTGAAATAATTATTGTAGAGACAATAAACATTTTTTCCAACCAAAAAACGTGTGTTTTTGTTTTAAACTGTGATTATCAGTAGATGAGAACGTACTGCCTCCAATACGATTATAATATTTTATGCTTAAAAGCTTTTTTTTCATAATTGATAAAACTGATATGATAGGATAGGATGAATAAATCTATTTATTTTAATAAAAGTTTGACGTGCTTTATTTAATATTACAGAAATAACAAAGAAAAAAACAGGGACGAAGACCCTAAATTTTTAATGGCTGCTGAGACTATGAACTGTAACCTCTATCTACGTTGCCAACTCAGTCTTCTTTGAAGACGTCAGTAGCAGTTGCTAACAAAACTTCTAGACCTAATTGTTCATTTCGACCACAGCCCTTCAGCCAGAATTGTAGTTCTACTATGAGACCATAAACTTCACAAATAAGTTAAAAATCTAAGTTCCATTTAGAAACTTAAAAGTGATTCAAAGACTTCTCTAACTCAAGTAATAGAGTTTTCAGTCTCAATGGATTTATTATTGGAATTTTTATGATTTTAACAATATTGCATCATTTCAAGCCATCAAATTGAATGTACATTAGAATTTATATTAACATTACATTCGGTGAACGATACATTTTAACGAAATGCTTTCACGAAACATTTGATCCTTTAAAAGTTCTTGGAATTGTATCAGCGGCATAAAACTGCAGTATGTTTACGTATATGCAACTAGTTGTATTTATATACAATATTTCTGTACATAGAAACGGACCACCACAAACTTATGGACAGTCGCAGAAAGGCGACTATGGAATCCGAGTGAGTGGTCGTAGGTATATGTATAAAAGTGACCATTATACACTGGTAAATACAGAAGCTGCTGCATCGAGTAACAAAAGAGTGCGTGTTCATTATTCAGCCGTAATAAGTTCCACAAGTCGCAGATAAACAAATGAGCCAGTCCATCTCGTTACTCGGCTCCGCAGGCTCACGAATCAAGAAGGAGATGGGAGATAACGGCCAACCAGAACAGGCGTTCTGTTTAACAATGTAGCGAGGTGTCAAACGCAGCTTCCCAGGAACGCTTTTAATTACTGGCCTGACATCTAGCGCCGAACCACCCAATTAAAATACTCGCCCAATAAATATATATTGTCGAATGAATCCACCGTGTCTCTACTCGATCGTTCTCCGTAGCGAACCGACGAACTGACTCTTGGAGCACCTGGTCGTTCCTTAACGCTTTGCTTTTTCTTCATCTTATTCTGAATCTTCTTCTTGGTCAGATGCACACACGTTCTGAAGTGACCTTTTCCTTATAAATATCATAAGTACACACTTTCTCTTGACGCATCAAGTAATTTCCTCCACTCATTATATTTAAAATTTATTGCTTGCCTATCATTTTTTTCTACAGTTATTGCGAATTAAAACCGCTTCATGCGTAGGAATTTATATAGGTACCTTATGAAAAGTCTTCAAAATCGTTGACAATGATTAACTAATGGGATGAGATTCAAGGAGTCTCCAGCATCTCAATGAACTAGGGTAACTATTTATTTACTTTTAGTCATGCAGATATTACCTGAAGGTGAAGCATTCAACCTATTCATCATTTTTTCCTACCAAGATAAGAACTTTATATCATAAGATACATTCCAATAAGTAAATCTTCCATCAAGAATATAATTAGTAGTGAATTCCAAATTTAAACACCGTTAATTTTACATGTAGGCCTGATTCTTAAAAGTGTTAGTCAAAGGATACGGTAGATATGAAAACTGGTATTCAATTTTAAAACGCTCAGTAGAATCTTGATAAGTTAAAAGTTCAAGGTAAATGTTAAACAATTTGACTGAGTTGTAACATAAATGGGGGTTGACTTAAGAAAGATTTAAGAATTGCTAGAAGATCATATAAATACTCAAATTAATAATTGCATTGAACTATACAAGTTTTAAAATCTTATTATCATGGTTTTATTATAGGTAAATAAATGTATGTATGTGAAAGACCCCTGTTAGTTGGATACTGTGTTGGCTAAAGGAAGACAAGGTAAATGTAGCCAACATGAATGCACTTTCAACCAACTAACTAACCGACTAAATAGCTGCGTCTCGCTAAACGCTTTATCATTGTATTAATTTATTTACGTCGTAGACGGGAATAAACGGATGACGGCAGGCAGTAGAGGCATGGATGGGATGGATGGCAGTTCGGAGGATAGGAGGAGGATTCGGGTCGCCCGCCGAGCGCCTGATGGTTTGATTAACGCCATAATACACCATGTAACGCTGCTCAATCGATTCTAAAGTGAACATTGTAATTTCACGGCTGTCACATAAGGCGACCCGCGTGATGGCTTCACACAATACCTGTCCGTCATTCCATTTTGTTATAAACTTATTATCTATTCTATTAAATAGTCCGGCGACGGCATTTGCCTCGACCAGAACGAACGGATTGCGTTCTCTTCTTGCTACGTACCTATGTTATATACCTAAAGGTAATAGTATAACCACCGTGTCGTGGTTTGGCCTTTAGTTGAAGTCTTCACTCGGTGGTTAGGCCGCAGATAAACGCGCGTTTATTGTTAATAAACAATTAAAATAGTACAGTTATTGTATTCTTCACTCGATTCGACTATGCTCGACAAAACGATTGAGAATGTTTAGATTGTGGTGTCTCTGGTCGACTGGGTATTTATTGCATTTCTCTAGAAGTGTTAAGCCATATGGTGCAATATCATTCTTTTCTGAGAAGTTTTTAACGCAGAATAACATTAATAAGTAGTATCGGAAATACAGTTTTGCTTTTAAAGTATTAGTCAACGAAGCATGTAAGATAAAATAACAATATTGAGAGAGATTGCATGTTAACCAATTATTTAACAACACGTATTCTGTCTTTTGTAATCTAAAACGATTGCTTGCAGTATACAAAATTACTTATGACTTATGTTCAGCGTACCTGTCTACACTTGAAACTATGTAACCTACAATTCTAAGGCATAAACACAAATCTGATTACTATCATACCAAAGTCAATCCAGACGTTTTGTACACAAATCTTCGCATTCCCCGAAAGCTGGAACATCCTACATCCCTAACTATTTGTGAACAGCAATCTAATAAAAGTCATTCTCTGCTCCTCTTTATTCCTATTTCTGATTCTAATAGGTATCTAACTAGCTCTTCATGTCTCATAAGGTGTCCCATCATCCTATCTCTCCATATTCTTATTGATTTCCCCGGCATCCTTTGCCACTTTCTGCTTTATTTATAATACCTCCTCATTTCCTACATTTCTATTAACAATAATTTCATCATTCATCCTTTATAACACCACATCTCAAACGTTTTTAACATTTCCTTTTCCACCGCGCCCACCGTCTACCTGCACAGAAGTGATTTTTCTTTTTGTTAAAAACGTTATCTTGTTATCTCGCTATATTCTTATATACGAGGCATGTTTTTTAGATAAGTACCGTATTGAAATTAATAAGAAACGTGCAATGATATCTTAACAGTTTTATTTTTACATGAAAGCCTGTACCTTAATCTACTTTTCTCCATAATTTCCTTCAATGTTGAGGCACTTGTCATAACATTTGACCAGTTTTTGAATACCCTTCTCATAGAACTCTGCTGCCTGACTTGTTAACTGTTAACCACTGTATCACAACTGTTTTGACTTCGTCATAAATGGTCTTGAAGACGCTGACCGCCCAGATGTTTCTTCAAGTGTACGAACAAATGGCAGTCACTGGCGCCAGATCAGGGCTGTACGAAGGATGATCTAGAGTTTCCCAGTGAAAAGATGTGACCAAAGAGATCTTTGGTCCGATTAGCCACATGCGGGCGAGCATTGTCATGCAAATTTGTGCGGCCATGTTTAAATGCTCCTGCACACTTCCTTACCATTCCATCACTCATAATGTTTTGTCCGTAAACTGCACAGATCTCACGATGAATATGAATCGGTTTTAGTCGTTTAGCTCTAAGGAATCGTAAAACAGCCCGAAATTCACGATTTTCGGAGGCACCTTAAACACACAGTAAACAACGTAAACAAGAGTGAATCAGACTGTAATGGCGTTAGTGCGTAGGTAAGAGATGTAGGTCTCATTGCGCATGCGCAAAACGGTGCTTACTTAAAAACATGCCTCGTATTATATTATCTTTTTATCTCTCTACCGCTTTTTCCAACCTGACTTATCTGACTTCCTAGATACCGAAAATCGGAGACTTCTTCTAGCTTTTTGTCTCCAATTTTTATATTAGCCCTAACTCTACATTCACCTTCTTACATACTCACATTTTCTAAAAATTTAAAAATCTGTACATCCCCAGAGAAGAAAACGAAATTTTATCGGACGATCAAAAACATGTTAAATATCACACAATGATGCACTTTAAATTTGAAAATAAAACAGTGAAATGTAATGTGATTTATGTTCATAATTGTAAGAAAATAAATAAATAAATAAATGATATCTCGGAGTGATGGGTAAGAACTTTAAGAAATGAAGAAGTCGTCGACAGGCGGTGTTATTATCATTCGTAAAAGTATGCATTTTGGGCAGGTGATATAAGAACACGCACCTGGCGGCACGCGACTCTCACAAGACACCTGAGCTTAATTAGTTCATATACCCAGTCACCTGTCTTCCCCGTCTGAAGAAGAAAGCGCGTGTAACATGTATCTGTATAAGACCGATATTCTGAAGAATTTGACAAAACAGTTTTCACGTTACAATTAAAAGCGAAAATTTTGCACTAACCTATCATTCTCTAAAACGTAAAGGCGGTATATAAACGCTTAGGCAAAGATGAAATTAAGTTTGATCATCTACAAAATGTACAATTCACAACATTTTAGACGAAATCTGAAATACTTAAACAATCCGTAAAACATTTCAGAACTGAAATTTTTAGTAGCTAATACATTACACAAGATCATGATTTTAATAAATTTCTATTTGTTTTTGGCGTAGTGTATTAGTATTTTATTAAGATGTCTCAACATTTCTTGAAATGACCAAGTAAGATATGGTTATAATAGATGTTATGTATATGTTACCGGCAAAACCCGATTTCAGGACAAACTTGTTTTGCCTAGGCTAAACTATACGCAATAGGATTAACTAGGATAGCCTAGTCCAAACTAATTTGTTCTAAACGCGATAGGATAAACTAGTTTAGGCTAGTCCAATCTGATTTGTCCTGGTATAAATACGGACACTCTGGGATAAACTGGTGTGGCCTAGAGTAAACGTTATAGTATATCTAGAAAGTCAAAATAAATAGATAAACTGAATAAAATACCTTAACCTAATACCTAACAATTTTAATAATTGAGATATGATTATTACATCTATTAAAAAAGCACTTGTTATTTGTTATAGTATGATTGTTTGTATTACCAATTATCCATTAATTAACCACGAATCATTATGGTTTTAATAAAAATAATTATTTTTCCAATTACGGAGTATTTTATTCAATTTATCAATAGCAAATGTTGTAAATACTTTTTGAACATCTGGGGATACTTCCAATCTACTTACTTCTATACATTCAATTTGCAAGTTTCCTTGGGAAACTATTTCATAGTCATCAATATCCACCTGACCTGGATCAGTTTTTACAAAGAAAGGCTTATATCTAATTTTATAATTGGGTAAGGTATGTTTTCTTCTAATGGCTTTTTTAATTTGGTGAACAATTAAATTTGTGATATTTGACTGTAGTTGTCTTCCTTGAAAATGAGACTGAACAGCTAAGTCAATTAATGGGTCACGGCAGAAGCTAAAAGACCAATGGCTGTAGGGAATTCTTGTAAACTGGAGTCTTATGGTTCCACATAATTTTTTAACCCTAATAGACAAGTAAGCAGTTTTCCCAAATTTCATTCTAGCATCAACTGACAGTGAAAAGTTACCCCTGTAATCTATATCAACTGTTAGTGTCAATGTCTCAATGTTTCCCACAGATGTATCTAACTTAACACTATCAATTCCAATATTTTTTAGAATAGGAAACTGTGATCCTAAATGTATATCTTTTATAGTGACAGCATCAAAAAATTTTCCTGTTGTAGTTTTGGTAACTAGCTCATCAAATTCTAAAAATAGTTTTTTGTAAAACCACCTTTTAATAGCATCAGAATGTCTCAGTTCGTAAAAAAGGAACTGGAATAGCAAAGTAATTGGTAGGCCACAATTAAAACCATCAGGGAGACCCTCATTTTCTAACTGTTGTTGTAATTCTTCTGGTAGTTGAAACGGTTCTTGTTTTGTATTATCATCTTCTGAATCATGAGATACACTTTTAGAATTGATTTTTAAATATTTTAAGAACAGGTAGTATTGAGCCACTAACGTTATTATTATTCCTAATAGAATACAAATACACGACAAAAACAGTAAGGCAAAAAAGTCCATTTTTGTAAAGTGGCAAGAAACTGTTGAAATTTTGTTACACCATTTTAATAGATTAGTTAAGAAAATAGTGGAAATTACAAAGATTGATAACCATTTTTTAGGTTAACGTAAACACAGCAGACAAAAACAAAACCAGAGCAAACCCTGGACCTTTTATTCAGTTTATCTAGATATACTATAAATAATGTTTACACTAGGCCACACTAGTTTATCCTAGAGTGTCCGTATTTATATCAGGACAAATCAACCTAAACTGGTTTATCCTATCGGGCTTAGGACAAATTAGTTTGGACTAGGCCATACTAGTTAATCCTACCGCGTGTAGGATGAACTAGTTTAGCCTAGGCAAGACTAGTTTGTCCTGAAATAGGGTTTGGCCGGTAATATATATATATATATAAATATAATAGGAAAAGGAACTCATTTCATTACTGTAGATCTTTCGGGTTTCAGTCAACCGAGTTTTATTGTGTGCCGACGTTTCGTAAACTTTATAGTTCACTAATCGTCGTGAAAGCTTAAGCTAAACCTATTTCTCCTTTCATAGATTCTATTAAACACACATTTTATACACGTTTACATCATATGAAACTCCTTTATATGTAAGTAACTATGAGTATGGATAGGTTCATTATGATATGCGAACTTACAAAACTCATTAATGTCAATACTAGATGAGAGTTGCAAATCAAGAATACAAAGTGAATAATGCAATAGTTTTTATCTATGTTGGATGTTATATTGCTATAGTAAATGTCTCGTTGAAGCATGAGGTGTCTTGTGTAATGACAGCCACCAAAGTAAAGAGTTATTTTCTGTTTCACCTGCTTCAGACACCAGGCCCTTTACTTTTTAATTAATCCCAAAAGAAAACAGTTCAAACTGATTACTTTACTTACTATTTAATGTCAGTTTTATGAGCATTTCAATTTAATTTTAAAATACAAAACACACATAAAATTTAAAGTGTATTTTATAAAACAACCAATGGCAAATAACATGAAGAACATGTGTGTAAATGAGAAAAAAATTCATAAACCCTATAAAAAACTGCAGTTATTTTGATATATTTGTAATATTTTCAAGTTTGACTAATTTTACAAAATATTACACGTTTTAGGAAAAAGTTCAAATTAAACATTTTAGAATCTTTAGAAATTAATAACATAAAAAATTATAATGTAGACTTATTACTTAACGACCAATTAGATCTAAGCAATTCACCACTTTTAAATTTTTTCAAACATAAACCTCCACCCCTGTTAAGTTGAGCTAGATATCAACTAAACATCTCGTCAACTTAGTTAATACAATCACTTACTTGAAAAAGCTACAGGGTAGCGAAACTATAATCGTGATAAATAAACATGTGTGAAGGTTTCTTGTGTTTTAATTCAATTCTGAAAAATTAAGTAAACTATATTAAACTGACTCAATTTAATTTTGTTAAACATATTATATGGGTATTATGTGTTTACGTAGTACCTGCATTCCCTAAATTAGGATGTGTACTAATTTAATTTGAAACAGGGGTATGTTAAAGAGTAAAACGCTTACTTAGTTTACGTCTTTTAAAACCAATTTCGTCAATTTCGAAAAGTTTAATTTGAATAACGCTGAGCTTTCTGTTAGTTTCCTTTTTATTATAATCGAGTGAACATAGACTTTAGTTGTGTCTTTTGTTTCGAAAGTAGCTTTTAAATCCCACAAAATCACGCTATTTGGAACAAACGAACCGTCAAACAACGAAGAAAAGCGCATTCAGCTTTATCTGAGGCTTGAGCCTGTTATTTCCACCGCATTGATCCAGCTGGACAACACGGGACCTTGCACCTCGAGAAAGCCTCGGAAAATTGAGAACTGATTTATCAATATCTTGACGCAGTAAATAACAAAAGTTATTACTTGGATCAAGTTTTTAGCCTGAATGATACTGGTACTTACAGGAATCGAAATGATACATACAATGAACATCAAAAAGCATATTAAATGAAAATGATGATAAAAACAACATTAAAAAAATGATTATACATTATACAACTTATTTTGTTTGTTAGTTTTAAGATACTTTTCGTAAATATTTACATCAAAAAATTTGTGTAAAATACACCACACTTGTAGTGAGTGGTAGGTATATGAAATTACTTGAAATGCATTTAGGCCGATCGCAGACCTAAGATACGACGCTTGTTTCCAACATATCGGCCACATGTCTTTGACATGTCGCTTTGTTTATAATATTCGAGTTTGTATAGAGTCGGGAATCAATTAAATATGTCGCGAGCATGAAAACAAGTAAATGAGTCAGGTAATTAAGACATTAAATAATTTATAGTATAATATAAATATTATATCAGCATGGTAGAACGTTGAATACTATTTATAAAATTATAGTGTACCTCTATTAAAAATGTTTCTGTTAGTGATTCACTACTATAAGGTGCAGCGGGTTGGGCGAAGTTAAACAACCTCATGAAATATTTGGCTATTATTAATATTTTAAACCTACACGCCACTGCAATATTTGTTTTCTCTCTATATATGAAAGCGATGAGTCACTGACAAAAATTTTTGTTTTATGAACCACCAAAATTTGAATCTGGCATTACTTTTAGAATATAACGTATAGTATATATACATCTTTATTCGACGACTTGGCGTGTCGAATTGGTTTTCATGAATAGAATTTATAATAAAATAACATTCACTATTTGTTTCCACAATTTATTAAGGAAACTTTACAATTGTTTCGCGTTACTAACGCTTCATCAGAAACGCGAAACAGTTGTAAAGTTTACGTAATAAATTGTGGAAACAAACAGTGAGTGTTATTTTATTATTACCATGAGTTTTTATCAAGCAAATTTGGACATGGTTAATTATAATAGAATTTATGCTTACAACATTTTCTTGCGACAATTGTCTAAAGCATGTCGAAGACAAATTTGTCTGCGAGGTCTGACCGGCTTTAGATACACAATATTGAAATGATACTTTTATACAGAAGAATAGATTTCTTGTAATTGTAATTTTTTAATACTACTAGTAATGTATTCAGTATTACCAGTAGTAAAAACTAATTAATAAACCTCTTAACACTCCAAGTGGATAAGACTGATCAGAGGTTAAAATAACTACTTAAATTTAAATTTATGCAATTGTAGAATCGTAAAAACAGAAAAGTTAAAGCTAAACATATGTGAAAATAAGATTTTATAGACTGAGTTCGTACTTTAGAATACACAGCCGTTGAAATTATATTTATCATATAATGTTTAAGATTAGCTTAGATAAAATTGATAAATTTAATTGAAGAGGCTTTCACTTCTGGTAACTCCACTGAGGGTCGAAATAATTATTGTGGATTTTATAATAAAATATTCTGAGTAAATATAATAAAAAACACAAAAACTTTCACAAAATTATTTAATTCAACAACAATTGTTTCGCTAACACTGTAACTTCTTCAGGTTGTCAACCTAAAACTGAACAAAAAACAATTGTTGTTGAATTAAATAAT
The DNA here is from genome assembly GCA_963921985.1 of Agrilus biguttatus. NCBI lineage: Eukaryota > Metazoa > Arthropoda > Insecta > Coleoptera > Buprestidae > Agrilus > Agrilus biguttatus. The sequence continues at coordinate 10,025,642 of OY998120.1, forward strand.
TTTGTGAAAGTTTTTGTGTTTTTTATTATATTTACTATGAATAATTTTCACCAAGTAAAGGCCGATTCCATTTCATAAAATATTTTGTAATCATACTTTGTGTTTTTGTTGTGTTTAAATTGATAAATTTTAAGGTTACTTACCTGCGTTGCGGTTAGGAGAACAGTTTCTTGAAATATGTTGGTAATTTAAGCATTTAACTTTTATTAAATTTCGAATATGATATGGTATCTTTTTCAGATGATTTTTCTAATGTAATGAGTGTTTTTATAAAGTTATAATATATACTCGTAATTTTAATATGACTGTCACACAATCTGTAAATTAATATGGTTTTCATTTTGAAAAGGAACATGTTAAAAATAAGTTTTATTTAACGTTTCTCTTACTATATAATAATATTTTGTCGAAATACCTTGATGAATTATAAGCTCCTGAGCGGTTAACTTTCAAGTTCATTTGCGGCATAGTCTCAACATCTGTAGAAACTAATACGGACAATATTAACCATTAAATCGGCCCTGAAAAACTATCGACTATAGATGTTAGTATTTTCGAGGCTTTGGCTTTCGATTTATATAACAATGGAGATTTTAATATTCTCGTCACAGATACACTTGCTTGCAAATTTGGTGGTCAATAGCAAGCAAGAGCTTCTTCGTAGAACGACGCGACGTTCCACATGAATCTTAAGAGAACACCGACGACTATTTAATAGCTGTAGGTGCCTTTTAAAACCGCCTTTGTAATTAAGAAATGAAACACAAAGTGTAATTTAAATGTTTTATCACACAGACAATTAACAATACATTAATTTTATTTACATTTCGACCAATGTATTTTCTTAGGCTATTTTTATTTGAGACTTTCGGTTGTTAAAAAACGAAACGTTCTTATTGATTATTGAATAAAATTTGTGATGAATTAAAAACAAAAATCAACTTGAGTATTGCCTTTTAAGAAAACGACCTTTTAATATGAATATGAATACATATGGCATAAAAAAATTAATTCCTGGTTTTAGGATTAACGGTTATGCTACGAAGTAGCAAATGGTGTACGCTGATATAAACTAATGCATGAACTAATTGAAGTAACTTGTTAATTTAAATCGTCTACTTGGTAAATTTAAATAAATACTTGTACAACATTATTAACAGGAACTAAATACGTGATTAGACGATCAAATTAAACAAGAGAACATCAATCTCATGTTACGTAGGCAGGTATGTATGTAATTTGTAATAAACGAGTAATTCCTTTAATCAACATCCGTAGGAAATGTCCGCGACTCTAATCAGTAATTAGGGCAGAACTTGTTTAGTTAACAAAAAAAAAGACAAGGGACTAATTTCAAGCAAATGCATCTTAATTAAAATACTGAATGTATAACATCAAAAGTACAAAAAGGATAACAATGACCATTTTAGCAAAAGAGTATTTCCAGACATACTATAAAATTCATGACGAACATGATTTTCAATTTTATCTACTGAATCCACTGTATATAAGCAGATATATTTGACATAAACAGCCTAACGGGTTTCGAATTTGACTTACTAAAGTGTATTGAATCTATAGCTTTTTAACCTAACATTTTGCGTATACTAGTTTCATATTTAGCAGTGGTATTTTTACCAAAGAGTACTAACTAAGTGCTAACTGTTGAGTAGATAGCACCTCTATTTATTCCACTAGTGTCATTATTGAAATCTAAATTAAATATAAAGTTAAAATTAGAAAATGTTTTATTGACCATAAAGCTTCTTCAGTTGGAAGAAATATTTAGTACACTGTGTAAATGTCATTATTTTCAAATATCACGTGTAAAATAGTTGAAATCATAGGGGTAGTTAGTACACTTAGTAAAAACCCTTGCCTGTTTGATGCATCGATGTCTGTTTGAATTTCGTGAAGTGCTGGGTTTTTAGTACCAAAACTCTCTAGTAGGTCCGAGAATACAATCTGATACCAATTTTACCAGGGCACTATCAAGTAAATAGTTTCATATAACTCATACAAATAGTATAAATTCACTCGGTATAAAAATATTTAAAAAGAAATACCATTTTGGTCAAGTGTTTAATAAATAATTTAAATCTTTCAGAAGTCATTTTGTAACATGTTTTTGGATGGATAAATAAGTTCCTTAAATTTAATACTCACGTATGCATTTATGTTTGTGGGTCGTACACCATTTGAGGAAAATACTATTTTGACGCACTTTAAATGTAAAGTGTATCGAACGCTAAAGGTCGTTTTCTTCGTTTCATAAATAAGAGAAAAAATACTTTCTAACGTATATTTACAAAGGATTTGCAGTCTATAATCTGGTCCGTTCGGCCTGATGGTACTAATACTAAAATATATTAATGACAATAGTACGCAAGCTTTTCTTTCTTTTAAATATTACGACAGGCCGACCGTAAAGGAACCAGTACTGTGATAAACAGACATAAATAAATGATAATTTATGACATGTCGATTGCACTTATACTTTAGAAATGTACTATTTACAGGCTCGTTTAGAATAAAAAAAGCCCTTAACATCTTTAGCGCCTATTATGTACAGGATAATTTTACAAAGGTTCACTTTGTACTTAAATATACAATACATACATACAATTCGGTCACAAATCATAATATATAATATTTATATATATATACAAAAGGGCATACATACAAATGTACAAGTTTGGTGACCTATTGCCAGGGTTTGTGTGACGACTTTTGCTAAATAGGAAATTATCTACAAATACTCTTATCATCGAGAGTAGTGGGGAGGAGGATGTTGTTGGACACCTGCTTATCACGTATATTCCGACCTCCAACCCGCCTGAAACAACAAGAAAAAACTACTTAGCCTTATTATATTATACACATTGGTCAGTCTTTATTAATTTAGAGTCACTTTTATTGCAGAATATCAATAGGATTTTTGCTCAGATGTGCGTAAACCTGTTTTCGAGGATTAAATTTATTAAAGAAATAATTGACAAACCAGAATTATGACGCAAAAAATAACGACCATTAAATGAACTTTAACCTTTTCGTTAAAGTTACGCAATAAAAATATCGCTCACCAAAAATAAAAAAAGAACGACAAGATATAGAAGAAGAATTTTAATTAAGTAGAAAAAAAAAACGGACAGGTGTTTTTAATACGATCAAAGTATAAGTCAGTAGTGGCGTGTGACTGAAGTGATCTGACACTCTAAATAGGTTTTATTCAATTTAAACGTCATTTTCACAAATAAGTAATAGGTAAAACAGTGGTAATGTGCCTTGTGGCCCTTATTATACCGCTTGCTATAAGTTAAATTAAAATAATTGACTTACCATTCCATTTGACGCTAATCCAAGTCCGGCCGCACTTAGTGAACTCATATGATGATGGTAAGAGGCGGCGCTGGGCGGTGGTGCTGGAGGTGGAGGTCCCGAAACGAAGCCTTGGTGGTGACCACTATGTTGATACCAATGGCTCATGGCATGATGGGGATGAAGAGCAGGGTTCAAATGCGGATGACCTCCGCTCATTCCACCTCCAAATCCACCGCCACCAAACGCTCCTTTACCGCTATCAAGAGGCTTCATCATATCACTCATCATTCCTCCCAACGACAAACAGGATCCACCTCCTTTCTTTTTCTTACTTTTCGACGAAAGTTTCCGATTTCTAGTTTGAATTCCTTCTTTTTTCATCGTTAATGGCCTATTCACCTGAAAACAAAGAAAAAAGATCGTCAGAAACAATCGAATCTTCATAACCTTTCATCTTTTTTACTCTTCTATGCAATATATTTACGTGACAGTTTTAGTGGCCCCTTTTGTCTTTTATATATTACTATGCATGCATACGTATGTATTAGCATTTAAGGGTGAGTGACGTGTGTCTAGGTGTGTGGGGTCGCAGCCGTATGGGGTGATTTCACGTAAGTCGTGTGTTGGATCAGAAGCGGTTCAAACGTTTTCTGTTGTCATCAAGAAAGTTTCTAACTCTTTCAGAAGCTAACTGGTCATTGTTGGAGTGACTCAGGATTATTTCATATCCGATAAACAGACGGGTTATCGTCACTTACTTCACACCAGACTTTGCGGGCACGTTAGAACACATTATTTTGTTTTGTTCCTTTTTCTCGTTTGTAACGTTATTTAATTTCATGTTCATTAAATTTTATTCTTCGAGCTTCGAGTATTATTTTGACTCCGAATTCACTCCCTTTGCTCAACAACTTTAACACAGTTGTTTGAGTCAACACACAGTATCTTTTGGTAAAAAAATCAATAAAAATCAATGATTCATAAAGAGCTAAATCTGACAAATAATGAAGAAGTGAGCGAATGAATAAAAAATCACATAATCGCCATCAATCTATAGAAGAAGGCTAAATTTTATCGATATACTAAATCTGCTTAAGTACTATTACAGTCAGGAATTCTAAACATTAACAAACAATTCGTTTTAGATGACCTACGAGATTACTTTACACCTCTACATTTTAGAGGCTGAAATAAACACATATGCAAATGTAGGTAAGTGGTTACAGTACCAAAAGAGTTTAAATAAGTTAGTATGGTTTCTACGTATCCTATAATAAGTTAGACACGTGCTTTGTATTTTTGTTATTATTTCGGCAGAAAATTTATTTTCCTATTTTAGAAATGTACATACACTGAGCTTTTGTCATTGATAATTTGTGATACTTTTGTAGTCAACTTTATAGTTTTTCTCTGGGATGTTATATTTGTCGTTTTCAAAGTGTCAATGTAGAAGATTGTTTGATATTGTTCTAATATATCTTTTCGTTTGTAATAAATGATAAATGGGATAACTTTTTATTGGTGTCGTGATTATTCTACGATTTTGATGGCAATTCTAATTCAGTAGCTGTATAATCGACATTAAAATTTACACCGTATCAGTCGAACTCCTGGGGAGATAAGCGCAACGATCTTTGTATCTGTCATAAAAGCTGCGCTACCGAATCATCACGTGCAAGGAGCGTTTCCTTTTGACAGGTATTTTCCAGACAAGTGCAACTTTACCACTGCAATTCCTCGACAGGCAGCAGGCAGCAAAAGTATCATCATCAGCAGCATCAGCTCGATCCCATTCAATTAAACGACTTCTCACTTTAATAGCAGCAGTCTCGCGAACTTCAGCAATAAATCGGCGTTTAAAAAGCGCGAGTTACCTTGGCGCGGCGGTTAAAAATGACCGTAAAAAAATAATTACACGTCCTGACAGATAATAAAAGGATCTAATAAATTTACGGACTGCGCTACTGTAACTGAATTCGGAATTTATGTAGAGCGCACACGCAGCTTCTTTCTCCCCTTTTTTTCAATACTGATGAACGATGACTGCAGTGTGAGAGAGAGGAAACGACCATTCGTAGTAAGCAGAGAATTAAGCAATTAAGGGACGTTGTACGTTACGTAGTGTTTCGGGCCTTAGGCCAACGGACTTAACTAGAACCATTTCCAATTAGTATAAATCAAAGTCGGCCGATCGCTGACCAACATAATACCGAGTTTTCGTTTACGGTCGATGAGAGACGATCTCAACTCACCAGACCTCATTAAGCTCGTCTTATGATTGAACGGGCACAAAATTTACTCCAAATGTCACACATAGTAAAAGTTTCTGATCTACGATAACAAAAATCCCCAAACATTTACTCTTTTGTGATTATAATGATTTTATATCCATATTATTAACTAAAATCAGTAAACGAATCGTGACTTCAATGTTTCAGAATGTTTCTAATAATCTTTTGAATTACTGAATGTAATTATTATCATAGAAATACTGTTTGTGGTGCAATCTTGATGAAACATTGTAAATAAATTCTCTTATGTTAGCCTTTTGCTAGAGTGATTAAATATGATAATAATAAATTGCAATGAAATACTTGTTATTGTTTCAACGTTTATTATAGAACATCTGACATATGTTTCGACCTGACGGTCATTATCGAAGAATATTACTACATACCAAACCTAAAATTATAATTCTGATAAAAGTAATGGTGTTGAATTGGTACAAAGTTCTGTTTTCCCATTAATGTCACATAGGTAATTAGTATTTAAGGATTGGAATGTAATATTAAGTTTAGTACTTGTAATACTCTTCGATAATGACCGTCAGGTCGAAATATATGTCAGAGGTTCTATAATAAACGTTGAAACAATGACAAGTATTTCATTGCAATTTATTATTATCATATTTAATCACTCTAGCAAAAGGCTAACATAAGAGAACAGGTTATAGTATGAGTATTAATTTTTCAAATTCGTAATGACATTTTCTTGTAGTGTTTTTAATATCTGCCATTTTTTTGTTGGAAATTGTGAAATAGCTATTTGTCAACTTATATCTACTCTGGGATATCCAACTACTCCTATCACTACACTAGTAACTTGAAGATCAACATGTTGAAGTTTACTAATATAAATAAAGTAAATGTATAGCTAGTTAATAAATCATAATCTTTGACAAATGATAGGATTAGGTAGTAAAAGTATACAAATAAACAATATGAAAATACTTCCCTACGGCACTAAGGAAGATACACTTCAAATTTTATGCTCAAAAGAAAAATCAATGGGATCAATAATTTTTTGTTTAAAAATATCAATATCTTAAAAATACTTTAAGTGATCAAATTACTCATATTTCATTCTACACTTTAATTAAGAAGACACTTCAAATGTAAAATAATTTCTTCCTCCCTTTAGAGATAACATAAGATAAAATGTGTAAATGTAAAAGTAGAGAAAAAATGTTGTTCTAACTGTATTCAAAAAAGCTTAAATATAATAAAGAATACATTTTCCTTTGTTGTTAACATTGTTCCATAACAAAAACAAAGAGACTTGATAGATGGCAGGAATTTATTAATTAAATATGGTTGTCGTTGTTTTTAATTTCAACGTTAGCAATAGGTTGGAATGAATTTCTGATCGCTGCTGCTGTAGTTTTAATCTATTGACAGTAGTCATCATAATATCAATTATTCTGAATGATTTTGAAAGCATTATTAAAAGAAAGAGATATCATGACATTATATTTCTAAACTAGTTGTTTGGGATATCATGATATTGGTTAGTGATTTAGCCCACGGAAATACTGTATATCACATACGACATTCTAGATAGATACTTCTATATATGAAAGATTGAACGTAATCTTTGAAAGTTTGGCGTTTTACGGACAGGAATTTTTATGGATTTATGTCACTCGTGAACTAGATTAGAATGTCACCTACGAAGTACGTAAGATCACGAGCTAGACGAAAACATAACCTTCGAGTGTTTTCATAATCGATCGGGAATGAGAAACGTTCCGGACACTACATCTCTTGACAACACTAATCCACCAACAACATGCTCTTGCCTAATAGGTTATGCATGTCTCTTGATAAATTTTCTTCAGCTGGTTCTTTAGATACATAAATTAGATCCATTATGTGTACAAGCAGTAGTAGGCGGAATAATGACCTAATAGAGACAGACACAGTTCCTACAATTTTTTTTGTACATTTTCATACGTTTATTATTCTACGTACTTCTTAATACTGACTTACCAATATCGCTATCTAAATATAAGTCAATTAATTATAATAAATTTACCATAAACTTTGATTTAATATGAACGTTGAAGATTTTTTTACTACAATATTAAAATCGGTAGTATGAAAGAATATACCCAATAATTTCTAAATTTAAGAAAAATATCAACACCTCCAAGGTCTTGATCTCGCACATTCAATCTTATTATTGATTTTTCACGAGGGTATGTGCTACTTATGGTCTCGGTTGTGCTTTCATTTGCCTGCAAAGATTCAAATAATTTTATGATTGCTTGTAATCTATCTATATACCTGAACATTAAAGAATTAATGGTTGTTGACTCATAATACGCCGTACAAGATAATCAAATTAATTCATTTATTCCGTAATAAAATTAAGAATCGTATTATTTATTAAGATTTATAACTGCAATATTGGCGTTTCAATTCGGAAAATAGTCTTGATTCTTTTATGAATGATGAAGTATGAACAAACTCCCGAAGATAGCAGAAAAACGTCAAGGGACAACAATACTTTACTAGACTGTGAGACTACAACAAAACATACAGGGCGTATCCAATAAGTATTCGGAATAATTTATCATAGTCGAGTGGAAACGATAGAGAGGGTGTATGTAGGTGAGGACAAACGTGTTAAGATCCCAGGAGTAAGATCCGACACTCCATAATTGCTTCTGAGTATTTTCAGAGTGAATAATGAGCCGATAGTGAGTTGTTGTTCTGAGGTCATGTCCAATTACGATGAAGCTCACGGTTGAACAGTGTTATGTGACGAAGTTTTGTATGAAACTTAAAAAATTCGGCACAGAGAATCTTATCACGATATGGGAAACTTTTCGAGACAATACTATTTGTAAACAAGAGTTTTAGAGCGAAATAAAATACAGAAAAAAAGAAGGGCAGAAGTGAAAGTTGAACAATGCCCAGAACGGTCAACAATAAACTGAAGTAACGAAAATATAAAAAAAAGTAAAACAGCTATTAAACTCAGATTGCCGTTTCAGAATCAAGTTGACAGCTGAAGAACTAAATCTGCTTAAATCAAGTGTGCACCCGATTATGACGGAAGATTTGCAAATGAGGAAATTGTGCACGAAACTGGTTTCAAGAATTTTGTTAGAGGAACAAAACAAAACAGTACTGCATCCTATCTACAATCCTGAGTTCCCGTTCTATCGAAAAGAAGCCTGAAAGATCACTATTGTAAGCCTAAAGAGCATTGGAAATGACTTCGATGAGGCATCTAAGCAATACTGCCGTTGAGGGCTTCCAAAGGAAGTATCAAAGTGTCAGAAGCACAGTGAATGGAATTTATGTGGAAGGATATTATTTTGAAGAATTTTCACCTAATTTAAAAATATTTGTAATACATTGTTTTTTCTGAATGTAGTCCCGACACCTACTGGACAAACTGAAACTAAAAAAAATTAGAACATGTGTGTTTCATCCACACCAACCACTGATTCTGGTGGAAGGGGAGTTCCTCTGCCCTATACTCTAGTACAAAGATGAAGAGTAGGACGGATAGCCCCTTTCAGGAATCGAGGGAATGGGTGGGTGGTTGTGATTGGAGGACAAAATAAACACAGAGGAAAAGTGAAAGATTATCTGTGGATTATTACTGCACCAGCATTTGCCTAAATAATCCAAGGAAACCACAGAAAACTTGGACCAGAGCATTTGAACTGGTGACCTCTCCAACGCTAAGCTATGATCTAAACATGCCGCTCGGTATTGGACAAACTCTGTACATCAATCAACATCAACAGAATTACTATCAGTTTCGACAACAGTCACCATTACTTGCTTCTAATTCGCTTTGAAAAAAAAAACGCATTGGAACATGGGTTACATAAAACGTTTAGACAATATTCTGTATGCAGTTGCAACTACATAATGAACATAAGGTACACGCGTAAAACATATTCCCTAAACAATCGAATTCGTGACCACATAATAGTCGCCTGTTCTAGTATGTAGCTTGGTATTTATTCGCGCATACTAAGCTCATTAACAGTCGTTCTGTATAACTGAACGTTATGGTAATGTTGGTAGCGAATATTTCACGAAAACAGAAGGTACGTTTCTTCGCCCGTTTTATAGCTCTATCATTAAACTTGGCTAATGGTACCTACTGGTTCGTGAATGATGTACCTGTAAAGAAATTATCCCATTCAAATTTACATACAATTTACCTGCTCCAACTTGGAGGATTTCTGTTTCCACAGATAGCCATCTAATTAGAAGCAGCATTCGCAAGCCCTACCCGTACGAAAAAACGAAAAGTCGACTCGAAACACCGCCTGATAAAACATGATATTACACTTGGACAAAAGAAAAATACGTCAAACATGTTTTAATGCGACTAATGAGAGAACCGTTCTTATTTATTTATTTTCTTGTTTGTATACATGAGATTTCTTTCGGTTTTTTCAGAAGGCAATGTAAAAAATTGAAAATACTTATTTAAAACGGAATTTAGAAAAAGATATAACAGATTGGACTCCACAATAAGTATTATCTATGGCTTAATAACAGTTACTAAACTAATTAAAAAAAATGGTAATTTTCGTAAAACAAAATTCACGCATATACGAAATTAATCTTGCTTAATAGTTTAATTCAAATGGTTGGAAAATAGTTGAGGCAATTAATTTTTCTAATTTTATTAAAGTACGTAACTTGTTTTAACTTAAAATAGCTGAAACGTATACAATAAACGTGACATGCATAAGAAAATTATTGTCCTGTAACTGAAGTTAGCAGTTCGTCGATTTTGCAAACGTTTTCAGAAAGCAAGATAAACCTTGATAAGAAATGCAATCTCTTTAACGCAATGACCCGGAACTAGCGTTTTCTAAGTAGTCTCGGAAATAGCCGGTCCGCCCTTCTGTATATAAATAGCATTGTCAGCGGCTGATCACCCTTAAGTTAAATTCTTCGAAAGATCCCTTCCCTACAATTTTCTAGATTTTGTGGAACAAAGTTGAACGTTTAATTAATTCGAAAAAAAACGCATTTTATCATTGACCATGGGTTATGATTTAGATTAACAAATTTCGTTCAACTGAACTATAATTATAAATGTTGATTTTTCAAAATTTTAATGTTTTATTATTCTGACATTGTAGAACAGCATAACAAATGTCTAACAGTTAAATTGCAAATTAATCATTTGTATAAAACGACAAAAGCGTCCATAACAAAAATGTTTGTGCTCCTCCCTTTTTAAGAAAAACAAGCAAAATTTGAACCCTTCCTTACCGATAAAAGTCCTCACATCATTCTTAAACAATTCTTTCCATGAACACGCTTTTTTCCTTCTTCTTGCATTTCTGGGTATTTACTTTTTGTTACTGTTTAAAAGATCTACGAAGGAAACTAGTATGTAGTTGTTGATAAACACGATTTATTTAACTACGTTAATGCTTCATTTGAGTGTGAGTAAGAGCAACGAGCACGAGTAAGGCACGCATGTATCTCTAAATTAAGCAAGATTGCCATTGCAGATAAGGTCCGCCAGAGCAAGATCAAGCCAGATTAGTGGCCGTTGATGAGAGCAGGCTTCTGTTTAAAAGACTTTGCGCCTTTAGACGAATACTATCGTCGAAGCAACCAACGCCGAGAGCCAGCCGTCAATCTAGGAACGGACGCAGACGGTCAACTCACTTCGTCGAACGCGATACGGTGCTTTGCTCGCACAGTACTTCTCTTATGTATCCATCCTTACAACTCGCAGTGGTAGTCGGCATCCTTGACGGCGAATATTTCATTTTGCGAGATCTTATTTATAAGTAAATTAAACGGATTGTATGGAGTCGTCTGCGACTGTGTGGGTAGTTCTACATGCTTGTTAGCAATACATGACCACTTACCATACTCCGAGCTATTGTCACAAACGAAATCATATGTTTTTTTACTCTACTGATATTTTAAATTAATTAAGTTTTAACATTCTACTTTCCAGAAAAAGACGTAATCGTTTAATGAATGAAAAACGTATTGAGCAACATTGCGATTAAGGCCTGAGTTTAGTAAAAGAATTCATAAACATACGCTGTCGCAAAAATATAAGTTAAATAGTGTCAACAACTCAATCGTATTTTAAATTGTATTCGATAGGAACGACCGCAGGTGAGGTGAGTGTTCGAAGGTCCGTACGGATCGGTTCATCATCAATCATCGGACTTTCGGCGAATATCCAGCGCCAATCCCATGCCTGGCATTGTTCTACGGCAAAGGACTCAACGTACAGTGCGGTCGGTGTATTCGATGCGGCGCGGCGCGGAGAAGGCATTGCGGCAGCTCGTGGTATTTTTGTTATGTTCTTATAAACCGCTGACGGAGAAGTGGAACAATAAAAGGAAATTAATTCAGGCAGAACGTTGTGACTGTGAGGCTCTCGATCATAATGACATGTTCTCGCGACGCGGCGTATGTGGAGCGCTGTGGGCAAGTCGCCGCCAGTATATCATGCCGATCCCCACGCCCACTTTAAACAACGTCGTTACCTAACAACAATAACAATTTGTTACGGGAATAGCGCTGCACTGTAATAAGCGAACCAACCGGGTCAGATACGACGTAGAAGATAGCGAGCTGACCGCACCGCGCGCCAGCTTCTAGTTTCTAGCAGCTGAAACACTGCTTGGCTACCACACTTATATAAATAAACGACCAAATAATCTACCAAGATGGAATGAAACCGATGTCAAAGAAAATTCGCCGCGGACGATGTTTTACAGTTCGCTACGAATTTTATCATCTAAATGACAAACGTCATCGTCATATTCTATGTTTCTGAGTCTGTTTGTCCGTAGTGCATGTATACCTAAGACTTTTGTAATTTTGTATATGCTTCAGGATTAACAATTTCTTAACATTTTTTGAAATGGTACTAAACCTACCACGATTTGGTTCAATTGTTTGATTCCTACAGTAAACAAATCCTTTAAATGAACCATGATGCTATTCAGAAGCCAAAGAAAATCCAAACTGAAGTAATTTATTTCCAATGATCAAAAGAAAAGCACATAGTAAGATCTAGAGGACAAAGTAATACTTTTATTTACCCTAATTACACTCTACGGTTTAGAAAGTATGCGCAGTATTTGATTGAAATGTTAATTAATTTGTAACTTTCCAAGCTTGAACACTATCACGCGAGATAACTGCCCCATCTCCAGCTTTTCTAATCTCTGAACATTGTTTGCCTGTTTGATTATATGGAGCTTCTAATAAATAGATTAAGCATTAAGGTGTACACCAATATAATATTGCATTATTGGATTTGGGGTTTGTTTGAAAAATACAGGGGAATTTCGAAAAAAATTTGTTTACTTTTTATGTTTGATTGTGTTGCTAATTTTTATCCACTGTTTCGAATAAACGAAACTGTTTATTAGGTTTATTTCTACGTGTTTCAATCGATTACCCACTTTATCGTTATTCTACATTGCTGTAGTAAAAATGTCATTATTTGATATATAAAATTCTGTATACCATTACCACTACCTACTATCTTAATATTTCAGGATACTACCACCGGTTTATAATTAATAAAACTAATGCCTTCCAAATCTTTCCAGCCTTTCTGACACAAAAGCTATTTTCAAAAATAAACAGTTCCTAATCAATGGTAGGTATCTTTGTATATATATGTGTAACAGCAGCGTGAATACAGGACCTCTTCATTGGCCGAAACTATGCACCTTTGTATTCCTTACGCCTATCGGGGCATTCTTTGGTGTAGGCCGCAGGATTTTTTCTCGAATGGCACGTTACAATAGATCGCGTCGGTGAAAACGAAGGACAAAACATTCGCGGAGCGCATACGTCACGGTGGCGGCGACTACAGAAGAACACCGACATCGCGTCCTGCAATTGCAATGCTGCAGTCAGTGACCGTATGTGTATGTATGTGCATGTGTGTGGTGTGTCATGCGAGTAATACGAAATTGGACAAGCAAAAAGCAGAATAGAAGCAAACAAATATATATATATATACTAGGTGTAATAGGAAAAGAGAAAAGCAAGAAGGAGTAGGTTTCCATTGTTTATTTCTTGAAACCTTATTAGAGAAAAACGAAATTGAAGTGCGAAACACGTAGGTACGTTAAAGCATATGAATCAGGGTAGTAGTCAAGGAGATGGCCTGGATACCCTGATCCTGATTGTGACTTTGTAAAATATACCTTGATGCAGTTCAGACCATGCCCATTTAGGTAATTGATACCCGACCACAGTGTTGTCCTGTAAAATATATCCGAGTAGTTTCAGCGCAGCGCCAGAAGATGTAGAACCGGAAATTGTTGTTACTAATGTTCACAATTGATTAGATTCAATTATAGTATAATTAGAGAGAATCAGGGAAACTTAATCTATGTTAATTATGACATAACTTTTAAGAGATGCATAGTTTATTGTTTCTTTTTAAGGTTATGTACGTCTTGAAGGTACGACTATGACTACTTTAGAGTTTCCTGATTTAAAATTTAATCTTACAGTAGTCACGTGTCCGCATATAATGATTCTGCTCATCAAAGTTACCCGGGTATATTTTACGGGATAGCACAGAACGGGGTATTATTTACTTAAATGCTATGATGTATTGGATATGGTCTGAACTTCACCAAGGTAGACTTTCTAAAATTGCGACCTGGTTAATGAAGTTGAAATGGTTGTAATTATATTTTCCTTGGGATGGTTTAGACGGCAGCAGAATATCATAAGAATGAGTGTTACATGGATCTATTTAAATTAAGTTTGTTTGTTTGACATTTTGTTCTTCGAAGCAATCAGAAAAGACCGGCATCAGATAGGACACTACAAACAGTCAAGAGGATCTGGATTTCGGAGTCACTAAAAACCTCTACAAGTAGAGAAACGTCTTATCCAGCTACATCAAAGTATTACATTCGGAAGTCATCTTTAAACTACATTATTTAGAATTTAGCTATTTATTTCATCATATTTATAACAAAATCAAACATATCGCATATAATAGGTTTAGGATTCAAAATAACAAATTCCTGAAACTTAACAAATTAAATAGATTAGCATTAGTTATTAATGATCAAATAGATATAATTTTTTCTCCACTTTTAAATGTTTGGTAGCTTTTAATGTTAGTTTTAGTTTAGACCCCTACTAAAATAATTTAGTGTATAGGAGTTTTGTAATTACGGTTAAGAGTATTACTTCTTCCACCTGAAGAAGCCACTGTGTGGTGAAATGTACATTCTGGTACAATAAACATCTTTGTAATGTGTATCTGTATTTTTGTTTTTACATTGGAATTCATATTTATGGATCCAATTCTCATTAATAAGTTTATTCCTTTATTATATGCATATAACAAACAGGTCAACGAAATGAGCGATTTAAATTGATAACAACAAACGGGCAGATATTTACGACCTTATTTGCGATTTCCAAATCAGAATTAAAATACTTCAAAATCTTAATGTGTTGAGTCAAGATTTTGAAGGATCTTAATTTCAAGATACAAGTCATCCTAACTTGTCTTATTTTGTTTTAATATAAGGATGTCTCAAAATTTGAATGTGCTATGGTAGTTATAAAGACAGATTCGAATTTTTCTTCCACAAACACATCGAAAATTATTACTCTTCTCGTATTTTTGTTTTTAATTATAGATAATTATAATAATTTAATAATTGTAGTGCCATCATTTTCGAGAAAAGAAGGTAATCATTTTCGATGTATTGTTCTACGGTACACACGAATCTGGCCCAGACTTGCACTAGTGCATTGAATCCAATCAAACCAAATTAGCGTCATTTGGATTTTGAGGATAAGATATTCCAAAACCTAGATGGACAACTCTAAGGCCAAATTCTGGTTCAGTCACGAATGATCTGTCGGGAAAAAAACAACTCCCTTGGTTATTTTGTCCTTTCGGACCAACATTATAGATTAAGGTAACGGATAAAGCATTACGTAAATTATTGTCAATAATATTTTTGGTCAATTTTTTATATCTATAATTAAAATTAAAATTCGAAGAGTTTTAGCAAAAAAATATTAAATTTTCTTCCAACTTGTGCTTACTTTTTAATTGTGCCTGATAGTATTTTTTCAATGTCCTATCTGATTAATTTTGTTCGCTCAGACAGTCTGGCGAATCTGTAATTTCAGAACTACGATACGCTATGTCTCATGTCGTGTCGTTCGGTATCTTTGCGTTTTTCACAGACCGTTCCGGCGCCTATTTCCTTCGGCGTTTGTAACTGTAATCTGCACCATTGTCCAATTTGCACTGTCTGGAGTCGTATAGTGCGAAGGTGGATAATAGGGGACGATTATGCTACTTAAGCTGTGCGTCTCTTTCATTTAATAATAAGGACGCCGTGAAGATTAGTTGAACGCCTCTCTGTTTATTTTTAGACTTGCGATTATGTAAAATATATGGAAAAATTACCACAAACCTTACTTAACATACTTTCGCTTTAAAACTGTTAGAGATCTTGAAATGAAATCTTTACGGTAACTTTCCTACTTTTCTGTTTATTATTTTATACATCTGCAATTAGAATTTAATCTACAATGGTTTGTATTTTACTAGTTGGTACTTGGATGTGAGGGGTCAGTATTTAAAACTGTATGGCCAGTACTTAACTTCATAATGCCAGTATTCCTTGAATTGTCAGTAATCGAAGAGGTTAGTATTTAAATTCAAGTAGTCAAGTGATAATTTTATACTGACCAAAGTTGACCTAAATACTGACCGAAAATGAAATTACGTACTGACCATTTAATTTGTTGCCTTTTATAATTTTAACCTCGGCCACTTAAACACTTTTACAATACATACAGGTCTGAATCCTCTACTACTGAAAATACGAAATATCAACGAATTTAATTGATCTAAACCATTGCTGTTGACTGTTAGTATCAGTAGGAAATGTTTCAATTCTTGTTTTTAATGGGTAACTGTCAATTCTAATTATACCTACACTAGTTGAACCCGTCCAATTTTTAACGGATGAATACCGCTGTTGACGGTGCATGGCATTTAACATACATTCTAACCATAGTTTTCCTCCATACGGTGATCTTATGATTCTATCGCGGGGCGTTTAGACACAGCCACTACCACATCCTGTCTATGACCCTAAGACGACCGAATATTGATGAAATACCGAAACATACTCAATAAATCAGAAGAATGGAGATTTTAAATTAAAAATTACATGACAACATCATAAATATCAAAAATAAACCATTTAATTTGTTTTATTTTTTTACTATACGTCAGTTAACTGCAGAAAATTGTATTTTTAGACGAGATAGCTCCAACAATTTACTTTACAAACCTACCACACTAGCACAATATATATATATTAGCACGTTATTATATAGTGACGATGATGATAATTTATTTTATTATGTAGAAGCTGATGTAACATTGCCTGCTACAATTAAAATTGTTGTTAATTTAAATATTCATAAGATTTCACATGAATTAAATTTCACTAAAAAGGTTTTGATACCTCATTAATTTCTATCTTTTGTTTTGTTTGAAAATTCTAAAACTCAAACTTGTTAATGTTTCTTACCTACTTTAACTTATCGAAACTTTACGATATATATATATATATATTCAGTATGTTATTATTACTTTCGAGCGGAATGAAAAAATGCTTTAAAGCGAAACCTGCCGGAATTACCGCATATAAATTATATTAAGTGTTGTTAATAGAATTCGTCGAAAGTTGCAGCTATTGTTCATTAAAAGCAAGATCGCGTCAGTACGTTTAGTCATATTGTACCGCAAAGCACCATAAGTTAACGCTCTTTACAACCGATCGGTCAACAGAATATCAATTAACTTTTTCCGATGTGCCTGCGCTAAAGACTTCATCGGAACTTTTTTATATAAGTTCGCGGTTTTTAAGACCGGAACTTAACAAACGTAAACTGGCGATGTGCAGTTCGCACACGTTTTAACCAGCACATTATCGACTATGGACGTGTCATGGGACTTGGCAGTATCTTCGGAGAGAACTCTTTTTTTAATTTAAATTCCAAGTAAACACTCGTAAAACTAATGGAAATGAGACCGTTGGGACTAAATGACAATTTACTATTTATTGGAATCAATTTTCTATTTGTATCTGTTGTTAATGTTCGATTATCAATTACACATATTTGTTTATTTATTTGATGTGGTGTTATAGGCGGTATTAAAGTAATTGAATTGTTTCGATCTTTACTTGATGGAAATCCATATTAAATACGAATAAGTAAACACTACTAACACTTATGTCTACTGACTACTATTTGATAAACATTTGTATGTAATACGGGGTGGTATTTAGTCAGAATAGGTTCAAAAGAGTAGAGAAATAAATTTGAATGAGAAAATCGATGGCAATAAGTCCCTCTTTTGAACTTATTCTATAGAAATACTACCCCTATGACATGCAACTATTTGAGAAACCCCAATAGACATAACTGTTAGTAGTAAGTACTCAATCTGTCTGAATAAGTCAATGTTGTGGTGAAACATAAGTTAGAAAATAAAATAGTTGTGAAAATCGTGTTTACTTATTCGTATTACAAAGATTAGAAGAACAAATAACGCTATATAAGGAACAGGAGAGACAGATTGGTAGAACACCTTTTGAGATACGAAGTGCTAGTTAAAGATGTATTAGAGGCAAAACTAGAAGTAAATAGAAGCAGAGGGAGGCCTAGGTTAGATTACTGTTGGCGAATAGTGAGATGTTCTAGATTTAAATAAATGCAAAGATTGGTTCAGAATAGGAAGTAGTGGATGAGCGTGTCCAATCAGTCTTCGTAATGATGACTTATAATCATGAAAAGAACTGAAGCACGAATATACTAACGAAAGAAGTGATAGAGGACGAAGAAATCTGTACGTAGTTTATTTTACCATTTTATACGAATAGGAAGCCACGATAAGTAACAAATAAAACCAGTTTAAAATTTATTACATCTAATAAATACTGAGACATCGGATTTCCTAAATTTTGTGAATTCATTAGTTCTATTGAAACCTCTTCAAATATAAATATTTATTGAATATATGAAAGTATGTGTAATATTTTTTGCGCAAAAATGTAACAGTTTGAGGTATTAGTTTAATTGCAATTCACATTTGAATTCATCTTCTAGATCGTGATCGTGGTCCAATAACCACAAATAATTGTGAGATATGACATGGTCAGCGAAAAAGAAAATATCTAGATAGTCTTCTTACTTTGTTGAACTTGTATTTAGTTTCACGTGGTCGCTAAATCACAGCGGTAGCCCGGTGTTCTTTCGACAGATGAGAGTTTTTAACCTGGTTCACTCTTCTCGATAGGTTTACGGAGAAGTTCGTGCACTTTCTTTATCCTCCAACTAGTCGACGACATGCACGTTTTGTAAATGCAGAGTCTATGCAACTATACATATAATCTGTCCGCTAAATCTCGCAAACTTCCCCGATATTGTTGACAATAACTGCCCTGTCATTAGTCTATCCGGCCCGAGCGATCGTATATATGCCGCCACAATGTATCAAATTGTCTCCAACTGATACTTTATGCGCACAATGGAACGCGCGGGTCCCCAAGTGTTTTCGAAACTTGTAGTTTCTCAGCATCAGTTGCTTTCTTGTTTGCCTGTTTATTTCATGCCTAGTACCTATACTTATACACTATATAATACATTATAGTAGGCACTATGTTACACAGCACCCGCCTCCTTGTAATAATAATCCATTTTCCTTCAAGTGGACGGTATTGTTGGCGAGGATTGCTTCGCCCCTTCGGCTTATACTCAAAGGCAATTATTAGAACCTTCCAACACAACAGAGGGACCACTTATCGACAAGGACTCTTGATCCTTAAGCTAATGTTCTTGTAAAAATAACAACGGATCGCGCATCACCACGAACAAGCTTCGATCAAGCATTTTCTTTAGGTTTTGATTTTCTTTTTCTTTTTTCATTTAATTACAATTCAACCTAACTATCCCACATTTGTTTTATTTTTAAAAATTGAGAAACTGATCAACTAATAGAATGGAATAGGTATACTTACGTTGTGTAATTTATAGTATAAACCACAAGCGTTACAAACGGGCTCGCCGTTTTGATTGCGCCTCCAAAGGGTAGTTGTCGTCGTTTTGCAGTTGGCACAACTGGTACCCGCCCTCCGAGCTGCACTTTGTAAACTCTGCAACAAAACCCAATGTTAAAAATCTTCTGTTTCAAATCCATGAAAAGAACCTATTAAGAATGTTCGTCTTCAAAGGCAAAACTTTTTTGTTATTATAAAAACTTCCTAGAGGAATGTATGATACAGGTATATTTATTTTATAGATTAATTCGCTTAATACATTGGTAAAAATAAAGTTAGTTAGATAAGGTGATAGACATTATTAGAGAACTGCTGTAGAAATTCAATCACTAAGAGATCTTATCAATAAGTTCAGTCTAAATTAATATTGAAGCACTCAATATAATTGGAGATAAATTACAAAAACCGAGTATTCTTAAATAAAAAAGCTGACAATTCAACTAATATACACCTCAATTCCCAATTTAAGACAAGTTCATCAAGACTTTTCAATATAAATATGGAATTAACAGAAACAACTACTCCGAGGGCTAATACCCCTACCGGCATTGAATTATACTGTTGATTCCGATGTATTCTTAGACGAAGATATAACACATCCAAAAAAGAAGGAATTTAAATTTGAAATCTTTGATATTAATATTTAGATGAATAAGGATTTTAATTCCTTCTTTTTTGGAAATGTTATATCTTCGTCTAAGAATACATCGGAATCAACAGTATAATTCAATGCCGGTAGGGGTATTAGCCCTCGGAGTAGTTTTTTTTGTTGATTCCATATTTATATTTATATTTATATTTATAATATAGCCTGTAAAGGCATTTCTGCCAACGCCCACCTAATGAGACCCGATAGGTCGAAACCGCTCGTGGGTGTGGCTTTCAGTTCGTTGTGCCTACTTGGTAGGACACGATCAAAATTTGAGATCTTTGATCTTAATATTTAGACGAATAAGAATTTTAATTCATTCTTTTTTGGATAAGATTTTTCAATTTGTGATAGTAAACGAACTGTCTGGTGTTCTCATTTTTTATTTCATAGAGGACTTTCTCTACATATATCTCAAAATCACGAAAGGTACTAAATATTTTGTAAATATTTTAAATTTACTTCATATTGCTTTGGAAAGATTAAGCAAATTTACGAGTTCAAATAAAGAACGATGAGGGTGAATGAAATCTCAAGAACAACGAATAAACATTCCCTTTTGTAGTGCTCAATTTAACCCGATTGAGAAAATCCACCCACTCTAATCTATTTATCTTGTAATCAATCAAGGTTGGTCGAGATAATTTAGAGCAGGGAAGCGCGTGGAAAGTCGAAAATCGCATAAAAGTGAATCCATTTGAATCGTAACTGGGGCCTGGAAGCAGAGACAAAGCATGCTACGCGACTGTCGCCTGTAAAAGCTGAAACTTCCTTATCTCGTCCAGATCGCTATCCAATTAAATCTGACAATGGGTTTACTCCGGTGACATGAGTAGTGAAGCACATTCCTACCAAAAGTGGCCGTTCACGAGAATAATTTCGACTCGCCGAACAGAGAAAGAGAAAAGAAAGGCAGACCGATCGCAGACTGCTTGGGATGATCGGCAAGCAACAACAGCGCTATTAAAACGTTTGTCAAAAGCATGCGCTTCAAGATATGCTTACAATTCTTGATTTAATTATCCTTCCAAAAAAGCTTCGCCAAAACTAATTCTAGATGTATTTGGACCACCAGCTAAAAGCTGAACTTCAAATTAGATTATTAAAAAATTTAAATAAACCATGAAATGCAAAGAAATTGATTTGTGGCGGTCTATTAACAATTGTTAGTCTTTTTTACAGATGAATTTTCTAATGTGAACAAAAATTATAATCATTGTAAACGTATATTCAGTGTTATCCGTCGAGTGTCTCAAATTTTGTTCCTTTTTTAAAGATAGACATGACATCAAAGATATATGAACTTAAGCATTGGTCAACATCATACTTGTAAGATCAAAATGGAGACTTAATCGGCAAAACCGAAACCAACTGTGAGCCATATCAACAATATTCGATTAAGGAAAAAATATGGCGTTTTTACGAAGTTTTTCAAAACCATATGTGTTTTGATTGTAAGATTTCATTATATAAATGTTCTTTATGTTAGATAATTTAAGTGTCCTAAATCCTTTCCTATTTATTCACATCCTTCTAATTTACGATCGTGAATCAAAATTGGTAACTTTCGAATCTTGTAGAGGCTTCCAACAGCGACATTTTGTTTCCAAATTTATAACTTTAACTGTTAAGGGTTACGGTTGACCGGTCCCTCAAATTATACCGTGACGTCTTACTTTCTAAAATCATATCTATCTTTTTATGTGCTATCTCTGTCTTCACACCCCCTATTATTCAACTCCACCCACATTCTCTTGTACCTTTCCCTACTTAAGAAAAGTATTCATTAGTCTACCGACCAGAAGTCTCCAATTTCAAATCATATCGAATCATGTTGAACCACTCGCCGAGCATTGTTAACACCATATCTTGTAAAATCACGATAGCAAGGGACAAATTAATGAAAACACTGTGTATATATTCAACTGCAAATATATATTGTTACTCGATTAATTTTGATCAACAAATCTTCACTGGATATTGAGGAACTCCCTCTTGCTCCAAAATAATCGTGAAGAAAAACAATATGATAAAAAGATACCCTCTTATTTTACTCTATTTTAAATTAATTAGAATTTAATTGGAAGATCAATAAAATTTTATAAACACCTATGTAATTTATAAAAAATTATTATTTTTATTTGAAATTAAAAATTACAAAGTACAAGAAACATTTTCGTTCATTTTGAAGAGATGTATCAAAACGAACAAACTGACAATCCCTAGTCTTAGAACTCGACGAAATGCTTAAACATTCAAATGACAAAACAAGGTCCAATCTATACACCCAAAAAAAAAAATATATTTCAGTCGGTTATAACGTGAAATATTTAGATAATATCATCAATCAAAAACAATAACCCTGTGAACATATAAGACTACATAAGTATATAATATTATGAAAGGCTGTAACAACAAGAAGGCAACGTTTTGGCACCGAATTATATTTTTTGCTTAATCGATTGTCTCTTTCACGTTTAGCTATTAAACGGTTATATTTGTGTCACGAAAATGTACTTTGTGGTCGCCGTTATTCAATCAGGAATGTTTATTCAGAAACAATGACGTGTTTCAAGATGATATCTCCCATAATACATATCTTTAAATTAGAAACCGTATTTCGATTCTCACGCTCCATACATTTTAGTCATTCATTCAGATACAGTAGACGTTTTATTAATGAAGGTGTACTTCTATACTTTCTCTCATATTCAGTTTACAACAATAAGTTTAATAAAAGCAAGCAGATTATGAGAATAAAAGTAAATAATTTTATTAATATTTTGATTCCGTTCTTAAACTGCTTGTATCTTTCTGTGCACGTTTTTGGTTTTAGGTTTCTGTTTAATATCGTCAAGTGTAATAGTATCGCATCAGGTGTTACTTACAAGTCCATTCATCTGTACGTCTCAGCTCTTTTTTTAAAAAGTACAAACTTTATAATTTGACGTCAAACTGATCACGTGCATATGTTTCAAAATGGATAACAATCTAAACTTTTTAAGTTATTGTTTTAAAGAAGGAAAACTATACGATGAGTTCGAAAAATTTTGTTTTCCATTTTTTGTAACATAAGACAAATTATTAGAAAGGGTTAGTTAGTAAAGTATAAGAAGTTTAAAATATTTTAAATATTTGTGTAGAGAGTTACTGCCGGAAATGCGCGCCAAAACCATGTTATTTCTGAAGTTACACTATTAACTTTTTTGTGTTTTATTTCCACCAGCTACTTGTGCTGGTGCTGGTGGGCGGGTAGTCCCTCCGACATACACTGTAGTGCAAAGCCGGAGGGTAGGGCGTAAGGCCCTCTTCAGCCTCCTTGCAGGGATCGTGGGAATGGGTGGGTGGTGTGGTTAGGGAGAGAAAGATGAGACGGACGAAATGAAGACAGAATAAAAGTGAAAAATTATTTGTGGAATATTACTGCCCCAGCATTTCCAAAAACCACAGAAAATTTGAACAGAGCAGTCGAACTCAGATTCGAACCGATGGCCTCCCGAATGCTAAGCAATGATCTAGAGCATTAGACTACGTCACTCGGTATAATATAAAAATCGCATCTCTTCGTCTTTACAAAATAATACAAATAGAAATACGTCTTCCGGCTTTCGCCTAGGTAAAGTTTTTTCAACTCGTGGCATGTCTTACTCGTCAGCCAACCCCTTTTCCTCAAACTACCCCGAAGGAACCACGCAACGAACATGCTAACAAGTGAAATATTGATTTTCCCCCATCTAAAACCGGTAATATTGTATATTTGCACCCTGACGGGTGAAACTCATTCTGTAAGATTATTTGTGGAATATTACTCCCCCAGCTATTGCCTAAGTGAACCAAGGAAACCACAGAAGACTTGGACCAGAGCAGCCGCACCCGGGTTCAAACCGGTGACCTCCCGAATGCTAAGCAATGGTCTAGAGCACTAGACCACGCCGTTCGGTTCTGAAGTTACTGAAACTATTACAAATGTAAAAAAAATTACCTAAACTTTACAGGTATCCCTCGAATTTGTATAATTTCTTTAGATTAGGTTTTTGAAAAGTTACATACTATTTTAAACGTAGGTAGGTAAGAGCTTGCTACTTATAAGAAACATTTAATATGTTTTACGTATATTATGTTGGTGCTGGTTCGTCCACGCTTTGCAATAACTGAGGCACGAAGGGTCGCAAGGCGCGCGGCCAGTCTCAACTTATCTCGTACTTTAATTTACTAGTGACATGCATAACCACTTGTAGTAATAAAGATATTCGACGCAAATGACTGTGGATAATCAAAACTACCGCGACTAAATAACAACTCGACTTGATAGTCGTGGACGGCGTATACAAGTATCTACATACAAACGTACAATATACACGTACAGTCGCACGTGGCGACATATGCAGCGGAAGTAGTTAAATTGTTGTAAAGTTAGAGACAGGTGACTCGACGGGGTCTTCCTTCCTTGAGGTCAAATTCCCTCACCTGCCCGAAATCGTAAATCAAATTTAAAATAGGTAGGCGTTACTTAATAAATGCGTATAGAGAGCGTATAGGTATAGAGAGTATAGTCGCCGGGACCATGGACCATGATGGGTCCATGGGAAAAGGTCCGCGAAGATCCGCTGTTCCGAAGCCTCTGTAATTATTAGCGGCTTTATGGAAACGACGCTTTTTCTTTAATAAAACTGCTCACGATTATATCATCGATGCCGAGACACGGCTATAGATACGTATGGTAGGTAAAATAATGAAAAAAAAGTTTAAAGAAACACTTTGTGAACGAAGCGTAAATGTTACGTGTGAAAGGCACATACACAAACGCGTTACCTACAATGATTTATTGTTGATTAAGCCTTTATATGAAATTAGTCTTTGATGAAGTCTTTAGAAAGCTATTTGTCAAGATATTACCAGTATCTTTCTAAAATAACTGTTCTTTTGCGACACACTGAATGAAATAGTAGATAAAAATAATTAAATACGTTATCAGAAATATGCAACATATAATTATAAACAAGTAGATAAAGTGTAATGTGTAATTAGAAATGTGTACAGCGTAATGTAAAATCAAATATTATTTTCAGAAAAAAAATCAAAGTAACGGAATCAATTTTTACGGTACCTTTATAGTAACTTTAAAAAGACAATCAGTCATCATCATGAAGAAAAAGACAATTACCATAGTATTATTATAAGTATTAAATGTCATTATTAATCGTTTAACAAATAACAAATAACAAAGTATTATGATTCATAGAATTGATAAGTTCAATCAAATTTTGATGTTACTACCCTGACAGAATCATAGGCAGATTCAGAAGTCTTATTAAGGGGAGCAGTGGTGAACGGAAGGTATACATAAGGGCTTAGTTCGCTTGAAAGGGATAAGAACTTGTATGTTTATTAATTAACTCGAAAGCAACACCCGAACTCTCGCGAAACTCAAAATCCAATAACCCAAAACATCAAACCCAAACAATGTAGAGCCCCTTACCCACTTTTAAACATTTAATTAGTATATAATTAAATTACATTGCTTTAGCGCGTTGGCTAGTTGGCCCATGGGTGGTGGGGGTTAAAAAGCTTTTACAGTTTAGGTTAAGAAGTTAAGCGGTTTAAGATACTCCAGTTATAAAGTTACTGAGTTTAAAACCCTTCGGCATTCGGTTTTTTGAATTTTACTTGAGTTTGGGTGCTACGTTCGAAAGCACTACTCCAGAGTCAAGAGGGGATGTCCCTATTGGTCCCTCTATGTCCGCGGCTGGACAGAATTATGCTTTTGTTTAAATTGGGTTTTCTCAAACTGCAGGTTTCATGCGTTTTCCCTTCTCCTCGTCGGGCTTGTTTATTATATTAATTCTCAAAACATTCAGTTTCAGTTTTTAATTCGCCGAAACTCCAATTCGATCATCACCTAGCTGATCGTAATTCGGATAATGTTAAGAAAGAGTAAGTACATGCCCGCTGACAATAATATAACGTTCGTTTAAATAAATATTTATGCATTGTGGATAATAGCCATAATATATCCCTTCGAACACATGCCTCTCATCCCATTGAGAACAAATCACCGCCCCGAATTTCCATTTTGAAAGACAAACTACCAAAACCTCGCGAATTATGTAAGTGATCATATGAGATAGCATCGTTAACGTCCTTGTAAGGAAGGCATCTCATGAATTAAATCACTCTGCAACGAGAAAGATTTCGGAACGAGCATAAAACTACAAATCATCTCGAAGGAAACAAACCTCCGTGCATGCAATGAGC
Organism: Agrilus biguttatus; assembly: GCA_963921985.1. Taxonomy (NCBI): domain Eukaryota; kingdom Metazoa; phylum Arthropoda; class Insecta; order Coleoptera; family Buprestidae; genus Agrilus; species Agrilus biguttatus. The sequence goes on from OY998120.1 coordinate 10,052,254, forward strand.
TCAAGACAAATACAACGATCCTCTGTGACATGAATAAAAAATCACTTTTAGTCGACCAACCGCATAAATTATTTGAACGCTTGGACAAATTCTTTAACTTCTGGTCTAGTCTCAAGACAAGAATGCCACATTACTATTCTGAACCTTTACAATATTAAAAAGAAAAACTACTCCAACGAACTGTCCACATTTCAAAAGACAGAAACGATAAAAAAATAAAAACAACCAATGCTTTTACCTCCCAAAGTCATTGTTAAAGATTAAAAAGTAATTAATTTTGCTAAGAAAGTGAGAAGCATTACAAACTTAAATCATTTTATTATTATAAACTTTGTTGAATTTCGTATTATTTTTAAATAAGAATAATTATATAAGAACAAAGGCTTTCACGGCCGGAATCCATAGTAGAATAAATATTCGGACTGCAGGGCCTTGGTATAAGTGAACTATTGAGTCCAGACGTTTCGTAGACTACTGCGGCTGACATTCTCAGTGGTAGTGCTGCGTTGACAACGTGAACGTAGGTTGTATCTCGAAGTCTCGGCAGAGGCTGTCAACGCAGCACTTCCACTGAGGATGTCAGCCGCAGTCGCCCACGAAACGTCTGGACTTGTAATTCTCTTAGAGCGCGGCCCTACAGCCCGATTCTTCATTCTACTGAGAATAATTATCCTTCTCTTACTTCCTTCTCATTACATTTTCAGACTATAGGTTGGTATTGATAATGTGCACTGTTTTCCAAATATAGCGGTTATTATATTTAGAAAATTAGGCAACTATTATAAACAACACTGCAGTGTAATTGAGTAACATTTTTTATAATTATAAAACTAATTGTAGAATGATTTAACCAATATTTCGTGGTAGTGTATACGCTTCCGTATCAAGTTGGTATCAAAGTCCGGTACCTGTGTTGCATTTAACCTATTTCTTCGAAGTCATTGACGTAGAATCGTTGTTATTGACAAAACACATTATGACTTTAATAATCAAAATGAATAAGGTATTTCCTGTTAAAGAATGGAATGGAACATGAGTCCTTCATTAGTACTTACAACATGCGTTACTTCCCATCGCTTCGTTTACATATGCCGTCTTTCATTAACAATTCATTAGCACTAAATAGACACTTCTTAGATCGTTGTAATAAATACTACTAAACAATAAAAAAATTAAATGTTATGCATATATAAAATCTTAATAGAAAACCAAATTATAAATATATCATATTTCGAAGAAAATAACAATAAATGTGTGAGTTTTCCACAATAAATATTTAGTAACATTTGAGTGAAAGTAGGTAAGTAACAGTTACATCAAAATTGCGATTATAATGGAATTGGTCTTGCATCCTATACACATGTAATAACTTTCGTCTGGAATTGCCTCCCAAACTGTACAAAACCAAGATCAAGACCAATTATGCTTACCACTTATCAATAAATGTTATGTGAAGGAGTTACAAAATGTTTAGTAATACTAAAATCAAAATCGATGGCAAAACTTAATCCTGAAGTAGAAAAGTTTTTGTAAGTCTGTCTGTAGGCTCTACTTGTTGAATGGTCAAGTTGACAACCTTTAATTGTATTAATAAAGTAACATCCTTCTGTTAAATTTAAGAAATAATTAGAAATAAATAAAACAATTAATTTCCTAAACTTAACCATAATTAATTATAATAATAAATGATTGTTTAATATTTCATAAACCTACGCATACGGAGTTGGTTATACACTCCAAATCATTCCATCCTTTTAGTCATAAATTGACAGCATTTTACTCTATGTTATATGGACTTATTTCTCTTCCGTTAAACGAAATTCTTTATCAAATGGAATTAAATAGAATAATTCAAATAGACACAAATAATGATTACCCAGTCACCTTAATACTCCCTTTGTTAAAGAAAAAACTCTATAAGAATAATACGTCTCCAATTTACCCGGTTATTAAATCTACAACTAATAAATACAGTTTGATAAAATATCTAGGTGATATTTCATCAAAAAATATAATATAGTTACTTCTTTCAAAACCAGTAATAGTTTATTGAAATTTATAAAACACAATGAAGATAAAACCAACAAAGGATCAAAATCTGGAGTCTATTAATTAGAATGCGGAGATTGTAATCAGGTGGACAAAACTGGTAGATCCTTCAAACAACGGATTAGTGAACATAAAAGGAGTTACATCAATGGAAAGGGAAAATCTACTTACGCAGATCACTTACTAAAAGAAAAAAACACCTTTAACAATAATTTCCGTATTCTTAAAGAATTACCTAAAAGTCAGAAACTAAATTTAATAGAAATCTCGTATATTAATAAATATAATAAATTAAAAATTTTGTTTAACGACCAAGTTGAATTAAATAATTCTCCATTATTAAACTATCTTTTTACCACCCCTTTACAATTGGTTACTGTTAATATTTAAACAATCCCTTTTAACAATTTTAATTAGATGTATTTTCACCTGAAGAAGCCTATGTTTTGGAAAAAAACGATTGTTATGAACAATAAATTAATATTTTGAAACTTTCTTCTTTTTATTAATATTATGACTTCTATTTGCTGTTCTTTTAACATCATAATAATGACGGCGTTTTGGCGGTATTTTAACTCAGTGTTGATAAATTTTTTCATCTTTACCATCAGTATTCATGATCTTTCATATACTCTGTTTTTGTACTTTTTTCTCTCATAAAATCTTAGTGGAAATCACAGATAGTGACTTCATCCAGAAATATTCCAATTTTTATGTTTCTTTTTCCGTCTTCTTGTTATATTTACCGACTCCTACTGTTGAAGAACACGCATAAGACACTTCATAATGCGATCTACTTGTCTCTTTAGATGTTCCGAGATGGCATAATCTGATATCGTTTCTACAACAGGCGGACAGGCACAAGTTTGAAATTCTCTTTCTCTCTTCGTTTGTTGGTTGATGCGATGGTTAATCGTATGCAAAACGTCACCCATATTGACTAATCGGTAATTGCTCAAGTTACGGGTCGGATTACAACCTCTGCTAATGCCATCCGACAAACACATGTTTTGTATTAATCAAGGATACTGCGTACACGACTGTCTATCCTTCTGTTGCATTTCCATGCTAATCGCCACTGGTCGGTGCATCGCGTATTTCGCTTACTTACTTATCTACTTACATGCATTCCTCGGCTGGTCGGCCACAACAACAGCTAAATTGTTTAATTAATCGCGTAGACAACGCAAGACTAGTTGCCGGACTCGACAGAAATCTTTATTATATCGTTTACAACATCCACGCAACTTCTACAACTGTTTACAGTTGCTTTTGAAAAGGATTACAAGAAAAACAAGCTGTCTCTGCATCATGCCTAGAGAGATTTACATTATTTTAAGTGAACATTTTCAAAAAAAAAAATGGCTGGAATAATTCTCCAAAAGCATAAAAATATTTTTCGAAGACGAACTAAAATTTTAAACAATTCTGAAACCTATGATAAAAAAAAACTAATTAGAGTTGAGGGTCCTGAAAAAAAATTAACTCTTCGATCCCGCAAACGAATAGACAAACAGACAGGTACACAGTGTAAAGGGTTGAAAATAACAATTAGAATGGGTTGAACCAGATTAGAATGAGAATTTAAACTAATTATGGAAAAATCTATAAGGATAATAAATGCTTAGAAGTGGATAATATTAACAAATGAGGAAACTAGATAAGAGAGAAATAATGTAAAATACATAAATATATTAACAATTCGAAAACTGAAGACAGCTGAGTTTGGGTCATCAATTCGTTTAATGGTATTTTTGTCGGTCGCATTAAAACGATTCGAAAACAGAAGTCCTCTCTGACGTCGCATCGAGTCGGTTAGAAGTTGTTGTTATTCTTTTTGGTTAAACGATTTCGTGGAATGCAATTGCCAAGGTATATCATACGTGTTCAGACCGTACCATACACCTGGCAGTTACATTCACATATACCAACATACCACGTACGGTACGCACTCTTCCTCTTTCCATGTGGATGATACGACGATCATGCCGACGACCAAGGCAGGCGGATTCCATGGAGATAGTACGTTACTTCGGTTCACTGGTTCTGTAATGCGGCGGTACTGGTACATACATACACATACATAATATACACGTTCGCTTGCCGCAGTTCATAAACAATGCGTCAGTTATGCGATGTGCCCGCAGAAAAAAAGCCCTCGGACATGTCAAAAAGCTTTTACGATGACAAAAGGACCTCTTTCTCGGACGTCAGATCGAACAAACGAAAATCATTCGACTTAAGTGGTTTATTGTCACACTAGATGGTATTTGGATTCTGTACCTGATGCGGACGATTCTGTAGCAGGCAGCGCCGCTCCCTTCTCTTCCGTTTCGTGCCGCCAAAACGCCCAACCTTTTCATCTTTCTCTTGTTATGCATTTTTAAACGACTCGTCGTAACTGATATGATGTTAAGAAATTTTATGAGCCTTTCAAAAAAAAAAATTGTCTTGTCATCATCATGCTCAAATCTTAAAAATGCTCGTATGTTCGGTTGAAATCTATGTCAACCGCTTTACCATTCAAAACATATCTAAATATGAAATTTACTGCTAAAATTTGTAGTAAATATATTTTATTAAACTTCATCTTTGAGAAAAGTAATAGAATTATGATAACATACCGGGCTTTTGGATCGTGGTCTATAGGCTTTTTTATTGTCTGACGTTTCGTCAGCGTCTGCGGCTGACATCTTCAGAAGCTTTTCTTTATAAAAGCTTTTCTTCAAAAAAACTTCTGAAGATGTCAGCCGCAGACGCTGACAAAACGTCAGACAACAAAAAAGCCTATAGACCACGACCCAAAAGTCCGGTAAGTTATTATAATTCTATTGACGCCGGTCGTGAAAGCCTTCAAAAGTAATATTTACAATGTTCAATATGAATTTTCAAGTATTGAATAGATGAAGCGTTTAATGATTGTAACTCCATAATAAATAATAAAAAAACACGTATAGTTACAAAAACTTTTATTGAACACAATATTACTATATATAGAATATTACTTCTACACCTGAAGAAGCCACAGTGTGCCGAAATATATATTGTGTTCAATAAAAGTTTTTGTAACTATACGTGTTCGAATTTTCAAGTACTATGAAGTAGACGACACTTTAGTGTAAGTTTTTTAATGAGACTGTTTTGATTAAAGTTTCACTATTAAAAACTAGCGCTTTTAACACCACTAGTAAGTGAAGTTCTATTTTTAGAATTACTTCATTTCTCAAACTCGTGGTAGTAAATGTGGAGAGTTGATAAGTACGTTAAAGCCACTCCTCCATTCGATTCCAGAGGGTAAAGATGCGATAAGAATAAGATGCGTTTTCTTTTTGTGTCCAGTATAACCTTAAAAGGTCCTCCGTCTAACGATCAAGAAATGTTTGATCTTGCTGTGTTGAAAACGGTGGGAGTTGTGAAATCGTCTCCGTTTTATTTACAATTTAAACCCGTTTTTGACGAAGACTGAATACAAAGCGATAGTAGGTTTAAACGGGCCCATTAAATGCAAAGCAACAATTGCATCGAAAGAAGAATCCAATCCGCTAGATGTACGTATATGTAGATGGGTTCCTCCGAATGCGTTGGGAAAATATGTATCGATGGAACGTTTAGAGAGGCCAGGGTTATAAAGCAGCCGTGTAAGACAACGAATAACAAGTGTCCGAGCTGATTGACACGTGAGTCGTTGATTGACGGGGAGATGGATGCGATCGATCCCAATCTGTGTAGATCACACTGATAGCAGGCGGGTTTTTGTGCACTGCGCTGCGCTAGCAGGGTTCGCTCTGCCGATGCCCGGGACCAGCCAGTCGTGTTCGTATTCTGATTCTCCTTTTGGACATCGTCACTGCTCCTGAATGCAAAAAGGCACCAGCGGTAATTATTTCGGTCCCGGTAGAGCAATCGTTGATACTGGCTACGGTTGCGACGGATGCTGCTGCCTTAATTCCAACATGGAAAGAGCAATTAACTCGATGGTTATTATTATTATTGCAACGTTCGCCTTTCGATTCACGTCCGCGTTACCGTATGTGAACAGCATCCGAAGAAGCTTCCCGAATTAAGGATGAGTATTTTCATGACTAAAAAAATCTTCTTTCACAGGTGTTTATTTCAGTCAAGAATATAAAGTGTCACACCTCTTTTTTCTGAGGAAGTAGCTTTTATCTTAACTTACTTTTTCTCTTTCTCCCTTTTTAAAGAATATTCTGAACATATTTTATATTTAGTAAGCATTTCCATTATATACCCAATATTGAAATTTGTTGTGAAGATTGAGGGTGTACCTGTACTAATGGTTTTAACAATTTTGCAAGTAATAATTACGTTTTTAAGCATTGCAACCCTTACTACCAGGAATATGGTGAGTAGATAAACGTAACATACTTTCAAATCATATAACTCTTCTTATATCAAAATGAATTACTTGCCTATGGCACGCTGATGAGCTTCTAACAAGAGCGAAATCGCGATCCGTGTCTAGCAATTTCGATAAATTTCTGACCAAAAGCGTGAATTCAAGTATGTAGACTGCGTTGTTGATTTAGCTGGACAAGTTGCCTCTATGTTGTTATGAATTACTTTTCCTGAATCTGGCAGTTCCTTCCTTATAAAGTAATCTTTTAAAAAGTTTTTTTACAACAGTACAGATTTTAAATGTAGAAAATGACAATCAAATTTTCTCTGAAATTCTTACTGTACCAACTAATAAGTTAGGTTGAAGACCTCACGTGGATACTAAGTTCATGTTCCAAACGTAGGAATTGATCTATCAGGTGTACATCAGGTGTATTTTTCTGAATGTGTCCATAGTCCGTGGTTTGGCAATCTTTTCATGAAAAGCAGCCAGTCGAGGAGGAACAGGTTCGGTTATGACTTGCAACGTAGGAATCGTGTCCATTATGAATCAACTCATTAGTTGTTTGGTTAACAAGTTAACAAGATGGCAGTGTTATCTCGTTCGATCGGGGATAATATTATTGAAGTCCGTGCACCACAAGAAGGAGGTAATATACAAAAGAATATATGTACCTACATACAACGATATAACGATGCAATACCGCGATATATGTATACAAGTATGTATGTTACCTGTGTGTAACAATAATCATACGCGATTGATAGGTATGACGTACCATTTTCGAAGACAAAACCGTTACGAATCTCGTTAAATTTTTAATTACAATAATCAAATTATCCATGCTAACTGAAATGAATAGCATGCTTAGTTCAGTGTATACCTATAGAAAATTTGTAAATAGTTTGGATGATCTTTTCACAGAAGTTGTATTAAGACGCATTGCAGAAGATAAATACTGATTTGCACCCCTCCTCTATTACGCCAAAAGTTAAGTTCGATCACTCTGAAAGTTTGAAAAATTCAGTATTGGAAACCTGAATTTTAACGATTTTATGTTACTAGTATTTCTAATGCATTTTACCGTGACCGGTAGAAATATGACTAGTGATATATACAATACAGTTCCTTAAAACATTTTGCGATACTGATAAATGTCAATCATACAAATCATTATCACTGTCACCCCCCTGATCAACAGGTTTAACAGGTAAAAGCGGAATCCTTATTTTTGGGAATCACTTAGAATAAAAAGAATAATAATTTATTAAATAAAACAATAAGGCGCCAGTCGCCCAGTTTTAAATAGTTCATCATTTAAGTCGACGGAAACCGAGGTCACTTCCTTTTATTATACCAATTTTGGTACATGCATACCGATAGCACTAAAGACAATCGGACAATGTGCAATTCTTAGCTTGTGCATTAGTTGTCATTGATTTTGCTATACGAGACTGTATGTATCACAATTTCGAAATGTAATTTAACAAAGTAATTATAGGTAGATTCTTCATTTCGTTGTTTTATGTACAACTAGACACCGCAACGTTTCATTTTCTGTGTTGTTGAGAAGCACAGTATTTTCTACATCAAATAGATCACCGTCATTCATTCTGTTGAAACATGAGTTCATTTTCAACGACAAAATTACAGTCCGCTGACCGTGTTGTTGTTCTGTATGGTCGTTATTTTGTTCTTTCATTTTTTTTATTTGTCAGTTAAACTCCTACTACGTGTACCATGGCCGATGGCCCTAGTCCGTGCGGTTGGTTATCCGCTGCTCGTCTTTTGTTTTCGTCCGCGATAATTGATGGTCTTGGTGAATTTGTTTACAAAAGAACGAAGCGAAAGGCAGCCGTAAAGCACGTTCGACCAAATTACTGTTATAAGACGGACTACTACTTTACAAATTGAAAAAATTGCCTTTTTCATTATATCGAATATAACTAGTAGATATCAAGATACCCTACGTTGACTGTAACAAAATACACCAACAAGTATCAACCTGTGGTAGTTTAATTTTCAATCGAAGCTTTCAAGATTGAAATGCCATTTATTTACAGACGTTGTGTTAAAAGAAACAAAAACTATCACATGAAAATGACTGTAAATTTTGCTGGTTGGATTTGCATTGAATCGGAAAACTACAATGATAACAATTATCAACAATCGCATATTTTAAATTCATTTGTAACATATCTTTATATTGTGAATCACTATGTTAGTAGTTTTGGAAGTAAAGGCTGGAATACGTTTATGCTAGTACTGACATATTTTTAAATTTAACAATCGACTATTGATTGTAAGAAAATAATCCGTTTTAATGTTAAGTTATCGTTGATAGTATTCCCCACAGTATGCGAGAACAAGCTGCAGTAGGTAAAAAAAACTTTTTTGTGTTTCATTCCCACCAGCTATTCGGTCTGGTGGGTGGGCAGTCCCTCTGAACTACACTGTAGTGCACAGCCGGAGGGTAGGGCGTAAGGCCCTCCTCAGCCTCCTTTAAGGAATCGTGGGAATGGGTGGGTGGTGTGGTTAGGGAGAGAAAGATGAAACGAACGAAATGAAGACAGAAGAGAAGTGAAAAGATTATCTATAGAATATTGCTGCCCCAGCATTTACCTAAGTGATCCAAGGAAACCACAGAAAACTTCGACCAGAGCCCAGAGCAGCCGGACCCGGGTACGAACCGGTGATCTCCCGAATGCTAAGCAATGATCTAGAGCACTAGACCACGCCGTTCGGTCTACAGTAGCTAAGGATAAGAAGATACCAGAATCCGTTCAGAACTGGACGACCCTTGCATACATTTCTTTATGGTGGATTTGTCGCCTATTTCTGAACCGACCACAATCATATGGTTTGTGTGTACAAGTCAGCGTCAAAGACATAATATTATCCAATCTATTTCTGACTGTTCGGATTAGTCATAAATAAGTACTAATTATTTGTGATGTTTGTTATAATCGACTTACTTATTAAATTTCGATTAATCGAATAATTTTCCCCACCCTAATACTTGAATATTAGTTAGTAATATAATGTAGGTCTATTTTTTCTCACAAATTTGATTAACTGTTCCTGTGAGAATTGATTCACCAAATGTGACAGATTTCAAATTGGTACAAGGTTAGATTAGATTAGCTTAGACTAACATAACTATATAGTATAATATCAGGTGGTTGGATAGACAAATATTCAAATTAAGTTTAAAAGTAGCAATGAATTTGTTTCAGTTTGATCATTAAGAATTATAAATAGCTTATGGTATTTGTTAATTCCTAGTTATTCCGGTTAAGTAAGTTTAACTGATATCGTTTGTATTTGTAAAACGTGTAAATTTTAATCAGTAAGGTATACCTCTACAATTAAATGAGTAGCGTATGAGGAATCTTATTTTTTGATAATATTACTTTTATGTTTTTTTAGTCGTGTCTTGAAGTTTATTTTTATTTAGCCAATATAAACTTTTTAGTAATATCCAATATTAGTCATATAGACCCCTGAATTTCATTCTTTACTTGTTTTGTGTTGAAGGCGTAAATAAGCTAATCGGCTTGTAGGCCTTGCCAAAAAGTTTATAAGTCAGATATATCTGAAGATACAATATTTTGTAATTAGCTGACAATTTAAACGCCTAATTAAAGGATGGGTCTAATTAACGCGTCTACTGTCGATAATCAGGTTGTTGTCGTTTAATAATTAAAAATCGCGTTTTTTGATAATTGAAATACAGTAGCAGTGGCTGTGGCTAAATACCCGCAGCGAAAACTAGCCATAATTAATATCTAAGTACTATGCATTGTCAATAACGGTATTTGGATGGGTTCTATTAGTAAACTACTATTAACTAATTTGATTAGTTATAAATGTATTAACTGGAAAAAACTGCATTTGTTGTTTGAAACTTGATTAAGAAGTAATTTACTAAATGAAGCAGTAGGAAAAGTACCTGTATGCTTCCTATGACCCTGAAAAGTTATTTTTTCACATGCCCTTGTAGGTGATAGATTGATAATGGCTAATTAGATCCAAATAAACTGTCTGTCATGATCAATCATGGCAGTGGCAACTGTTGTAAAAATCAAAACATGGGTTGCTTGATTAAATAAAATTCTGTCATTAATTACCTTTATGGACGGGAGAATTAACACTAGTACAAACATATATCAGAAGTAAGCAATTAATATTTTTTATATAATATATTTTATGTACGTTGTACGTTATCTGTTGTATCTACATCAATAGCGAAAAACTTATCTTTTCTATCATCGTTAATTTTATATATTTTTTTTAATTAGGTAACTTATTGCCACCCAGAAACAGATAACAGAATTTTTTATAGGATTTATACTATTTTATTCAAGAGTAATAAGTTTAATGGCTTACAACAATACCATAGATCTTTCTAAGATTCTATTCAACTTTCATAGGATCTAAACATAATATTTATTTTTATATTTATAACAGAATATTTTTTAATATCTAGTGGTATCGTAACATAATACAGGCTGGTTTAAAAATTGAAGTTTATAAAGCAAATTTCCTTTTTATAATCGCCCCTTCCTTCCTAGTATCATACACCTTAAAAACGGATTTATTTTGTGTATTAAGTTTCTGTATTTCGCCAGTTAAGATTGATAATTTTGATAATTTTCTTCCACATATGAATAATTTATTTACAGTAAATTGTATCCGAATTGATTTTAAGGTATCAATAACGATTAAGTTTCAAATATTTGACCCTTTGCTTGATGAAACTATTTAATACTCTGCGTAAGTTGACATTTACACATGATATTAATTCGAAAAAGCAAAGAGAATTCGTAGTTCGATGTTACACGCCTTCATTTAGATAAACACGGTATTATGTTTCTAAAAATAGACCATAACCGTTATTGGATCTGTCAGTCAATCTTTATTAAGCTTCGTAATTCAACCTTACGTTTTTTTCTTCGGCTCTCACTTTTTTGTCTCGTTCGTTCGACTCACATGTCATGGGTATACCTATACCAGCAATCAAAAGCTTGATTTGTTCAATTCGCTAACCGTACATTTACCACAGCAATCCTTTCGTAAAAATATTGACATAATGTTAACAGAATAATTAGAGGTAATTGGCAACAATTACGGAGCAGAAAATTGAAAAATTATATGCTATGCGTTCAGTAGACTGATAAGAAATGGCCAAGCTTTAAAAATAAAAACGTAAACGCAAGTTTACAACCGGATTGTGTGTAATTCATTCATTACATTAAAGATGGAGTAACGGTTTCAAGAATATATGAGAAATCTAGGGGAGATGGACTAGTAAGAGAGACGGACGGACCATTCACAATATTTTACATGTATACAAGTAAGGGTATCGTTGTCTAGGGATGTTTGGGACAATAAAAGACTACAGGTAGTTAAAAAATATAATGATGAACAAAACAGTAGAAACAGAACAAAACCAAAGCACTGAACATAAACACATAAAATTAATGATAACTAAAAACAAATGTTACAAAACATCGGCACAAAAACTACTCTAATAGACAATCTTTTAGACATTTAGCATTTAAGTACAACAACGTAAAAAAAGGTTCTATGTGTTTAATTTCCACTAGTTGTTATTGGGCGGGCAATCCTTCCAACCTACACTGTAGTGTAAAGCCGGAGGGTAGGGCGTATGGCACTCTTCAGCTTCCTTTCAGGAATCGTGGGAATGGGTAGATGGTGTGGTTAGGGAGAGAAAGATGAGATGGACGAAATGAAAACAGAAGAGAAGTAAAGGATTGTCTGTGGAATATTACTGCCCCAGCATTTACCTAAATGATCCAAGGAAACCACAGAAAACTTGGACCAAAGCAGTCGGACCCGGATTCGAACTGATTGCCTCCCGAATGCTAAGCAATGATCTAGAGCACTAGACTATGTTGCTCGGTATAATATAACAATCGCGTTTTTTCGTCTATAATACAAATAGAAATACATCTTCCGTCTTTCGTCTTTCACCTAAGTAAAGTTTTTTCAACTCGCGCCATGTCGTCTTACTCATCAACCAACCCCTTTTCCTCAAACTACCACGAAGGAACCACACAGCGAACATGCTAACACGTGTAATATCGATTTTCCCCCATCGAGAACCGGTAATATTGTATATTTGCACCCTAATGGGTAAAACGCATTCTATAACATAATGTACATATATACATAATACATGACCAAATTCTACATACATTTAGGTACATATGTCAATGGCACATGATGTAAATATAACCTAGAAGCAAGGTCTAGACGCTTCAATCAATGGATATTGCTGTCAAGTTTCCTTCTACGAAAGCGCGAAAGAGATTTGGAAAGATCAAGGTTTATTTTCACCAGGTTCATCCAGAATATCTGTGAAAGATGAGATAACAAGAACAAGAAGTGGCAATGAACCGAAAATAACGATTGAGTCAAATGTATATTGTGTTTAATATGTCTGTGTGATTCTTTAAGTCAGTATTATAAAGAAGAAACATTGAAAGTATAAACCAACTCGCCCTGTCTGACTAGGAGAGACGGAAAAGCTTTAGTTTCTATTCTTTATTTTTTACAGGATGACAACCTGTGTTATTGTAGTTTACACCAAACCAAAGTAACGCCAAAGCGCACATTACTCTTCTATATTTTTATACATTTCTGATTTTTATAAATAAACATGTTTTGGACTGTTGCAGAAGTGAACCATCTATCTTGCTTTGTAGTACGTATAATGACACTTACATACTTTATCAAAAAGAGTCTCAATATAAACAAACTGTTATTTATAACATTAAGATTTTCATTGGGTTCATTAGAAGTTCGAGAAACTTTTCAGTGATGGAAATATTTTAACAAAATTCAGCTGACTTTCTTCAAAAACAAAGAAGTAAATTCTCTCATGAGAAACAGGTTTGGAGATTTGTTTGCAACGGACTGAGAAAAAGCTTTCGAAGAATAAGAAGAAGCGCGCAGAGCTATTTAAAAAAATGAGCCCGAGTCGGTAAAAATGCGAGTTTGGTGGTTGAATGACAGACAGGCTGAGTATGTTAAATAGCGTTGAATGTTGGGAGTTTACATTCGACCGAACACACGGTGGACACGAATAATTCAAGGGAAGACAAAAACCAACGAGAATGGCCCTCTCGCTTGCTATTAAGTGCCACCGTTGTTGTCGGCTGCACCTTTCGATATCTACCACCCCGAACATGACAAGATAAAGCGTTGGCGATTTAAAATTTAAAAAGGTCCTAAACGAAAAGAAAAAACTGGTTCTTTCAAGATCTGTAATTCATTACTTTAACGTTTGTACATTTGTTTTACGATTGTCCCAAACCTGACTCAAGACGCTGTTTCACCGATGCTCACCTCTTTCAAATCCAAATAATACAACCGCGATATCGTCAGTCTACTATACACACGCTTACTGGATACCTTCTAACAGAAGAACACTAAACAATTTTGTAAAATACAATGACGGTTGTTTATATTTTAATACACAGAAACATCTTAATTTACACCATGATAGTAATAGTAAAAAAAAAAACAAAAACACAAATAACTTTTTGTTTTAAATTGTTTCGGCTAAGCAGCCATTATCAAGAATACAACCTATACTAATTCTGAATATGTACATAACAGTTTATATATTACTACCCCGAAACATGTTACAAGTTCAAAATAAATGGAGTGTTAAGAAAATACAATTCTCTTTGATTATTTACAATCTTTTTTGTTTTTTATGCTTCGGGTATAACAGAACACTGTCTACAAAAAAATCACAACATTAACATTAACAATTTTAAATTATTACATTATCAACAAAAAAGAGGAAGTTAACTCTTCTTGAATTTTTAAAAATTAAAACAGCTGACCGAAAAGAAAAACTTTGTAAATAATCAAAAAGAATTATGTTTTCTTAACACCCCACTTATTTTGAACTTCTGACATGTTTGGGGATAGTAATATATAAACTGTGATGCACATATTTAGAATTAGTATAGGTTGTACTCCTGATTATGGCTGCTTATCCGAAACAATTGTCGAGCTTAATTGAATATATTTGTTGAAGTTATTTGCGTTTTTGTTTTTCTACTATTAAAACATGCTTCATCACCCTTGTACCATCGAAAGTTTTAATTTTACCATGATAGTAGTTAACAAATACTCAGATATATGAAGATAGAAAATACAAAAAATATAGGTGTATCCTTGGCATTTAAAATCGATCAGAGTATAGGTACATTACAAATAACGAAACATATTCTAATTCGGTAAACATTTTAAATTAAGAAGGTAATTAGCCGTCAAAACTTAATAAACCATTGTATACAAATATAAAATAAAATAATTACGTTTGGAGTGGTTACAGTTATTATTATTTTTTATTTTTAGTAAAAAAAAGTATCAGAAACTAAAACTGACTGCACTAGTTCTTTACGCGTAGGTTTTTAGGTAATCCTCGTGATTATAATACCCATAAGAGAAGAACTCTCATCATATAATTATTATACGTGACAAGGCTGCTAATAAATTATATTATCCATAGTTCACTGGACACCCTGTATACACATAATATACGCTCTTATATACACAGACGATAGCAATACCTCCAATATGTATTTAACATGTATGTACGTAATATTTATACTGTACACATTATTTAGTGTGTTCTAAATAAACTATAGATACGGGTATCCGAATGTATAATGCAATTAACACGGTTCGTGGTGTTATATTAACGTTGAATTATATTGGCAAGCATCAGGTGGGATTTAAATGCATATAATCACAAATAAGACTTTAATACGCATACAGAGATTACTTGTCCAGATAGCGACTAAATTCATGCCCAAGAAAACCAGCGCGTTAAAAAAATATAAAACGGTTTTCAAGTAAACTGGATTACGATTTAAATCAAGTACTTAATACTTACAATCTAAATTGTTTGGAACATAAGTTATTACATTATTAAATTAATTATCGGTTAATGTTGTTTATTAAGTCGTTATGCCTCGGGTAAGATTAAAACGACGTTAAAATGTAAATATTAATTTCTTATACATATTCATATTCTAATCCGAATGGACAGTAGGCTGGCCGCTTTATACCTAAATGTCAATCATTCGAATATATTACACATTACGATGTTGCAGGACAGAGCACGGTTTGCCCTTATTTTATAGCCAGGGAAGCGACAGATCAACAATGAAACATTCAACTCCTTTCTTTCTTTTCATTTCTTAATGGAATTTCAATCTATATAATGAATGAGGGTTTCGTAATTCCTTACGTTACTCAATATACATATACAGTGGTATGAAACATTTCTTAAATGCATATCAATGTAAGAAATGGATTAAAAAAACTGGTATCTACGTTCAAATACAGTAACAAATAAGGAATCTTTTTGGGTACAGGTAAGTATTTTAATATAAATGGTTTAATTTTTATAAGTATCTGGAGATGTAATTAATTTATAATTGTAAAAAATGAAAATCCGTTTATAAGTTAAGTGTTTCTGAAACCTTTTATACACTAATAAAAAACCATTACTGAATAAATATCATCTTCATTATATGTTTGAGAATTTTATAGGTCCGATCAAAAAGAGGGAAGAGTGTGTTTACTCCCCAGTTTGGTCATTTAGGAGCTCAGTTTTCCCGAATGATAGTTACTACATTGGAGACAAAACAGATCTTTAATTGAATGTATATAGTAGTTATAATTTGCATTTCATTTTTCCGGAAAAGTTTTGACTTTTTACTATAATTATTATCATAATGTACGTAAGCATTCAATACTACAAGACAATAGTTTTAAGTTATAAGTCTTTTTTATAGATATAAGTATTACAAATACAAATAAAACACCAAGTTTTAAGTTACAAAATGATTTATTGACCACAATGATCATTTCGCCACACCGTGGCTTCTTCAGATGGAAGAATGACTAAACTAAAATTATTTACAAAATCACTTATATAGGTACCTACTAACCAAAATTAAATCGAAAAAAGGAGGGGAGGGACAAAGAATATTACCTAGGATTAATAACATTTAGTAGTGGTGAAAATTATAATATTTATAAATTTAGAAGAGGTGAATTATTAACGTCAATTTGGTCATTTATAATTAATCCTAACTTATCTAATTTATTTATTTCTAAACACTCTAATAGATTTAATTTTGTGAATTTCTTTTCAATATGTAAAATCTCGAAATTTTCATTAAATTGATGTGCCTCTGATAATAAATGTTCTGCGTAAGTAGAATGGGAAGATTTTTTTATGAAACTGTTTTTATGTTCAGAGATCCTATCCTTAAAGGCTCTACCCGTCTGGCCAATATAAGCTTTGTTGCAAGTACCACACTGTAGTTTATAAATCCCTGATTTGATGTTTTTATTGGTAGGATCTTTGTTGTTTATCTGAATTTTACTTAAAGAATTAGTTTTGAACGAAATCGTGGAATTTGTAAATTTAGATAAATGTTTACCAAAGTTGGTAGATATATTTCCCATGTACATCATTGAATTGTATCGAGTTTTAATAATATTATTGTCACCAACAACGGGATAGATTTTTTTATTTAACAAGTTTAAAACAAAAGAACAATTATAACCGTTATTTCTTGCAATCAAGTAAAATTCTATTTAATTCTTTTTGATAACATTTATGAGACATTGGTATAGTTATTAGTCTATGTAAGCTTGTATGAAAGAAGGCTAATTTATGAGACCAAGGGTGAGTAGAGAGGAGAGCATGAATTATTGTATCTGTATGTGAATTTTTATGATAAATAGAAAAAGTATGTAAATTGTTTGAATTTTTTATTGTTAAGTCCAGAAAGTTAATCCATTTGTGAAGTTCTAACTTATATGTGAATTTTATCTTAGGACGTAATTCATTCAAAAAGTTGAAAAAACTAGATAATTGCCTATTCGTACCGGTAAAGCTAACTAGAATATCCCCTACATATAAAATGATCATTGTGGTCAATAATTCATTTTGTAACTTAAAACTTGGTGTTTTATTTGTATTTGTGAATATGGAGTTACAACAATTAAAAGCTTCATCGATTGAATATAAGTATCAGTTACTTCAACAAAAATGATCCAGACACAGATGATCCATGCAAAAATTGGATCTAGATTTAACAAGTAGATAACGTGTATTACGGCATCGGTTAAATGATATCATTTCAAAGCAAGTAAATGAAGGGCGAATTGACATGTGCCTGGAGAATACGGTAAGACAGCATTGTATGTTGTCGGTATTTAAAGGTACGAACAATAATTAGTGATTAGCAAATTTTATACAACCAGAACAAAGTATCCGACGCAGAATTGTTCTAATTTAACTATGCATTAAGTAATCCGAAAATAGTGACCTTGGTCATTCAGACTGGTCACGAAAGTTATTAAGCTTACGATTGTGTTATTTCAACACGTAAAACGGTAAAACTGTAAATAAATTAAGAACTAGAACGTGAAATCCGACACTACCACGGCGTTCTAAATTGTATCAAATTCTCCCTGATATTAGGTATATGCTTCAAGTCACACCTTCGCATTATTTTCCAAGCCACTTGAAAAAATAGAAAGCACTCAGACAAATTAATACCGCTCAAGCTAACATAAAAGGAACGGTAAAATGTAGTCAGAAAAATCACTTCCTATTTAAGAAAATTGGTCATTTATGTATGGGCTATAAGTAATATTAGAGGCGAATTCTAGGTAATGCCGTTTTGAGATGGACTTTTTAATTAAATGTATGATTTTCACTATCTACAAAATCATTAGCTACACAAAATCAATAAAAATACAGTAGGGTTAGGGATATAAAGATATAGTTATTTCAAATTAATTCTAACAGGTAATCATGTATAGTTAGGATCAGATTATGGTTCTTTTAGAAAATATTTAAAGAATCTGCTCGAGAAAATTCCAAAGGTTTTCAAGAATAATTACATTTTAATAAATAAATAAATAAAAATTGTTGGAAACTGGTTACAATGTTTTATTAAATAACTCGATGCGCATTTCGCCCTGTTAAGGCATTATTAAGAGTACTAAAGTTAATACAAAATTAAATTATATTTATATACACACAATACAAAGACAGAGGGTGGGAGTTGAATTAAGGAACTGCTAAGTAATGGATTATTCCCGAAATCTAATTAGTCGTTCGTGAGAGTATTGTTGGATTTAATAGCATTGTTTATTTCTACAATTCAAATCTATCGAGTCTAGGACCTCCATTCACATTTTTTAGTAATTTTAATTTATCTTTACATAATGAGTGGTTAAATAATGCCCTAACAGGGCGAAATGCGCATCGAGTTATTTAATAAAACATAGTGACCAGTTTCCAAGAATTTTTATTTATTTATTATTTCAACATGGTTCACCAAGAGCTAACGACAGACACCTTTTATTTTTTAATTACATTTTACAGAACAAACATTACGTTTTCATCAAAGGAAAGTAAGTTAGGGATAATAGTAATACCAAGCCTTAGGATATTTAATATATACAAGATAATAGTCTTAGTCAGGTAATGGTAATTGGAAGGCTCAAGAATATATTTGAATTAAATTAAATTTAATTAAACGATAGGTATGTAAAATTTTCACTCGCAAGGCGTGAATCGACGCTGACGGCAAATATAATTTGTAAATAATACATGTATTAAATTTTAAACACATTTAACTATTATTTATATAGGTAATTAATTTTTGGGAAGTTAGGCGCAACATTAAAAATTAATTTTCATTAAACAATTGACTTCAATACCACAAACAGGTAATAATTAGTTTTTCTGAGAACACTCATAACTCTTGTAGACTATTAAGATGTCAACGGTTACAGTAATGTATTATATCGTAGATAAGCAAGTATAATTGCAATTTTATTGCATAGCTTTGAGTCTTTACCTACACCACAGTGTCGGATTGTGACTTCTTACAATTGATCACTAATGACCGTGGATACCATATCAGTTACAGTCACGTGGTATAATACGCTCATACCGAAAATGTCTAATTCGTTAATAAGTTTTATTTAGTTGCAGAATTACTTCCTTTTTAACTAAGATAATTATTAAGGGACATTTATTAAGTGCGTTTCTTTATAACTATTAGGACTTTGGTGAATTGGTAGATACAGAGGTGTAGCTTATTGGTTGACCACCTACGAAAAGGAAAAATACTCACCAAAAATGGAAAGTCAACCCTGTCCCACAGATATCAAACCCTCTTCAAATAACACCAACCGTTAATAATAAAATAATTCCTTAAATAGATGCTTTATTAGCATTTTCCACTCCACTTTTAATTTCAGTAATCCCTCGGATCTCTTTTTAATTGCACCCCTATAAACCTTTCATAAATTCCTTTAATTTTATTGCTATAACTGTCAAGTTTATGACCCTAACGTCTCGTCCGTCAATTTATTCCAAGAAATGTTCAATCACTATTATGACCTGACAAGTTTCAAATCCCACCTTCTTCATTTTCAACCGTTAAACATTCTTGTCGTTTATCTTAACCACATCCCCATCCCTTTCGATAACGTCATTAAAATCATCTCTTAAAATGGATTGTTCAACAAATATCTATTAATAATACATCGATTTCGGGTTCGAGTCCCGACGGGAGCGTGACAACAGTAACAAATTTCTCCCTCGTATAAGGTAATCTGTAGTGGGTATAAATTGATTCAGTGATAAATATCACATTAATGTATTTAAATTTTATCCCTACTAAAAATTCTTCAAATATATCAGTATTAATGATTAATAATAAATTAAAAAATTAATAATTTATTCCGACGATCTGTGACTAAGTAAGTACGTTCGTCGTTGTTACTGTTGTCACCTCTCGCAGCTTAGTAGCAAAAGAATTGGCGCGTAAACCAAGATCCCGGGTTCAACAGTAACAAATTTTCCCCTCATTGTATGAGGAGGTAATCTGTAGTAGGCACAAATTGATTCAATAATTAATATAGCATTAATGTGTTTAAAATTTATCCCTACTAAAAATTCTTCAAATATTAAATATCTATTAATAAGTTGAAAACACATTATCGAAAGTTCAAAAAAGAATATTACTATCAAACACATATATGAACTAATATCTATTATCTATCATGTATCGAGTATAAATCTCCATCAAGTAGCCATCACATATCAAGCAGCTAGGTATGTTATTGAGTATCCTGACTCAACACCAAACCAATATACATAGTGTAAATATATCTCTATAAAATCTACAGTTAAATCAGATAATAAAACATCAAACAAATACCTAGCCTGCGTTGAGTTGCAGTAAAGAAGGAAAGAAATCATATTACGTTTCATTGTCTACTTTTCCAAGTTTAACTTTATATAAAACGATAGTAAAATTGACTTTATACATATATATCAATTCATCGTTGTGCAAACTTGATGAAATATGTCATAATCACTATATAATAATGTGCAACGTATCTATGGTGGTAGCGTATAGGTAGGTTTGTAAGCCAATATTATGTAGCTATCTCTTCTCATGACACAAAGTATAATAAATAATAACCTGACTATTAAAACGTCTAATTAATGGAAGGAACTAACTAACAAGCATATTTTCAATATGCAGAATGTTGTCGTTTAATCAAATTTTTTTAATTAAAGATCACCAACGTTTTGATGTTTTGAAATGTAAATATTCAGTCGTCGTATCGTAGGGTCATAGATAGGATGGTGTAGTGGTTGTGGCTAAAATCCCGTCGACTAAATCTTGCTACGATTAAAATGTAAAAGTGCTAAACATTATCGATAACATAAAAATTTGGACGGGTTCGACTAGTAGTAGGTATATAAAAAAGATGAAGAACTATCTAACTAAATTTTTTTTAACGTTAACGAAAAGTAAACAGGTAAACAGTTTGCTTAACATCTGATCAAATATAACCCATAAGTATGAGTACTTCACACAAATTGAAGAATATAAAAAAGTTTCTTCCCATTAATAAAATAGATACAATATTCCTATTTAACCGTCTCGTTGACCCCATAATTGTTATACTGTAGCTTCACGTAAACCGATGATTGCCAAATTATGCGTTACGAATGTGGTTGGTTTGAATAACCGAAACTTTCGTACATATAACAATGCAGTTAATTGCGTTGAATGGAAGAAAATTTGATCGTATACATGCAATACTTTTACAAATGTAATTGAATGTTGAGAAGTGTATGTACCAATAGTACGTGGACAGTCGGGAACCATCTCGGACAGCAGTTTTTCTGGCATATTTGACTTTGATTATTAATAACAGTGACTTTGATCGATTGATCTTTTCCGTTTACCAAGTTAGCTATTCAGCGCGTGGAAGAAACCCAAGCCGCTAATGTAACCTCTACCTGAACTGGCATATTGTTAAATCATGTGGATTAACGCGGTAATACCACTAAGACGGTTGGCAGCGGATCGGATTTTTCGCTACGAAACTTTTCTTACGTACCTAATAATAATAAACATAAGTACCTACTCTATACGTGTATGTTCGTAATTATGATCAAATGTAGGTTACAGAGGAGTGACATGAGGAATAAGGAAATATGAATATCCCGCTTATGAAGTTTCGAAATATCTATCTGTAAATGCCGCTATTATAAGGATAATTGTTTCTTCAACTGCCATATATTTTAAAAGATGTGGACAGTTTTTAAATCGTACTGCGTTTTTACAAATAATATTAATAAACAGGTAAGGTATCCTTAAGATGCAAAAAGGAAAAGGACTCCAAGAAGTCACAAATTTGTTCAAGCTTTTGCGGCCATCGTTGATACAGTTTTTGGCTTTCGGGCTGTCTGGTCGTCTTCGAATGAGATATTTTCTTCTCAACGTTTCGTCGACTCGCGTGGACGACATCTTCAGGAGATCTTCTTCTCAGGATGGTCAGTAGAAGATTTCTACTGAAGAAAATTTCTACTGATCATCCTGGGAGGAAGATCTCCTGAAGATGTCGTCCACGCGAGTCGACAAAACGTTGAGAAGAAAATATCTCATTCGAAGACGACCAGACAGCCCGAAAACCAAAATACTCCAAGGTGTATCCGAAACAGATATACCCATAAATCTATGTTATGAATTTTGTGATTTCGAAGTTATGATTTTCCATTTTTTCGTTAAATTCTGTATTTGATTGCTAGTATTTCCTTTGGAATGTGTCTTGTAAATCCCTTGTTAATTTATTTAACATTAGTTCTTCTCCTAATTTGTACAAATATTCACATTGAATTCGTTATTGTATTCCACAGACCAAATAACTCGCACTGGTAGTGGCAGGTTATACAGGTAGACGGCAATTAAAGTTTTAATTACCTTTATTGTCGGATCAATAGACGATGTATTGTCCATCTGCCATTATAGTTCAAGAAACATTTATAGGGCAAGCAGTTTAGAGTGAGCCATGTTCATTATTTTCTCTTTTAGTTAAGGAACAAAGTATTACCCACTAATAGCTCGACCCCTGCTTTACAACATACACACATACTTACATATATATACGTAGCAAACTTCCACGTTGTAGTATAATGACAGCTTAAACCTTTCAAGTCGTTTATACGGCAGGCGCCACGAGGATTTATAATAAAGGTACTCGTTTGCTCACTCTCTTTAAGAGAGGCTCTTGAAGATTACTTATTAGTGCATTGTATTTTGACGTTTGGTAGCCACAAACAGACGCCTAGCTCTTTCTTTGCCTGCTCCAAAGTTTGACTAACAGCGTCTAGAAGGCGTTTTATACATTTAACGAAGTGTTTGTATGCCCAAGAAGAAGCTGGTGAATGACGCAAGAGAAAATGATTAAGCAGTTATAAAATAATCGTCAAAGAATTCGTTACATTATGAAACAAATTAAAACGATAAAACCTATATCGATTATACATATCCGAAACAAGACAAGTCTATAATTGACTTTCCAATCCAAATGTTAAATTCCGTTCTAAAACCATTTACATTTTTATTATTTGTTGGATAAATAATTGTCGATAAATTAACACATAGAATCAACCAGGGATCGTTTATGTATCAATAACTGTAGAAGGAGATCAGTTACATGAACAAAACGATTTTCGTCTTTTAAATTTTTTTTTTTTATATCCCTAAACTAAATGCAAGACAACGCTTATATTAATAAGATCATTCACGAAGATTTCTATTGAACAAGATCCTATTTCCAATATCACCAAAAACGACACCAGACTAAAAGATTCCTAAAAATAAGTTTTAAAATGTTTTGGTATCCTTTCTATGGTCTTTCCAAATATTATTAAACACATCTAATAAAAAAACACTGCTCCTATAATGTTATTAAATAAAATGATTAATAAAAATTTGAAAAGAATAGAATTGCTGTTTGTGCTATAAAAAGTCTGAACGTTCATGTCGAATAGATTCAACATAAAATTATTATACCGATATAGGTATCATAGGTTAAGTCTTACTGGTTTTAGAAATATCGATCTTAAGTTCATCAAAAAAAGTAATCTTCGAAAAATAATTAGAGATCAAAAACAACAATTTATGGAAATCAATTAAAAATGGACATTCTAGGATACAAGAAGGTTGTTAAAACAACATTTAAAGGTTCCAGTAAAGAAGAATAAATAACGGCCACAGAAAAAATTAACATCCTTGGAAAACTAAGCATGTAATCTTGTTTGATTATCAGAATTGATAATGTCTATGAAATTTAAACTTCTGTAGTTGATGCAGTAGCTTTTTTATGCTTTCGTCGCGCCGGAAAGCACACTGTGCTTCTTGATGTGTGGCATGACAGTATACCTTCGTTCGATATTAAGTCTACATTCACGTTATAATTTCACCAGACTTTTTTCTTAGCCACGTCTACTACTGGTGTCTTCATAAACTAACATCGGCTATATCTGTGCTCTTTGAACTGCCAGGAAATCAAACGTGAATTTACCACACGTCCGGTGTTTGAACAAGCAGCTTGAGAGCAGCAGTAGAAACAGTAGGTTGGCAATCCCGTGTAAAACAACTTGCTACCGTCTTCTACAGTAAATAATTCCAATGGACATTAATAACTTGATAAAGAAGTCATGTGCAGAACTGAAAGTTTGCAGCATCACCACCACCATCACCATCGCTTCTGAGAGTCTACATACATTATAAAATTATAAATTGTCACCTGCGGTGGCCGAAGTTACCTGCCAGCTGCGCTTATTATTCTTTTTATTCAGAGCCGTTCAAAACACGCAGATAAATAACGACACCACATAAATTATACGACAAAATCCAGTGATGATTTTATTGAAAATTACATTTGCATCATAATGGGGAGACGGTGAACCGCGCCTGTTAAACCTCCCGGTCAATTAATAATTCTACATCCAAACATTCATACATAATCATCTATTATTCAACAATTTTATTTCCTTATTGCACTTGCTATTGATTGAAAATTATTGCGAAAACAATATTATGATTAAAAACTCTTTTTTAAATGTCCAATCACAAAAACTTTACAAAACATAGTAACGTTTATGAAAACAAGTGTAACAGATGAAGGTTGAATAAGCCGGTACTCGAAAAATATAATTAGTACAATTAAGTTAACAACTTTTCCGTTGTGCGTTGTCCCATTCGCCTTGTTACTGAATTCGATGAAGCGAGAACACAGCTGACCTGACAAGTTTGACATCATTATAATAACGTTTTCTCATTGTAAAATAAATGTATTAATTTAATAAATTTAAATGTCATGATTAGATAAATAATTAATCAGCATCCATTTTCTACATAAAATTATTTTGTCATTTTAAAAAAAATTGAAATAAATCATAATGTTTATTTGTTTAATTGTTTTTAGTGTTTGCTTCAAAGAAATTTAGTTTATTATCAAAAACTAAAAATGCTTGTACGTCATCGTTAGATATCAAATTGCCGGACATCAATTTTTATTAAACTTTTTATAATTTTTCATTTGGGTATTATTCTAAAACAGTTATTTAATTTCTAATCATAAAAAATGTTCAGCTGTTACAATTTTGATTTGCTAGGTATATACCTCACCTGATTCACGTTAGTTCAACTAGAATGAGCCAACAACTGTTAATAACAATAAAATATTCTACCTCCAACGTTAAATTGACGTTCGTAGCTCGCAGGACCTCCGTCGAACTTTACCAACAGGCAACTAGACAGCCAGCAGAGGACGTTATTCGTTGTAGGTAACCAAAGACCCCGTTTGCCGACAAAGATAATATGTAGAGCACACATATATTAACATATATTATCCGCCCGAGGCCTCGCTTCAACCAGCGTGTTGTTGGCTGCCTTGGAGCCCAAACTACCGTGAACGGTACCGATCCAATGTGATAGTAAACAGCAGCAGCAGTAGTAGCGACCCAACGTGTCGTTCACACCATATCTCATCTTGCCGTGAAATATTAAAATACCTTTTCAGAAGAACTGTAGCAACCTTTTAAATCATACTGAACACATTCAACATGGAATTTTAATTAAATAATTTATCATTTCGAAACAATATCATCTCACAATAATTAGGAACGTAAACTTGAATTAAAAAGTTAAAGGTTAGTAGTGCATCAAGAAGTATATCATATTTTAGTTCTTCCATTATCGTTAATATTTAACCATTATTGTTGTGTTATTAATAACGATTTTTGATTATGGGTACTAGTACACCGAGCGGTGTGGTTTAGTGTTCTAGATCATTGGGTCCAGCTGCTCTGGTCCAAGTTTTCTGTGGTTTCCTTGGATTATTTAGGCAAATGCTGGAGCAGTAATATTCCATAGATAATCTTTCATTTCTCTTCTGTCTTCATTTCGTCCGTCTCATCTTTCTCTCCCTAACCACACCATCCACCCATTCCCACGATTCCTGCAAGGAGGCTGAAGAGGGCCTTACGCCCTACCCTCCGGCTTTGCACATCAGTGTAGTTCGGAGGGACTGCCCGCCCACCAGCACGAGTAGCTGGTAGGAATGAATCACAAAACAGTTAAGTTTGGTACTAGAAGCGAATCGAAAGGGAGAGGGAGCGATAGGGGAAGTCGTCTCCCTCCCGAAACTTGGCTCTGGAGCAGTACTTTCGAAAGCAACCCCCAAACAGGTTAAGGAGTTTAAAACGCTTAGGTTATAAGATTACAGGATCTAATTCGATTGGGTTTAATGTTTTAGGCACATTCCGGAGTCAACTAAGAAACACAAAAGTTCCTCTCCCCTTCAAGAATATATACCCTCCTTTCACCATCGCCTACCTTAAATAAGACTTCTGAACCCGCTCCTGATGGGTACACTATAAACTTTTAAATGTCTTTAATGTCATTAAGTATTCACGATTTATCATCATCACTAAATACCATCGGCATATGTAATATCAACATTGATGTTTTATTTAAAAAATAGTTATCTGCACATTCTGCAACTCTGCAGTTCTTACCGACAAATCGCTACTTCTTATTTTGATATATGAATACTTTTGGCACATGTTCGTTTATGTTTTCCATTTCTTTTTTCGAATACTTACGTATAATAATTTCGTCTTTTAAATAGTTTGTCTTATGTATTTAAACATCTGATAACTTTAGAGTCATCAATGTGGGTACTCTTAATTAATATTTAGCTTTTGCATTACCGGTAAGGTACTTCACCAATGGTTAATGTTGACTAGGTAATCATTTTAAATACATACAACCATTCACTAGCCTATTCATCATTCGTGGCGCTGAATACCCATCGCCCAACTTATTTCCTTTAATCTCGATTATACATTCGCCGAGGGGTGAGCAGGGCACAAAGGGGTTTCGTTGTAGAATGCTCGAGCAGCTAACACCCCTGACGACCTCTTTTCCACACGCAGCTTAAATGCATAGAATGACGGAGGCAAAAGCAACGGTGTTGGTGTCATCGGAGCCAACAACCTCCAGTGAAAGGGCCTAGTAATGAGGAGAGAGGGTGCGATTAAGTGACGATGCTCGCGGAAACGCGTCGCGCGTGCGCCAAGCGAATGGGGGAAAATCACCCGCAACCGGACGTTGCCGTCGCGGCGCACTCGACGCTTCGCGTCCTAGCAACAGTAATATTGACTTTTGACACCGATACCGGCGCCATGCTCAACATGGCGCGCCTGTCTCCGTACTCAAGAATATAACATATTATGATTTTCTTTCTAAAGGCTTCCAAAATATATTTGGTATTTTATTCAAAAAAGAAGGAATTAATATCCTTATTCGTCTAAATTTTAAGATCACAGATCTCACATTCTGAACGCATCCTACCAAGTAGGTACAACGTTCAAAATGTGAGATCTTTGATCTTAAAATTTAGACGAATAAGGATTTTAATTCCTTTTGAATATGTTATATTTTCGTCTAAAAATCCATCGAAATCAACAGTGTAATTCAATGTCGGTAGGAGTATTAGCCCTCGGAGTAGTTGTTTCTGTTGATTCCATATTTATATTTATATTTATATTTATATTTATATTTATATTTGGTATTGTTTAGTTAGTGAACTTTAATTTTATTAAAAAATAACTGCAAACTTACTGTAATAACAAGTTCGAAAAGTGTAGTTATTGGGAATGCGATTGCATCAGAAAGATCTTCCGTTAACTAATAATTTACATAGTTTCAAACTACCTGAGGGTAAAAATAGTAATGTGGATTGTATCAAACTATATTATTTAAGGTCTATCACTATCTGACTGTAAATGTTATTGTTAATTATTGATGTTGCATATCATTAAATAGTAATTATTCAAAATTAGTCGATGGTGTTTTACTCCAGACAAGCGTGATTTTCAATATATTAAAAAAGCCATTAAACTGTCAAAAAAAAACAAAAACTTAATGGATATTCTTTTAATGAGCTTTATTAAAAGATTATTTAAATTAAATTAAATGATAAGCAAAAGTCATGTAAACAGTAAGCAGTTTTAGAAAAACAATCACACGAAAGTGCATTAAATGACAATATATATGTTATATCATTAAAAATCACTTTATTTGCGCTACATGGGGAATGTTTTTTTTTTATATATAGATTCCACCTTATCTAGTGACGGAAAACATTGAATCAAAAGTTAAAAAACGTCAGTCTATTTTATGCAACAAAATCTGCAAATTGTGCCCTTATTTAACCAATCTCATTCTATTCAAATCCATCAGTTGCCAACTAAGCAAAAAAATAGGAACGCACACGCACAATATATATATATATATATATATGTATATGTAGTATATGTCGTAAACTGAATGGCATGAGTATCTAGATTCTGTAGCACGTTCTCTTCAGCTTTAGCTGATAAAACCGTACGGTACCTACACAAGGGTACGTGTGCATTTATACAAATGTAGAAAAGTACTAGTACCTTGTACTTATGTGGTACATGCTTGTATATATTTATATACATATACATGTATGTGTGTGTGTGTGTGTGTGTTGAACGTAGGCCTTTTACCAGCGTTTGCATAGATCGAACACCCAGCTCACTTTGGAGCCTGTGCCCATTCAATGATAATTTAATAATACTGCTTCCATGCTCCCGGTCGGGTCTATTAACCTGATGTATGGACCCATAAACACATGCTCTGTGGAGAGCTAACACGCACTGCATACCTATGTTTATATCTACCTATAGGAACCCTATACATCCATTCAACGTAAGACGTTCGGGCATTAGTTTATGTGTATATGCTTAATGACCAAACTTACAAAGGCTGAAAGATAAAATAAAGCAGCTCTTCCTATATCCTTGAAAAGCAAAATATCGTTATCCATATGATATAATGCCAGATAATCCTTTGATATCATTTTACATACTGATATACTAATAATTACGTGGGTATACCTCATTAGTCGCTACTTAAAATATTTCCCTTGTTTATAAAAATACAGAAGCAGAATTATTCTCCAAAATAACTTCCATAAAATTTATACCTTTTCTTGAAGATTAACAGTTTAAGCTTTAAGTACATTCTAAAAACTTGGTAAACGAAGTAGTCGAATTAAGATAACCTACCGAGCTTTTGGGTCGTGGTCTATAGGCTTTTTTGTTGCCTGACGTTTCATCAGCGGCTGCGGCTGACATCTTCAGAAGCGTTTGACGAAACGTCAGGTAACAAAAAAGCCTATAGACCACGACCCAAAAGCCCGGTAAGTTATCTTAATTCGATTGACGCCGGTCGTGAAAGCCTACATACTACAATTAAACGAAGTAGTATTTGGGCAGGGATGTAGCTAGTTTTTTTGCATGGATCAAGGATGGACTACACCTATATAGATTATGAGGTTAATATAAACCGAAACCCGTACAAAGTAAAAATATCTCAGATTGAATGTTTAATGCCTCCCATGGTGCTTATGCTACTTTTCACCACTCGTCAACCAGGATATGAAATTTTCTTAGGATAAAAGTTACTACTTTCGGCAAAGCGTAGTGTGGTTATGAATCTACAATCATATTGCTCGTGTGAGGCACATAATGGTGTGGTTTGACGGTACAATTAAATAATGCAAATTTATAATAACACAAATATGCTAGAATAACTCAGTTTATTAAGCAGTTAATTTTAAACTAACAAACCTATGCAGTCAAGGAGACTACTAAATAAGATGGCAGAAATTTACTGGATAAATAATTATTTTAAGAAGTATTAAACGTTTTTCAACAATAAGCGATCATTTTTTGTAATATTCGAAAATAGAATCAACTGTAATTTACTATAAAGTAGGTTAAGATCTCCTGAACATTGAATTTCAATTAATACTAAACTATCGAATTATGTGAAGAAGCAGAAAGTAAAAATAATATTTACCATGATATTCTTAGATTTTTATAAAAATGCTTTTTTGCAAACGCATATTTTTTGTATGCTCTTTATTAAATCGTCTTTACATAACAGAATGCTTGATGACTGGTTAAGTAATTTAGCAAACATGTTCGTCGATAGAAAAATCGAAATAGCTCCCGATTTCGACAGTGTATTAACCTGCTATTAAATAATACTTATATTTGACAATGTTTTAATTTTTTATTTATTCCTTCCAGCTAATCATATTAATTAAAACACTGCGTAAACGCACAAAGAACGTGATTATTGGCAACTTGTAAAAAAATTATGCTTTTAGATTTTCATTTTTCAAGTAAGCAAGGTGTCCTGCATAAATTAGTGTTTAATGCATGCAGTTTCAAATTTTCACTTTTAAAAAACTCAAAGCATTTTAGATTATATTAAGTTGAATGCGGTTTTAAATTTTACATTTTGGTTTATACTAGGCCAGCACAAATTTCAATGCAAATCTGTATCTGGGATACAAAAACAGTGTTCTTATATTAAATTCTTGATGTAATATATTGGAAAAGACCAATGTGTGAATAGACCGTTTCACGCGGTCTATTTAATAATACATCACTGGGAGGGTGTAAGTAGACGTGCCCACGACAATATTTAATCTTTTTTGAACTTGCTTCATGGCATGCAGCTTTTATTTCGTGTCCCAGGTTATTTCTGTATTATAATAAAGTCTTGGTCCAATTTGGGTCGTTCTTTTTTTGCTGCTTCGTTCTTAGTAAGTACACACTGTACCTACAAAACCATACGTACGTATAATGTAGGTACCTTCATCTCCGCACCCAGTTTAATTTCAGAAACACATCTGAATGAGTAGATGTCGCGATAAGGACTAGCAGCTACTGCCCGGCGTGAACTTAGGTTAAGCATTGTAGTTAAAGAATGGCGATAAACATCGCAGATGGAGATACGGGCCCTTACAATAGGGAAAAGAAATGGAATGAAAAATAACAATACATCACCCAGATCTGTAGAGGAGTAAACAACTACAGCGTCTGTTCTAACGAAAAGGATTAAGCTACCGAGCTAGAGCCACATGTACACAAATTACTATCCATGTATATTCGACAACGTTTTGTTTTCTTCGCGTTTGTTTACGGAATTATAAAATCTTTCGCCAGCAGAATTTACAATTTAGAAAAATCGTTTATTCTACACTGATTTTTGTTGGTTTATCTGAATAATAAAAGAGATTCTTTCAACTTACTGTTCAAATAACACTTTTTTGTTAGGTTATTTATATTCACATATTGACAATAGGTAATTAATTCTTTTATGTTAATTTTTTGATAAATGTTCCTAGGTACATTATTTTTCACAAAAAAGTTATATTGGCATTGCAATTTTTGGATTTAGTAAAACGTTTCCTCTCTTTTAGCATGAAACTTGATACCGTATTACACAAGGATCAGTTATACTTGTTAAAAAAGTAACTACATACGTTTTAGCTTTGAGGTACGTAACATTTTCTGATCGCTTTTTTTATTAACGACTCATATTTCTAACTGCTTTCCATAATTTGCATTCTGTGCTCGCAAAGAAATTTCGGAGTCGTTGAATCCGTCCATTTCTTTCGGCATTCTGTTATCTGTATCGTTATCGGGAGTGCATCTTTCCACTGGAGATATATTTAAAATTACCTACAGGACAGAGTCGTTGCGCTCAAACAGTGGTTCTTTCATTGGCGCAGTTCATGGTCTAATGAGATCCGGGCTATTTCTATCGCATACACAACTACACGTCCATTTCTTAAACGATTTACTTCATGACATTGAATAAGTCGTTCTTTACCATTTAAACTCTTTAGCATTCTTGACGCCCTCCTAGTTATACTTAAATAGGTAAAAAACGATGAATTTTTTGTCTTTCAATTAAATTTCTTGGCGCCATTTATGGATTTAATTTTATTATCAATAGCGTCATCTATAGACGTGCAGTAGCCCACAGTTAGCTTGAGCTCAGAGATCCGTTTTGAAATTCAAACAACCTCGAGCAACATATCAAATCGCATCATTTTTACCATATATTTTATTAGGCCAAATCGGAAATTTTCAAATAAGTCCACTAACAGAGGGAGGGTTGAAGTGATTTCAAAAATTGGACTTTTTATTAAGCACTATGTTTATCTTTTTATTCAACATCAAAGTCAAGAATTCTGAGCTTTTGACACTCATGGTTGATGATTTATTCTTTAGAAATTTGAATTTGATTTTCAAATTTCACAAAAATCATCAACATCGTTACCCTTAGTGATGACTCTTAAAAGAACAGTTGACTAAACAATTTGAAGAAGTTGTGATTGCTAATAATCCTTTACATGGTATTGGAAGGAAAGAATGAACATAAACGCTAACGATTGTAATTTCGAAATGTTTACTACTTAGGCAAATTAGGTTCGAAGTTTACAACATCGTAATTAAATCAGAAACGCCGCTGTATTAGTATTATCATCAGTTAGTTCTTATTTAACTATGCTTAGCCAAACGTGTAAGTGTGCAATTATTTCTTTATGTGCGGCAGTCGTGAAGGAAATGAGAAAAATCGTTAACTACAACAATTCCAATTATATCTTTTAAAAAAGACAGACACTTTCATTCGGACTTCTTACGCAACACCTGCGCAACTTATTTTCACTTGACTAATTATCGCGAGCTATTGAAATGAGTTCGGACAATCGGCGTGTTCTTTATAAAATGGCGCCGTCAAAATGGCCGTCGACTTGACTCGCACAGTACAAAATTAGAGTGGAACAATGAACACTTGTTAACTTTCGAATAACTCTTGACACCGCTTCTAAAATCCTTTGTGCCAGTTCAATTCGAAGTCAGCTTTTTAAATTAGCAGCCAGTGACGTGAATAAATTACGGAGCAGATTTTACTGAATGAGGTGAATCGTGATACTCGAGATCAGTATCGGAGTGCGAAGAAAGAAATGAATAGAAGTGGCCTTTTTCTTCATTCAATAATAGGTAGATTTGGCGTACAATCACATCGAGATAATCAAAGATTTCTACTACAAATACACTCCAATTAAGGTTTGAGCTTTCTAAAGTAATTTGTCCAAAACTTTTGTTCGTTCAATGAACAGAACTCAAAAGTTTTATGTGCCAAATTTGTTCTTATTTAATAATACTGTACGTTAATAATAAATACAAAATTAAGTAGTTTCCGTTTGTTCGCATATATTCATCTTTTTATTTTTTTTTCTTTCTTTTGCAATTTATTGTTTTTGTATGTGTCATATGTTTTCCCTTCTTGGTAGTGCCGTTTATATATTGTATTATATTTTCTTTGTTTCCAAATGTTCTTTTAGAGTTAAGTTAGTCGATAGATTTATTGAGGGTAATTTTTTGACCCATCGGTCCATTTCCAGGAC
Organism: Agrilus biguttatus; assembly: GCA_963921985.1. Lineage (NCBI taxonomy): Eukaryota > Metazoa > Arthropoda > Insecta > Coleoptera > Buprestidae > Agrilus > Agrilus biguttatus. The sequence goes on from OY998120.1 coordinate 10,085,930, forward strand.
GTAGATGATGCACCGACACATACCTTGCAATGTTGCATTTTTGTATGTTTACGTTACCCTTCCTTTATTTTTGTTGTTGTTTTAAGTGTCGGTTCTTAAATTCATGTTAAAATAAGTATTTTTACATTCAATTGCAGAACCAATTGATCATTCAATCATATTAGATTCAAACCATTCAAACATCAAACAGTTTTAGCAGAGATCATTTTAGTACATTAACATATATAACCAATCACATCAAGATCTCTCTAAACGTATAGTATTTAATAACATATAGTTTCACATAATAAATCATAATCTATAGTCATTTAGTATTTTCGTAAAAATAAGTAGCAATCACAGCGTACAATAAAATTAGTGTGTATATAGTTGTAAATAGTTTGAGTGTAATAAACTTTTAAAACACAAAGTCCGTTTATTGCATCGATTCCCCCATAGGAATTAAAAGAAGTGGCACATCTGTGCATCGGTAAAATAATCTTGTTTCATCAACTAATAAACACTGTTTGAAGGGAATAATGGAATATAGTTAATTTCTTGTCCAATGACAAGTATACTAGAACAGACAAATAATCAAGAAGATTTTAGTATATGATTGACATCCAAAATTTTCACAGAATAAAACATTTAACTCATTAATCTTAGCTGTCAGCATCAATGTACTTTGTACATGTGTGTTGTATAAAGTTTAAAATTGGACTTGACCACGTATACGTGGCGTTGAAAGCTCTTGCTGCCAATATAACGCCACCGTTAGCGCAGTGGTAGTAAATTTGCTGTCCGATCCTGTCCACAAGCGATATTTATGCGATGGATCCGATAAATTATGTCCAAGTAGGCTTAGAAACAATATGCGAACGTTCGCCGCCGCGCCGTTGCAACTTCGCGATCTTTTACTGGCAGTTTACGACTGGTATTGCGTTGAAATCGCGAAATTGCAATTCAATTGAAATGGTTGTCTTGTAACCGCGATAAATCATGCTATGGGAAGGCGAACAATACATTTGTAGCGGCATACATACAAGATGGAACTATTTATTACACTTAAGAATTCAGGGAGTTCACTTATGGGTCATTTCCAGAGTTGCCATCTTTAGATTTTGAAAAAAACATAAGTGTCAAGGCATTTTTGTTAAAAAAAATTGCTTTAGTAGTAAATAAAAAATCAATTGACTTACTACTTGATTAACCTTTTATACTGATTTTTTAATGATTTTCGGGTGCCCATATCAACTTCTGATGAACTATAAGTGAAATTTTGAAATTAAATGGTAAATGATTGAATACAATGAACATCTTCCTGAAAGATTGAAACAAAAGATTTGCAATAAAAAGTGACGAAATTATTTATTTTTTGTTCCTAATTGAATCCAATGTGGCATTCTAATTTGAGAAACTAATTCACACCATAACCTAACCAAAATGATGGAGATAAAGTTGAATCTTTTTTTTTAATTGCGGTTATATAAACCCCTTCACTAATCAACTGAACATCATCTATCCTAATAATACCAAATGCTTTACGTAACGATACTGCTAAACTTTTAATTAGCCGCTAACGAAAACAGTGTTGCTTTCTTAATAGTAGCTTAGCCGTATTTGAAAATGCCGAATTTTACAGAGTAGCTTTCACATATGCACATTTGAAGTGTTAAAGGATTATAAAAATTAAAACAACAATATCATAATCAATTATGAAAATTATTCTAATAAAAGTAAGTAAAGGATTTACAACTTAGAGGCAGCGTATACTACTATAGCAGCGTGATTGAGATAGGAAATAATTCTGGATTTTAATTCTCGCTCTAACCTGGCCTGATTGGTAAAGGGAGATGCGGCTAGGAAGGATAGATCCAGTCAGACCGCATTAGAGCGAGAAATGATGTCCAGATATGTCGAAATTCGAATAAAAACACTTTATTTTGTAGACACTATAATATTGTTTCAGCAAACATTGGTTTCGTCAGCTATTTTACTATTATTGATTTGCCTAATACATTTTCCAATGGTTACAGATATATTGCTTATGTAAGTGATGGTATTTCTGTAACTATTGGAAAATGTATTAGGCAAACCATATAGTAAAATAGCTTTTAAGACTAATAACTCTTTAGGTAAATTAATACTCAATCACAAATGTAAAACTCCTAAAGAACTAAATTCAGGAGTTTATTGTTTAGACTGTAGTATAAAGTGTACATTGGTTAGACTGGTAGATCTTTCAAAACTAGGATTAAAGAACATTAGTCTAGCTTTACCAATAAAAAAATTGACTCCGCATATGCGGAACATTTAATCAATGAAAATCATAATTTCAATCCAGACTACTACGAAATTTTGGATATACAAAACAAAAGTATAAAATTAACTCTGTTAGAATCGTTGGAAATTAATGAATATTATAAACAGGGCTTAGCTTTAAACGACCAAATTGAATGTAAAATTTCCCTTTTATTAAATGTTTTCAACAATACTTAATTTACCCTTTCCCCTCAATTTTTAGTTGTACATATCTATATATAGGTTGTAAACATTGAAGTTTGTCAAATCGTCGCCTGATGAAACCAATGTTTGCTGAAACAATATTATAGTGTCTGCAAAATAAAAAGCTTTAATTCGAATTTTCGACATGTGTAATAAGTTTCAACGTGTATTAGCTTCTACCATCAAATGTCCTACTATAGAAGTAAATGTTTTTATGTTCTAAGCTCTCAAATTAATAAAAGTGTACACCCTGTAGAGAATTTTTCATTAAAAGTAACCAAACTAATGTTATGGCCATTAATAATATCGAATGAAAGGTGCTATTTAGGCCTTAAATATTTAACTCGATAATGAGATGGTACCCGGTATTTGCATAATATTCGACACCTGTTCTGGCGCGGCTGAAGCCCCCGTAGGCTACATTCGTGTGTGTATGCAGGACAATAATTGATACGGGGGCGGGGAAAAGCTGATTGACAATTCAGTCATGCTTCGTAAATTCAAGCAAGATGTTACCTACCTACATACGCTTCAATAAAAACAAATATGCACTACATACAAAAATATGGTGATAGACATTTGAATCGTACGTAATATTGTTTTACATTGCAGAGTATTATATATGTTACCGGCCAAATCCGATTTTAGGAAAAACTAGTTTTGCCTAGGCTAAACTAGTTCTTCCTATACGCGATAGGATTAACTAGTATAGCCTAGTCCAAACTAATTTGTCCTAAGCCCGATAGGATAAACCAGTTTAGGCTAGTCCAAACTGATTTGTCCTGATATAAATACGCACACTCTAGGATAAACTGGTGTGGCCTAGTGTAAACATTATAGTAATATTATAAACCTGATAGGAGACAGTGATGATAACGTTGCCGAAGCTCGTAACCAAGAAAATGTTTCTTCATCTGAAATTTTAATCATTGGCATATGATTATTACTTCTATTAAAAAAACATTTATTATTTGTTATAGTATGATTGTTTGTATTACCAATTATCCATAACTTTTAACGACGAATCATTATGGTTTTAATAAAAATGATTATTCTTCAAATTACGGAGTATTTTATTCAGTTTATCTAGATATACTATAATGTTTACACTGGGCCACACCATTTTATCCTAGAGTGTGCGTATTTATATCAGGACAAATCAGTTTGGACTAGCCTAAACTGGTTTATCCTATCGGGCTTAGGACAAATTACTTTGCCTAGGCAAAACTAGTTTGTCCTGAAATCGGGTTTGGCTGGTAACATATACATACAGTAGACATTCGATTACATGAACTAATAAAATTTATTTTCAATGTAACTGCATTATTTGTTTATGAACTTTATTTGCAGCTAATTGTTTTTGCAAAGCCTTGTCTCTGCTTAGTCACAATACCAAAAATGTTCTGTTCATTGCAGGAAATCCGTTTGTTTCCTTCAGAATTTAATTTAAATATTTCGCTTTAACCTTTAGCAGTTCATAAATCACTGGAAACTTATTTGATTTTTGTTTAGAAAACCAGTTGTACAGTTTTTTAACCCTGAGGTTTTCATATTACCCGCAATTTTGTTTTACGGTAGCACCCCCCATTTCGTAAACTCTTTATAATATCACTTTTTCAAAAAATGGCAATACTTTTCTTTTGATATTTTCGTTTTACAAACAAAAAGAATGTCTAAGGACAACCACTAGCAAATTTTGACGTTCGTCATAATTAATGATACATGATATTAGATAAAAATAATTTTGAAAGGTTGTTATGCTTAATTTAATTTTAAAATTGTACTTAATTTTGTAAAACCTGAGGAGTAATTATTTTTTATTAAAATTACTATTAAATGTACTTAATTATTGCTATTTTCTGTCATACCCGTCATTATTTAGTGATTTCTGTTTTATTACCTTTATTTAGGTATATATATTATATAATAGTTTTGTGGCAAATACTAGTATAATTAATTATAATTGAGTAGAAGCTAACAACATTACACAAATTTAATGTTAGTTCTCTAATTAGTTAAGTAGAATAAGATATGCACATTTATTTTTTAAAAACAACATTTCAATGCCTACGTTTTCTTAAATAGTTATGTAGGTAGGTATTCAAAATAATTACATTTAACCTTATAATTGTTTTTAAACTATTTGTAATCAGTGCCTACTTAACTTTTTTGAAAAAGAAGAAAAAAGTGTTTTTAAATGGACTAAAATATTATTGTCAATGAAAATTAATACATTAATTATTAATTAATAGCTTTAGTAATGAAAATTTAATAATTATGTATATTGACGTAATGAATATGGCGCCACAAAAAAAAACAAATATTACACTATAATATTATAATGTATTTTAATTAAACCTGGATAATAGGAAATGTAGGCGCACGTTAAATTTACTACAAGAATTTGGTTAATTCTAAAAGAGATTTATTATTTCGCGACGACAGTAAAGCAGCAAAATGTTTATTTTAAGGACAAACGTTAAATTACAAGTCATTGAACTTGATACTTTTAAAAAATTAATTGTCAATCCGTCCACCAGTTTGTCTAATTAATTTATCAAATAAATGGTTGTATGTATATATATACCCATGGTTGTGGAATATTTTAATACTCATTTATTTAAACAATTAGCATATCCGGACTTCTACTTTGATAATACTTCATTAAAAAGAAAATGAAATTCGCGTGAACTATTAAGGTTTTTTAAGTGTTAGTAAGCAACAAACACAAGCATTCAGTCCTATTGTGTGGCAACTACACATTTTGGGGAGGTTATGAAGATTTTTTTTTCCTTTGTTGTAAATAATGTAGTAGCTTCTCATCCATTCATCAGTGGTGGCTATTTATATAAAGTCGGTGAAGAACCTCTTCTATCTCTCGAGGTTTATTTCTCTCACAAAATAAGTCTAATATCTATTGTATTAAATAGCCACTGTAATAAAATAAATAAACGTAATAAATGCCCAAGGCGTGTGGCTGCTGCATCTTTAAAAGCGTAGCGGTTGTCATGACAACGGTGACATGAACGGAAAATTTGCAGGCTAGCGCTACCCACCCACCACCGAATATGGAAGAGATCGCCAGTCTACTGCATCTACATGCTCTTTGTACGTGTACGTTAGTTGTTCGTATTTGCGCCCAGCATGTATATAGTTTTCATATTTTTTTACGCTTAACCCGAAATATTCATATAGTTTGACACATTCTCTAGAACATATTTTGAAGGACACTTGAGGACATACTGTATCTAATTTAATGTTTAGTATTTCTGAAGGCAGAAGCCGCCACTGTCTATCATATGTACCACGTCTTATATTTTTGAGCAATTTGGATAATATCTACGTTGATTTCATTAATATACTAATTTTCATCTGTGTTACTTCGATTTAATTTTAATTTTAGTTATATTTGGGGTAGGTTTCGCTATAGTAACTAATAATTGCTCGCAAGCAGAAAACGATGTAGCGCACATTTAAGTTTTTGTGACTATTCCAATACTCGAATGCTGAATAAGTAACAGGTATACATTCTTTAGGAAAATAAAAGACAACAACAGTTTCGAAAAATTCTCGCTGGTTGTCACAGTAGCTCGAAAGAAAAATTAATGGAATCGTCACGCAATAATTTATGTTTAGGCCACGACGCCCCATTTGGAAATAGATCATTGTCCGCACGAACAGAAAATGGTCAATCATGATCCAGTAACAGTCGTATAATAGAAAAAGTCTGTATCATTAATAAAACAGCATATAGCACTAAAGACGGAGATAACAATGACAAAATATACGGCTACCGGTTACACGTACCTACTCTGACGGTATGGGTATGGATGTATGGGTAGGTACATAAACGTATCGCATTCAATTGGTTTGTCCGTGGAAAAGGAGTAGGATGTGATGCCTGTGTACGTGTTCTTCGTTGTTTCAAGACGTGAGGGATTGAGATTACGCGATAATTCTCCTACGTTCGAAATTAATCTCTGTTTGCCACTACATTTTTTCTTAACCGTCTGAACAAACCCGAGAATCTCAATAACTAAAACCGGCTGTAATGCTTATGTAGTATAGTCTTCAATGTACATAAAATAGTAATACCAACACTAAATTGAACTGAAATTTAGATACTACACTATACCTATAAAAATTTGACATAAAGGTGCGTATATTAATAAAAGTGTGTTTTTTTATTCAGTAATTTCCAATCTCAATTTCCCGGGAAATTTGCCAGATTTGGTCCAAAAATTAAAAGAGTATATCTCGGATGCGAGTGAGACAGCTACAACACTTTTCTCGAGTATTATACCTAGGCATAAAGGCGCGTATATTAAATTAAAAGGTGTGATTTTACATTCAGTTATTTTCGATCTCGATTTCCCAAGAAATTGGCCTGATTTGGTCCAAAAATTAAACGAATATATCTCGGATGCGAATGAGACAGCTACAACATTATTGTCGAGTATTATACCTACTTGTATTTTTACTCTAAATTTTTATTTTTATTTGAAAAAGTAAATAAAAATTCACTAAATGTTCACAAAAAATCACTAAGAAAACCCTTTTATATAAATTGAACAAGAAAATGAAATAGTCTTCTAAATAATCTGCTACCCAAAATTCCACAAATGTATAAAAAAATGTCATTTTAATGTAGTAAAGCTAGCAGTAAGTATTAGCAGAAGGCGATATATTGCTAATTTCTTAATATAAGATTGTTGCTTTTACGAAGAAATTTCGGCTTGGTTGGTGATTTGTCAAAAATACCTGTGGCGGTGTGATCAGAACTAATAAGCTCGAAATGGCATCCGTCTGGTAGTTTCGATAAATTACCGACCAAGGATTTAATGTTTTTTATTAGTTTGGATTATATGACTATAACGTACCTATATTTGAGCTGCGTTATAGATACATTTTGACAAGTAAATACTTTCAAACATTCGAAATAATACAGTTAGAAGTGATATACTAACTATATTTTGATATTACATCAAGTTCCTTTTATAAATTCAAGTGCGCAGATAAGAAAATTCGACGAAGAGAATCATAAATCAAAGTGTTGTGCCAAAATAAATTTTTAACAAGTTCATACACAGACTGTAAGGTCACCTTTAAATTTATTTTGTGTATTTGTAGATAGTTAACAAAAAATATGCAAATTTTTCAATTGGATTTTTATCTTTAAAGACAAACACTTCAAATAATATAAGATTAAGATAAGTTGAAGGAAAATAACTGAAAAACTTACCAGTCTTCTCTTAGGTTTGATAAGGGGCCTATTTTGTCCGTTCATTTTGTAATAAAGTCCACACGCATTGCAGAGATAATGACCTGTACCATCCCTGCGCCACAGTGGTGTACTTGTAGCACCGCAGTTCACGCACTCTCTACCCTCTGTTGAATCAAACAAAACACAAACGATTACTGATATGTTTTTGTATTAAATTAAAATTGTTTTTAAATTCTGAGCGTCTAATACTAAAAGCAATTTAGAGTATCTACATCAATAACAATAACACAACTACTCAAACAACATGCACTAATACTCGAAAAGTCAGTAGTAGATGTCTATTATATACTACAGGAGGAATAACATTTCCTTTTTTAATTATATCAAACAAAATCAATTTGTTACAATAGTTTAGAGTGAGTTAAACAACTACATGTAGATAAATTTGTGTTTAAGATGTAAATTTAAAAAAAGTGGTCATTTCCTGATTGTATAAATAGAGCTATTTGAGATAAATTCTCCTACATTATTGCTTAACTAAACTTTTATGCGAGATTGGTTTCAATAAAAGCCTCAAAGCCAAGCACACACAATCTGAAAATGCATGCAACACTAGAGGTGCTCACGTCTGTCCGCGGTATTCAGAGACACATCGGAGAAAGTAAAATGGAGTTAGCCGTTTGATGATCTGATAACAACTGTACAGGGAGTCACATTTTAGTTAGTTTTTATGAAAATTTTGCCAGTCTTTTTGGCCCCGACCAGTAGTATATATGTATAGATAGATACCTTTTATCAACAAATGATAATAAATCCTAAAATGATCGACTAATATTTCTTTGTTGTATTTTTACGTATTTATTCTAGTATATGCTTTCTTTGAATATATTTAAAGCAATTAAAGTAACAGAATGACAAATGTAAATGTAAATATTCTCTCAGTTCGTTTGTTTTTTAATTGCAATTTAGGTAGCACCAAGAAAAAGAACGAAACATTGAACGAAAACAAAAATTAGTATTATAACTTACAATTGTCCAAAAATCACTAGAGCCAAGCAGGAATTGCAATGTAATGTAATTTTTATAAAAAGGAAAAATCGATTCTTGTATTCGAAGCCTATCAGTATAAAATAAACGGACACAAATAAGTCCAGGTGCCTTAGCCGAAGCCTCCTCGATATCTTTTGTAACCACATAATTCTCAGCCAATATCCAATATCCGCAACATTGTGCTAATAATCCTCTTAGAATGCTTGGGCTGAATATATAGTTTAGTCTGACCGAAATAAACTGAACCAAATCCAAAATTGCGTTTTGGGATTGCGGCATTAGGTAAAGTGGCTCTTATTCTTTGCTTTAAGTGTTCCCTTGACATATTTCCGCATGAATTCGCCACAATCCGGCTCAGATCAATGAAAAAAATGGAAACGCAAACTATGAAAGGTTACAATAATACAGCATAATGTGGGCAGAAAAGTTATTTACATAGTGTACCTGTATTATATGCGACCATGAAAAATATGCTTAAGTACATACACTTGAAATGCTTGTTGTTCAAATATTTTTATAACTACTCTTTCGAAAAGGGTAGGAATAGTAATAAAACGTGTAAGACGATTAATAGTATTGTATAGGCAGTAAGGATTAAACTAGTCTATTTACGAAGGAAGCCGCAGATCCGTTGCACAACTTGGTTCAATTACTTGATAAAATCATGAGCTTCAGCATTTATAATGGTTTCTTCATTTAATACCATGAATGTAATAAAATTTCTGAGATATCTCCATATCTATTAAATATATCATAGTTTTTGGACAGTAAAATCCACTGATCTTTACCAAGTAAATCTACCTTTTTATATAATGGTAAAATAAAGAGTGGTATTCAATCGTGAAACCAGCAACATCTACTGATTTCTCTCACAATTGCTGATTAAAACTTTTAGATGGGGAAAATAGAGGAATAATGTAACTGCTTTTTCAACAGTATATAAATCGTCATAACAGATACGATTAACTCGGAATATCTATACCTATATATTATATTAAATTATTTTTTATAAACTATTAATCGTAACTATATATTATTAAGAAGGTATCAATATAACGTTCCCTGTTGTTAGCAAGTGGCCATTATTCTAATTCCCGCTGTTTATTAAAAATTAATTTATAATTGTTGGTTTTGTTATTATTGCTTCTGATTAGTGACTTAATATTACGTCGGTGGTTTTAGTTGGCACGTCAACTGCGGCCTGATCGTAACATATGTACACAAACTTGGGTTCGTTAATGTCGTTAAAATTAACTATAAACAATATTTATTACGTTGATCCGAAGATGCCAATTAAAACGTTTCTCCGAAGAAATTCTTTCGAAGACACGCATTTATACTTCAGTAAATGTTTTCTTCCGAATCACCTGTCGCAACCCCTAAACATCCCTAACGATTTAAACGATTTAACAAAGCAAACATAACCGAACGAAAGTAAATGGCTATAGGTTCTAATCGATTTTCACAGTGTATCAAGTCAAGCACCCCTATCCGCGGCTGTTCCAAGTTACCCCGCGGCCAAAACAGGCCAGCAACAACAGGATCCGATCAATTTTACACAACATCGGTTCGGCACATATTTTGACTGTGAAATTGGGGTAAACTTACCTATTTATATCCTCAAAATTAGCCAGATTAATAAGCCGTTTTGCTTCAGGTATAGTTTTAGGGGGTTGTTTACCCAAAATTTTACGGCTAAACGGCAGATAGAATGAAACAGTTGGTGATGCAACTTTTAAAGTAATAATGGGGTTGTTATGATGATTATTGATAACAAGGGTATACAATCTCAAATTTCAATACAACTGATTATAGGGGTGAATTATCAAATTTAGAATAAGTTACTTTCACTTAAAATAAATATAAAGAGAGATTTTAAATAATCGAAACCTAAAATCTTAGAAATCATCTAGGCCAAATTCGACTGCTTTCAAGAGTTTCCTTCCACCCCATGACATTAATCTCTATTAAGCTGAATAATTTAAATTAATATGAATTCGTAATACCATATAATCCTGTAAAAGATCCAATGTAATAAAAAGATAGTCTCACAGTGCAAGTAATAAAACAATTACTAATATCTAATTTTATGTAGAACTATTATGTAACGAAAACTTAATTTTTAGGGTTGCAGTGGCTGTCGCTATCAGAATTTTGAACCACTGTAAATAGATAAATCAAATATAAATAAAACCGTATTAAAATAGTAACAAGATATGAATAGGCTTCGAATTTCAATGTTTTGGATATGCAAGAAATCTCAATAAGAAAGAAAAAGAACTAAACAACTTAACAATGATATTCCACCAAAAACATAAATTTAAAGAAAGAGGCCAAGATCTTTTGTAGAGATGGGTACTAAAAAGCTTCGCCACTAAAAGAATTATCACCAAAGTGAATATTAATTGTTAACAAAAGTAAGAAAATTGTTGGTAGAACATATTTTTATTATGAAATTGTTTTATTATTAAAACATGAAAAACGTGACAGAATAAACAGTTTTATTTTGGTATAAAACTATCCATCCACTTTGATTTCAATTCTTTTGAGGGTGAAACATTTTATTATAGTTCGATTTTTAATTTCAGTTTTTGGGTGGTAAAAACGGAAAGAAACGAGACATAATTAAATAAAACGTATGAATTTGTAAATGAGCTGTTATTAGAACAATGATTGGAGTGTGAAAACCATTTAAACTTGTAGATAGAACATATTCAAAAAAGGAAGGCATTAAAATCCTTTTTCGTTTAAATTTTAAGGATCACAGCTCCCACATTAAAATTTAGACGAAACAGGACTTTAATGCCTTGCTTTTTTTTAATATGTTACATCTTCATCTAAGAATCCATCGGAATCAACAATGTAATTCAATGCCGGTAGGGGTATTAGCCCTCGGAGTAGTTGTCTCTGTTGATTCCATATTTATATTTGTAGATAGAAGATAACATCCAAAACGTTGAGCCACTACTTAATAAAAAATAATAATAAGGAACCTTCCCAAAGAAATTACGAAATATGAACAATCGAGTGATATATGTTACTCTTAAAATATTGTTAACGTTTTAGCATGATTTAAGTTTAAACAGCTTTAGAAGAAATAAGAGGTTAAAACTCTTTGTGCTGAAACATCTCACTAATTCATAGAAACAAAAGGTACACGAGAATTTCATTTTGTTTAAAATTGCAGAACGATTGAGCAATGGTGTCTACTTCCTTTCAAAAGAACAATTCCCATTCCTATCGTTATTTCCAACCATTGACCGTGATTGCTGCGGTACTTGTGTTCTGTTCTGTTGTTCAGGCTCCGCCATTTTGCTGCTGCGATCGCCGTGCGTGATGAATATTAATTAAAAATCTCGACGAAACCAAAAGTGACTGCCTAATGAGTAACAGCTCCGTGTTGTGTGTCTTTTGTTTGCAAACTGACCTTCACGGGAACCGCGTGTGGGAAAGAAAGCCATCGAGCACAGGGGTGCTGTCCGTGTGTTGTTGCATCGGCAAGAGAGGAGTTCGGGTCCAATTAGCGATGGCGCAACTTGGAAGCTATTGTCTTCCAGCCCGCATTGTACTTACGATGTACCTACGTACAACTAACTAAAACTAAAATTGGAAACAAAGCAGCCAGCTCACAAGCACACACTTTACTCTCGTTCTCTTGTTGTGCCAGCGTCGTCATCATCATCATCTCCTGGAACAGCTGACCTAATCAGGTCACTGCGATATTATAATAATTATTATTATTACTATTATTATGCAAAATCAGCGGGAGTGAATAAGCGAGAACACGGATACCCACTGCGTTTTGCCATTGCTCTAATTCGGCGTTCTCAATCCTTGAAATGGTTTTTTTCCGTCATGAATAAATATTAAACCATTGTGTCAACCTTTTATTCTATTCTAGGATCTATTCTTTTTGTATTCCTTAACATTTAAATAAATTTAATCGAATGGTATATTAGATGTATTTTCTATAATAATATTTTATGTTCTCTTAATGCACGCAACATTGATAATATTGTCATTTATTTCTAGGATTTCTATCTGGAAAACCCGTACACAAAGTTTGCTATAATATTTATTTAATTTTGTAAACAATTAATTAAGCGATGTTTAATAGTGTCGTTAAATGCACGAAACATTCTCATTCTAGGTTTTTTAAAAACTTTTTCAAATAAAAATACCCCTAAACTATAAATTTTCTAAGTGGACATATTGTGTAAACATTTAAAAAGCATCTACGGTCAGTATTCCTTTTTAAACTTTTTTTGTGTTTCATTCCAACCAGCTACTCGTGCTGGTGGGCGGGCAGCCCCTCCGACGTACACTGCAGTGCAAAGCTGGAGGGTAGGACATAAGGCTTTCTTCAGCCACCTTGCAGGAATCGTGGGAATGTGTGAGTGGTGTAGTTAGGGAGAGAAAGATGAGACGGACGAAATGAAGACAGAAGAGAAGTTGAAGATTATCTATGGAATATTTCTGCCCCAGCATTTGCCTCAACCAGAGCAGCCGGACCCGGGTTCGAACCGGTGATCTCCCCAATGCTAAGCAATGATCTAAAGCACTAGACCACGCCGCTCGGTACGGTCAGTTTTAGACATATAACTAAATATCCGCCAAGATGTTCTATTTAAGATATCGTAACCAGTCTCACAAACAGATAACTGTGTTTATCTCTGTGGGATATGCTAGGGATCTCAGAAAAAATATGTATGTAAACATTATTGGTATAAATAAATAAATAAATAAATTTCCTGACCGCTCTCAATATTTTATTCTTATTTGTTTGGTAGATTTTCACACTTCTCTTATTTGGATTGTGAGTCTCATAACCATGTATTTATTATTAATCTTTGAAACGGTTTCTCCTAAAGACCTTGCAAAACTATAATCGTACCATAACATAATAATAGTGGAATTGAGTAATTAATTCGTATCTTCCCATTTAAGATAATACTTAAACAAAAGCAAAGTGTGTAAATCGTGAAGTTATCTCGCATGATTCCGATTTTGTGTAATAAAAAGTAATATATCGCTGATTTCCTGCGATCTGCAACGAAGAATATCGAGGTGCGCAATTTTAATGTTATTTGTGCAATAAGTAACATGTGTGAAACCGGAAGCATATAAGCTACATGTACATTTTCATTGAATGAACACAGAAAACTTGGAATAGGCACATATTCAAATGAAAGTTCTCTATTCTTCCACTGAGCGAAATTATTTCAATAACATATTTACAAGGGTAAGTAGCTATTTTAAAATACAGAAAATTTGTAAATATTCAAACGAACATGACCAAAACTCGAAGTCAATCATTTCAGGATTAATTAGAATACAATTTAATACACTGAATTACTTCATTTAAAATTGGTTTTGTTCATCGTGGTTTATTGTGTTTTATTTCGTACACCCCTATAACATGTAAGTACACCACCTTTAATAATTCACTTGTATATTCAATGTTGGTATTTACGATACCTTTGAACAATATTTACGAGACGATTTTGTGCTGATGTAATTAGTGGTTAATATCGCAACCTGAAGCCTATGGTGAGACAGTAAAGCAATTATGTGAAACAGTTTGTAAAGTAAAACAATGCTTAATAACAGAGAGTATAAAACAAAAAGAAGAACCCAAAGCAAAGAAAAACAAACCATAAAATAAATTAAAAATAGAAACACGTAGGTACGAAGATATTAATTAGTAAAGTTATTTCAACTATTACAGAATTTCGGAAATATAATAACTTCGTAATCAAATTAATCAGTATTCCATATGCCTTACAAAAACAAAAAACAAAACAAAATGAAATGAAACCTGAACTAAAACGCATCTTAAAAGGTTATTAATGTCAACTGTCATTTGCCGATCGTGTTAATTTTGAACATTTTGTTAAATTATTTAAAGAGTAATTTAATTGTGTTTGAAAACTAAGATGACACCTGGAAGGTAATAAATATAACGGTCATATCAGAAGGTGAGATCGGCATCGTATGAATATTCTTAACAGAAAAAGTATTGAATTAGGCCCTAAATCAACTTAAAATACTTTAAATGGGAAAAATTAACAATCGTATGAGGAAATTAAACAAAACGATTATTCGCAAATTTCAGTGATATTAAATTTCTTTAAAACACTCTCATGACAATTTTTGATAATAAATCGTTTTCTAAATACCGCTTAACCGCTGATTATTTTAATTATTTAACACGTTTAAATGCCGATTCATTGTGTTTTAAATTTCTAATGTTGTTTTAGACATCTAAAGAAGCTTTTGTGTTAGTTTATGGTACGCCATCAGGATGTTTCTCATTATTTTGCATACATATAGTTAATACGACTAAGTTTCTATCTAAAATTTTACATCAATTTAAAGATCTTATAGATATGGTAATAGTCTTATTATTTGTGAATTTATTTTAATATTTTAGGCAAATAGAAAAAATAATTTTGAACAGTAATTTTAGCATTACATTTACATCATGTTTGAGTGACAAATTGCTGTGTTCATCTATCGACTAAAACAATCTGCAAGAATGTTAATTCCTGTGACACCCCAATGACGACCAATAGAAGATATGTTACTTATGTATAACATTATATGTACCAAAAGATGAACCGGCGATATATAAGAACATCGACGAAACGTTGGTCTAATCGATAATATAATGTAAAATAGTTAAATATTTCAATACTTTTTTCCACAACTTCCAAATCATGATCACAATTTTATACAATTTCTGAAACAACGTAACTGTAATGTTATTCTACTTTAATTTTAGGACGTTTTGACCTGATTTTGGAGGTTGTGATCATTAAGTGTGATGGTTAATGAACATTTTAAACGTTGTCTCCCTTTAGCCTGAATTTATTTTAGTGTTTCTCGTCATAATTATTGTTCTTACCGGCGCTCGTTCTCGACTTATTCCGTGGTTTGTTTGGCGACTGAGCACCACCTTGCGTCGTCACGAGCCCGCCGTTCTGCTTGCCGTGGTGGCCCTGATGCGCGGCCGCAGCGGCTGCCGCGGCCGCGGCTGCCGCAGCTGCGGCTGCATGATGATGCGGCGAATACGCCGCCGCCCCGTGAATACCGTGGCCATACGCGGACGACCCGTACGAGCTATCAAAGTTACCATTGAACATGCCCGACGAGGCAGTTCCGGTTGTTTCATATTCACTACCTTCACGCTGCTTATTGCTCGCTGCAGACGTCGCCGAAGGCTTCACATCCAGTGCACAGCTCTGCTGCTGATGATGGTGGTTGTCGCCTCCTCCGTGCATGAAAGCGCCCATTGCCGCCGCGACGGCGTTTTGGTAATCGGCAGCCGAAGAACCAGCTGCTCCTGGGGTGGTGGGTACTACGACGGAATCGGGCGTGCTGTCCTTAGGTGGTGTTGGTGGGAATGAGAAAATGTTGTGGGGTTGTGCTCCTCCAGCCATCGACGAGGGCGATTGCGACTTTTCCGGATCGCCAGCACCCCCGCCGAATGGCACCCAAGGACTCGAGTGCGCCAAGGGTTTCGTGCTTTCTGCCGAAAGCCACGGATGGAGCGGTGCATGAAAATGCGGCCGGCATACTTGACTCGCTGCTGAAGACATCCTTGACGCTGAAACAACGGAAGTGGAAATCAAATTATGAATATACTACTCTAACAGAAGGGCGTCTTTAAAAATAAGTTTAATATATGTAATTAATGCTGTTTGTGGTGCATTCACTGTGAAACATTTTTTTACAATTAATTGGTGAAATGAGTACAAAAACACCTCTTTTTGGGATATTTCACAAAACTTTCCTAACGTACGTTTCGGCTATTAGGCCATTATCAAAGGATACAGATGTCTGTACTGATTTTTACATTTCTCGCTTAACTATTTATACTAAGTTTGCAAATGAAGGAATTCGAACAGTAGTAGGGGTGAATTGTTGGTGTTTAATTCTATTTGGTTATTTACTAGATTAACTTTGTTCTTTTTACATTTTTTAATTTCTAATGTTTCGAAAAGGTTTAACATTTTACTTTTTGGAATATGGTGTAGTAGTTTGACCGAATTAAATAAGAAATTCCACCTTATCCAAAAAGTAAAATGTTAAACCTTTTCGAAACATTAGAAATCAAAAAATGTCAAAAGAACAAAGTTAATCTAGTAAATAACCAAATAGAATTAAACACCAACAATTCAGCCCTACTACTGTTCGAATTCCCTCATTTGCAAACCTAGTATAAATAGTTAAGCGAGAAATGTAAAAATCAGTACAGACATCTGTATCCTTTGATAGTGGCCTAATAGCCGAAACGTACGTCAGGAAAGTTTTGTGAAATATCCCAAAAAAAGAAGGTGTTTTTGTACTTATTTCACCAATTAAGTTTAATATATAATGAATAAATCATAATAGGGGACTGGAAGAACAAATTTCTTTTTATTAAATGACATATTTATAATTTCATTTATCAATAATAGAACCTGTCTTATGACTACGAAAGAGTAAATCCGGTTTGAAGTCTCTTCATTTTCAAAAGACAAATTTTGCAATATCAGAAACAGTTAACGTTAACGTACTAATGCTAATAATGTAGTATAATATATACTACCTGATTACTGTCAATTTCAAGCAAGAAATATATATTCTGTCATTACTAACAATTTAATTAAATCAGTGAAATGGTTTACTACCTAATATGTGTTTATAGTTTATGTATTGCAAATGTGGGCACTTGCAAACTCTTACAATTCTATCATTGAATCACTTTAATAATTGAAGGTTCATTAACAGAGAATACTATCATTAAATCGAATTAACGATTTACGATTAATGCTATA
Organism: Agrilus biguttatus; assembly: GCA_963921985.1. Classification (NCBI taxonomy): domain Eukaryota; kingdom Metazoa; phylum Arthropoda; class Insecta; order Coleoptera; family Buprestidae; genus Agrilus; species Agrilus biguttatus. Next base: position 10,103,510 of record OY998120.1, read on the forward strand.
AGGTCGATCTTACTATTACAAAAAAATTCTAGCATCCGCTGACATTAATTATGAAAGTATATACGTACATTACACTATACATATATAACGTATTATGGCATGGCGCTATTTCAACATATTTATATTTAATTATCTACGTTTATATCGTGAAATGATAACTATTTACATTGTACACACAATTGCTTTCATACGGTACTTTATCGAAAGATAGGAAGACAAACTAACATAAGTGATTTTTAATTGATTGATAATTTTAACATGAAATAAATTAATTAAATAATATACTTATGTTTAATTTCTTAGAGTTTTTCAATTGTTATTTTTATTCTGGAAACTATTTATAATTTGAAAAAATAAGTTTGATGAAGGAATGTTTTGAATAAATTAACTATTAATTTTATTAAAATCTGTTTCGATTTTTTCACGCAGGCGTCTACTCTTTAATATGGTTCTGACTAATCGATTTTCTAAGTTGGCAACCCTCCGCCTAAATCTACTTTAAAATATTCTATAGAGGTAATAGAAATATGAATAAATTGACGCGATCAAATTAAAAAACGAAAACACGATATAACCGTAGAGACTAGAGAATAGGTGCTGATGCTTACATTTAAATACGCATTATAAAGCATTTTTTACTGCAAATTTAGTCATTTTCAATACCATGTACCCAAATACGAGATTCTATCTATAGAAAGGTCTCAATTATTTATTTATTTATTGAATTTTACCAGTCAAATTTAAATGTCCCACTGATCGTAGGTACAGACTAAAAAATAAAAAATGAAGGAGGGTAGATGTGTTGGTAACATCTGCGTAAAACACATGTAAGCACACGTACCTATATAATATATCTACCCTCCGATGTTCACGTCGAGAGAGGACGTAGGTAGTCGTAGTAGATAGGTAGGGTCCGTCGAGTGTCGTGTAAGTAATAAATAAATTGTTCATGCAGGCTATCCCGCTGTGTATTTAGGGAGGTGATTTAACCCCTCACCTGGCGGCGGCCATCTTGTCAGACAGCCACAATGGCTGCGTCTATCTCTGATGCGATCGCAGATAACCGCGGGTTCAGATTAACGGGAATTCTAACGAACTTCCGCAGATGGACAGCTGAAGGGTGAACCGACTATGTGTCGCATGCAAAAGAAAAAAAAATACTCATCGAGCCCATCATAATGTAAGGAGCTTCAATGTTTTCGACAATGGCACATTTGTTGGCTAGTAGCAGGCATCCAAATTTATTATTCGTAATATATATACCACATGCACTCTACTTTGTGGGATCAGTTTTTATCAACTGATCCTTATCATTGGGCCTACCTAATCTTATCCTAAAACTCCACAATTGGACCCAGGCAGAATATCTAAAAATCCAATCATCGTCCTGCTAATAACTAGACTTTACTATATTTCTTGGACAAATCAATAATTTGGAGCTAAAGTCTATCTCCTTAACAACCACCTACACCATTTTCACATATAATTAGATACATAAGTCAATTGGAAAGGTTTACTTTGAAAACAGAGTGTATATTTAGATTAGTTTAGGAAGGTGTAGCTTCATAAACTGGAATTTAATATTAATTACGTCCATTAATTAGATACATACCAGGCTCAATGAGGAGGTGGCATAGATGGAAGGTTTCTCTGCTTCGGATTTATTAATCAGAAAATTATAAATGCTACTGTATATGAATAGTGTTGAATTGTAATCCGCCATAATATGTTTAAAATAATCGTTAAATTGGTCTTTAAAACTAATATAATATTTAGATAGGCGATTCAAAAGAAGGGATAAGTAGGATAAAAGAAGGCAGGATAGTGGTAGGAAGAATGATTTGGATTTCCTTGCTGGTAACGAATTTCGAAGCGTTAAATGGGACGTCAAGACTATTATAAAAATGTTTGGAAAAAATGTTTAGAATTAAGTAACGAGAAAAAAAAATATTGGAATTTAGGGAGATAACAAGAATATAAATATGTAGGAAATATACAAAAGTAACGTATACAGTGGAAAGAAATACACCAGATTATATTATATGCAGGGAGGCAAAATGTGGGAATTTGGAAGCAAAGAAATAGAGTGGTTATGTATGAGGAGAAATTAGGAAACCTACAGGAAGGGAATACAAGGAAAGGGATATAGGGGAGAAGGATCAGGGTATATTATGAGAGATATGAAAAGTAGACATAATTCCGGAATAGTTAAGAGGAAAAAAGGACAACGATATAACAGCAAGGTTTATAATGGGAAATAAATGTAAGGGTAATAATAAACACTAGATAAAAGAAGAATAAAGATAATGTGGAATATGTAAAAGGGAAAATGAATCCCTACTGCATTTGCTGAAAGGGTGTGTTAGTAGTAAAAGGATGAATGGATATATAAAATGATGTATATGGATGGTAAAGGCTTGACCTTATTGAAAGAAATTACAGACGAAAAGGAACAGGAGATAAGAAATATAATAAAATAGATAATAAACTTATTTCCTTCTCCAGTACCTCTCAATTTACGTGTACACTTGTACGTAAGTGTATTGGTTGAAGAAAGATGACAGAAAATGCAGGACGTGTCAAGAAAACATACAGTCTGTAATGCATCCATTCATTGCAAATGTGTAGAAAGCAAAGTAATGAATGGACGTACGGAAGATTTAAGGAAAGGTGGTAAAGGTCTAGCTCTTTTAGATGGATTTCCAAAGAAAATTAAAAGGAACAGAAGGGGTAAGGCAAGGTGTTCCATTATATATTTTTTAGAAAGGGAATAATTAATAAATAGGATTTAGTGTTGTATTCAAAAGTGCAAACACAAATGATAATGAAATATATTATACATTAATAATGCATAAATAGCAAAACGAATGAAGCATCTGCAATTTTCTTGTTGCATCTGACCTCTGCCAGTTTCTCGACGGCCTTGTTAGATTTTATATGATATAGTTGGAATATATTTTTTTAGTTATTAACTTTTTACAGTTAATAGCCTTACAAATATTGTTCAGCAGCTTTTTATTAAATGTGTAACTTTTATAAACAGGACAAGACCTCTTCAATTTTTCAGTGCTGTGTCTCATAAGTTTTGTGAACATGTGTATGTGTAAAAACTCGCCAACAACTTGTATTTATGAAGCTGCTTAATACTTTAACATACTCGAGTTGTCAACAAGAGGAACATGACAAAGCGATTTATTTTTAAGTTTTCGAAATAAACACCTTGAATCAATATTTTGATGGCCCTTAAGATTTACACAACAGAAGAAGTCATAAAGGTAAATTATAATTGCAAAATCACAATGTTTAGTCGTTATTTTGATAGCCACATAATTTAAATAAAAATATTCCGCGAAATCTGCTCTAAGATGAAGACCGTCTAGTGTAGGCAAGAGTCGAAAAACGCGGGTTTTGTTTTGTGTCATCCTACCGTATGATTTGCAGCACATGGTTTCCAGAAGCCCTTGTCGGAAATGAGTTAATATTACGTGCGAGACGTGCTGATAGATCGCCTGGTTTATTGGAAGCCTCTGGTCGAATTCTTCGCGATGCCTTTTTACCATATTATACCCATATTTAACCTTTTTCGGGCCGGCGGGCTCTTGACTATATTGTACTCCGCATTTAAAAGACCCGTAATGCGCCATAACTTGCGATGTATATGGAATTAAAATTACAGAGCCGACCTAGGAATCTACACGGTCAGACGAAAATGCATTATATACCTTATTCTTCTTTTTTATCAATCACATTTGATCCTATCTCGTTCGATATATAAAATATTATAAATTATTGATTACTTACTACTCTTTAACAAGTTGAAATGATGATACGTAGTAATAGTAAGATAGAATTTAATATATTTAGAAAAAATACATATACAGAGTGTATTATACCTTATGATAAACATTTTATAAAATTAGCCGCTTTTCACTCTACGATAAATAAATTAATAAATATCCCTCTAAAAAATTAAGCCTTTTCATAAGAATCAATAGTTAGAAAACTAATTGCTAAAAATAATGGATAAGATCCTAACATTATTAATAAATTAGTACACAAAAAATTAAAAACCTAGTAATAAAGACAACATCTGGTGAAAAATACCGTACTGAGGAACTATAAGCGATAAGTTAGGTAGTACTCATAAATAGTTCAATATCAATGCTGCATATTTTAATTAATTCACTTTAGGTAAATTTCTGGCCAACACTAGCTACATTGAAAAACCATCAGTCATCTTATTGATAATAATCAAACGATAAATAAAAAAAATTTAAAAGGTTGCCCCATTTTAGACAGGTTTAAAATTTTGGAAATTAAAAAGGCAATAAAATTAAATTAAAAAAATCAGAAACAACTAAGTAGACTTTGCAAATAGACTCTGATATTGTACCCCCTCCATGTAACCATCCACTGTAAATATCAATGTTCAACAGATTGTTAAAGTATAATTATTTACTCCCAAGGATGCCCTTATAAGGCGATATACGCCCAGAGTGCAATAAATAATAGTAAAAGTATTTCAAGTTGTTTTATTTCTAATAATTACTTGCTACAGTTGAGTTATTTAATCAATGAAGAATAAAAATAATTTAATTCTAGTTTTAAAGTAGAATTACCACATGATTAATGTTCTAAAAGTTCTATACATAATAGTTATTTCCATTTATAAATTTATTTTTATCAATATGTTTTCTTAGAAAAATGTTATCACTTGATCATATGATTATTACACTCTTTTGAGACAAACAAGTTATTATGTTTCAATTAAGTAGGTACTCCATCTGATAATTTTTATTCTTGGAATTCCACTCAATAACTTTCACTTACAAATCAGCAAACTTTAGGTATTAATTTGTCTATAGAAGATGAACGAAGATCCAAACAGACGAGAATTACCAATTTGCAACAGAAATATGGAACTGTCAAATTTGAGGATACAGATTTATATTAATTGAAAATAAATAAGATCCAAGCTGTTATGGTTATCGATGCTTACAGGATGAAGAAGCCATTGTACTTCACTAATACTAGCAGGTATACCCATGTGAACAAATTACACGGTGATTTTTTTTAATTCTTCACAATATTAACAGCTTATTTAATTTTTTTTTGTCACTTTTGTGCAACTTGTTTGCTTTTAACGGTACAATTTCAGTGGAACATCAACGCGATCCCAGATTTACAACTACTATTCATTAAATAAGAATACCGCTGCGACATCTGTGATCGGAGTTACTATAGTACTAAGCCGCTCGGAGTACTGCCGAAATGACCATTGTGGGCTTCTAATGATATTTACGTGGTACACAGTAGTACTGGTAGAGCGTAATAAATATATTTAATAAATACAGAAATTTAATTAAAAAATAATTCAAAAGTGAACTGTTAGGTTCTTTTAAGTAGGTACATATTTTAGAAAAACGTGACTGATAAATTTATGCAGTTATTTTTCCTTTTATTAGTCCATAATAGTACCTAAGCACATATGTTACAAATCCAGAGGGTTTTTAAAAATAAGTACACTCAGTTCGACTAAGATCTTATCTAATGTGGTTTGATGTAATTGATGCATAATCATACATTTTGCTTCCATTAGTGTTTTCAAATAACAGGCAGACACCAAATATGATACTATCACAGTCCGTATCCTTCCGGTTTTATTGTTTAGCCTGTTAATCAATTAGTCACGCCGTCCGATGAAACAACAAATTGCAGTTAAAATTATTGAAAACCATACTATAAGTTTCGTTTGTTTTAAACTAAAACCACGTTAATGTTTTTAGTATAATAATACGTAAAATATTTGTAATCATCAGCAATCATAATATGATTTAAAATTTAAACATAAAAATCAAGTAGTTGGAAACGAAAACAAAAAATATCTTACAATAATAACAAAAGTAAGTTCGTATGTAATGTACCACAAAATAATTGATATTATCATTTACAGTCTGATTGGATAAGAAATTGATAATAAATTCAGAAAATTTTTGATAAAACATTCTATATATAATAAATAACAAAACACAAACTGTTGTTTTACACTTTATTATTGGAAAACTCTAACAATTGTTTAGACATTGCTGTCATCATCACAGAGTCGCTTAAAACTAAGTTAAAATTTAGAAGTGGGTACAATTTATACTAATGTTCTGGTTGCTATTTATTTGGGAAACTGGTTACCTGTATGTGATACCACTTTCAGAATAGGGCTGTTCAAGTTTTCCGCGTTCTCGTTTCTAATATTTAGATTGGCATTAATGGATTTTTGTATTTCAACTTTTTCTAAATTAAGTTTTTGTCCTTTATTTTCTATGTGAATGATAGAGAGGCTGCGAATAGAACGTTTTCGAAATGATTCATGTAGATTTCTGCTAATGGGGGTGACAATGAGGAGCCCATGGGTAAACCCTCTAATTGTTTTGAAATAGTTTTGTTTTAGACAAATATTAAGCAATAATAATAATTCTATATATATAATGACTACCGTAGAGGTAATAATTTTAATTGATGCATATTTTCGTTTTGCCTAATACTACTAATAATCTTCATTGTCATGAAGTTCGCATAATGAATTTACTTGAAAACAAACAAAATTCATATATATAGGAAACGAACACTTTTATCAATTAACATTATTTTATGCAACGTGGCTGCTTGATTCTCTAAAGTGGATCTGAGTTTAATCTGCATGTATAACCATAATTTTTATAATAATAAGGAGATTAGCACTTAACGTGTATGTCATCATTCTGTTTCAAAACATTTCATGATTGCTGAAAGAATTTGTTGTAGTTGCAATAGGAAGAAATAACTTGATTAAAACAAACGAATTCATTGTACGATTTGTGGTGACCTGTACATAAATAAAATAGTTTTATTGAAAATACACAACAAAATTGTCAAAATAACAGATGCAACTTTACCGTATTGCATATCTACAAAATCTTTTTATAACTACATGTACTTTCTCTAATTGAATAAAATATGTTTGCAAAGCAATAACAGAAACAAAATGTTATCAAAATGTCCTGATGATAAAATATTCCAGCGACAACACATTCCAATGATAAAATATCACAATATCTTCATCATTTTACTGCTAGTTCTTCATTGATTGCTTATAGGTTAGGGTATGTTAGGTAAAGAAATAAAAAAGCATTAAGTATTGGTCAGCAAGTTACCAAAAACACGACAAAGTTTCTCCCTAAAAAAAATGTTGATATAATATCAATAAGTTATTGAATTTACTACTATGTTTATGTAATAATATAACTATTAAATAAAATGGATCAAAAGTAAATAATCAGCGTTTTGAAATTTTATATTATATAAATACTGAAATCGGTTTGTGGTTTAATGTGTGATAAAAATATAATCTAATCTAGTGTTCTGTCCCTGGAAAATGAAGGTGCCGGTTCGGATATTATGACAGGAATGTACGAGACCTCCCGATTTCAATTGACTCGTGTTAGGAATTTTCAGGGAGCAAAAATACCAATAATAATACTACATTAGTTAACAATAACTTTATTTATTGATTTCAATTTATTTAAGTACCTACCAAGTCAATAAAATTGGTAATATACAAAACGATATCAAGTAGGAGAAACGTGAACAAATGTAACATTAAAAAAAAATACTATCTTTATTTTTAATGACATATGAAATTATATGTGGCATAGTATTAACAATACTTCGACAAAATTCTGGTGTAAACTAATTTTATATTTCCTGACGTTTTTACTTCAGATCAAGAAAATTGGTGTTTTGTATTAAACATTATTAGAAATACACTGTTAACTAATTTGGAATCTAAAGAAAAATGTAGCGTTTGTTGTATTTAATGATGTCGAAAAAACTATGATTTTATTAGGTGATATAGTCATGTAGTCAATCTGTTTGCCTTATTCTTACAATTATTGTTGACAAATAGTGATAGCAGACAAAAAAACACCATAAGGTATAATGTATATCAATTAAAATAAATTATAAGTTTGCTATTTATATATAATATAAGTAAATTTATTATTCCTCGGGGTTTCAAAGTAACGTAACCGCATACCTACCTATATATTACGCTATTACAGAATTTACATACTTTTATACACTTATTATGTAAAATTGTTAAACTGAAAAGAACTTTCTTATTATAATACACATGTACGAATTACAGCACAAGGTCAATGTTTCGATCTACTTGACCTTGTACATACTAAAATAATTTTTGTATATGTATCTATGTATGTATATACAACCATAGGTACGTGTGCCTACTTGATGCGTTATACATATAGTAATAGATATTATATAGGAACGAAGTCACTCGATCTGTTTTTAACGATTACAGGTAATGATAACAATAAACACATTTATGTAACCCAATTTATTCCCTTACAAACAAACGTTAACGTTTCGCAATACCAAATTGAAATGTTATCAGTCTTCTCAAATTATACTTATCAATTGTTTTATCAGTGAAGTGCGTATTGGATTCTTAAAAGAATTGACTTTTAAAATATTTGTTAGATAAAAATTTAAAATTAATTTTCTTTATTTTCTTTAGTTGGATCATTTTTATTGAGACAGGACACCGTATTTTATGAACTAAAGGATCAAATAGGGAATTAATTTACGAAAGTCAATGTAATATTGTTTAAACAAGGTAAAAACCATATTAAGTATTTTTATGTACACTTCGGCTATTATGCATCACTGATGCAATTATTTTTGAATTATTCTTTGTAAAACTTCCAACAACACAGTTTCTTTTTAATGTTGAACACGCGATTCGCATAATCCAAAGAGATAAAAAACCTTGGATCAATCCGACTTTTTCTTTTATTAATAGCATCCTTTTTCCCTTCTTTGCGAAAGACGTATCTAATTAATTTTACTTTTCTTAATGAAATTAGCTAACGAGCAGGCGATTCGGTCTGGTAACTCACTTCTGGGGTCAAACTTAATGCCGGTGCGGTGCAGCAGTGTCGGTAATTAAAGAAAATATGCGCAAGACAACAGGGCTTTTCAATTAACCGTGATATACATCATATATAATATGGTTTTGGCGTAGGTTTGTTAACTATTGAAAAAACGGCCGAAATTTGCACTATTCTTTTAGTTATTTTGAAAAATCCATTTCAAATAGGTGAAATAGAAACGAAGAAGGTTATCGAACGATTAGATTAACAGGTCAAATTAAATTTAAAAAATTCAGAAATGGGTTGGATTTGTGTCTTCAATATTGTTAGCTCTCTTATGATAATTTTCTTAGGAAAAATGTTTAATAATTTCGTAAATAAAGTTGCTAATTGTTTTATTTAAGGAGTGCAACAAAAAATAAGAAAACTGTGTTAAATGTTAGTTAATAATGTTAGATTGGTAATTTAATGAATTTGTGACATACTAATTGTAGTAAGAAAATGAATGCTTAGGTTTCCTGATTGGCATATGTGAAGTGCTGTGCATCAATGGTAAGTGCGATACCATAGAGAATAGTGCGATGCACCAAGGATTCAGGTCAGGTCAGGTCAGGTTAGGTTGGGTTAGGTTTACGATATATGACCTTAAAACTTTTTAGAAAAGCTGCTATTGTTTATCAATCTCTGTCTTGCTTATATATAAACAGGTACAAGGTTTTTAGCGCACCCTGTGTAAAGAAGAATCATTTATGTCCTTCAGCATCACCACATAAGAAAGCTTCTTTTTTGAACTTTATTGTTACATTACCATAACAAACTGCCGGTAAATAAGATTCGAAATACACACATGTATGTTAGTAACTACGTGGAAAAGAATGGTGTGAAACAGAACGAGACGAAACGAATTATAACTGTATTGTGGTAGTTTTTCGACGTTCGAGTTATTTGTTTTCTAGCCCGCTAATTAGTCAGTAAATTCTCTTGAATTTATCACAAATAATATTGTTTACTGTGCAATTAAATTCGTAAATTTAAAACAATTCCATCTTCTATTTATTAGGTATTTATTGTGTACTACATACTTATATGTAAATTTTAAATTCGGATAAAAATTCTTTTAACAGTCTGTAGAAAATAGAAATATGGAGCATGAAAAAAACACCTTACAAAAGATTACACTTACACTTGATTAATCACTTTTGAATTAATTTGAAATTACTTCAAGAAACGTGCTTCATTTAACTTTTTGGTAAAAAAAAATGGAAAGATTAGTTACGCCATGTGTTCAGTTTATCAAATCGACTATCCTTATTAGAAAAGGACGCTGTTTAATATTACTGAATATCACAAATAAGCAGCAAATATCTATAGATGGCGTTTACTACGCTATCTGTATTTGTTTCTCGAACGGTGATTATAGGCAGCATGAAGGTTGGTCGATGTTCTTTCGGAACTGTATTTACGGCGTGCTGATGAGAACCAATGAGTTCGAAAACGCGATTTACGTCTGGCAGTTTTGACAGAATGCTAACTAGGAGGATATTTTCATTTTTATAACATTAGGACGCTAAAACCCTAAAAAATCTTATATAAGCGAGAAACGAGCCTTATCTGTGCTTTTTATTTAGTGTTTACTTGCATTAACTCATATTATGACTACTTCTAGAAATATTTATTTTTCATCCTATTTTTATTGCGCCCTCAGACATGCATACGGAATATGCACATTCTTATGTGGGACCATTATTGTAAATTTTTTAACGAATGTGTAATAAAAGATGAAACCGGTTCCTAACTCCATCTCTAATATATGTTACTATCAGTGTTTGTGGATAGCGGATTCGGTCGAACAAGCTACATAATACCTAAATTTATTCCAAGTTTAATTATTATCGTATTAATATTGGTTTTAATTAATACCTCCGTCAATAACTTACGCAGCTAATTTGTTTAGCTTGTCGACTCGATTGGTACATAAAATTATTTCCAATTAGATGTGTTTCATTTCAATGGATAACATGATCTTCCCACTGACTGCAAAAGCAAGTTATTCGAAGAAACAAGAACTCGTTTAGCCATATTATAGATTAACGTCATTTGTTTTTATGACGATCCAAAAATGAAAAGATATCTGTTATCGATTAAGTACTTTACAAACGCCCAAACAATAATGACAACACTTTGATAAATTAATATAAGTTAATATTAAACTAAATATTTATAAACCATAATTAAAACCGCGTTGTATCAAAAGCGATTCGCGGATTTTTACAAGAATGGCACAGTAAATAAATTAACAGGAAGATGGGTGGTGTTTATTTTTAGGGGAAGTTCATCTGCTTCCTTAAAAGAGGCACGTATGCAATACATCGATATTTCAATACATAGGTATTTTAATAATTATCATTTTCTTGTAACGACCTTCAATTTTATCGATGACAGGTTTTAAATTTGAAAAAAGTCAAAACTAGAGTGAATTTCTTCATTAAAAGAAAACTTGCTACGCCAATGGGCTTTACATAGGTATGTGTGGAAGATATCACAACTAAAACGATTAAAACTTCGCTACTAATTTCAGAAATGTATTTTCATTTTCAGAATATAGATATAGATAGAGTTGTAGATTCCAATAAAAAATTATTCAATATTTTGGACTACTTTTTGACTTTGAATTTGCGGAGGACTGAATAAAACTAGATAACGATGAAATAACAACAACAAATAACATTAACAAAAATAACAAAGACACGCGTAGGTAGAATTAGACTTGACTGAGGAACTGGTGAGTTTTGAAAATTGAAATATTTGGAAACTCTAAAAGATAAGAAAAGGTAACAGATAGAAGTGGGGTATTAATAGAGCGGAATTTGAATAATTGGAAAATACTAGAGATAAGAAATACTAAGAAGTAGATTACAGTACCAACCACCGAAGAAACCCATTATTAAAAGGTAATTAAACAGGTACAGAATCATAGGCGTTATGCAGTTAGTAATATAATAGAAATATTGAGGGAGAAGAATAGACAGAGAAATTTAAGTACAAATACAAAAACATTATTTACGAATTTATACAATAAGTATATATACAGGGTGTTCTAGTTGATGTTTAAAAACTAAAGATCTCAAACTGAAAGGAACTCAAAACACAATCAAACTACATGTTCGAATGTGTTTTGAATTCTTCAATTATTGAAACATGCTTCATCATCCGTGCACCATCCAAAGTTTAAATTCTGTTAAAGTTTTTTATTTTATAGAATACAGATGCCAGCATCGACACGATGTTCATCAACTACATTATGGGACATAACCTCTTCCGTAATTCCTTTGGGTTATTTATTTCATCCAAGTTTATTGAGTTGTAAATAATTAATCGAAATATATGGGCAGGTATTAGATATAAAAATAGAATCGATACTGGTTTCGAGAATCCAACTTGATGACTGAGGTGAAACATGTAACAATCTCAAATTGACCGACAGCGCCCTATGAGCAAAGAACATCTTGAAATACGATCCGTTTTGTTTTCACCACATAAAAGTTGGGTAAGTTGATAGCGCTATATCTCAGCCGACGCGATCATAAAAATGTCTTCGTAGTGCGTTCAGCCTCGCGCCCTTGTGTTCCGAACCATCGCATAAATATGCTGCATGAATTCCAGTTGACCAGGTGCTCCATGTCCTTTCGGTTGATACCATGCGACGGTCAACTCTGACCAACAGTATCGCGCACTCAACCATACAATACACACACTTTCACCATCATTTCAAAAACAAAAACAAAAAAACAGAGTCAACTCTATATTATTTGCTACGTGCGTTTGTTCTTTATTTCCCCGCGGCTGGAGTTTCTTCAAATGTACCTAAACCCACCCGCCGTTTAGACTATTCAAAAGTCACGTTCTTGAAGTTGTTTCAAATGGAAGTTACTTCTTAGAATTCTTTAGATCTGGTTTGTCTTTCAGGTCTTCCACTTTATATCAAATAAAACGTAAATTGTACAAATACAGCTCACAAAAAAGGCAACTCTGCTCAGGATATTACTGATGTGAGCCATTAAATATTAATTTATTTATTATTATTAATTAAAAAAACATATAAAATAACTAGATCAATGCTTTTACATAACAGATTGTCTCGTAAACAAGAAAGAATTTTTTGTTCCTTTAATTTCGTCAATAGTAGAATTAACCAAAAAATGGACACGTTCTTCAGTAAATTTAATATACATACAGTCTCTTCTAATCGAAAAAACCTTAATCTCTCCTAGTAAATAACAAACCGAAATTAAAACCGACACAAAAAGTAGCGTGTATTCTTTAAATTGTAAAAACTGTGATGCTATATATCTGGGTCAAAGTGGTCGATCAATTGATACGAGGCTTAAAGAACATTTGTACAGTATAAAAAGTAAATCTTGTAACACGGATATAGCAGAACATTGCATCCTGAATAACCATGTATTAAATGAGGATATCAAACTACTATATTCACAAGCAAAAAGTAGAAAATTAAAATTACTAGAATCATTAGAAATTAAAAACGCAATTTTATCAAAAAAGAATGTAACAAATAATCAAATCGAATTGACTACATATAATACACCTTTATTATTATTGTAAAATTAATTTAAGTACCATTTGTATATATATTTGCACATTTACACTATAATTTTAGTATTCTGTATGCTCTTGAAAATGACCACATAATGGTCGAAATAATATTATCGAGATCAATAAATTGTTGTTGAAACTTTGTTCGTTTTATTGCTATAATTAAATATTATTTTGAAAAATGGAATCAAGTTCGTTTAAATTAGACGCTAATGTTAAATAAGCTAATGTATTTAACAGTTGCTGTAAATAATTCTTCTTTATCGCTTTACGATAACAAAGTCGAAGAAATATTAATTGAGGATTTGATGATCAGAGTTTAGCTAATGTTTTATGCTGGTTGTTAATATTAACTTCCCTCTACTAATTATACGTAACAGATAGATGTAGGTACTCACAGGAAATCAAGCATATTAGTATATACAGAAAACGTTTCATTATTCTTATTGGCCATTAAGGTTTGAATATAAGAGTTAGGCCTTTTAAAATAGGTGAGTTTACAGTTAAGAGAAACATGCAAAATATGCAAACACGAGAGAGAGAGAAAGGTACAATTAATAACATATATCTGGAAAATGGGTACCTAATTAAACGGGAACTGTCGACTTTCAAGTTAGCTATTTTCTCAAAAATTACAAACATTAGAAGTAACAATACTTAATTATTAGTTAATTATATTTTGGAGATAAAAAAGAAAACGTAGCTTACTTACAATTGTAATAAAAAAGAACCCTTATTTCAAAAAAATTACATAAAGATCTTTAATATTTTGTATGTATGATAAAACAAACAAAAAATCTATTTTCAATCTATTAACACGCCTAATTATCCCCTGTTTTAGACAATGACAATTGAAAAAAATGAGCGAACTATAAGGAAGAAGGCAAACGTTCTATTCATCTGTAGGAATGGCTGTAACAACTCATGCCATCTATGCGTGGTATTGTGAAATGTTGCAATTATTTGAATAATTTAAAAGCGATTAATAAATTTAAGAACGTGTTAGGTATTGCAAGGCATATTTACAACCGTCAGGGATAATCACATAAATATTGAAAATGCCTCAAACATCAAATAAACAATAAAAAACCGACGCCATTGCACGTTCGCGGATAACTTATTCCGTATTAGACATCCATATAGCATCGGCAGATATGTCTCGGAATATTTATTGTTGCATTTAAAATACGGTCTCCATAAACACCTTTCCACTGTTGTGAGGCCTGAGTTAACGTCTTTATAAGTGTAAGCACATAGCGTCGTAAACATGTTAAATTAGCATATTATTGTACTCGGGTAACTATCAAGATAGGTAATCGCGTAAATTGGAATCCGTGGTCTATCGTAAAACATCAGCAAAATAATAATAAAGTAACAGCAGCACCAGAGATTTTCCTTTCTATTCAGCAACCCATCTATTATTATTATACTTATTACATACTTACACACTTTACTCACACATCTACATATTAACGTCCTATTCATTATAAATAATTAAGTTTTTTGCCATTTAAAGTGCATTTGACCTGCTTTTACTAATCGCCAACTTGCATTCTAGATGCCTTCCTATAATACTTTGGAAATGCTTTGTGTGTTGTAATTTATTTTAATTATTATTCAATCAAAATTAAAAACTCTTAAAGAAATTGTTGACATTGACCTTCATAAATTCATTACCACGTAATCAAAATTTTTACAAACCAGCTCATAAAATTGTTGTTCAGAATAATGAAGCTACTATCGTAATCTATACATATAAATAAAATTGGAGTGTTTGTTTGTCATATTAGTATAACCACTTCCTACTAAATGCATATGGATGTATAGCTACAGGTACATATGCGAAAATAACATTTTTTTTATTTTTGTCTGTTTATCTGTCTGTTTGTTCCGGCTAATCTCTGAAACAGCTGATCCGATTTTGACAGAAGTTTCACCAACAGATAGCTAATGTAATAAGGAGTAACTTAGGCTACTTTTATTTTAGAAATTAATTATTATTATTAATAAATAGTTATTCATTTCTAAAATAAATTGTTAAAATAAAAGTAGCCTAAGTTACTCCATAATACATTAGGTATCTGCCAGTGAAAGTCCCGTCAACATCGATCCAGCTGTTTCAGAGATTAGTCGGAACAAACAGATAGACAGACAAAAATTGTAAAAGCGCCTTCCGCCACTTAATATCACAAAGGCTGCCTCTCGCGCGGGCTCAAAACGCGCGATCGGGCTATTGCTAACGGTTGTGTCTCAACGACTTCGTTAAAAATTTTAAAATACCTTTTTTGTTAAATTCCACGCGGTCGAAGTCGCTAGTAAAGAATAAACTTGATAGATTTTACTAAAATTCAATTTTTTTCTTAAATTACAATTAGAATTTGAAATAATTTTTTCAAAAAATAAAAACAAGGATGCTATGTATAAAAATGGATCATTCTTGATCAGATTCACCCTGGTCAATTGCCATCACTGCTGAAATGAAAACAGGAAATGTAGCTAGAGTATATCGTTACCTAAGAGAAAAATTGACGTAACTACTACTTCTAAATGTAATTACTGTTGATTCATAAAATATAAAACTGTTTATGAGAATCGAAGCGACAATCATCCAGTAACTACTTTGTTGATGCGATAGAAGGAATACGCACCCTCAATGACTCAACAATCTGAATTTTGAATATGAAAGCGTATCAAACTTTAAATAATTTACGAGATTCATCGAAGGTCTGTACTCATTTATGCTATTATATTGTCAAAGTCTGACCAAGACGGACATACTCGAAGAAAAAATGACTGAGGTTTATCAAAACTTGAGCTTAGGTATTAGAGAGACTAGTGGGATAACAAGTAGATCAAGAGGAGTCTGGTCAACAAAAACCTATCTTTGAATTTTTCATAATTGCTTTTTTTTACGTATTTCTTGTTTAGAATTGTTGATTATAGCAGTAAACGATTATTATTAATTGATTTTCTGTTAACTTTTAGTGAATATAATAAAAAAACTACTTTAATCAATTTTCATTTAAAAATGTCTTTTTAGTTATCGCTGTTAAAATGGAGACTTGCTTCAACTAAAAGTGTTACACTTTAATTTTATTCATTTTCGTTTAAATTCATGCTAATTTTCTAATAACACAATACACAAAGGTTCGTTTGTGTATTTTAATACACACGTAAATGTACATAAATTTAATACAGGAAATGCAAATAATTATAACAAGGACAACTAAATATAAGTTGTGATTTTCCTGCTTTTCAACACTTTTAATGGTATTATTTATATTATGTATAGGTACTTGCCTAGTGACTTAATGATTATGCTGACGACATATTTCTTTCATCTTGATTTATAAAGCTGCACTATTCATCATTAGCATAATTTGAAGATTATGTCTGCAAGCATGCCCAACAAATGAGAAATACCCACTGCTGTAATTTTGCTACAGTTCGTTATAAAACAATTACATCATCTTCAGCATTACGAAACAATAAAAAAAAAGAAGTTTCTCAAATTTTCGTGAACATTTTCAGTGGACCGAATACAATGCGAATTATTAAACAGCACTAGTTGAACCCGTTCAAGTTTGGACGGATGAGTTCCGCTGTTGATGGTGCATTGCACTTATATTTTAGCCGTGACATTTGTCCATACCGTAACTTAATGATTCCGTCGGCGTGGGTAGCCACAAATATGTCAAAATTCACTCATTTTCAATTAAAAATTCCGATTAAAGGGCTACATCCTGGATGTAGAAAATTTTTGTTAATTCTGTCCTTTAATTAAACGTGCTCATATTGGACTAATTCCAGAATGTCCTATTACCATAGTAGATAGCTGCTCAATTTGCTATTACAATGTTACGTACACTAACTCAGTAGCTTATTATTATAAGTGTAGCACATTGTTATTATTATTAAATAGTATATTTCACTGTTACATTATAAAACTAATAATTGAATTCTGGACATACAATTAGACAAAGATAACAAAACTTTAATGTCAGGGATTTATAAAATTAATTGTTTAGGATGTGTTAAAGTTAGACTTAACTAAGAGAAATCTAGCCATACGTTTAAAAGAACATCTGTACCACCTAAAAAAGAACAATGCCGAAAAATCAGCAAATGTCTTAAACACGGAACATAGTATAGACCACGATATTGAACTATTAAAATCTTGTCACAATTACATCAACCTAAAAGTTAACAAGTGTATTTACATTCATAAATTCAGGTGTTCTTTGATGAATTTTGGCCTGTCGTTCACCAACAACCCCCTGTTCAATAGTCTTCAATAAGTTACAGCTAGTTTTTTAGAATATATTTAGGTATAATCTTTTCCTAATCTTAGTTTACTGTTACCAATGAAAATGACTACTTCGTAGTCGAAATGTATACATTTGGTGGTACCAATAAACATTGTTTGTAGTATTATAAGGCGTTTGAATCTATTTTTTATAAAATATAAACGTTTTATAATCTAAGAAGAATAACTATTATCTCAGATTTTTGTTCCTTTGAATAAATAAATTATTCTTATTTTTGGTTAGATAGGTACATATATAATTTGGAATTAATAAAAATAGCAGAACATAAGCAATTCGCTATTCAAATATAACAAACATAGTTAGATTAGGTATGTACAATTTTCACAGTCAAAATGCTATTTAGTTTGTGAGATCAACTGCCAAAGTACAAGTTCGATCCGGAATGGGTCGTTTAATTCCTTGAATATTTTTAATTAAATATGCGAAAGTTTCTTGTAGACAAATCAGCGACCATCAAGTACCGGGACCCCACATCGTATTACCGACTGAGACTTGAGGCTCTCGTAATAATTGTAAAAAAAATAATAATAATAATGGCACGTACAATTACAGACACACGAACACACATAATACGAATATGTACTTTAGTTGTTGTATGGAAGTATACACAGGGGGACAAGCGGGGGTACGTTATTTTTTTTTTCGATGCCAGTCCAATATGCGCCATCAGCATTACAAGCGAAAACATATCTCGGCGTTCTTTGCTGTGGCCGCAGCTACGTCCAATATCTATCCAATAAACGTGTTACAATATGTAACAAAGTATATGATCTGTTTTATGAGTAAGCAACATTCTAGAATGACGATGCATTATAGCGGAAGCATACCATATAGCCGATTACTTATGATTCGAATCCAGGTCGAGTGCGGGCGAGATATTTAATTGTGTAGCTCTTTCCGAAAAAAAGGTTAATAAACAAGAACTAACAAATAAACTCGATAAAGATAATTTACATTCAGAATTATAAAATCGAACAATTAAATTGATGGTTTTATCGGTAATAAGTGAATGAGAGTTGATAAGGGTAATATTCTTCTAAAATAATGTTTTTTACACTAAAATGGTGTGTTAGGAAGACTGATACCTCAATTCAGTCATACGGGGATAGCCCTAGAAAAATTCTTTAATTTGATGTATATATCAACTAATGTGTTTAGCAAAACTTCATGTAACTTTTATATGACAGTATTTGTAATTCTGTATAATAAACATCAGCGTAATACTGACCTGCGCCCATATAAAAAACTATTTATTATACAGTTTAAATAAAATTCCATTCCCTTGTTGAAGGCTTTTTTTTTAAATGGTGTGTATTGTGGAACAAATCTACCTAATAGTAATAAATTAACATTTATTTTAGTATTGTATGTACTTTTGGTTTTGAAAAAACAATTTCTTGCAAGTTTCTTGAGGGTCCTGGCTCCTGATGAAGTACATTTTGCTTTACATTCTTCAAAAACTTTTTGTATAACTAAGAGTTGCCACTAGTAATTTAATTTTGCTTTATTTTAAAAATTCGTACTGTAAATTTTATAAAAGCATT
This sequence comes from Agrilus biguttatus, assembly GCA_963921985.1. Classification (NCBI taxonomy): domain Eukaryota; kingdom Metazoa; phylum Arthropoda; class Insecta; order Coleoptera; family Buprestidae; genus Agrilus; species Agrilus biguttatus. The sequence continues at coordinate 10,122,920 of OY998120.1, forward strand.
AACGAAGGACCCTTAATAGGTACTAAATGTTTAAAAATAATAACTGCTTTCTAAATAACTATAATTTAATAAAACCTTTCGTCTTCTTCCATTACATTAACATTAATTTATTAAAAAAAAACTCCTTGAATCAAAACATACAGAAGAAGGAGAGACAAACAAAACTGTTCTTTATGTAATGAAAATTGGAATATCATATATTTTTTATATAAAATATCGAGTCCACTAACGACTCCTTAGATATCTTTAAGAAACAAGTATTAATTATATATCGTCAAGGACTTTAATAAGTACATAAAAAAAACTTTTTTGTGTTTCATTCCCACCAGCTACTCGTGCTGGTGGGTGGGCAGTCCCTCCGACCCATATTGTAGTGCAAAGCCGGAGGGTAGGGCGTACGGCCTTCTTCAGCCTCGTGGGAATGGGTGGATAGTGTGATTAGGGAGAGAAAGATGAGACGGACGAAATGAAGACAGAAAAGAAGTGAAAGGTTATCTGTGGAATATTACTGCTCCAGCATTTGCCTAAATGATGTAAGGAAACCACAGAGAACTGAGACCAGAGCAGTCGGACCCGGGTAGATAAGTACATAAAAATTATAAAATATAAGTACCTACATTTGTTTTCATAATCAAAAATTCCATGTCAGTACGTTACTTTTAAAACCAATATGGCAATTTGGAAAATAACGATTTTAGACTGAATTACTGTGACGGAAAATTTTACAAGAAATCAAATTAGTTGTAATTTCAAATAAAATAAATAATAAGCAGTCAATAAATTTTCCCTGAATCTATAATCACGAAATTTATTTTCTTTTGTTTACAATATTGCTTGTCGACGATTTGTTGCTCGTGATACGCCACTGTCTCGCAGTTCGTTCCACTACATCACGTCCGTGTTTCCCAGAACGCATGAACTTGTGGAGAAAATCAATGGTCGTTATCCTGACATATGTATGGATAGGAGAATGGTTGGCGGTAGGTCGTTTCCACATTTCCAGCACATAGACTTATAGGAAAAATATCGAAAGAAAACAAATCCTTTTCCAGTAAAATTATTGAACTAATTGAACCACAAAAAATAAATATACATATAGGTACGGAATACAAACATCTTTAGTTCCGACATATTTCTGATTTCTGAAACCTTAAGACACTGAAAGCTTGATAGCTCGAACTCTATCTTAAGTTATGGACAATCCTCTGTAAACCGAGAAGAGTAGCCTTAATACTCACTGTTTCGAATCATTTTCATTTTATAACATAGAACTAAACGTGATTTTCCCACGAGGTAATGATAACGCATGTTTGTATTATGTAATTTAATGTTGAAGTAGCAAATTCTGTGCGTTAAAACGAATTTTTTAATTATGTAAAACATTCATATTCTAAGTAATAAACTCATAGCTAACTCCAAAGGGTGGATATAAATTTCAAAATTATTATTAAATTTAAGTCGAAATCATTTGTATCTCTCAAAATATCTATTCGTTAATAAGCTAAAGACTCCTTAGCCCGAAATTTTTAGCATGCCTCTTGAAACTCGAAGTTGTATATTAATTTTTTTATTTAAAATGTAATAACAAAAGCGTCGTAATACAATGTTGTTAATAATAAAAACGATATAGAATCATACCATGGGATAGAAGAGTCACACAAATATTATAGATATAATATAACTTTTATTTCTGTTTGTCGTAGTTCTAACAACGTAAAGTTAAGCAGAGATAAGTCAAATTGTGACTGAAATTTTCTTTTATATTATGCAGGTCAACATGGATTAAGAAAGTAAGATCAGAAATCTAGTTTTCGAGGAAGTTTGCGACGCTGAGTTAATATCCTGGAGTCAGAATTATCTGAGCGAGTCAGGATGTTCATATATCTTAATCTACAATTCCAAAACCTGCAATTTCTGACCTTCTCTTAAGTATTATAAGGTAAAATGGAAGGCCAAAACAATTAAGAAAATAGTAATTTCCGAGATATCTTTTATCGCTGAACTATAATCTGCCCTCTGTCTGACACATCGACATTTTGAAATATACTAACCGCAAAATCAAAATGAATGTTACTTGATTTGTTTAGTTTGAAGATTATTAGGATATCTGGAAATATCAATATGCTCGAGATTTTCTGGGGCCAGATTCGAGTTTGCTGACGACAAAAAAAGGATTGTATTTTTTCTGAATATATTTTATCAATACTCTCGAAAAAGAGATGTCTTTCAAACAAGAGATGTCTTTCAAAAAAGTGAGCCTTACTTTGACCCATTGAATAAAAAAAATGCAAACTAAAGAATCATTTTCAATATAGTTTTCGAAATCGAATTCGAATCTGGTTCGAAAATTGCCCTACTAAGCACCTACATTAAAATTTCAAGATATCTTAATCTTTAATCCAAGCAAGAAAAATTAGCATCATTTGGATTTTGGGATAAGTATATTTCAAAGTTTTGATGAGCCAGAGCAATACCATCGATAAAATATATCTCGGAAATAACTACTCTAACAGTTGTTTTGACCTATTAATTTTAATAGTAGGTAATGCCCACACAAAGGCAAGAAATTACATCCCTTGAGTTTTGAAATAAGTATATCTCAAAATGGTGTCGTCCTATTTGCGGTCAGTCCATCGAGAGGTCAGTGAATTTTTCGGTCAAATCTTTCTTGAATGTAAAAATGGAGGAATGGTAAAATTTACCTGTCGATTTTGCGGTCAAAAAAGCGTTTCACGTGTATAATGTATACACCTTTATTTTTGAAAACAAATTGGTTAGGTTAGGTTGGGTTAGGTAGTGGTATCCATAATAAAGGATATGAGTTTGTCACTCGCTGTACAAAAAACGCGTATCGGCTCAAGGAGTCCAAAAAGAACCATCATCTCGAGAAGAAATCGACATATTTAAATGAGATGGAAAAAGTGACCGCTCAATCTACAACTTTTACGTTTTACCGCAAATTACACGACCGCTCGATCCATACAACCCTCAAAATCATGAGGTAATTATAAGGCGATATTTACCGTCGTAAGTTAATCGGAAATAATTACTCCTTTGTTTCTTTTTCCTTCGTAACCCCTGATTTTGTTAACCCGTGTTACTTTCAACAAATGAAAACCTTTTGAAGTAATGTAATAGAGATATTTAACAAAAGAAGGATATTCAAAAACTTTTTTAATTCGAGTAAAATAAAATAATATGTCACCCGTCGTACAATCTAGATAATTGTATTAATAGTTAAGTAAACATTAATTAATTGAATATGAATAACAGATTATCTTTTACCTGTTTAATATATTCGTAATCCTGGTAAAGCGTATGATTTTATAATATCTAATGAATATAAGAAGCAAAAGTAATATATCATTTCATGTCATCAGTACGAATAACCGTTAACGTATATTCAAATGCTGTGATTTATTTATATACATATAATAACGAACGTAACAGACAATTAGTATTTTTATGGCAATAATTTAAAACTTTTCGATACCTACGTGTGATAAGATTAATTTATAGGCACTTCAGACACTGCCTGATCATTAACGTTCAACAATTTCATTCAAGCAAGCACCTCCGCGAAAACAGAGTGTATTCTACCTCCACGTGTATAACAGATAACACAACGTTAATGTACTTTTAACAAATTAATCTGAGACATAAGAGATAACGCGATCGATTCGAAATGTAGTTTACATGCTGAAATAGCTCCTTGTCTTTTCTGCGCAGGTACAACTTAATTATTTCCTTATTTCTTATGTCGTTCCACCTCATTGCGCTGATTAGTCGCTTATAATGAGAAATGAATTCTCTATTTAAATTAAAAAATAATGCTAACAACTGCCAATAAGAAAAGCAAACTTATTTTAAGATATAATCGAAACTACCAGCAAAATATTTCGAAAAGCACTCAATATGTTAGGTAAAAACCCTAAAAGTCGGCAGGTTATTATTTTTACTTATGAAACAGCCATTGTTTTAAATGAAGATTGAACAAAATCAGGAAATCATGTGATGGAAATTTGACCATCTACATAAGGAATTTCAGAATTCGTTAAAGATCAAGGTAAGTAAACTATAAACATACACCTGGCCGTTTGTGAATTTTGGTGACACTAATGATTTTGTTTGTGGTCAATCAGTTTATTATATTTAAGTTATTACTTTTGGGATTACGGTTTTAGGTAATATTTTTTAATTAATTTTGGGTATAATCAGTCAAATGGAAATCGTTTGTGAATGTAACCATAAATAATCTTATAGTGAAAATAACAACAGTAACAAGACAGTATGATATCTATAACTTATAAAATTAAGATAAATAAAATTTTCTTGCAAAATAAGCATTTACAAACAATTCCTTTGCATGTTCAGTACTCACAAATGATTTCCGAACTACTGAGTATCCAAAAATCTATGAAACAATAAACATAAAAAAAGATGTTGTGTAATCGTAAGCCCATTTTATTCATTCTTTCTCACGATAATAATATACGTTTTGTAAATAATTTAATTGAAGAAGTTTCAAAAAGTTTCTTGATGATCCTTTGATGATTTCGTATAATTTAGCCACAGATTTTTTACATTTTTTCTGTTATTTGCAGATTAATAAGCCAATCAAAACATCTATTTTAAGCAATTGCCTTTTATTGATATAAATAAAAAAAATTGTTCTTTCATTTCTTATTGGTCACGTTGCGTCGTATCAATATTTGTCATTGAAGATTCTAGTTTCAATTTTAACAGTATCAGTTTATCCCGGCAATACGATACCCATTCGCATTAAGTGTCGCATATAAAAAATGAATGTACTGCAAATGGGGAATTAAATAATTTTTCAATAGTTTATGGACAGGTGCACTGGAATATATCTCAAGATTTTATCGCTACTTATTCCAAGAATTCCCTCGGCACCGTGCCATGTAACATGATAGCTCTGCTCATGGATGTAATAACTTCGTTGCCTCCATGACATACAAATTCTTCAGGTTGTTAACCAGATACGACACAATGACTTAAAAAATAAAAAGTTTTTCGTGATTTATACCATTTTAGGCCCAACCCATACCACAACGTTTCCAATCTACCTTCCCTTTCAAGATTCAATTTTAATTAATTAGAACCGTGCTAGATATCTAAACGTAATATTTACATTTTCAATTACATTTCTATATTAGAACATAGTAGAAAATGCATTACCCACTTAAAAATCAACTTATAATTATAAATAACTTTGTAATTCGTTTAAATACAATTTCAATTTCTAATAAACGAATTAAAAATTAAAGAAACCTAACATGAATCTTCTTGTTTGAGGTTCATAAATACTTATAATAGACTAGACAGGCTGATTTAAATAATATAAAGATATTCATACATATCCATCTATATAATAATTATATCAGCCAACGTAGCTCCTATGGCACGTATGTACCAGCTAGTCGTGTAAAACTGAATCGAATATTAGGTAAAAACGTTCTATGTATCGAAATGGTTTTAGATAAGAATAATTTTGAAAGAATTTTAGTAGGAAAGGAGCTTCTACCCTGTACAAGTTTTGTTTAGATTGAGAATTCTCGCTAACAAATTTTGACTTGACTTTCTCAAGATTTTATATCTTATTGTACATTTATACTAATTTAATATACGATTATGAGACAAAGAAAAATAAATATTAATTTCATTTCTCAATTAATTACACAAACAACGGTAAGTGTTAAGCTAAACAAAGTATTTTATATTCACGATTTATTCCTCATTGAAATATACACTCATTATCAGATAAATGTATGTAATGGACTAACAGGAATGTACAGTTGAAGAAACAAACTATAAAACAATTTATACAAATTCGGTGGCTATTTCTGGTTAATCAATTCTAATTGCAAAAACTATTTGTTAATTTTCAGTAGTGGTTTTTGTGAACATTTTAGTATTAACAAATGGAATGTCGATGGCCTTTCAATAAATTCTACATTGAGACTAGAAAAAGAATTCACAACGAATTATTTTTTGGAACTGCATGGAAATCACCAGGTACCTACCTAATTACTAAATAATTACTCACTGTTGTATTCCTAATGCTTCTTCTTTTCGTTATAATAATGAATTAAATCCTTTTACTAGTAGCTACTCTAATGATTTCTTAGACATAGGTATTTAGGTATGTAGTACGTAGCATACCTAAAATCTCTAAATAGGTCCCCATAAAGGATCCTTTCTGATGCAAGAATATCTGTAGTATGGAGGTCCTACTTTTTCAAAATTTTCAATTACTTGCAGAATTTAATATAATAATTTAAAAAGCCCGCTCATTTTAATGTGTTCTGTTTATTCCTATAAATATCCATTTTTACACTATCATACAAACTCTCACTTAGAAACCTACAAAATTAATAAAAGCGTACCTTTTTAACTAATCAATCAATTACGAAAAAATTTTCCAAAAATTCTGAGAGATCCTAACGGTTTTTGTGTATAGAAATCTACAGATTTATTAACAAGTTCCCATCAGGTAGTAGAACTTTTTTAAAAAAATAAAAAAGACTTACCATGGCCAGCAACGGTCCCATAGGGTGAATGCATACTCTGATGATAATACCTAGCTGCCCGTTGACTACCGGATGGGTCCAAAAAGAAGGCACCCATGTGTTCCGCGACACTGCTGTTAATGTCCGAATTATTTTCGATGGCACCCTGCGCGGGACTTGCGGACGTGCCTGTTCGAGGCGATTCATACCAACGTCCAACCCCCGCGCTATCGTTAGTCATCTCCATAATCATTCGTAAACGGTCTTTTTTATAAAACGCACATCACAAAAAGTAACTATTAACAACAACTACAACTATAACTGCAGCTAGAGTTCGAGTCAAATTAAAAAAAAAATCACTATCGTTTCACAGTTTATACAATGGGGTTGTTGACGAAAGTCCTTCTGTTACAATACGTCTCTTCAATGGTATTATGTCGAAACCACGATCCGGACCCGGACTCCCCGGAATTCTTCGTTCCGACGGCAACGTTACTTGTGCGATCCTCGCACAAACTGTAATAAAAAGAAGACAAATATTACAATACTATAACCGATCGGAATCGATACGTGATTATTATCTACAGATGATCACTTTTAATGCATTAATAACCGAAAACCGTTTTTATATATTTTTTTATCGTAATTATAGACTTACTGATTGTTTCTAGCCGAAATATACACGTGTAGGTACTTAATATATAGTTAGTAGATATTCTTTAGTCTCGTAAATACAATTTTTTTTATTGTACCTGCTTTTGATATACTCCAAACAAGTAGTAATTTATGTCTGCAATTACGATCGTAGATTTACTTTAGATATCTCGATCTGAAGGCCTCCTATAATCTTAAATTGACAGTGGTGATAACGGTAACGTACTCGAGAATTGGTATCTTTATCGTATCGAATTTAAATAAAAAAGAAAGCGCGAGTAAAGAATTGTCACTTAAATAACTCTGTAAACTTTTCAGAAAAATCGTCTGCTTTCATTCCCAGAAACGGTACCTAATCTTCTAATTCTTATCATTTTATTTTATCTAAAGTACCCTTCAAGTGCCAATTAGTACTTATCAAATGTAGAAAAAGTCGTTTATGTTGTTTAGTAAATGCCTAGGAACAAACTTCATTCGTTTAAATGGTAGATATAAGAACGAGAATCGAGAAATTACCATAATCAATAAAAATACTGAATATTTCATTAAGAGACTGCGACAGTAGATCAAGCGCGAAACCCGAATCATAGCTCTCGATTTCTGCTTAAATTGGACGTGCTTCAACAACAAATTGACATGAAATATAAGTCCAATGTAAAGTTAAAAATAAAATTAAAGAGATTGTTCAATTCTCTACGTACTTCTCAAAATAAAAAAATTGGCTTTAGAGTGACAAATAGGGTGACATTAAAATATATCCACACAATATAGAATCCGTTGATTTAGGAACCTACCGAAAATCATGTCGATTTATGAGCGATTAGATTTTTAAACTTTTATTTAAAATTGAATCGTACCGTTTACACAAGTTTTCCGGTTGGCGGAAAATTAAGGTTTTTTCCTTCTGGGAGTTTCATCCTCAAGTTATTATCCTTAGAATAGAATTGGTCTTTAAAGTTAGGATCTTGTCAACCAGTAATAATAATCGCGCCTAAAATCGATAATATAAGTAGAGTATCCACATTTTATTTTGTATCAAGGTCCTGATTAGTGATCGAATCACCAAAGTAACTACCACAACTGATAAGAGTCGGTACTTACCGATATCACACAATGTCCTGTTCAAGCACATTCAGTACCACTGATCACAGTCAAAGGCAACACAATATTATCCCTTCACAGATAAGAGAGCTGGTTATCACCGATTTACAGTGTTGAATCACTACGAAACAAGCACGATGGCTAACGCGCCCGCACTGAGTGTTAATACAATGAGCTTTTGACGTTTCCCTTGGCAACGCATTTCGGGAACGGTCGTCCCAATTCGTTCCCATCAAAGATTCAATTGGTTGAGCTTTCGCTTTGGAGGCGTTCCATGAAACGTAAAGGCGGATCTCAATTAAGTCGAGGAGCTTTATCCTGAAATATTTATTGAGTTTTACCTGGCTTTTTGTAAAGTTTTGTTGTTGTATCCTTGTAGGACATGCAGGAGTCGTTTTCAACGCTCAATCGTTTGAAATTCTTTCATAGTTTTAGGAAAACTTGGAAATTTCACTGGTATTGCAATTTCACGAAAAAGACGGACTGAGTATTCGTGGAGTCAGGATAGAACTAATTCTGGAAGCTTTATGCACTGATGCTGGAATCTGCTGAGATGCAGATCGAACAGGATCGAAGATGCCGAAGATGATTTCTTTATGGTTCTTGAAGAGGGAGATTATCCAATCAGATAAGGCCGCTAACAAAACACTACTATTTGACAAAATGGCGACCACAAATCAAGTGGCTCCGCCTCTGTACCGATTGTCTGCCCCTTTTTCATGCTCATGTCTGGCATTGGTTCTCTCTTCGATTCTTTCTTTTTGCACTTGAATGTGCTGCTTTGAAGCAGATCTATCTTTTTATAGCGTCACATTGAAACTCAACATTGTCGTCCGTTTGTTGGTATAGTCACTAAGTAGAGGAAAATTGACGATATTTTTCCCAGTTGTTCTACTCGATAACGACATAATGCACACTTATCTTAATACGATTCTTTTTTCGCATTTTTACATGTTCGCAAATCATGGCACCAAGCTGGTCAAATTTTTATCATTCACCGAATCAAGTTGGTCAGATGCAATTAAAAGCTTAAACAGTCAAACTTTTATCTCTTAAGTACTTTATCAAGATCTGATTTCAGATACTTGTTGAACAACCCTCGTATGTAGTTGGGGTGACAACATATTGAAATAGAGGTGTTTAATGAGTACATATTTGGACAACAAAATATTACAATTTGAAATACAAAATTAGTATTAATATATCTAGATAATTACGTGAATATCTTTGACACTTCAAATTATTATTTTATAGCTGTATGTAATTTTATATTTTGATTGCCCTTATATCATATCAATAGGTGTGGTAATACTTCAAAGCTGCTTGGTTCTGATGAATAAGTAAATAGCAATATACAAAATGTTGGATATGAGGTCGTAGAGTCGTTCATCCTGGTATTTTTTTAGGTTAGAGTTGTTTCAAAGACTAGCCTCACGTGAAGTACTTCTTGTCTTAATTTGTTTATTTATTTTTTGCACTACTTGAAGGGTAAATTATGATTGGTTTAGGTTGCCCCGATTTGAAATTTAATATTACCGGTGCACATTAACTCTCGTCCAAGTCAGGTAGTCCGTTAATGACAAACATTAACTCCCGTCTAAAATTTATTACCTGCTAATAATGAATTTGAAAACACACTAACTACCGTCTAAATAATTATACGACTAAATAAAATGCAAAAATTTATTAATTTTGTTAATATACAAGGCGTTTTTTTAATAGATGTTAGAATACTTATTAGAAACACACATTACAAAATCGAACTTATTTTCGTCGATAAAAAGATTACGGGATGTTTTTAAATCGTGCTGTATATGTCTGTAAATGCACTTTTTTAGAGTAATAAAGTAATTAAGCGAAGGTATTGTTATTTTGCTTTAACGGGAGTTAATGCAGGGGATTAAGTACCACATGTGTCGAAAACGGTACATCAATTATTTGGACGGGAGTTGATGTGCGCCCGATATTACAATACAGACCCTAATTTTGACCTTGTCGCCGAATTAACCACTAAAAATCTCTAATTTCGGCATTTTAGAAATTTATTTTAACCACCTCGTTGTGCCAGCTTCACTGACTTGAATATATTTTAAAAGCTTTTAACACATTAAAAAAATTACTTTGACTAAAGAATCTATTAAAGACATAATTTCCTGTTCATGCTGACAATCCTAAAATATATTGATAAGAAATTCTCGTTACACTGAAATTTAATTTGTGAGATGGTATTTACGTAACAACTTCAAACGCATAAAAATAATTAAAAAATAGTAACATATTAGGAAATAGAAATCGATTGTGATATTAATCAATAAGACCCACAGGGTTTTTCTATCCACTTCATTTAATTTATCGTTCGTCTTTATGAATTTGTGTCAATGTAATCCCTTAATTATTTATTATTGAATGAAAGGGCAGAGCAAGCAAAATATTCTAAATTGGACGTTATGTTAGATTCTACGATAAACAGCAGAGTAAATTTATTGTTTGTTAATAATCGATTTGAAATGCTTCACTCGGGTAAATGTTTATTTATATAATTACATAAATAAATCTATTGTCGGCCTATTACTTAATTTAAGTGCTAATACATGCTATTCAATTTATTATACAAATAAGTACTTTACAGGCTACTTAACATTGGCCTTTAAAAAATCACGTGCACATCCATGTGTGAACTACATACTTCCGTTCTAGAACAAGATATACTTACAGGATGTCCCGAAAACGTAATTACGTACTCAAACAGATTGTAATTTTCATATTTCATCATTATCATCGTAGGGTTGTCAATCCGAAGATTGCTTGAACACGCATCCTCTCCTTCCAACTCCCTTCCTTAAGTATTTATATACAGTAATCTAATCCAGATCTGTCTCTGCTTTTCCTTACTTCTGTTTCTACTTCTAATATATTTCGAACTGGTATGTCATGTCTCAGAAGATGTCCTCTCTTTTCTTCCATAGCGACTTCTGTTCTTCCTGTTTTCCAATAACTTCCTATTTCTAACCCTATCTTTCGACAGTATTTTCATAATCCTCCTATAATTATAACATTTTCTTTTCCCTCTCATCCAACAGCCACATTTCCCACCCATGCTCCAAACATACACTTTTAACAAACCTTTTCGATTTTCCCATACATGAGCACAGAAGTGACTTTTTTATTAAAAGCTTCTCGACCCTGTGCTATTTTTTGTTTTAAATCTCTGTCGGTCTTTCTGTATACCTAGGTAAATACTCATTATTTTAAGAATTTATTTCTTATTAATGTCAATAAAACCTTGGTCTCAAAAAATTGTGTTTAAAATTAAAAGGTGCTTCAATTGCGGAAATGTTCGACACTGAAGATGCTTAGGTACTAAAACAATAACTAATAATATTAATTTAGATAATGACAGCGGCCATTAATTTAATGTTTTTAATTATCCTGTTTCCAAAATATTAACAATGATTAGTTAATTTTTGTTATATTGATTATGTTGCATTTTTGTTTAAGTTAGTAAGAATACAGAACAGGACACTTTTTTGAAGATAGCATGATGGTTGTAAGGACAACTTCTTTCCAAAAATTTGATTAACAAACTCGCCTGTGTCTCGTCTTATAACAATTTAATTCTCAAGTAACCTGTTGATTTCAATTGATTTTTTGATACCTGTTCATTTTGTTAATACTGCGAAACACCTAATCCATTTATTATTATTTTTAGTAAGTAATACCTGAATAGAACGAGACAAATTGCGACACCTTTCTCTTCACTTACAGAGAAAATAGAAGGAAATTCTAATAAATAGCACTTACCCCTCCTTGTACGTTCTCGTTATTTGCCTGATATGCAAACCTGCAAATTAAATTTTATTTTAAAATATTATCATGATGCCATTTTTTAATAGAAACGGTAGATAAATACGCATTTAGTACTATAAGTTTATATGTGAGAAATGTCTAGTTCGTTTTATTCTGTCTTGGTGTTCTGTTAAGTTTAAAGTAAGGTAGTTTTATGGTAGTTGGGTAGAACGTAAGGTGGCAAGCGTCTAGGACATAGTTCGTGACAGATAGTCAGGGCGGTCAGACGTTATCATTATTTCTTCGATCATCTACCAACAATAGATGTACAACCTACCCTAACTTAACACAAGTCACCAAATGGAAAAAATATTATACAGTAATATTTATTAGACAATACATGCGGGAACCACACTTTTCTAACGGTTAAATAATAACGGTATTTGTTAATTATATAAAAAGTATGAGAACCCTTCAAACACCAATTGGCAAAATATACGGTTTGATAAAATATCCTAAAATCAATTATTTATTGTAATTAAGGATTCTGTTAGAGTATCTTATTCCATGATAATACACACTAACCAAATTCACTACCACCTAAAATTTCAAAAATCAATAAATATAATCAGTAATATGTGATTTTTGTAATTAATCACTTTAGGTTGTCATGATTTCAAATAAGCAAGTATGTTCACCTTATTTTAAATAATAACATAATATTCACAAGTGAAAGGGTGAGAGTATCTCGCCATGCACAATGTTATGGCAATTGGCTTCATCCCCTCCTTTTATAATAACTTAAGAAAATACCCTGAATAAACATCAACATTTACATATTCAAAAAAGAAGGAATTAAAATCCTTATTCGTGTAAATATTAAGATCAAAGATCTCACATTTGGAACGCGTCCTACCAAGTAGGCACAACGAACCGAAAGCCATATCCCACGACGGGTTTCGACCTATCGGGTCTCATCAGGTGGGCGTTGGCAGAAAAGCCTTTACACGCTATATTATAAATATAAATATGGAGTCAACAGAAACAACTACTCCGAGGGCTAATACCCCTACCGGCATTGAATTACACTGTTGATTCTATATTTATATTTATAATATAGCCTGTAAAGGCATTTCTGCCAGCGCCCACCTGATAAGACCCGATAGGTCGAAACCGGTCGTGGGATATGGCTTTCGGTTCGTTGTGCCTACTTGGTAGGACGCGTTCCAAATGTGAGATCTTTGATCATAATATTTAGACGAATAAGAGTTTGAACTCCTTCGTTTTTGAATATGTTATATCTTCGTCTAAGAATCCATGGGAATCAACTGTGTAATTCAATGCCGGTAAGGTATTAGTCCTCGGAGTAGCTGTTTCTGTTGATTCCATATTTATATTTATATTTACATCAACATTTACGTTTAAAGGTATCGGTGGAATTTTCAATAAACCTGTCGAAAAGTTGTACAAGTAAAATTACTAAATATTATATTTCCTGACCGAGATTAAATACAAAAATTAATGCGGTTCATGAATTCCATAGACTGATCCTGTTAATTTTGAAATTTTCATATAAATTTTTTCTGTATTTCGAAGGTGCTTATTTATCAGGTATTCGTATAAAGCGTTTGGAAAATAACAAACATCTGTACACGCAATAAATAACAATTTTTGTGGATGTAGCGTATCAAATGTGAACGAAAATAAAAAAGGGATTCAATTAAAGATGATGTTCGTATAAAAAGCATTACCCACGTGTCTGTCAACAGTTCGCAAGCTATAATTTTAACGATAGTAGCTAGAATCATCTTCGAAACCGAAGCAGAAGCAACAGCCACTCATAACACTTTAAAAGCTAAATTATATATTATTAAAATTAACAGTCTAGAAACGCTTTTAGCTCAATTCTGCTTCTCATTATTCTCGAGCGGCACATTCACCACATTCTTCTTCATCTTAATTCTTTTAGATTGTTACTGTACTGCTCTCGCCTACACTTCCTACTATCACTAACAACTCGAAGCTGTTACTAGTTAAAAAAATAACATTTTAGAACAGTATTTTGATAGAATGTGCGATGTTCTATTTTCTGGGCTATTCATGTATTTTAGAGTACCTATCTAATTATTGTCCGCAACAAATTCTTAGAAACGATATGCTACTACTAAATTATTTATCATAGATACTCATGTATACATTTTGTATTAATATTTTAACTAAATTTTCAACAAGAAAATAATTTGCAGATTTACTATGTTGATACTACACACTCCATAGAAAAAATAAAGTAAAAACTTTAGATTTGTCCCTGTTTACATATCTTCAAATATTGTGGGTCAAAATACAATTGTATTAGCGTAAAAATAAATTGTAATACAGCTAGCAGAAAATTACTATATATTCATCAGATGCAACGTTCCTCAAATTTCAGTACACGCAGACTAGTAAGCACACGTATTTAATTTTTTGTGGTCAAGAAACTGGTGGAGTTCATAAATGAATTTATAGTGAAATATAGACATTTATACGTAACAGGCGGACAGAAAAGTTCGTAGGCTGATCCATAAGTGGCGCTACTAGTATCAAATCCATATGATTTTTAGTTAGCCCTAACCTTCAAAACCTTTGAAACCAAGGCTTGGCTTGATAGTATATAATATTCATTGGCTATCTTAAAAAGGGGAAAACCATAAACAGCGACTATTGCCTAGCGTTATTAGAACGTTTAAAAGACGAAAGCACGGAAAAGCGGCTTCATTTGAAGAAAAAGAAAGTGCTGTTTCATCAAGACAATGCACTGTGTCACAAATCAGTGAAATCGATGGCAAAATTCCATGAATTGGGCTTCGAATTGCTTCTGCATCCACCGTACTCTCCAGATCTGGCCCCCAGCGACTTTTTTCTGTTCTCAGACCTCAAGATGCTCGCTGAATAGAAATTTCGCGCCGATGAAGAGGTAATCGCCGAAACTGAAGCCTAACATATTTTGAGGTTAAAGACAAATCGTATTATAAAATTGGCATCGAAAAATTGTATCACCACTATAATCGTTGTATCGCCCTCGAAAGGAACTATATTGAATAATAAAACAAATTCTATAAAAAAAAATCATTTTTTCTTTGCTAACCTACGAACTCTTCAGCCCGACTGTTATACACATGGATAATTTCTACTTCTCAGTTCTCCTGAAAGGAATAAAGGTATTAAATTATGCTTTTGCCGCTAGCTTATATATTATTCCTGCACTCTTACTCACTTAGTAAGTGGAAATGATTCAGCAATATAATATAATGTTCCAAAACCGTCATTAGTTAATATTTAGCTGGAAGATGCACCCTCTATGGCGATTGCCACTAGAAACTGAAATTTATATTTTACTGTTAGGTTGTCACATTCAGGTATGGATAAAAATTAAAAAATGAATACAGAACCGTTAGGTATGCAATTAGTGAAATACTTCCATTCCCTAATTATAAAAAGAATTTCTCGTTTAAACTATTTATCAATAAAGACTACAGTTTGAGGATCTTTATAGAGAAACTATGAGAATCACTTTTATTATATACAAGTGTATTTTTCAAATTAAATTGTAATAGGAATAGCTACAGTAAAAACTAGTTGTCCACTTGAAGAAAGGTAAAAGGGTAAATATATTATGTGTGGTATAAATCACGCTTAATAAGACCCAATTAATCAGACTGTAACATTTCTTCGAGTACAATCTGAGCCCGTAAAATTAAAATTTAGTTAGCTCCTACTGAGCCTTGAATAGAATAACTGAATAATAGTTTCATAGGTGGGGAAACATTATTTCTTATAGAAAGGAAACTTTGAAATTGCTGGAATAATGATAGTACGAAACAAATAAAAAATCACTACTTATAATTTAGTTGTCCACTATTTTAGCACCAGCCAACATAGAAACATATAAAATCCTATTTTTTTAATCCTGATTTCTTTACGTGTGAAACCCTTACGTGACTATGAATTCGCCTGTAAAAGCTTACCCAGACATTTTTTTCATAAAATAATAGAATGAAATGAAAACACTTTTTACTTTTTTGTTTTGCTTTCTGACTAAATTTTATTTATGATATCACCACCACGACGATTTGTTAACTGAACAATAATGTATGAAAATTATATCCAAGATAAATAATTAATCATCAATTAAATTAGATAATGTACCGGGCTTTTGGGCCGTGGTCTATAGGCTTTTTGGTTGCCTGACGTTTCATCAGCAGCTGCGGCTGACATCTTCAGAAGCGTTAGTGGTTTGATCTCGAAAGCTGCTACAACGACCAAACCACAAACGCTTCTGAAAATGTCAGCCGCAGCCGCTGACGAAACGTCAGGCAACCGAACAGCCTATAGACCACGGCCCAAAAACCCGGTAAATTATCTTAATTTGATTGACGCCGATCGTGAAAGCCTACATACTACAATTAATCATTAATTATAATCATTACCGGATATTTCCGCTAAATTATGATACACATACATATTTATAGTCAAAAAGGTCCTTATTCGTTAACTTCAGATGCGAGAATCTCTCTGACTAAGGATGGCACCCAGGGTTTTGTGACGCGTAATAAATTTCTAAACAGTTTATGTGAAATTTTGAATTATACCGTGTTTTATTTATGTATTGTATCATTTCAAATTACAGTATACACGGACTATTTTATTTCATGGATAAATCAGTTACAATAGTAGTAACACCTATAAAAAAACAACAATTATGACTTTATTAGATCATTTTAAAACTAATCGTGAATAACTATGTATGAGGTAGACCCTTTTGAGAACTCCATAAACTGTCGTATTGCGTTCCGAAGTTCGAGAGTTGGAATTTGTGGTATTTGAACACAAAAGAGACAGCAACGTCGGCATCAGCGGCATCGAATCCGTTCTTTGGAAAACCGGCGCTATATTTTCCGTGGAGGGCAATTTATTTTTCCAACCCCAGCGTTCTTATCTAAACAGCAGCGAAAATAATATCGCGCAGATAACTCGCTGTGGCATCAGTACACTCCGAGCCAGAGATTAGTCATATGTTCGAAGCATTCCGCATTTTATCGCACAAACGCTCTTTATTACTTACACGATCCTTTTTCCAATATTTTCACTCGTCTTACGCTCTTTATCCATAACCTGATCAATTTAATGAGTCTACCTATCCCTGCACCAACTGTTTTGTTATTATCTAAGTGGATATTATGTCATTTAGGGGAATACAATTTCATTTTTAATAAACATTCCAATTTTTATGTTAAAGAAAATTTTTAAACAGATTTAGAAAATAATTGTCTCTATTATGTACAACTGATTTTCATTAAACTATATGTACTGTTATTAAATTAATTAGTATATATTGCAAAATTTTATACTGATGAACAGTTTTAATTTTACACGAGACTATTATATATAGTAAACTCACTAATTAATGACGCTTCTGTATTAATATATTTCTGTAACTCTAATTTTAATCAATCTGGAGGGTAATTTATATAAATATATATTAGTATATACCCATATTACAACTTAAAGGTATGAAAAGATTTTTTTTAATATTCTTATTGTTATATATGTACTAGATATATAATGTTTGCTTAATTTTTTGTTTGTATTATTGTACTTCACAGGAATAAGAATAACTAGTAGTAATTTTAACCGATTTATTTTTGTCGAAATTAATGTTGATAATAAATTGTCTTAAGGAGTTGAAATTTTTGGTAGCTTTTCGTAAACAAACGGTAATAAAGACATTGGCAAAATCATTGCGGTGAGTGTACCGAACATTATATATACGCCGCCCCAAGAGTGTGTTTTAAAAGTTGCCGCTATAAATTGTCCCGAAGCGATCCCTGGATCTCGCCTTATCAGTCCCAGGGCTTCTTCTTACTACGCCCCACGACACCCTATCCGACATATATCTCTTTTATTTATTTTGCTCTTTTTTGTTTAGACGGCGGGGCGGCGGCGTTCCTTTTTAAATTAAAATGGACCCCGCATCGCACTTTATACACTCTTACACAATACATTTGCCAAAACCGAAAAACCAATTAAACAAGAATAACAAATGATGAAAACTCTACATTTTGGTTAATTTTTGCGAAATTATGACGACGAGAAATACTTCTGAATTTAAATTGAATACCTAAAGTGCTTCCATATCGGTAGAGCTCTAGTGTATCAATAGCGGCCCATTGATGGGAATGATAACATGGTTATTTTCTAATATGGTTTCATCAAATTTAAACATTTTCGCAATTAATTTTGCATTATTTACGATGTGATTTAAAATAAGGTAAGTAATCCCTTATAGAAAAAATTAGTTAACTCTGAATTTTAAATATTATCACTAATACATTTAATACTAAGTACTTATTTTAAAAAAATGTGCCCGTATAATACATATTTGTAATTCCCATTCTTTTCATATACGAAACGTGAAAATAACGTCCCTCTAAGTGCTTTTGGTTCAAATATGTTTAAAATAAATAAATAAAACATTGCAAAGATCGAATTTTCCAAAAAATATGAAATACCTAATTCCAAAACGTTACGACCTAGATCCGATGTGATTAATAAGAAAAAGAAAAACAAATTTTTCTCTTTTTCTTATATACAGTTAACCTTCACAGTTACTCAAGAATAAAAATAAATCTTCGATATATTTGCAATTTCTTATAGTGATGTTAATAAATTGACACCAACTTTTTATTGAGAATTAATTGAAAGTACAGTAATATCTAAGGGGTTTCATATAAAATAGCAAAGTCTACACTTACGGTATAGCCGGATATTTTAAAATATTTTTACATTATTACACATTTAATTTTTCTTTTATTCGATTTTCCCCCTATTTTTAACTATACCTATTTAACCTACCCGAATTCACCTTAGTGACTCGCCCAGTATGTTTTTTTTTTTAGCAAAATTTAGTATTGCACATTGCTCTACATCCTTTTTTTAACACAAAGGTGAAATATGATCATCTATAGTTGTCTGTCCGACAAAGCACGAACTACTTTTAGTTGAGAGATCTTCTTTATTTTACGTATCTTAAAAGCCCAGGCAACTTTCAATGTTTCGACATGCTCTTGTCACGATCAAGCATAATCCTCGAGACGTCAAATTATACGTCTAGGATAACAAAAATTACAAAACGACCCTTAAGCACACTTACGCATACAGACATAAATTGTTGGCTCGTAAATAGAAACCGTCTAATGGCAAATCTCGTGCGGCGGTGGTTGTGGTGGTGGTCGGCTATCTGATGAAATGTCCGATAAGCGCGAAGGTTAACATTTGTTATGTTACAATTGCTGTCTGTGTGCTCTTGCGTGCGGACAAATCGGAATATATTTTGGCAGTGTCGAGGCTGACCAGCAGCCTCTCTCTCCTCAACCGTAGTGCCTAATACTACTACCATACTACCTGAAAGAGAGCCCCGTTCCCGTTATCTGTTCGCCTGATCTTTGCGGTCGCACCCGTTTATCTCGCTGTAAATATCGGGAGAAGGAAAGCGTGTGCCCCAGCTGCAAACGTAACACAACAACAGAACTTTACGTGTCGATCGAAGATACGTTTATTTTCATTCTGTTTCGGATCCAACTTGCCAATTGCTTTTATCATCGTCATTATTGCCCTGTCGTACACACGCACTTACGTTCTGATCGTCTCCTATTTCCTTTTTAGTAGATACTCTTAAATTTCGTCAAGATCAACGAAGTCATGAAAGCAATATAGGACACGAATTTGCTATAAATTTATCAAAAGAGAATTAGCCTGTAGTATGTAAATGTGTATTTAGTGGCATTCGTTAGTTCCCTACTTACTTAAAAAACATGCCCCGTAGAACTAACCTAAAATCCAAAATAGTTCATATGACCCTAATTTGACGCCCCTCCCCCGATATAAGTATAAATATATAGGAACTAATTTTTCGAATATATTACCTTATAATATTTTTTATTAGAAGTCATTTTACATATACTGTTGATAAACATACATATTGAAGTGTGTCATGAAATGATTACCGAAACTGTGAAATACTTCGAATTTGCTTTACCACTAGCTATTACAATTGATTTTCGATAACAGGTAGCGATAAAATCGGTTGATAGGTAGGTATATTAGGTACGTGCCCAAAATTAAGTCATTTTATCTGATGGTATCTTGATGCTGATGTTACTCTTTTTTAATCCGAAATCTAATACGCCATCGCTGATGGGACGATGTGATATTCCGATAAAAAGATTTTTGCATCTACGATACAATTTCCGATAAAACAGTTGGTTGAATAAGTATACAATAAACACCGTTATCTTTTACAAACGTTTTTTCTATCTTAGTGGTTACCTGATGTAGGTACCTATTCACTGTTGAGTTAACCAAAAATCAGTTAATTCCAGGTTTTTCTTGTGTTAACTGTCATCAATGCAACAAATAATAATAAAAATTGGATTGATTCAGCCGTTTAATCATTTAATGTTTTAAATTAGAATTACTTGAGCGAAAACAGGAAACATTCGTAGAAGCAACATACTCTCAACAATAAATTACATACTAATTATATGCCTTTAAAACATGCGTTTTATTCGTGTTAACAGAATATTGGCCAGTTCATAAATAAGCAAAACAAGGCTCATTAAATAACTTCCGACATATCAAACTAGAAAGTATCGAAGGTACTTACGAAAAAGACAGTAGCGTACTCTGCGCTGGTAGTGTATGTGAATGGATAATAATAGATAATGGACACATGACTAGGTTTACTAGGTAAGGTAGGTAGGTACTAGGTGCATGGGTAAATTAAAATATCATCATCATAGTCATCAGTCCGAAGACTCCTTCCTATCCTGAGTCAATCTTCCCATTTCTCTAAAATTAAAACATTTTACATCCGTAACTATTTGCAAACAGTAATCTAATCTACGCCTTCCTCTGCCTCTTTTTACTCCTATTTATGCCTCTAATAGGTCTCTCTCTCTCTACTTGAGCTACAGGATCTTCCTTAGCACTCAATTTAATGTTTCTAGGTCTAGGGCAATAAGCCCTTTCATTGCCTTTTACACCAAAAGTTTTTTTCAAGTCCATGAGCCCGTGAACCTTCAGATACTACATTAATTTCAAGAATCTGTTTAAATAGAAATAATACGAAATGAATGTGAAAAGAATTATCTGAAGCTGTTCGTGTAAAACCATTTATCAAATACAAAAATTAATAAATTGGTTATAATGATGGACGAATATGCCTACAACATTTTATGTATCTGTATTTTTTGTAGATGTACATTATTTACTACGTGACAGTTTTGGAATTTCTGTTGATAACTAACAACTAAAATATTACTGTTAGAATACCGCAGTCATCGTCTTGTATGGCATTTCTATCGGGCGAGATTCATCCTATTATCATCGAGTTCATCCCGGAATATCATTAGGCCATCAAACAGCAGCAGCCCTCAAGCCGGGCCCCGTGCTTCACTTTTCAATGTAAACTAAACTGCTACCGCTGGCTGCACACCACCTTCGATGTTTCTCTGTGTCTGTGTTTCGTTTGTGTATATATGTACGTGTGTACCTCATCCTCCTCCTCTCTTTCGTCTAGGTCTGTTATCGCACGGACTGTCATGCCAAAACACGGTCCCCCAATGTTATCGTAGATCTCTTTCAAATCTCGCTGAATGCATAAGGGCGGCTCGATGTTATCAGCGGGTGAGGCAGCAGCCAGCCACCAACGCCACAGTCGACGTAGTCGTCGTCGTTGCAGACTCAAACGGCAGCTGTGTATAAGGCTATTTGTGTGTACGTGTATATTTTACGTATAACGGACGAACGAAATACATACATATGCGATGAGACCAGGGAAAATCTGATGATGGTACCTAAAGCTATAGTTTCGTTGTTTATATCGAAGCAAATTAAGATGAATTAACTAAAATGTCGACTAATAAGAAAATGGTGAAGCTTTTTCCGGTACAAAGGTCTATTACTGTGGCTTCTCTGACATTGATACACATTGGATGTATTTATTAAATTAATAATAATAAATAAATGGTAATGATGTAGGCTTTCATGGCCGGTGTCTAATTGTAGAATGATTTCTGGGCTGGGTTGCCGTGGTCTTGAAGGGTGAATTCCATTCGATCCCGGGCTTCCATCTACCTCACATTGTTACGCTCATCGTCGACGCCCTTGAGAAGGTCCATAGCAGATTTGGACGAAACGTCGGGAATTCACCCTTCAAGACCACGGCAACCCAGCGCGGAAATCATGCTACAATAAATAAATCGGTTATATTTTCATGGTACCTCCCATTCTCTAATTAAATATTTCTGAGCAAATAGCACAGGTTAACGAATGCAGGGATTGAAAAACAAAAACGACTGCCCTTTTTGGCTTTATGACATCCAAATATAGTCTTGTTTCATTGAAGGCCACAATGATCAGTTCGCCATAAAGAGGCTTCTTTAGGTAAAAATAATGATTAAACTTAGTGTAATACAAACCGTATTTTTAAAAAAACTGATGTACTGCGGCAATTAGGAATCCACATTCCAATTCAGCTGCAGAAGATATAACAAGAAGAAAATTGCAACTCTCTTGGTTGTTTTGTACTTTTATTTCATGTAGTAATGCTCACAAAAGAGTCAAAATTGAACTTATCGGATAGAATATCTCAAAATTCAGACGTGCTGTCGCAAAAAACCTAAGTTGGAAATGAGCTTGCAGATCGGTTATCTTAATCGCTTTCTTGACAAATAGAAAACCCCAATTTTGTAAAAAAAATTAACATCAACATTGAGTTGAAAATTCGGTAATTCAGTGAGAAACAATTAGATTTGATTTGATTATTCCCTTGTCCAAAAATCGTTAAATGGCTACTCCTCCGTATATCATCATTCCTTTTTAAGCCTTTACAAAGCACGACTGCGTATAATTCACTATTTTATTAATTATATAATACTTAAAAATTGTTTCGCCACACCTTCTTCAGACGTTACAATAACTATTAACTTTCTCTAATATTTCCATGATAATTCCTGATTTCATCGAACTCCGCAATATTTCCCGTATTTCCCAATTCATGGCCTACCTTCTAATTTGCGCGCGGTTATAACATTCAAAGCTAAATACAAAAAAGTGAGGGTTGAAAAAGTAACATTAGAATACTGCGTTTTTTATGGGTACCAAGCAATAAATTCAACATTATTACTACGTATTTATTATATATTAATGTTCTGAAATACTACTTAATACTTCTATAATTTTCTTAAAATTGATAAAAAGTGTTTTTCTTTGCATACTAATAAAGCTCATTTAGCACGCAGTATCATTTTCGCACTTTAACGTGGCACAAAAGCAATAAATCCAAAGACATTCTTGTATAGAGGGTGCTATTTTTAACGTTATTGGCTTTTGAATGTCCCTAGATCCTCCCACCCGTCCAAGCAGGTTGAACTACTACTATGAAAATATAAACTCAGTGGTATCTAAAAAGATAACAGTAGCTGGACTACGACATTCTTTGAAATTTCTGTAAGCAGTAAATTGAAGTCATCTTCTATTAAAACTCCACACCGCTGATAAACAGTCGCATATATAGCATTATTCTCATTAGCAGGTATGGACTCAACTAATACGTGTTCCATAAATATAAATATGGAACCAAAAGAAACAACTACTCCGAAGGCTAATACCCTTACCGGCATTGAATTACACTGTTGATTACGAAAAATTCCTAGACCAAGGTAACAAATCCAAAAAAGAAGGCATTAAAATCCTTTTTGGTGTAGATATTATAGGGGTCATAGATCCTACATTTGGAACGCATCCTACACAGCTACACAGTTCTTAGCACCTATCACCTTTTCCAATTTTATTGCTTTTACACCGCTTTAGGGCGCGAATACCATACATGTTTTTATTTAGAAATGAACTGCCAAAGGGTTAATCACTCATTAAATTTGGTTGCTAAACCTAATCAAAATTAGCAATGAGAACAAGTAGACAGCTTAAATTAAAAATCAGATGTAAAATAAAAAGATATCACCATTTTCAAAAATGGAATAATCAACTTTTTTATATGATTTTTAATATTTAGCATCTGTTTTGTTGTAACAGCTTCACGAAATCAAATTTGCAAATGTGTCTCGTTAATAATCCATTTACTATTTCATTTTCAAAACTAATCTCTTTAACGGTGTAACTTCTTAAGGTAATGCATTTGAACCTGAACTACCTTAACAAATTCTTTAAATTAAAATATGTGTTATCGGCCAAACCCGATTTCAGAACAAACTAGTTTTGCCTAATCTAAACTAGTTCTTCTTATACGCGATTGGATTAACTATTGTAGTAGTATTTATAGCCTAGTCCAAACTAATTTGTTCTAAGCCCGATAGGATAAACCAGTTTAGGCTAGTCCAAACTGATTTGTCCTGATATAAATAGGTTAGGTTATGATAGATAGGTTTTGTGCAAAAACAACTGTTCCACAAACAGATGCCAGTGCAAGAAGGCAATGATACTCTTTAATTCTAAGTGCCACCAAAGCACTCCATGTAAAAATAAATAACAATTTTAATGATTGAGATTTGATTATTGCTTCTATTAAACAAACACTTATAATTTGTTATAGTATGATTGCTTGTATTACTTTTAACGACAAATCATTATGGTTTTAATAAAAATGATTATTTTTCCAATTACGGAGTATTTTATTCAGTTTATCTAGATATACTATAATGTTTACACTATTTACATCAGGACAAATCAGTTTGGACTAGCCTAAACTGGTTTATCCTATCGGGCTTAGAACAAATTAGTTTGGACCAGGCTATACTAGTTAATCCTATCGTGTATAGGAAGAACTCGTTTAGCCTAGGCAAAACTAGTTTGTCCTGAAATCGGGTTTGGCCAGTAACATATATATTTCAGGCTATACTAGTTAATCCTATCGCGTATAGGAAGAACTAGTTCAACCTAGGCAAAACTAGTTCTTCCTATACGCGATACGATATTTTTTTTGCAACTGTATCTCACAAAACCTATCTATTATAACCTAATCTATTTATATCAGGACAAATCAGTTTGGACTAGCCTAAATTGGTTTATCCTATCGGGCTTTGGACAAATTAGTTTGGATTAGGCTATACTAGTTAATCCTATCGCGTATAGGAAGAACTAGTTTAGCCTAGGCAAAACTAGTTTGTCCTGAAATCGGGTTTGGCCAGTAACATATATATTTCAGGCTATACTAGTTAATCCTATCGCGTATAGGAAGAACTAGTTCAACCTAGGCAAAACTAGTTCTTCCTATACGCGATACGATATTTTTTTTGCAACTGTATCTCACAAAACCTATCTATTATAACCTAATCTATTTATATCAGGACAAATCAGTTTGGACTAGCCTAAATTGGTTTATCCTATCGGGCTTTGGACAAATTAGTTTGGATTAGGCTATACTAGTTAATCCTATCGCGTATAGGAAGAACTAGTTTAGCCTAGGCAAAACTAGTTTGTCCTGAAATCGGGTTTGGCCAGTAACATATATATTTCAGGCTATACTAGTTAATCCTATCGCGTATAGGAAGAACTAGTTCAACCTAGGCAAAACTAGTTCTTCCTATACGCGATACGATATTTTTTTTGCAACTGTATCTCACAAAACCTATCTATTATAACCTAATCTATTTATATCAGGACAAATCAGTTTGGACTAGCCTAAATTGGTTTATCCTATCGGGCTTTGGACAAATTAGTTTGGATTAGGCTATACTAGTTAATCCTATCGCGTATAGGAAGAACTAGTTTAGCCTAGGCAAAACTAGTTTGTCCTGAAATCGGGTTTGGCCAGTAACATATATATTTCAGGCTATACTAGTTAATCCTATCGCGTATAGGAAGAACTAGTTCAACCTAGGCAAAACTAGTTCTTCCTATACGCGATACGATATTTTTTTTGCAACTGTATCTCACAAAACCTATCTATTATAACCTAATCTATTTATATCAGGACAAATCAGTTTGGACTAGCCTAAATTGGTTTATCCTATCGGGCTTTGGACAAATTAGTTTGGATTAGGCTATACTAGTTAATCCTATCGCGTATAGGAAGAACTAGTTTAGCCTAGGCAAAACTAGTTTGTCCTGAAATCGGGTTTGGCCAGTAACATATATATTTCAGGCTATACTAGTTAATCCTATCGCGTATAGGAAGAACTAGTTCAACCTAGGCAAAACTAGTTCTTCCTATACGCGATACGATATTTTTTTTGCAACTGTATCTCACAAAACCTATCTATTATAACCTAATCTATTTATATCAGGACAAATCAGTTTGGACTAGCCTAAATTGGTTTATCCTATCGGGCTTTGGACAAATTAGTTTGGATTAGGCTATACTAGTTAATCCTATCGCGTATAGGAAGAACTAGTTTAGCCTAGGCAAAACTAGTTTGTCCTGAAATCGGGTTTGGCCAGTAACATATATATTTCAGGCTATACTAGTTAATCCTATCGCGTATAGGAAGAACTAGTTCAACCTAGGCAAAACTAGTTCTTCCTATACGCGATACGATATTTTTTTTGCAACTGTATCTCACAAAACCTATCTATTATAACCTAATCTATTTATATCAGGACAAATCAGTTTGGACTAGCCTAAACTGGTTTATCCTATCGGGCTTAGGACAAATTAGTTTGGACCAGGCTATACTAGTTAATCCAATCGTGTATAGGAAGAATTCGTTTATCCTAGGCAAAACTAGTTTGTCCTGAAATCGGGTTTGGCCGGTAACATATATACTTATTAAATTTTAAGATGCTAAATACGCTACATTTTGTTATTATTTATGTTTTTGTTTCAAAATCGCTTTCAGTCGGTCCGTCCTTTACTAATTCCACTTGGTGGGTATATAACATAATGTACTATATCATCTCATTTATTATCTCAAAACAGTTTAACGAATACGTGGAGAAAGGAAAAGAGGAAGTTATTCAGTTCGTTATACCACTTTAAAGTTCACATGTATGTTCGTTCATTCATTCATTCATTCATTTGAAAAATACGTTGTGGATGTATGTATTTTTAACAAACGAGTAGATCCTCCCCGAGAGTTATGGAGAGCACTAGTGTAAAAACAGTAGGCATAAAAGCTTGTGCATTTGACGTCTTTATTCATGGTTTATCAGCGCAATAAAGAGATTAATCTGACCGATATAAAGGATGATGGAGTGATAAGGATTATTCAGCTAGTGGCGGTCGTGTAGTGGCAGGTCGACTTGTGTACACGAATACGAAAACCCATGTATTTGTGTAATATACGAAGGTATAATATAAATGTAAACGGAGGTAGTAACGGTTAGTGACACTTTTGTTTTAATATTAACTCTCTATATTAGTTGCATATAATTATTCCTTTAATTAGAGCAAAATACTAACTAACTGCTTAGTTAAACAAAAAGCAAGATTAAGAAAACAATTTCGTATTTTTACAGAAATAGCAATATTTGTTTAAAACCACCCTCTAATTGTATTGTATTAGGAACATTAGAAAATACTAATATAAATGAATCTTTATAAGTCTTTATTTTTTGTATATAAATTTAATTTTTGTTGTATTTTTACTTGAACCACTTGCACGTAAAGCAAAAATCTTTTGTCGAAATATTTCCATATTGCGTAGCTGTGAATCCATCTATCAGATTTAATAATATTTAATTTGAATAAATTACTTAACACTGTGTATGTATTGTTAATTATATGTATAAGTTTCAGAAATATTTGGAATTATTATAATTATAACGATAAATGAATAAACACTACATACTTTGTTTATTATCACTTTTTTAGGATTTGTAAATAAAAAAGTGATAATAAATCAAACTAAAGAAAAGTTCGTAGGCTGACCCATAAATGGCGCTACTAGTATCAAATCCATATGATTTTTAGTTAGCCCTAACCTTCAAAAGACGCATGTGTAAATTTGACAGCTGTTGCACTATTAGTAACTGAGTTATAGCATTTTTAGTGAAAGAAGTTTTGTTACTTTGAATAAATGGATAAAAAGGAATTTCGTGTGTTAATAAAGCATTGCTTAAACATTATTCGGACTTTGCATAAGAAAAATCAACCATAGAAAAGTGGTTTGCTAAATTTAAATGAGGCGAAATGAGCACCGAGGACGATGCACGGAGTGGACGCACAGAAGAAGCTGTTACTGACAAAAACATCAAAAAAGTCCACAAAATAATTTTTGATAACCGTAAAGTGAAGTTGATTGAGATAGCTGAGACCCGACCCTAAAGATACCAAAGGAACGTGTTGGTCATATTGTGAATGTGAATGAATATTTGGATATGCGAAAGCTCTGTACAAAGTGGGTGCCGCGCGAGCCGCGAGCTCACAATCGACCAAAAAAAACAACGGATCGATGATTCTAAGCAGTGTTTGGAGCTGTTCAATCAAACCGACTTCAAAGCGTGGAAAGACGCAAAAGTCGGCTGGCAAGGTTATGACATCAGTATTCTGGGATGCTCATGGTATAATATTCATTGCTATCGACTATCTTAGAAAGGGGAAAAACATAAACAGCGACTATTACGTAGCGTTATTGGAGCGTTTAAAGGTGAAATTGCAGAAAAGCGGCCTTATTTGAAGAAAAAGAAACTGCTGTTTCATCAAAACAATACACCGTGTCACAAATCATTGAAATCGGTGGCAAAATTTCATGAATTGGGCATCGAATTACTTCCGCATCCAGCGTACTCTCCATATCTGGCCCCTAGCGACTTTTTTCTATTCTCAGACCTCAAGAGGATGCTCGCTGGACAGAAATTTCGCGCCGATGAAGAGGTAATCGCCGATACTGAAGCCTATTTTGAGGCTAAAGACAAATCGTATTATAAAAATGGTATCGAAAAATTGTATGACCGTTATAACCTTTAATCGTTGTATCGCCCTCGAAAGGAACCATATTGAATAATAAAATCAAATTCTATAAAAAAAATAGTTTTTTCTATGCTAGCCTACGAATTTTTCAGACCGCCTGTTAGTATATCGCTAAAGAAATTTATTCCGAAATATGTACCTCTTATTGAATTAGAATCATGAGTAGGTTTAACCATAAAAAATAAAATAATAATACTTTGGCCTTGTCTGCCCTTTACGCAAATGCCAATGTATAAATAATTTCCAAGGTTCTAGTATTGAAAATTGCTTACATAAGTAAGTACATATTTGTATGTTAAAATAATAGATTGCATGCCTATATATCAAGTACTTAATACGAACTTGAGTATGACAAAATTAAGTAAAAACCTTTTATCTACTCACTAAATAGTTTATGTTCATATGCGATTAAAAACAATTTCAATTCCATTTGATTGTTGATGAATAATTTATAAACTAAAATCGGAAGCGATAATCTCTAGCAAGTGGTCCACCAATGGTCGTCTATAATTTGATAAAATCTATATTGCAATGATTTATAAGGAATTAGCATACGCTGGTAATAACTTTACTATCTAATCTCATGCTAACACGTCTTTGATAAATTAGTAATTAATTAATTAATATGCATTGTTTGTCAGGTTCCGCCGTCCGACTTGATCAAAATTGATTGCGATTTTACCCGATATTCCTAACGCTTTCTCTCTTCCTCTCTGTTTCTCTCTCTGTCCTCAAATTTATCCAACGCGACACGTTCTCGGAGTGAATCAAAAATTGCTCAGACTTGAAAACTTCTCCGGGAACATTAACGGCAAATTTAACGAGTTCGAATAAAAAACTTTTTCTATTAACGAAGCACGCCTACAGAGCTTTCTCATCAAGAAGTTCTTTGTTTTCCAGAAATTTACTGGCGGAAAATTTCGCGGAAACTTTGACTAAATGGCCAACGTAAAACAAGGGAATTTTTTTTATATACAAAGAAAAAGTTGAAAATTACTTAGATATTCAACAAACAAAATACGCAAATTATTACAAAAATGCTGTTTTATTAAAATCAATAAAGGCATATGTTACAAGATACATTAAACGAGATAGTAGTTCTCTATAATTTAACTTCTAAACTACTATATCAGAATTATTGGCCAGTTATCAAGAAACAAAATAGCTGTACGTACATACAGTACAATTACTGAGAGATTGCGTTTACGTCATTGATATAGTATGTACTTACAAATCCCAAAAGTACTGGCAACGTTATATTGAACTCACTAGTACTAGTAACATATTGTAACGTTCGGGGGTTCAACAATTAAAACTCGAAGACTTTTAAACAGGAACAACAATTTATTTATACTAATATTAATTAACTTTACTACCAATTACACTATTTATTTATGTACAGTTACTGTCTGTATAACACTTCTCACTTTTCTATTTATTTACTACGCGTCTCGATTTATTTCTCACATTACTTTCACGACCGTCAATTCATATCTACACTCTTCACGACCATCAATTTATATCTACACTCTTCACGACCATCAATTTATATCTGAACTGAACTTCTGAACTGTCCTCGGCGATCGTCTTTCCGCTTATATACTGTTCCGTTAAATTTCTGGAACACTCCCGAGAAACCTAGAAAAGTCGGGACCATTTTATTTTTCGCCGAAATATCGAACTTGTTTCCGCGAAAATCAAATACACTAACATGTCCTCATTTATTACGCACACACTTGCAGTTACGATATACACGTCGAGGCTCGGCCGCGATCGGCTCGCTCACATACATGGGCACTTGAACGCACACAAGCAAACACGCACTCGTTACAATATGTTAAAAAGTACGATATAAGGTACCCCCGAGAATTATAGATTTCATTTCAGTTTTGAATGTAATCAAGTATGGTGAACGTAACTCTTAAATAACATTGTATGCTAACTAACATACGACAGCGCTTATTTGCCCGTTGTAATATGATACATTACAAAGAATGAAAAACGTGGCGTATGTTTTGTTGAGAAATTGGTACACTCAAAATCTCTCAGTTACGTTACTTTATTAGTTTAGTTTGCAAAATATAATTCATTGATAAATATAAATATGGAATCAACAGAGACAACTACTCCGGGGGCTAATACCCCTGCTAGCATTGAATTACACTATTGATTGTGGAAGATTCTTAGACGAAGATACAAAAGATATCCAAAAAAAGAAGTAATTAAAATCCTTATTCGTCTAAATATTAAAGATCACAGATCCCACATTTGGAACGCATCCTACCAAGTAGGCACACTGAACCGAAAGCCATATCCCACAACCGGTTTCGACCTATTGGATCTCATCAGGTGGACGCTGACAGAAAGGCTTATACAGGCTATATGATAAATATAAATATAAAATCAACAGAAACAACTATTTCACCTTCGGGGGTGTCTATGAAGATTACCCCTCCTCAGGGATAGTAAACTGATGACAACCATAAATCGCGATTTATGTTTAGCAGTTTCGACAGAACTCTAACAAAGCATATATCTTTATTTTCCAACGATACACCAAATTGCTAGGGTTGAAGAATGAAAATTATTAATGACAAAATTATCAATATTTTTGATTTAATAAGTAGCCACCTACGTTGTTAAAAAATTGTCAAACTAGATGCCAATTATGTAACTGTACTTCAAGTGATGATGGTAGTAAGCGTTCACCCGAAAAACAACCCTCGATGTATTTTTTTTGTTATCGATGGCGTGTCGGTACTAAATGGATCGATATGGCATCATGTCCGAGCTTAAAATTCATATTTACGTAGAGGGAGAATTTAAATTTCACTAGCGCGTAAAAATCTCCAATTCGAGCTGACTTTATCTCGCCTATAAATTTGCCAGGAAACGCCCCTGATTTATACGCGTTCGCATAAACTTGCCACGGTGGCGGCGGCGGGGCCGGGCGTTCCTACACTTCGGCTACTACGGCCCCCATAAAACAAAAACCCGTCTGATAAATTGCTCCTTTTTTTCTGTTTTGAACTTGTATATAAATTTCGACTCATTTGTGTTATCTTTCTTCCTAAAAATGAAAAGGGAGAGTTCCTATAAGTTATCAGACGATAAGCCTTAAATTAGATACTAAACTACTTGTAAACAGTAGGTATATTAGCCTGATTCAAAAAAATCGAGTTCTATTTTATTTTATTTTCATGGTCATATGTTGTCAGTTGTAGAAAGGAGAAATGAAGATACCTCTTACAATTTGATTCGTGAATACTAGTATTGCATGGTTCCTGAATATTTTTCACAATATTTTATAAAATATTTTAAGTAAATTAAACGAAGGTTTGCTTTTAAATGTTTCAAAGGAATTTATTGTAAAATCTCTACAACTGTTTCGGTTGCAGGAACCAACAAATTAAATTGTAATTATAATTTTATTAACTTTTGCGGCAAAAACAGTCACAAAATTTGTAACCATATTAACAAATTAGGAATAAAAACCATTACCGTAAATAAATGTAGCTTAGGAAAACTACTAATTAATAATAAACAAAAAACTAATATATTAAACAAGAGTGGCGTTTATAAAATAAACTGTAAAGATTGCGATGCATTCTATTTAGGACAAACGGGTAGAAGTCTAGAATTACGAACAAAAGAACATGTAAAAAGTAATAAAGACTAACGAAAATGTACAGGTATAAGCAGCCATTGTATTGAAACAAAACATGAATTAGACACAGATAACGTAAAATTGTTGCATGCAGATAATAAAAGAAAAAGGTTAACATATTTAGAGCAATTAGAAACTAAGAAAGCAATACAAGAAAATGTAAACATAACCAATGATCAAATAGACTTCAAACAAACAATTGTAATAGACCAATACCTTGGTTTTACCACTAATTATCACTCACACTAACATACATTAACCTAGTATATATAAGGAGCTTTTGAATTTTAGTATTGTTAGCATTACTCTTGAAAAATGTCTTATAAACCGAAACAATTGTAGAGATTTTACAATAAATTTCTTTGAAACATTTAAAAGTCATCCTTCATTTAATTTACTTATTTCAAAATGTTTCACAACAATATCACCAGTGAATCCATTCTTATTATTAAAATATTTTATATATCTTTGACGTAAATATATTTTCGAACTATTGCTAACAAAGCTTTTAAACGAGATGCCACATGCCTCACAAACATTCAAAAAACGTACAGGTACAATAGCTGCATCAGCTGCCCCGAATAAATTTCCAATCGGATTAATCAGCCCGATTAGATAATTATTTAGATTTGCCTAATAAGTAATGCTTAAAAATAATTAGGATTTAATCAGAGTTTAAAAAAATTGGTTAAGTAAAATTTTGATCAGGAGGTACATATAAAGTCGTGTTATAGAGGGTTATTCAAACTGAGTGGTATATTAGACACTAAGCGATTTAATGATTTGAAAATTTGGAAGTAGGGATTACTAAGGATGGTCTTTTTATCTGAAATAATTTAAACTGTCTACCACATCCGGTTATACCGGAATTTGATGTCAACTTTGTTATTTTAAATAGAATGGTATGTTTTACGACGGATTCAATTTAAGCATAAAATTTGAAGGTAACTTTAATAACAATTATATATGCCTACGATGAACAGTTTCTGCGATAATTTAATTTATAGAAAAAAGATTGCTGCCGCAACCTAAACTATAAAAAATCATAACTTCCATAAAAAATGACAGAGTGTTAAATTTTTACTAGGTATAGTCAAGTCTTAAGATTAACGTCATGCCAAAATTAAGCTACGTAATTTATACGGGGGCGTTCAAAAACAAAAAACAAAAATCAAAGTTTAAAAACATGAATAACTTCATTTTTCATTTTCTATTTTGTCATTCGATTCCTTCTTTTATCTTCTTTCGGTTCATTCGAATGAAAAAAATACAAAATTTTTCAAATAAAATAACAGGAAACATCGGAAAGACTCAAAAGAGAATAAAAAAAAACGAATCGAATGACAAAATAAAATATTGTAGGTGCTATATGAAAAAATGAAGTTGCACGTGTTTGAAATTTTTAAACTTTGCTATTTTTTCTGAACGCCAGGTATAAATTATGAAACTTAATATTGGTATGACATTAGCTAAATTCAAAAATTTATACACTTTAAATCATTTTTAAGAAAGTCATGATTTTTTATAGTTTAGGTTCCATTTAAAATAACAAAGTTGACATCAACTTCCAGGATAACCGGATGGGAAAGACAGTTAAATTTATTTTAAATAAAGAGACGTCTAATGTACCACTCAGATTGAATAACCCTGTATATGTACATTGATTCATGGTATGATAGAACTGATAATTAATTTAAAATACAAACTTAATAGTTATTTACTATTGGAAATTTCTATCATTTGCCTAATTAGATTATTGTTAGGAAAATTAAAGCCATTCCCTAGATAAAGTAACATAAATATGATATAATAATTTTAGTAGTATAAGGTACGAATAGGGAACTCCCCGAATTTTTAGATTTCCTTACTCTAACCTTATACTAATTAATAATATTATTAGTATGAAGCTCGAATGAGAAACTCCAAAAGTTTACCATAGTAAATAAGTGCCTGCAATTGTCCTAATGATAATCTAATTCAAAATTGTTCAGGAATACCCTATTTCTACTATCGTTATGAAGACCTTATTAAATGGTAATTTGGTTTTCCTTAATTTGGGAAAACCTTATTAGAATCCGATTGGCTTTAAGGTATACGTGACTTCCATTTCTAGTCGGGGAGTTTTACGCAATATCAACCAACTTCTTCTTTTCGCTCAACGCTACTTAAATAAGTTATAAAGTTACCTTATTCCTTTAAATTATTCAAACGCCTTCACTTATTACAAAACACACATTAACAGTTAAATAACCGGGGGTACATTTTACATGTACTTACCAAGAATCGCGTAAACTTAAATTGTCTTTGTTACAGAACATTAGGCACCATACAAACGACAAACACCGTTCTTCATCTTCATTCATTACTGACGACTACGAAATGGTTCACAACCTTCATCTTCTGACATGCAAACGCAGTGTTGCCCAACAATGATTAATATATTTTACTGAAATCTGGCAAAACCTTTAACAATTAATAGTCAGATGAGGAGATCATGGTATATGGTTTTATTTATTTATATACCTATGCAAATATTGAGACATTGTCATATCGTAACTAAATTTCTTTCAGTTCGTCAAAAAGATCTATAGAAAAACATTTTAATAGTAATGAGAGATGAGCATTGTGCAAAATTACTTTTTTTAAAGTTTGACAACGTTTGTCCTCGACCAGCAACACAAAAAATACTTATCTGCTGCTATACGGTCAATAGAGAATAAAGGAATGTGCCCTTGATAACATTTCTGAACAAAAAAACTTAAGACAGATATGTATTCTGCTGTTTAGTTTAGATTACTTTCTGTAAAAGATAACATTCTTTCGTCAATCGAAAGATAACGTTTAATTTTATTTTTCGTCAATTGTGTTCATGCAATGCTTGTCTTGATCTCTTGATAAAAATACATTAAAAAAAGCTATTAAAAATACGTCTATACTAAAAAATGACGTCACAATTAAGTAAATGTCTTAATCCTGTACTTTCATTAGTTTTTTATAGATAAATTACTAATGCTCCACGGAATCAATTTTGATAAATGAATAACTAAAATCGATGCATATTAAAAATGCTATATATAATTATGGTAAATATTTTTATTATTTATTGATCAATAACTGGAAAATTATAAGATTAATTAAAGATTATTTTTTATTGCTCCCAATCTCGAATATTATTGTCATAAAATCAATCGTATCTTTTTAAGTGTACCGCATATTGTTTTCAATTATTTATTTAAATTGTATTATATATAAATATATGTCTTCCGAAGATTTCCTTTCTTCCCCGAAAACAATATATATATTGTATATATATATATATATATATATATATATATATATATATATATTATATTTATATTTATATTTATATTTATATTTATATTTATATTTATATTTATATTTATATTTATATTTATATTTATATTTATATTTATATTTATATTTATATTTATATTTATATTTATATTTATATTTATATTTATATTTATATTTATATTTATATTTATATTTATATATATAGCAGCTTTTAATAGCCTAATTTTTAGATTATTCAGTATCCCTATGGACGAAGAAAATTCCAAAAAAAAAAATATATATATATATATACTACTATAATACTGCACTTCAACATAACTTTAAAATAAATGAAATTGATAATATCTTTTCAAAACAACAAAAACTAAAATTTTTGAAAGACAATACAACTTTAGATAAAACAAAAGAGAATAAATAACGCATAAATTCAATTATCATACTGAGTTTAATAGACACATCAAAAGACTGTAAAAATTAGAAATAGAACCAGTTTTTAGTAATCAAAAATAAAAATTAGGTAGTGCCCTTGGAAATCCAAAAGACAAAAATAACAAAACTTTAATGTCAGGAATTTTTAAAATTAATTGTATAGAGTGTGATAAAGGATACATAGGCTTAACTAAAAGAAATCTAGCCATACGTTTACAAGAACATCTGTACCACCTAAAAAAAAACAATGCCGAAAAATCAGCAATTGTCTTAAACACGGAACATAGTATAGACCACGATATTGAACTATTAAAATCTTGTCACAATTACATCGACCTAAATGTTTACGAGTGTATTCATGTTCATAAATTCAGGGATTCTTTGATGAACTTTGACCTGTTACCATTAAAAATGACTACTTCATAGTTGAAATGTATACATTTGGTTGTACCAATAAACATTGTTTGTAGTGTTATAAGGCGTTTTAATCTATTTTTTATATAATGTATATTTATATTGTTTGTGAACCACAACATGTTTCTGTAACATATGTATGTACCTCTTTCATAAGGATACTATTTGCGTGAAAAGAATTAGTAACTAATTGCTTGACAAAACTTCACCAAAACGTGAAACGTTGGTTCGTCGCTAGCTATAACAGAATAAATATACTTTTTAACCTTTAACAAGCCTTTTGACATTATTACAATTAATTAAAGATCGTTATTTATTAGTGTTTTGTTCGGAATTTAATGAATTATTTAATTAATTAAATAAACAGTTCCAAATATCTTTTTTAGTCAGTCGGTCTATCGAAGCTTCGCTAATTCCGTCGAAACTTTTTAAAGGTTGATATTCAGGAAATGCCGAGCGTAGCAAGTTGCATCGGAAAACCGAAATGACGAAGTTAAATTAACAAGTTGGTTTGAATTTTTCGTCCGTGTGACAGCTAATTTAAAGGCAAAGCGCATTTTTAGTCCGATCGACCCTCATCTTTAGTGACGTTTTTAGAGCTCGTTATATTCAGATGTCAATTAATCGAAGATCTCACACGTCATTTCAATATCATAAGTATTTCGAACTCTTCTTCCGCTTCGACTGACTGTCCGGATTGGACGCAGAACTTTTTGGAAAAAGGAACACACCAATTCTCCCTCTAAAACAAACCATGCTTATCTACATTCTAACATACAAGAAATCCATTTCAATCTTAAGTATTGCAAATCAGTGACGACCTGTGCTTTCAAAAATAGATGGGCAGTTGTACTAAATCGAGAATAAGTTAATTTAGAATTAAGTAAAGTGAAAGATTACGACGCGTTACAAGGGAGGAGTTAAAAATCTTTAACAACTGCATTACGTATTACGAGGGTAAATCAAATATAAGCGGTAATTTTACTATTTAGCTTAGCACGTAATTCCGATCTAAAGGAGGGGGAAACCGGCTTAGGTTGCAGCTGCGATCGGTTCTGACCGCAGTATTCAACACTATTCAAGATTCCAAATCGGTGGCAAAAGTGTGTAGAGCACGGAGGTGACTACATTGAAAAATGTTAAATGTTTAGTTTGGGTGCACCATTAATTAACAAATTTATTTTACAAAATTACCGTTTATATTTGATTTACCCTCGTAATATTTGAACGGCCCCGTATGCGATCTCTATATTTTGTATTGTTTACAGTAAAAACCACTTGAAGCCTGCAGTTACTTGTTCAATGTTTTCTTTGTTATAATGTATTATTATGACTAATAAACAATTACTTCAAAATGAAATAGATAAAAATAAAATAAAAATAGATTGTTTCAATTGTAATATATTGGATTGAATTTCAAAATATCTACATGTCAGTAAATAATTGAAAGCAGAACAGTTAACAGAATCCAACTGTTTTGTCATCCTTTTTTTATTTTTGGACATAACAAAACACACAATGTTGTGCCTATAGTTAACATAATTCGTATACAATTTTTTAGCAGCTAAAAGGCTGAACGGTTGTCTTGTTCGATTAATGTTTAAATGGCATTAAAGGTGTCAGCTCACTGGCTCAACCTTCCTCATCGCTCCTTATCGGTAAGATCAACTTTGTTTCTCGATGGTAACGAAGATAAAATCTTCAGGTCCGCAAATGAATGAACAATTACTTGCTGAAACAATCAGCACCTACATTTCTTACAAAACTACTGCAACGCTTCGCAAAAAAAAACGAGAAAACATTTCCATTAAAAACAATTACAACATTTTTTGTATTGTGTCGGTAAAATATATCATGCATATAAAAATAACGATTTTATTACTTTATAAAATTAATTTACAAATAAATACGTATTTAAGTATACTATACCAAAGGTTTCTGGACTATAAAGGTTATACCATGTGATTTAGGTTTCTTTTCTAGCATCTTGAACCCAATGAGTCCCAACGTAACGTTGACCGCCTGTCAGAGATTTTAGTTTCTAAATGAAATATGACAGAAATGTATACGAAATGTTGTTGCTAGTTTCAAGAATCGAAAATCGTTTTTAAACATCCAATTAGATACAAGCTTGTTTCAGGGTGGTGCCCTTATATTTATATAATGTCTATGCAAACAGTAAAAAAATTCGTTGTTAAAAAGAGCAGTTTAAACGGTGTATGAATAATATTTAATATTATTTACCGTTTGAAATACATTTGGTATATTTTGTTACCACGTCGGGAATTTAATTACTCGAAAAACAATTTATTTTTAATACAATTGACAATTTACTTAAAAAAAACAATCGAAAATTTCTTCTTAACTCCTTTATAATAACTAATAATATTAACAAATCGTTTGTATCTATTAAATTTCTTAACAAAATTATCCATAAATTTTAAAATGTATTCAAAATATTCAATGTAACATTAGTCGAAAATAATAGTTGTAATTTAAGGTCTTTATTGTCGTAATTTATAAACTAAAATTAATGTCTTGAAAAAAAGGAGGAGTATATAAGTATGTTGTAAAAACTGCGATTCGTATTACATTGGACAGAGTGGTAGGGCCATTAATATTAGAGTTACAAAACACATTTAAAAAACAAAAAGATACAAAAACAGGTTGTTCCAAACAATGAATTACGTTAGACATTCAATTATATTTGAATAATATTAATTTCCTCCACACCGGTATTAGTAATGGAAAAAAAATACTTTCTTGGAAATGAATAATCAAATAGAGTTAACATATTCAAAAAAAGAAGGAATTGTAATCCATATTCGTCTAAATATTAAGATCTCACATTTGGAACGCGTCCTACCAAGTAGGCACAACGAACCGAAAGTTATATCCCACGACTGGTTTCGACCTATCGGGTCTCATCAGACTGGCAGAAAGGCCTTTACAGGCTATATTATAAATATAAATATAAATATAAATATGGAATCAACAGAAACAACTATTCCGAGGGCTAATACCCCGGTGGGGGTATTTATATTTATATTTATATTTAAAATAGAGTTAAGTTTTGTAGACTTCCCACTCATTTCATGTAATTGGGATTAGATAAAGATACTGTCGCAGCAGTTGTAAGAATTTAGTATAGATTTTGCTCTTTATCCTTTAATAATGGTCGTGTGACCGACACTTGTATTCTATTTTGAATATTGTTTATTTTCCCTAACTATTACAACAAATTCTAAAAACTGTTAAATATAAAAATATAATTTTAAATAAGAAACTCAACTTTCAATAAATTATTTATTGTTGAAAACACTACAATATTGTTTCACCACCCAGTGGCATCATCAGGTGATGATTTTACGAATTATGTCTTATTAACTAGTATTTATACTTAGTAGCGATTTGGGTAGGGGTTAAACAATATGTTCATTTAAAGTTAATATTTAAAAGTGGAGAATTATTCACCTCTACTTGATCATTTAATATGTTACCTTTTTTGTTGTGTTGTTTATTCAAAATTCTGTCCACTATACTATGAAGAAAACCATTATTGATTGCTATAGTGTGAATTCTGTCTAATTCTGATTTATAATGTTCTTGGGATAACAGTCTATGTATAAAAGAGTTAAACGCTGTTAATTTGTGGGAAAAAGGGTGGAAAAAATTAACGTGTATGATAGTGTCTGTATGAGTTGGCTTGTAAAAGATATTGAATTTTTGTTATGAATTACTACGTGTTATAGTTGAATCCAAAAAGTTAATCGAATAGTTTTCTTCTAACACCATCTTTTTGACAATAAAATTGTTCGTTTTATTGTAGTTAATATTGGGACAAACAAATTTGTAGTAGATTTATTAAATCATTTTGGGTAGGTAATGTACAAAACCGGTAAATATTTAACTAATGATTATTATTATTATTATGATATTATTTTTTTAAACTATGTTTTTTAACCAAAAGAGATTTAGGTACAACAATCTCTAAAACGCATACCTTTTTCGGTTTGTGAGTAGTTATCGTTCTTTAGAGAAAGACGGGGAGAGTTGGTGTGATGCCTCCATGTTAGTCAAGCCATCCGGGTATCTGATTGGCCACGAATTATCTCAATTCAAGACAAGGGCTACCGAATTGTGGCATGCATCATTCATTAAAAATTACAAATTTTATAATAGATCTTAAATTTAAATGAGGTTTAATCCCGCCACTGACAAATAATTTATTTCATTTTGACTAGCAGTTGTTCCATTGACAGTCCGACTCTAAAGAGGTTATCGTCCAATTTGTACGTGTTTATTATAAACAAAACTGATTGCCGTTCTAAACGTTTATCCTGATAAGACGGATGTCAGTTTATATAAGCACACAAAGTAACGACATTACAACGTTTCGTGATAGAAATGCTCATGTAAATACAGAAGTTTTTGATGTGGGTACGGCTCTTTGATTGGACCGCTCTACATCTCTCAAATATAAAACTTATAACTACATCGACCAAGAGTGAAACGATTTCAAATCGTCGCTGGGTTGGAAATGTTCTTTATTCACGTACAAAAAAAAACAAGCAAAGAACACGATTTATTTTGTTCTCAACACATTCGCGACTTCATGTTATACTTGTAAAAATGCTATAATGTTATATAAGGTGACCAACTATTTTTTGTTCAAAAAGAGTGCACTTTGCAAGTATTTCATAGGTGAAAAAAAAGAAGAAAAAACGATAAAAATTTTATTTTCTTTTAAAAACATATTTTTCTTCGGAGTGAATTTTTTTTGCTAAATGAGGATGTTCGTCTAATAATGTAGCCACATCCGAACAACTTTCATTTTGCATATTAAATTTGACTGTTAAGGCGGCAGATAATGTTTTTACAGAAAGTTGCGACTTCTCTCTGCTCCAATAATCATTCCCTAGTGAAAATACCCTTTCAACAGCAGCATTAGTGCCTGGACAACATAAGGAAATTTGTATTAAAACTTTTAAATTTCCATGTAAGATATGTTCTACTCTAAAATGCCGAAAGATTTCTACCCATCTTTTGTCAAGTTCTATTTTCTCATCGTTCCATTTCTTCATTTAAATATAAATTTACTCTTCGAATTTCTTCAAAAAGAAAATTTTCATTAATAACAATAACTTTTACTTCCTTCATTACAAATTCGACTGCTGAAGAAACTTCTTTCCATTCAATTTTACTATTTAGAAGGGTCCATTTAAAACAATTTAATGCTCTAAAGTTCACTATCCATTCTTCGATAAATTCATAGCAAATTTTAAAAAAAAAATTTAACTTCTTTTAAAAATTCATTTTAATTCAAATCACTGTCAAACTCGTGTCTGGTGTTTGCCCTGTCCTCTGACGTGCCGGAAACGGCAAGCAATATGCGCGCGTGAAATTTAAATCACTCTCAAAATAATTTTAAATATTAATTAATAAAATTGAAATAAAATAATTTAAAAAAATGTTTAAAAATACAAATGAGTATAAAATTATACAAATGAGTACTTTCAGAGTACAGGATTTGGAAAGAGTACGGTTTGCCAAAAAAGAGTACAAAACTCACTAAATTAGTATAGTTGGTCACCTTATGTTATAATTATTCATAAAATAAATAAAAGACACACTTTTTTGAGTTTCAAATAACACCTAACATAATCTTTTTAAACATTGACACTACTGGCATCGTTATGTAGACGATATACTTGTTTGTTTTAAGGGTACCAAAAGACAATTAGACCAATTTTTCCAATTTATAAATAACATACATCCCAAAATTAAATTTACTGTCCACCTAGAAGTCAATAATTCAATTAATTTCTTAGATCTTACAATTACCAAAATTAATAACAACCACGAATTCTCAATTTACCACAAACCTACAGAAACGGATACGATAATACAATCGACTCCTTTTCACCCTTTCACTCAAAAATTATCCTATTTTCATTCCATGCTCTTTAGACTTTTAAACATTCCTCTTTCTAAAGTAAATTTTAATTATTGTATAGCAAAAAATAATGGATATCCAAAAAGTTTAATTACCAACTTGTTAAAAAACAAAATACAAAAACAGACATTAAATTCTATTTATCCTACAAAAAAAATAAATAATAACTTTAACTGTTTCACTTATATAGGAGACATCTCCATAAAATTAGGAAAAGAATTAAACAAAATTAATGAAAATCAAGTATCATTCAAGAGTATCAACTCTCTAGGAAATTTTGTTAAAAATAATAAAGACAAATCAGATAAAGGATTGAAATCTGGCGTCTATAGGCTAAAGTTTGGTGATTGCAATAAAGTGTACATTGGACAGACTGGAAGAACATTCAAACAACGAATAAATGAACACTTAAAAAGTTACGAACATCATAGAACGGACTCTAGTTACGCAGAACATTTGCTAAATAACAAACATAAATTTAACCCAGACTGATGTATTACATGTCATCAATAGAAGTAAAATGTTAAATTTGTTAGAATCGTTAGAAATAATCAACCATAACAAAGATAATATTTTATTAAATGATCAGTTAGAGATTAGTAACTCCGCACTGTTAAATTTAAAACTTCCCACCCCTTGAATATTTCTACCTACCCAACAACTAGTATATAAGCCGCTATTGTTAATAAATCTGTATAATTTCTTCATCCACCTGATGAAGCCACTGTGTGGCGAAACTATAGTCGTGTTATTTATCAGATAAACTTTGATACTCAAAAAAGTGTGTCTTTTATTTATTTTATTAATATGGAGTTTCAACAGGTGTCAGCCTCTACTATTCGAAATTTATAATTATTCATTCTATTATGACCCTGTAGTGGCATCTAGTTAAAAATAGAGATAGTTGATACTTGATAAAGGTAAAATAGAAGCAAATAAATTATCTATTGCTTTAAACGAGCACAAAATAATAAACTATCAAACCATTCGCATACTTTAGACAAAGTACATACAATACACATGTGTCATGAAGATATACTTCTAAAAGCACCTTTATATGAGCAATTAAAATTGACCAATTCATAGCAATTTTGGACGATTTTGACGTCACATCCATGTCTAGCAACATGCAGCAATTAATATATGGATCGATTTGAATAAATTAATCGCTTAAAAAATTGCTTCTA
Source organism: Agrilus biguttatus (assembly GCA_963921985.1). NCBI lineage: Eukaryota > Metazoa > Arthropoda > Insecta > Coleoptera > Buprestidae > Agrilus > Agrilus biguttatus. Next base: position 10,166,928 of record OY998120.1, read on the forward strand.
TATTGTGGACAGTTCAGTAGTTCGGCAATTTAGTGCTTACACATGAAATTCATAATTGCAGTAATTCCATCCAGATTTTTTGTTTGTTTCGTGGAGCATATACATTTTAATGAAAACGACATGAACGAAGATTATATTTTGGCTGCTGCTGCTGCAAGTGCATTTGTTATTATCGTGCATCCAAGAAAAAGAAAGAATAGAAATAGGCGCATTTGGATGCGACCATACTTAGCTAGGCGAGATTATATTTCACCTGTGTGTAAAGAAATAATGTTGGATGATTCGTCTTTCTTTAAATTTCTATCTCTATATTCTACAATTGTATTATCCCACAAGCAAGATCGTAAACGAATTGCATTAATAAAGTTAATAATAATTTCATTATTCCACGAACACATTTTTTATAAGAACCAAGTAAGGTATCCAAGCAAACTAACTAACACAACACAGAAGTTTTTGTTTCGTACGTGTTGATAGAAAATATGACGAAGCAAGAGATGGAATGTTGTGAGGGACAAAGACAGAATCATAAATTGCTGCGTATTTTCCAAACTCGGCGATTAGATGGCAATATATTGAAATAACCCGAAAAATGTATCTCAATATGTTGCATAAAAATTGTCGACATAATGGCCATGTATTGCATAATATTGCTTTAATAATTGCTCCACTGAATCGGGAGATACATGTAAAGCAATTAATTAATCTAAAAATTGTCCGTCTTAAAGTACCTTAATAGAATAACTAATTGAATATAATTTAATCATTTGATATGTATAAAGATGTTTGCTTTGGTACAAACTAAAATTCACTAAATTAAACGTCACCTAGTTTAATGTTAAAAGAAGAATTGAAATTCCGCAGAAGATACATGTCTTTCAACAGTCGCCTCCTTCTTTGTGTCCCGGTAATTGTCCTACCTGTGTTCGGCGCCACATTTGACATATTTTAAACCCAAACCATCCTGTCAAATATTTCGCTGTCCTAAATGTTGCTTTCCGTATTTGTAAGTTTGTAACAGACGAAACGCAGTTGAGTAGAAAATTATTGAATAACATAAATAGCAACAGATAAATTTAAGATAGATACACAGAAACATTCATCTAATAAACAAAGATCTATATTTATATGTACAGTCTGAAACTACCTTTACCTTTATTGGTTAATCAAATGACGTCAATCATACCCACCAAAAAGCATTATTTATAAACACTATTAAGATTTATATAAATTACTTATATCATTATATAGAACTTTTTTTGTGTTTCATTCCCACCAGTTGCTCGTGCTGGTGGGCGGGCAGTCCCTCAGACCTGCACTGTAGTGCAAAGCCGGAGGGTAGGGCGTAAGGCCCTCTTCAGCCTCCTTGCAGGAATCGTGGGAATGGGTGGGTAGTGTGGTTAGGGAGAGAAAGATGAGACGGACAAAAGTGTTTTGTGTCATTTTTTGTATACTTAGATTCCTAATGTTAAATTACTTCATTACTTACCTAAAGGCAAATGACCTAATCTCTTGGAAATCCACAAAAAATTGAAAGCTATTCATAATAACAAATTAGTCACCGACGACCAACTAAAGTTTAATATTTCACCTTTGTTAAGATGTATCATTTAGTTGCCTGTAATTACAGTTATGTTTCTGTTATGTTATGTTATGTCCACCTATAAATTGTATTTCATTCTGGAACTTAATACAGTATATCTTAATTACTCTTTGAGAATGGCATTTCAATAAAAATTTGTGAAACGTAGCCAAGTGTTTTCTTGTTTGTTTCTTTTTAAGAAGTTTTTATTATTAATATTACACGTTACATTGATTGATGTATAATAATCTAAAAGAACTGCTACACTAAAAGTATAGGTACTCTTTACACCGTTCAGATCAGATCAGATTACTAAACCTTAACAATTCTTTTCAAATTTGATAACCACATTCGCCTTTTCTCCTCTGCTTCACTTACTTTTTTTATTTGTTTCATTCTACGCCAACACCGTGGACAATGCTTTAGCGCCGCATCCAACCTGTGCATCAGGTAAAACCCCTTTGTTTACGAATATTTTGGAGCAAACACATAATTACAGCCATTGTACTACTGTCACAACTATGGATTAGTATTGTAAGGCCGAAATAATGCCCTGACCGTCCATCCACGTATATTTATGTACATATACACCATTTTTACACTTGTGTAGTGAAAGCTGTTAGCTCATCTTTTGTTAGCTACTGTGCGAACAGAAGATCGCAGGCTACTAGCCTACAACCAACCCCGAGCTTTATTAGCTTAGCTTTTATTTGGAGAACATGTGAAGTGCTTTCAAACGTCATGATCTCTTCTTCGATGCCTTTTGTATTGTCTGTTTATTTGTCGAACAATTCTCCTCCTTCTCTTTCAGAAGCTCTCTCAAAGAAAATAAATCAGCCAAAAAATGTAACTGTGACAATTACTTCTGCTATTGATTATATACAAAAAGCATCCACTTTGCATTTTATCATAATAACCCTTTTTTTCTCCCGTCAGCAAGACATCATTCTATAAGGCTACATTCGAATTAGACTTTGCGAATTCATCATTGCCAAGATTACAGCGATTTTTAGTATTCTATTTATAATAATCTACCGAATCACCCATTTTTTTAATATAATTATATGAAATATTTAGGCAGTATATCAATAATAAATAAATAATTATTTAATTTCACAATTTCAGGGTGATTGGTGGTTTTGATTTCAAATCAAGCATTTTCATCATCGGAGTCAATCTGAAGACTGGTAGAACACGAACCTCCACTCTTTCCATCCTAAGCCAATATTCACACTTCTAATCTAATATAAGCCTTCCCCTGCTCCCTTTTACCCCTACTTGTGCTTCTAATATGTCTCTAACTTGCCCTTCATATCTTAGAAGGTGTCATACCAACCTATCTCTCATATTCCATATTGACTTTGTAACAGTTTTTTTCCTAGTGGATTAATTTGTTACCAAATTACGTATTAGCTCTGTGGAATCTATTTTGCTCCTTAGATAAATCTGAGATTTTTCGTGCATGACGGATTAAGTTACGCGTGAATAGTACCCTTGAAACGGAAAAAAACTACCATTTTTTGAAGTCCCGTGATTTTTGAAAATGACGCTTTTTACGAACGTAAGCAATTCTTTCGCCTGGGGAAATTGACATTGGTGTTTCGATCGTTCTCGAAGAAATACCTATTTTTGTGATATCTTTGGTCAACGTCCAATTTTTTATATTGAGTATTTCTTGGTGACTTTTTTTGCTCTTTAAATGAGTTATTTTGCACAAGGTGTACCAATTTATTTTGTGACTCGGCTTCTTTAGAGATTTTGTTGGTAAAACAGAGACTATTATCTCCCTTCTGACGGACAAAACTACCCCCCATGTGTTTTTGAGGCATCCAATTACACAGGGTGTACTAAGTTATTTTGTGGCTAGACTTCATTAGTGATTTTCATAAGTTGAGCTCCAATTTGGCTAAACAGAAACGGTTGTCTCTTTTCTGACGATAAGATCCTTCTTCGATTAAGGACTAAGGACATATTGTTTAGACTTTCTGAGTTGTGAAATATTGCAACTGTGCGGCGGTGTTGATAGATTAATTTATAATACCAAGTGCCTAAGCCAGATTGCTGGTTTGCTGTTTGATTTTAAATTAAAAGACTGGCATTAACACAACTTCCTTCTCCCTATCACAACCTCAGTATAACATATGTTATTGAATTCTTCTTTGGTATATGTATCAATTTTCTGTCTTTTTAAATTGTTAATTGATGTTTTTTAATCCTATTGTTGTTTAATGTTATTAGAGCCCCAATATATTTCTAGATTATCTTAATAAATGTTACTTTTTATTTTTAATTATTTACTTTCTGTTTTTTTTTAAGGACTTCGAGCTCTTCTTGGGTCAGGTGAACGTAGGAACCGCTAGCTGTGCTACCCCGCATTTTATTTGTGTTTTCGATTCTTTGTTTCGACAATGTGGCGCCTAAGTAAAATTATAGGAATTTGCAATCTGTATTTGATCTATTTACAACAAATTTCTGTTTCCTTTCACTTAATGAGTACCTCTTATAATATTTAAAAATTATTCTTTATAACTTCCATAACGACCTTTGTTCATGTTTCATCAACCTCCTACAACACGATAAGCATTTTATAAGTGTAAAATAAAATGAAGAATTAATTTTCTTTCAGTTAAAGATTATTAATGTACATAAAACGCTAACTGTAAAGAAAGGTTAAGTATAATAATTAATCTAATGCACTCTTCTTGTTGTTTTCTTGCTTTTATGATGGTTTTTTGAATTAACAAAACAAACAATTCACAAACATTACCCTTTAAATTATTTAAGATACTAGATTGAATAGTATACGCAGTTGTTTTTTTGTGAAACATTTTATAAATAAGCCTTTCTCAAGAAAGTAAGATGTTACACTCTGTAACATTGTGTAACATCTTACTCTCTTGAGAATGGATGAAATCAGCCGAAACAATTGTCGAGATTTAATAAAATTTCATGTGTGAAACGCAGAAGCCGTCTTATTTATTTCCTTTCTTTATTTATTTAAGCAACATTTAACGTGTATCTATTTCAATTGGCCCTAGCTTTTTATAAGTTGATGCTATTGTCATACCTGAACCACTTTAACAGTTTTAGAAATATTCATGTGATACTAGATGAAAATCTAAGTTAGACGTTTTGGTTTTCTTTGAGGGTTAACCCCTAAAAAGAATTATAAGAATATATCATTTGAATGTAACACATTTGTGTCAAATACCACTGCACCAACCTGGGCGAAACGTGAAACGCTTTATTAAAGCTAGTGAGTAAAATTGATTTCACTTAGAGTGCAGTGCAAAGGAGATCAGCTTGGTGTAATCTTAAAAATAATATATATGATATATACTATTCTCATGGTTAAAAATAGTAACTCTAATTTCTTCCACAATGTCTCCTAATAATAATTCTATAATATCATTACGATGGTATCTGTCGGGAGTTTAGGGGTCATTTATAAGGAGTTTGAAAAATGTCTCCGTTCATAAGTTGATCGATTATTTATCCGTATATCGAGAGCCGTTTAGCAGGACGATATGTTCGGTTACTAACGACATCTTTGTTATTCCTCGAAGTCGTAACCCATAACGTGGGTAAGTATGTGTGGTCTTGGTGGGCAAGCACGCTGTGCGGGATCACTGTTTTGACAATAAGGCAATTATGGGAAAGAGAGCCCGTCCCACAGCGCCACCACTTGACAGATGATTAATACGTTGCTTTTATTAAATTATCATCTCCAGGGACTTTGGACTTACTGACTGACTGACAATACATAGACATCTGGACCATGTTCTTCTAAGTAACGATTATTTTACGGTATTTATGAGGCTGACATTATTATCAATTCTTCACCCACCGTTTGTACCGTTGCGTTTGGTTTCAAAATATTGTATGTGCTGACCACGTTTGGCGATAAATTGGGGGTGTAACTAAACACAAAAGCACCAACTTGTACAGATGTTCTTAAGCAGATACTGCAATGAGAACTGTTACCAGCAGATAATTTTAAAAGAATGGATAACCTTCTCTGGGGAGGTTACCATCGGTACCCTTATCTGGTCCAAAAGAAATAAGAACCCGATTTAATCACAACTATAAATAACAGAAATGGATTCGTTGATAATAGTTCTGTGAAACGTTTAATAATAATGATGAAAGAAATTAAATGCTTTTAAATGTTTCAAGATTTTATTGTAAAAAACTCTTGGAAATATCTAAATATTTGTCTATTATAATTGTCTCTTTAAAATCTATTTGATTATTTGTTACGTTTAAATTTCTTTGGAACGCTTTTTTAATTTCTATGGAACTATAAAAAAGGATTAGATACTATTAAACATATAGCTAAAAATAACGGTTACAACCCGTCAATTATAGATAGAATAGTGAATAGTATGGCGAAAAAAACTTATTACTAAACAATTATACGTAGGATCCAACAAATAAAACTGTAAGTTTAGTTTAATTAAATATTATGGTAAAGGTAGCTAAAAGATATGTAACGAACTTAATAAGTTAGGAATAAAAACCACATCTGTAAATCAATGTAACCTAGGAAAATTGTTATTTAATAATAACCAAAAAACTAGTACGTTAAAGAAAAGTGAAGTCTATAAAATAAATTGTAAAGATTGTGATACATTCTATTTAGGACAAACGAGGAGAAACTTAGAAATAAGGTTAAAGGAACATATAAAAACTATTAAAGACAAATAAAAATGTACAGGTATAAACACCCATTGGATAGAAACAGCACATGATTTAGATGTCGAAAATATAAAATTATTACATGTAGACAACAAAGGAAAAAGATTAACTTATTTAGAACAATCAGAAATTAAGAAAGAGCTCCAAAGAAATTTAAACATAACAAATGATAAAATAGATTTTAAAGAGACAATTATAATAGATAAATATTTAGGTATTTCCAATAATACATCCACACACACAAATCCACCTTAACACACACCAGTAGTATATATAAGGCCCAATGTGAACTTTGAATTTTAGTAGTCACATTACTTACTCTTGATAAAGGTCTAACAAACCGAAACAATTGTAGAGTTTTTTTTTACAATAAACTCTTGAAACATTTAAAAGCATTTAATTTCTTTCATCATCACAACTATAACCTTTATCAACTTATTCAACTTTCAGCCTAGGTTTTAAAAGTAAAATTGCTTAGAATTTTTCAAATACAGCAACAGCATCTAAATCTAGCAGGTGTTTTGTAAAGATGATCCTGAATTAGTAAAACTGAGATACTGAATGTTAAAACCAACAAAAACCTCCCACTAATCATCTGGAACTCGTCTCATTAAGCTGTAAATTTACCAATTCCAATGTCAAGCAATGTTAAGTGATGTCGTGTAGGTAACTAATTTTAATTTGAGGGTGACATTCACATATGTTGTACCTTTGGCGGCTTAATCTGTGTATTATACCACACACGTATTAGACCATCCAAGACAGGTCAGTATTTAGTTTCAATTACACTCATGTTTGAATTACAAAGACGACTAAATCAAATTCTCAATCAATTTAGTAGTATCTATAACATAGAATGTGAACCCCACAAATACATCTTTATATTGATGGTATCTCTGTAAGAATGTCACAGGCATGTTTAGTGTTTTATGTAGAAAATTGAAAATTAGATATTAGATATTTAGTAAACTGCAAAATCCATGCCTAAACACAAAACATAGACTGAAGGCATCTTTTCGTATCTAAATTTGTTTTACAACATTCTCAAAAACTTGCATAGGAGAAGAAAGAACGCTATGGTAGTAAATAAGGAAAAAGGGAGATAGGCTGCTAAGAAACTTATTGAGATATGAAAGGTATTAGAGGCAGAAGTAGAGGTAAAAGAGAGCAGAGGAAGGCCTATATTTAATTACTCTTTGCAAATCGTTTGTGATGTGAGATTTCAGGCTTTCACGGCCGGCCTATATTGATGCAGTGTATTCTTCTGGACTGTTTTGCCGTAGTCCATGAAATTTTTCTTTTCCAGACGTTTCACTGTGCTTTGCTGACGGCATTTTCAATGGTGACTTGGTAAGTGCTTGGTCGTAACTGATGTCAGTTAGAAGAATAAAAATTCCGTGGAACACAGCAAAACAGCCCAAAAGTGATGTGAGATTTTATAGATTCAGAGAAATGCAAAGATTGGCTCATGATAGGGAAGAGTGAAGATGCATGTCCAACCAGTCTTCGGACTGACTACTCTATGGTGATGCTAGCGGATAACGAAAATATGTTTTATCTATGAAAGTAGTTAATTTTGAAGTGGTTTTTTCATATTCTGCTACTTTAGATTGTCTCATTTCGGTCCTGATAGAAGTAATATAATCGTGTCTCCCTAGTTAAGTGCTTAAAACGCAATGCTAAATGCTCGTGGTTGAAGAAAGTTAATTACCCTCGACGAGAGCGCATTTATTAACGAAAAGGAAGGGTTGCCGTTGGAGAGCCCAAGACTCGTCTCTGACATGTCAAGTTTCTCTCTTTTTTGTTGATTCGTTATGCGATCCCGATGAGTTATGTTTATTATATCCTGCGCTTCGTAATTAACTGCGAGAAACTCTAGTGTTTTCGGTAAATTGAACGTGTGAAGTTAAAAATACATGCTATCCAACCGACTTTATCGGTATAATCAAGACCTTCTGTTTTTGTGTCGTAATTAAGAATCGGAACGCATTGTAACATCTGTACCTAACGAAAATCACCTTACAGATGAAAAGATAACCAATCTGGACAGGAACATATTACAGATCCTTTTAAAAATAAATAAATATTGAACAAAGTGAACGTTCAAATCGTATATTCAATCGAGTGCAGATTTTTTGAACTCCTTTCAAAAATGGATATTGCTAATATATGGGCGGACAGACGCGTTAGCTACCTAATTAGATCAATGACAAGGAAAACGTCTTCTGAAGTTAAAAACCGTTAAAGTGTAGTATTAGATTTGCAGATAATGTAAACTTGAAACAAAATTGAGTTCATAGCTAAGATTTTTAGCTATTATTTTATTGTATACAGATTTTACTTACTTGTGGCCCGAAGTCTACCATAGAAATTGTTTTCGTTTTTTTCTTTAGGACAGACAGGTAGATCTTTTAAAGTTCTTATCAAAGAACATCAAATAAGAAACCATAATTTTAATCAAGACTATAAAATTTTACACGTGCAAAATAAAAGTTTGAAATTAAACCTGTTAGAAGCATTAGAAATTAATAGATATTTTTGTAAAAACCTAGCGTTAAACGACCAAATCGAATGTAAAAATTCACCTTTGCTAAATATGTTAAATTAAATTACACCCCATCCCTTAGTTATTAGTATAAACAACTGTAACGATTCGTAGTTTGTTTAAGTCATCATACCTTATGAAGGCAATGTTTGCTGAAACAATTGTAGTGTCTACAAATATAATATTTTAAAACCAAATGTATTTTTAATTCTTTAATTATGTTTTCTGTGTTTCAACAAGTGTAAGATTCCACCATCAATTAATTCTTTTCGTGTTGATATTTTTGCTATTTTACAGTAAAATTTGTTATTTTTTGTACAAACATTTCTATTATTAGATGGTTGCGTTAAAGAAGATAATAATTGGAGTGTCTTGGTATAAAGAATGTTCGATTTAGTGTTTGGCCAGAAGCGTTTGTGGTCATTATTATGAGAGTTTAGTCCAAACAGCTTCCAAGAGTCATTAAAGAAGGATCTGGTAGGTGGGTAATTAGAAAGATATTAATGACTTCGAAGTAAGCCGTGAGCCTACTCTGCTACCGCAAACTTTGAATGTCTTCTTCATCTTTTGCTGCCGCTGATGAAGCCAACATTATACACATGTACCTTGTAGTGACACAGGCGCGCGTGTAGGGGTTGGTACAGCCCGCCCCTGCATTAGTGCTCTACCTGCTCAGTAATTATCGCTGGCGCCGCCACTGTCTTTGCACGTCATTCTTGACGGGGTACATTCAAAATTACGCCGACAGCTAATGGAATGTGTCGACGGCTTAAGAATGCTGGCCATTCTTCAGGTATACGTTTTTCTATGTTGGACAGTACACGATATGTCTCATAATTGTACTCTTGTAATTATACTGGTAATAATAAACAACTAAAAAAATACATTTACATAATAATAAAAGTGATATGAGTTAGAGAAAATTAAGGTTAAGTTTGGGAATGGAAGGTTAATTTATTAAAATTTGAACTTTGAATGGTGCACTGTTTGTGAAACTGCATTTTAAGAATGATAAAAATAGAACACATAGAAAGTTTCACTAAAAATTTTTACTTCGAGGACCTCGACAAATTTCTTTCGACCTAAACGAGGTCATTTAGAGAGGAATACAAAAAGATTACTAAAATTTACAACTAAAACTAGACATAAATACTATTACAAATTAAATAACAAGAGAGGCGAATCATACAACAGACATTTATACCTGACTATTGACTAAATTTATTCTATTATATAAGGCTTTTTCAATTTCTAATGTCTCACCGAGCGGCGTAGTCTAGTGCTGTAGATCATTGCTTAGCATTCGGGAGGTCACCGGTTCGAACCCGGGTCCGACTGCTCTGGTCCAAGTTTTGTGTGATTTCCTTGGATCACTTAGACAAATTCTGGGGCAGTAATATTCCACAGATAATCTTTCACTTCTCTTCTATCTTCATTTCATCCGTCTCATCTTTCTCTCCCTAATTACACTATCCACCCATTCCCACGAGGCTGAATAAGGCCGTACGCCCTATCCTCCGGCTTTGCACTACAGTGTAGGTCGGAGGGTCTGCCCGCCCACCAGCACGAGTATCTGGTGGGAATGAAACACAAACGAGTCTAATGTCTCTAAAAGATATAACTTTTTACTTTTAGGGATATTCGAGTGTAAAACTTTAACATTTGACTCGTTTAATGAATGATTAAACATGATGTAGTGCTCCGCCATACCACTGGAGTTGGTTTTATTGTTTTTTATAGCTGCCGAATGTTCTGCCACATGTTTGTTTATTTTCCTACCTGACTGACCTATATACGTAGCATCACATTCTTTACAAAAAATCTGATATACACTACTTCCCTCACTAGGTTCTGAACAAAATTTACGAATAATAATTAGATTACCTAGATTATGTGATGTTTTTTTCAATAATTTTACAATTCCACCTTTTCTGTAAGAGTTGTTTAAAATCTATACTAACGTTAGAAATACATTTTATACATCCATATATAGGTTTTTGTTGACCAAGAGAATTGCTATTGAATAATAGTTTTGAAACCTGTTTTTTCAATTTTTTATTTAAAATTTTTACTATAGTCATGAAGGTGTATCCATTGGATACTACAATATGTTTTATTGTTTCTAGTTCAATTCGAAAGTCTGACTCAGATAGCGGTAAATTAATTAAATTAAATTTAAGTAAATTTTAGTAATCTTTTTGTATTCCTCTCTAAATGACCTCGTTTAGGTCGAAATAAATTTGTTGAGGTTCTCGAAGTAAATTTTTAGAAAAACTTTCTATGTGTTTTATTTTTCTCGTTGTTAATTTATTACTTATTGTTGCTGACAAACTAAGTACGAGAAGGAAAACCTTAATGTTAGATAAAATCCACAAAATAATCAATAATCTATCTTATTATTTACAATCGATTCAGTTACTTTTGATAGTTTAATACAGGCACCGTTTTCTATAGATACAAAAAATAATGAAAAGAAATGCCTTACGTATGAATGAGCGTAGGAATGAGCGAATCATCTAAAATAAAAACATGTGTGCTTACCAACTTGAACGTTTCTATTTTGTTGTTGATAAGTTGTGATACAAAAATCGAAAAAATGTTAAACCTTGACTTTTAATACAGTTTATTATCCTGTAATATGATGGAAATTAAAATAAGCTTGCCTTTTAACAACATTACCTATTTTCAGTCGTTTGGGAAATGAAGGAGTGCACATATCTTAAAAAATAAACTTTTTGAACTCCCTTTAACTAATCCTTTCCATCGAGTAGTAAAATGCCTCATCTTAAATTTAACCGTACCAAATTCCAACTTTTTACATCAAATAAATCTACAAGAAGATATAATATAAATGATCTTATCGAAGTTCTGTTTTTCCTTTTGAGATATGAAACCCTAAAAATTGTCTTGGAGCTGTATATCAATGAGTTACCTTCTCAATAAAAAAAAAGTATGTCAGTAAAATGTATTTCCCTTCTATATATGTAAACCAATCACAAATTAACGATAAGGTAATGTAATTACTGGTGCAGTGAACACAAATTCCATTGATTGTTTTTACTTTTACTTTCCACTATGTCCTTTTTGTTGCCTCCGGACATGATCTGTTTCTTTATAGTATAGTAGTAAGTATTTCGTAAATAACTCCGATGACACCCGTGGTAATCTTTATTCCGTCACGGAGTAAATATGCCATTGTCAAAATAAACCATTAAATTTCACGGTTGAGCCTCCAGAATTTGTCCTGTGTAATTGCATAATAGTAGACATATCGCACCCACCCAGTAGCGACAACACAATAAGTATTACAGCATATTAATTGGGACCTAGTTACATTTATTTGTAAGTCAATTCCACTAAAAAAATGTATTGAACCACAGTTTGATGATTTAGATAGTATTTTTTCCATAATCTATTATAATAGTTACAAAGTCACAAAAATTATATACATATCAATAAAACTAAAGATATTCTAATAAAAGCTAATTTTCAAAACAATGCGTGTATTGAAATATCTATTTTTCAAAATAAAACCCTACAAAATTGAGGCGCTTTTTACAGAAAAAAAATTTTAGTTTAAACACAATAATTGTTTATTTTTCCAGAATTGGATGCAGATAAAATATATTTCATCAACCCTTTAAATGCTATTTATAAAACTATGGATATCAGTCTGAAAAAGAATATTTGATGGAAAAATTATTATTTATTATCATAAATATAGGAAAAATATAAGTAGGTAAGAATAAAATTTACTAAACGTTTCATCAATATTTAAGTCATTAATTTACGTTTTATTTTGCTTTAAGAAATATAACGGTTCCCTAAAATTGTAGGTTGAAACATCATATAACAATGAACTCAAAAATAATAATAAATACCTAGTTGTACTTTCGAAACTACTGAAAATGAACTTATAAAGAAAGCAGGAGCAGAAAGCTTTAATAAACTTTGCACAAAAATCATTTATGTTATAACGGTTAGTGTGATAGTTTTACAGAAATTCGCAACATAATTTTTTTTAAGATTGTAGATCAATTCTTTTAATATAATTCACGCAAATTGAGAGTACTCAAATATACTAAATATAAGATATATAAAAAAATAAGATGCTGTAATATTTCTAAAAATACAAATCGAAGGCACTAGATTTTCGTTCCTTGTCGTGCTTCCGAAACTTATAGACCCAAACAAAATTGTATTACTTGGGGATTAATATAAGGTAACACTAGGCCCGCAAGACTCGAACTATTTGTGTTTAATATTTCAACAATTTTGCCTAATTAGTGTGGTTAGGTTAGGTTGTGTTAGGTTTTGTTATGTTAGGTTAGGTTAGGTTAAGTTAAGTTAGGTTAGGTTAGGTTAGGTTAGGTTAGGTTAGGTTTGGTTAGGTTAGGTTAGGTTAGGTTAGGTTAGGTTAGGTTTGGTTTGGTTTGGTTTGGTTTGGTTAGGATGGGTTGGGTTAGATTAGGTCGTTTGGGGATTTATATAATGTACTTGACAAGTTACAAAACACTAGGCGCGCGATACTCGGACAACTCGTATGTTTCGAACGTAGGGCCTAGTTAATGTGGTTATCGAAGTCGACCAGAAAACAGCCGTGGCCCAGCGAATATAAGGCAACTTTACACGCACCGTTCACCATAATCGGAGATGAGCCATTTGTATTCTGACGACGCACCGTTGATAATTTTATTGCTTCTCTGTTGTTCGATCGGAATGGCACACGCGACTTTCCGTCCAGTTCGCGTTATTTACGACCTCGGGACTGTCTCGTACGTTACCTTTATTATCCTTGTTCCCAGGATCGTGATTCCGTGTTAATATGGATCCGCTTGTAACGCCGCAACTACTGACCACTTCTTTTCTGAACCGCGAGCACTTTTTTAAGCAACGAATAAAATCGAGAGCAATACACAGAAGAATACCCACACGATTAAACGATATTTGCACTCGTTTGTTGCTACACAACATCCCAACATCCTCTCAGCTTTTTTATTTTTAATCTAAAAGCACTACACTTTAATACTGATTGTCTTGGGAAAGTATGCGATTGAATTGTTCTAGCTTGGAAATAAAAAAGTAAAATGTTCCAAAGTTCTACAGTGGGAAATATACTTTTATTTAACGCGACTGTGTGGAGTCTAATCGATGAAAATCGTTCATTGAAAACTGGCAGAATTAATTACGAGATTTACATTTACTAAATTGTACTATATTCTATAAAGCAAGAGTGGATCCAGTCCAGTTCTTCAGTTTGGGAAAAGGTTGCATAGTTTTCCTTTATAATTCCCGATAAAGCATTTTTCAAATATTAATATGTAAATACTCTAATTAATTACTACTTTAAGAAGCAATCATAGAAAATGTACATATAGAATTTTAAAAAGGCTATTTTATGATATGAATAGCAGTTAATAATACGTTTTGTTCATTTTTCTTTAAACTTAGTATGAAATTATTGAAACTATTATCGAAAACAAATTTCAAAACTCTAAAATTCTAAATTCTAAATATAAATATGAAATCAACAGAAACAACTACTCCGAGGGCTAATACTCCTACCGACATTGAATTACATTGTTGATTCCGAACGATTCTTAGACGAAGATAACAATTCAAAAAAGAAGGTTTAAAACCTTTATTATATAGCTTGTAAAAGCCTTTCTGCCAGAGCCCACCTGATGAGACCCGATAGGTCGAAACCGGTTGTAGGATATGGCATTCAGAGCACTGTGCCTACTGTGTAGGACGCGTTCCAAATGTGGGATCTGTGATCCTTTATAATTAGACGAAAAAGGATTTAAAAACCTTCTTTTTTGAATTCTAAATTCTGTTTTTTATTTGTAGATGCCCCCTAAATTTATTTTTGAAATATAGCGCAATTGTTAATCTAAGTTCAATTTAAACATAAGGGCTGCTACTGATAAATTCAATAGTCATTTAGTGACTAACAATAAATGGATTCTCTCGTACTATATATGATGCCTTATATGGAAGTACAATTATTTTTTAATTAATTTTTAGTTTTAAATCTGTTTCACTCATAAATGCGAATCTTTTATTTAACGTAGATTGACCATTTGCAGCAGAATTATCAAATATTTCTTATTTAAAGTACCTCTTTTTTATTATTTTAGACGTGTTATGTCTACTGAGCTAAGATATGAATATCCAGAGTATAATTATGAACCCTCAGGTTCCAAAAATATTGTCAGACTTCTAAAGATGTGTCGGTGTTTTTATTTCTAAGATTTTTGCTCTTTAACGTCATATAAATCACTAAGTGTAGATTAAAGATATGTTCCATGCACAGTTTTTGGATACAAGTTAACAAGTTTCTTATTTTTTGCATGTTGCTTCTATCATTTCTCATTTTCACATGTACAGTTTGGTAACTTTTTGCTGGTCAGATTTGACGCGTCTGTCAAAGCGTCGATTGCTCGTGGGACGAACGTTCACATATATATATACATATATTTTTGTATGTAGTGGGGCGCCGCGGAGCGTCGCGATGCCGTAGCCGAGAATAATCTCTGCCTCTGGTTGCTTAGATAAGGCAATCGGTGCCGTGATCGCCCTCGCCCCAGGGACTACGTTCAATGAATCATTACGTATTATTTAGGGTTGACACCATCTATTAAATCCTTATCTATAATACTTATAAAATAGTGACGTTCTTCCCCCTTCGCCACCCTCTCGTCCCATTATCTGCCACGGTAACGAATGAAATGTGGCCGAATTGTCTGATTTACTACTATAAACCGTATCAAATAAGCGCCAATCTGCTGAATTAATTAACAAATTGTTCTCTGATAACTGGCGCAAATTGAAACCTTCATAAGTATGTATAACACGAAATTTACTAATGAAGACCCTAAGTGCCCACCTAACCTGTATTGGTAAATTATGTGCCCTAACTTTGGTGCGTAAACTTTGGTCCTACTACGTAAATGAATTTCAAGTTTATGATATACTGTTCTAACTACATTACATGAAAACATGATCAATGTATATAGATAGATAAATGTTAAGTAAGCACATATTAGAAAAGATGTAGCCAAGGTACACAGTCACAAATCTGAAATAGTAGGATATCATTTAAAATTATGATAAAATTAACCACAGTCACCAAATCAACTACATTGTAATGATATAAACGAGTCAGTGACTTCCTGTCGTACAAAGTTCATCACACCTGCAATTCTAATATTGTAGAAGAACAATTACAGCCCAGAAGAAAAACCAATCAGCATAGTAACACAACTTATGGTCAATTTTAAACCACTAAATCAATTACGTTTTAAATAAAATACTTTTTATATAATTTATAAATATTCTATGTATATAATCATGAACACCTAATGTGTTTCGACAACGGAAAAGGATATTCTACTGTAAATTTACCTTAATATTTAATTAGAACAATTATAATAAGAAAAGTTTTAAATGTTTCAGAATAATTTATTACAACTCTACAGTTGTTTCGGTATAATTATACCTTTCTCAAGAGTACACAAATTCTTACTAACTCACTAAATAAAGAAAAGAAAATCATCCTAAATAATATTTATACTCCAGTTAATTCAAAAAGTAACACTAATTATAATTGCATAAATTATTGTGGAAAAATAACTCACAAAATTTGCAATAACTTAAACAGATTAAACATTAACACCATAGCTTTAAATAAATGTAATTTAGGTAAAATATTAGTGAACAACAAAGAAAAAACAGAATTATTAATCAAATCTGGAGTATATAAATTATAATGTAATACTTGTGATGCATATTACATTGGTCAGACTAGCATAAACATAAAAATCCGCGTAAACGAGCATAAAAAATCAATGGCAGACAACAAACATAGTACCGGCATAGCTTCACACTGTATAAACCAAAATCATTTCATTAATTTAGATGGAATTAAGCTATTGCACAATGAAAAGAAGGGTAAACGCTTGAATTTACTAGAATATTTCGAAATTAAAAAAATTATTAAAAACAAACAACATATCGTAAATGATCAACAAAATTTTCTTAATACACCGATAATTGATGCCAGACTTACATTTTTTTACTTTTCATTTCTGAGTAAATAGACAATAGAACTTATGTATATTATATGTTCAAATATATTAGCTATAAATAGATGATAAGTAATTCTTAAAAGTTAGTAAGAATTTGTGTACTCTTGAGCAAGGTATAATTATACCGAAACAATTGTAGTGTTGTAATAAATTATTTTGAAACATTTAAAAGTGTTTTTACTTACTTATTATTCTTATTATTAAAAAATGTTTCATAAAAATCCGACCAATTTATCAATTGAAAACAATAATGTTGTCTTGTTATTGTAAATGTAAAATAACTGTTAGTGGTACTTTTTCTAATTGTAATATTAATTAAATTTACTCCCATCCCAGTTTCATAATCAAAGGGCTATTGGAATATACATTTTCCTATTTATTACGGTCTGATTTCTACAATCAGTTGTTCCAAAATTTTTGATGCCGAAACATGACATCAAACAGATTTCTAAAGGGAGTATTATTGTCAATAGTTCCTCATCAATTCTCAGAAGTTGCAATTTCAATCTCCTTTCTAAATAAAACTTTTGTACTTTTATGAAGTTTCGTAGGCCTCCGCGGCTGCTGTTTTCGATAAAAGTCAGGATTATGGGTTTTGCACTACGTCAAAATGTCCGACGTTTCGCCCTCGTAACATCAATAATGGTCAGAAAACCCCTGAAGATGGATCATGAGATCGAGGACGAAACGTCAGCAATAGAATTTTTTTTGACTTGGTGCAAATTCACAATTCACTATACTAACGTATATTATTCTCATCCCTTATTACACATACGAGTGTATGAATGCGTGTGAGTGTCCATGCGACGATGATGCTATCATTTCAATAAAAAACTGCTCCAGTTAATCAGGGTGCGTTGCCGTTGTCTTGGTGATGTACGCAAAGCTTGTGTGGTACATATACGGGACGTTGTATACACATCGACGTACAGTAAGAATAAAGGGAGGCTTAAATGAAGTTATTGTTGCGGTTGGAAGTGTCTAGTTTCAAAACGTGTGCAGCGTTACATCGGGACGAAGGTTCCGGAGTATCACGGATCCGGAAACATCGTTGGCGTACCAACACAATGAGCTTAACTGGCTGTATTTCATTGAACAAGAATCGATCTAAGGGTTGAAATGAAGATTGAGTGAGATATGTGTCGACGGCTACTATAACTCGTAAAAAATGTAACGAAACCTTAATTACATAACCCAATTCTTTTAAAATACAAAATAACTAAATAACTTAGGTATAGACCATAGAATCCCGTGTGGTCGAAATTTGAGCAATGGCACGATAGGTAACTTTCGATTTCATTAATCTCCTTTTTTAATAAATACTAAGAGAAAGATCAGAGACAGAGTGGATGGCAATATTAGATTCTTTTTACAATAGAATATACAAGGAAATTATACCAGGTTCTAATGGTGCAGACTATTTAAATAAAAGATGCAATAAGAAATAAAATAAAGAAATATGGGCTAGAATCAGATGTGGTAATATTGGGAGAGGGTATAAGAAAGGATTTAGAGATTGGGAATGTAGACTATGTGGAGGAATTGAGGAAACATTAGCTCACCTGTTCTGTTGTAGAATAGCCAGGCAAAGCCAGGCAAATAAAGTAAAGCAATTTGTGATGGAATGGAAGGGTGATAGGCTGGAGAATGACATGGATGGGTTGATTGTACAGACATTAATAGGGGAGGTATGCGAAGAAATATGTGAATATATAAGAGTAACTGACTAATATAGAATAGATTAGAAATTAAGATAAATGCAATAAATCTAAATTGGCAGCAAAATGTAAATACTCTTAAGTGATCGTACATGTGTATTATTATTATTATTTTTACTAAGAGAAAGGTACAATAATTTTCAATGTTCTATGAAATATTACAAATTGTTTTTATTCAAGAAACACATATAATAATATTTTTGATATTTCGTAGTTTTAAGATTATTTTTTAATTATTCATGGCCGTAATGCTTCTTCCGAGCAAATCATCTTCAATCAATTGGTTTGTAGTAATTAAAGTATGATAAGAATGTCGTCAATTCAATCTTATTTAAAGATGATAAAGATGCAGTCTGACAACTAAGTCGACCCGCTTGAATTAGTGGACGCCATATATTATACATACTACCTATATATACAAGTACGTTAGAGGTGACGTCACAAGCTTGGTATGTCGATAAAGAAAACGGAGATACATTCCAATTCGTAACTCTTATTTGTAACATTTACTCCTCAAATGGTCACTGTTCATACGAAATGTGAAATAAAAATAAAATTAGGTAACTACTAACCAAATTAAAAATTGAGTAATCCTAATTACCGTTAAAACAGTTTTAGTGGTGACTTGGGTGAGTCTCTTTATAATTTATTTATTCTTTATCCACAATCTCCAATTTCTACTATAATAGGTAACTACTTCTATTTTAAATTTTTTTAATTGTAATCTTTTCTTCATAATAAACGGAAATATCATAAGAAACGGGGATCGATTATTCACTTAATGAATTCAGCAGGTACGCTTAATATTTTAATAATTGTCATTATTTTTGTTAGAATTTCCAAATAATACAGATGCTTTTATATATTTATTTATAAATTACAACGAATTAAAAATTGAAGTGAATTGAAGTCTATGTTCTTTGAGAGTTACAAAACTACTAACTACAAATAATATTCGGAATATTGTTAAACCTACTAATAAAAGATTACCTGCTAGGCAAGGTAGGCCAGGAAATACGACCCCTTCACACCCTCTTGTACTTGCTGTTTATTTGAACCAAGATACTATACTGTAAATCTAAATATAACATTAAACAGTATAGATATCTAGTAAACTTAACAATTTTTCGTGGAAAAGGTCATTACGAAATATCCTGCAAAATTGGAAGATTTTGACTACATTAATTATGTTAAAACAATGTTAAAATATCAAAAACCTATTTGAAAGGAATGATTTTTAATGATTCTTCTATCACTAAAGATGAAAGGAAAATTGGGATAATCAGATATGAAAGTATCAGACTTCGACAAACCTGGAAACATTTGGGATAAATTAAACAGCTTAGGACCAAACCATGTAATTTATCATTTATTACATTTCCAATGTTTCTATTTTCTTCAGAAGGAAGTATGATTTTGTAAAATTATGTAATACGCTATTGGGTTCCGTTCATTATTAGTTATTACTTGTACAATTAATTAAATCGAATACTAAGAATCATCTGCAATCTTTAAAGTTCAAAGTATTCATTATATACCTAAGAATAGCTAAATACTGTTTATTGTTGTATTAAATCAAGTTGAAAATAAATATTTAGGAACGGAGATACACTTGAGAGGAAGAGGACATTTCATTCGATTTTGTGAGGTCGTAGTTTGAAAAGAGTTGTTCGCGGCGCTCTTTGTTACTCTACAATGTAGCACGTCGCCGAGCACAATGATCCTATTACGGATTCGCTCCTGGAAGGAAGGGTGGAAGCAGGGAGAACATTTCAAGGAGATGCCATCTCGGAATGGTGGAGATATGACAAGATGGCCGAGATATGACGTCATAGCCTCGTATTGATTTCAAGTCAGACAAAGCGTGCCGGGATCTTCCCGAGACATCTATATCTGAAAACTTAAGAATTTTCTTAAAGGAGGCAAAGCTTTAGTCATTTACTCGATCTTATTCATTAATTTATAAGTTATCTTAGATCGCTATCTCACCGCACAACAAAGGATCTGGGATGTGCTTTAACGAAGTATAGTTATGTTATCGTTTCGTTTTAATAATAAATAGACTTAAAATATGCATATACCAATAGTTTCATTGATAATTCTAGCGTTCTTGATATTCAAAGTTTTGGAAACCCACAAATACCTACTGTTAAAGTAATTTGAAAAAAGGATTTAAAAGTTCTTTAAACTTATAAATCCACTGCCAAAAAGCCAGGTTCAAATAAACAAGATGTGTTAGTGAATCCATCTGTACCTATAACAAAATATTATTTCAAGACGAAAGGAAACAACCTCTTTTTTGTTGTTTCAGAAACCCGTAGGAGATAAAGTAGACGAGTTCGGTAATAAATTTGATGAAACGTGTTTCGTTTTGGAGAAGTGACGCCTTGCGGAGTTTACATAAACTGCTGTGGAATCAGAAGCTGAAGTTGATCATGTCAATTTAGAGGGAATATAAGGCAGCAAACTCCCAGGTGTCTGCATATATTAATAGTAGATAAGCCCCGGGTTTCAAGAAGGAGAGATTCTAGGAAGAGGAGTGTCGTACGATGTGTGTGCTTGTCTGCACTCGAGATCTCAACCTAGTGCATCTTAATAAAGTAAATGCAGCTCGCTGTTAATATGCCTGCCAGCTGTATACATACGTAAACACAAATACACATACATGTATATCTGTAGATACATTTACTCAAAGATATTTTTCATTCCAAATATAACCAAATCGATAAATACGAATGCATTAGACTACGATATAAAATATTGCAGTACATTATACACGGGAGGTCAGAAAATATCTTTAATGCTGTATAAATAAATGTATAAGCAGAAATTTTCTAATTAAACCGAATTATCCATAATTAGACATTTGAAATCGTTATTAAACTCATCTACTTTTAATATACTACGTATGTAGTAAATTGACGATTTGTTCTGCAGAACACAATTTTTTTGAATAAAACACAGAACAAATGATGTTAAGTTATCGTATTCATTATTTTACAATTAGTTCCTATTGACTACATCGAATTTATGCAAACTATACAATCCTGACTTCACAGACCCTAGCTCTCTGTATGCTCAGCATACGCTATAATCCTTCTTGGATCTAGGATATAACCAAAAGGGAAAAAACATGCCTCACCAGACAAATCCTCCGGAAATAAATCCCCGAAAGAAATTATCTCTTAGTTGAGAAAAGAAGGCTACTAAAAACAATCAAAATAAAACAAATCTACAGTAACCACAAAATGACTTAATCCACCAAACGAGATTATAAGCATATCCTCCTTTTTTAACTTCATTCGGCATTACGCTATACATTCATGGCTCCTCCGAGTGTGACAGCTAGATTCTTCTCATTTCGATGCATTAACCAAAAGAAGGTGAGAAAGCACGGAGTTTTAGGAACGTTGTAAAAGTTGCAAATGTCCCGTATTCCAGTGTTAAAATAATTTTCCGGAGATATTATGTCTGGGGAGGGGGCATTTTTTCCTAGAGATTTTTTTCCGGTTTCTTTTTTCGTGGAATTTCTCCCATAAACTACCACCGTCTTACAAACATAACAAAAAACTCGATTTGCGATTATAATGTGTGGACGTTTACGTAGTCTAAGAGTGCGGCAAATTTAAAATAAATGCAATGAAAACTGTTGCATATTCACAACGAAACAACTATTAAATCGATCAAAACATATGGCGTATTACCTTCAATAAATGGTGGATGAGCTAGACATTAATGTTTTAAATCTATTAATGATCTAGTAATTAGGTTACTGTACGTTAAGTAACAAATAACCATTCAGTTTTATCGTATTGGCACTGTTCATTGAAGAAATAGTTAATATATACCCAACGTTTCTCCCACATCTTTGTCCATACTGTGAATTTCAACCCTTCTAGTTTTCGATTGAATCGGTTATTGACACCAACCTTTATTCCGATCCTGCTACAACTCTATTCACTCAAACACCCAAATTGTTCGTTACATATGTAAAAGCTCTATTAAAATATCTTAAGATGTGCCGATTTCATATTTTTAATGTAAAAAAATATATTTTATATATGGTTTTTGATTATTATATTATTTTGCAAACATTCGTTGTCTATAATTCTATTTATCTTTCTGTAAATAATTTAATTACACACGTACTTTTCTATATTCTCTTTTAGTATTTCAACTTTATGTAGTAATGAAATATTTGAAGAATTTTTAGTAGGGGTAAATTTTAAATACATTAATGCAATATTAATTATTGATTTAATTTGTGCCGACTACAGATTACCTCATATTAATGAGGAAAAATTTGTTACTGTTGTAACACTGTTGTCAATTAATTCAATCATTAATATCGCATTAATGTATTTAAAATTTAGCCCTAATAAAAATTAATCAAATATTGCATTATTAAAGATTAATAATAATATACATTGATTCCGACCGTTCTGTGACTTAGTAAGTACGTTCGTCGTTATTACTGTTGTCACCTCTCGTAGCTTAATGGCAAAAGCATTGGCGCGTAAAGCCAAAGATCCCGGGTTCGTGTCCCGGCGAGGGCGTGGCAACAATAACAAATTTTTCCTCATTAAAATGAGGTAATCTGTGGTGGGTACAAGCTAATTCAATAATTAATATCGCTTTAATGTATTTATCTAGTAACCGCATGACGACTTCTATTTCTACGAAATTTTAATGAATATTTCTTTGATCGTTTGGGATCAAAATCTTATTGCTGGTATTTCTTACAATAAGTATTTCCACATTTCATTAGCTTTTATTGGTTTCCTTGAATCTGGGACAATTGCGGACATATCATTAAGTGGGATATTTGCGGACCTCACCCTAATTAACGTATTTATTTGCAAGTGCGGTTCAGGTAGAACTATCTTTGTTGAGACATTTTCTTCTTATTATATACAGAATTACGTAATATGTGTTATTGTACATACAATACAGTATACACTGTTAGAAATTATTAATACAATAATTGTAGGATAACATTCAATAACAAGAAATGCATTAACCACAGGGGTAATACCTTGACAATTGGCGTTTACCTATAGGTATGTATAATATAAACAATTTAATAGCACAACTAACCTACCTAAAAAGGACCGCAAATGTCTCCCCACAGGTGGTTCTACCTGAATCGTACTTACAAATAAATACGATAATTAGGTTGAGGTCCGCAAATGTTCCAGGTCCGCAAATGACCAGGTTTTCAATTGTCCCGGCACCTTTTCCTTCCAGCTCCTCCTTAACAACTTTTCAAAAATACGTACTAATATTTCCAATTCTACCTTCGTTCAAGTTTTCTTCAGCTTTTTTTAACTTCTAATCTTCTAATTCAGTTTATTGAATAATGTATTTTCTTACAGTTATCACCTATTTTATGCGGTTAGTCTCCTCCATTAAATAAAAAAGTGTTCAGAAAAACATTTTGCAGAGCTGATGGTTGTTTGAAAATATCGGAAAGGTATTTCGAAATTTCCAATAATATTTAATACGCAACATATTAAAGTAATTAAGAAATATAACCAAACATAATCATCTTTAGAATACGAAAAACAACATCAATAAACTTCATAGTAATTATTTTGAAAAATATACAAATGTGCATTTTAACCACTGATTGATTATCTTCTGTGTACTACCGATAAACAAAATTAAAACTACTTTTACACGTTTTCAACAAAAACCGAGCGACGTGGTCTAGTGCTTTAGATTATTGCTTAAAATTTGGGAGGTCACCGGTTCGAACCCGGGTCCGACTGCCCTGCTCCAAGTTTTTCTGTGATTTCCTCTCCCTAACCACACCACCCACCCATTCTCACGATTCCTAAAAGGACGCTGAAGAGGGCCTTACGCCCTACCCTCCGGCTTTGCACTGCAGTGTAGGTCGGAGTAACTACCTGCCCACCACCACGAGTAGCTGGTGGGAATGAATCACAAAAAACTTTTTTTTCGATAAAAGCGAAATGAGAGGGTTATTTACCTGATGTATATCAAAATTAATTAGGTATTTCTTATACTTGTTAATGTGAACAGCTTTTGTTGTAACTAACTCCAGGTATTTATTAACTGGTTGTAATAATAAAAATCAAAAAATGTCTTACCCCAATTTACCACAACACTTTAAGGAAAACGCGGTCGTGTGTTTAACTCGCTTACGTTGTGAGCATTTTCAATGCAAGCGTTTTGATTTTGATAATTCTAAATTACTTGTCTAACGAATTATAAATGGTGTTTAACTTAAAAAGTATATGAAATACCTAATAAACTTTTAATACAAATATAAACATTTAAATAACCCTTTCATCTCGCTTGTGTCGAAAAGCTTATAAATTAGTTTCAATTATGTTTATCTGTTAGTATAAGTAGTACACTGAAGATGACCACTTAGTGGTTGAAATGTGCATTTGTAGATTTTTCAAAATAAATATTGTAAAGTTTATACACCAATTTTTTCTTCTTTTTCAATATTAGCGTACCTTAATAGTTAAAAAATATATGTTTATGTCTATTTTTTACATTTTTTCTGAGTAAACTTTACAAGAATTAAAATCTGCTAACAGTAGAATCTATTTGAAAAAGTAAATTATTCAATTCTCCAGAAAATTTGTTCAAAACAGTAATGACTTATTCATTTGTAAACTACATACAGAATGTGTTTTTTAACTATCCGTATCAGTCATTTACCTACTAGAACAAAGCTTGCTCGATACACACCAGTTTACTGCACGCAAGGAAACACTTACAATATACTAATATAATACTATACAAGAGCTGCTGCTCCAGTATTTAACGTTAATTACTTTTTAATTTCAATGTATATCTATTATTTTAGGTTTGTGTTTAATTCTTTGTGTCAGTATGGTATGGAATTATTCATTATAACAAAAAAAAAACTATATTCCCATTACTTTAAAAGGTACAAGAGGTGTTGTTAAGGTGTCGTGCGTTTTACGCCGTCTACTTTGCGCAGCGACCTTTTTCCGTGTCGATTGCGCCGCGAGAAAGGTAGATCAAATTGCAGCGTGTTGTTTGCGCCGCGACTATATAATTGATATATAAACCTATTTACAGTAATAATTATTTAAAACTGTATACACTATAAGTTTATGCGTTCTGTGTTTGTATATTTTAAATGTAAATTTTTATTTTCCTTCGCACTTTATTCGGTTATTTTGAATGGAGAGTTTTGTAGTAATATTTGGTTGTTTACAGATGTACACAATAATAAAAGTAACTATAGAATAAACAAACAAGCCCCCCGTAGGTTCAACGCACACCCCCTTCAGTGACAATAATATTACATATTTATTAATTGGATGTTTACCCATACCGATTACGTAAATAATTATTCCTTAACTGGGTCTTCAAACATAATGCTTAGATATACACAATAATAATTAAGACGCAATTTGTAAGGGTGTTGATAAGGGATGAATTCTTATTGGTCGGCCAATTACAAAAAAAAAGGAAAATCAAATATGTACATCATGATGCAAGAATAAAGAATATTTAAAAAAAATTGATGTAGACCATAACATACAGATGTGTTTGAAAACCTTAGCATACGCACAAAAATTAGAATAGTGTATCCAAAACTATAATATAACACTAATGTAACTTTATTTATTAATTACATTTAACTTTTTTGTACATACTATAACGAAGATTAATGATTTTTATACTTTTAAACACGCCAGTCCTAAGCCTGGATTAAAAAGTGTATACAGTTTTAAATAATTATTACTGTACATAAGTTTATATATCAATTACATAGTCGAGGCGCAAACAACAGGCTGCAATTTTACCTTCCTTTCTCGCGGCGCAATCGACACGGAAAAAGGTCACGACGCAAAACGCACAGACTCGTTGTTAATCCCCTTTTTCAGGTATTCAATAATTTTTATTTTTTATTTAACCCATGTAAGCATTTGTAAGCTGGACGTGGTTACAAAGTTCCACTCGTGTATTCAGAGAGAAGTATTCGATACACAATCCACTCAAAAAGAAAAATCAGCAAAAACAATTCGCGGTGCAGCAGAACAAAAAGATTCATTCTAACGATACAAGTTAAACTGCGGTTGAAGAGTGGCATTAGACAATATGC
Organism: Agrilus biguttatus; assembly: GCA_963921985.1. Lineage (NCBI taxonomy): Eukaryota > Metazoa > Arthropoda > Insecta > Coleoptera > Buprestidae > Agrilus > Agrilus biguttatus. Next base: position 10,193,677 of record OY998120.1, read on the forward strand.
GGAGGGTGCATTACAACAGTAGGTACGCGCCCTCGACCAAGAACATAAGGTGGTTAAGTGTGCGATCGCGTGCCGTATCTGTTTCGGAATTCGAGAGCACATCTCGCTTCGCCGACGGCGGCAGCTGGATCCGAGGTGGTCCAGGACACAACGACTCTCGAAAACGGCGATCATTGTTTCTCGTTTCGCGAAAGTGCCATCGCGCTCTCTTTATTGTTTCGCCAAAGCGACCCCCCAGGCAACGCGTTCTGCTGTTTACGCAACCCCGAACGGGATTTATTATTACTGAAGCGTTTGCAGCAGGAAATCATCCACCGGTTGAAAGGGATGTGACGAGAGGCCGAGCAACAGTAGACCAAGCTGAACTCTTCAATAATAAAGACTCGATATTTACTGTAATATGTCGAATCGATAAATTATCAAAAATATATTCGGCATGTCTAAATTACGTATGTTATTACCACAGTCCTTAATGATGTTGTCTTAAATATGCACTATTTTAATACTTTACCGATTCACATAAATAAAATACCAAGAAAACTTGAAAGTTTGCATAATGTTGTTAATTTAGACCGTATTTGCCACCGAAATCTTTTAAACTTTCAGTTAAATCCAAACGCGGATACATGGGAAGGACGCAATGATGGAATTCCCGCCCCCCTCCACCTTGAATCACAACCAAAGCACTTTGTCAAATTACTATAGAATGTTCGGGAAATAGAAACTCATACGAATAGTGTTTTTTTAATAACAATTCCTTGTGTGAGAAACAGTAGCTCCGCACATGCGCACCTCGCCTCATGCTGCCGTTAAGGTTATCATTGTCATCTACGTCTGTGAAAACTATAATAATTAATAACTTAATATTAAATAGGAACATTCTGGTAATTTTTATCTACTGCAAATAAAGACAAATCATCTACGGTATAATGGAAAAAAATATTACATATTCAAAAAAAAAGGCATTAAAATCCTTTTTCGTTTAAATTTTAAGGATTACAGATGCCACAATTCGAATGCGTTCTACGTAGTAGGCACAGTGTACCGATAGTCATATCCCACGACCGGTTTCGACCTATCGGGTCTCATCAGGTGGGCACTGGCAGAAAGGCCTTTACAAGCTATATAATAAATATAAATATGGAATCAACAGAAACAACTACTCCGAGGGCTAATACCCCTACCGGCATTGAATTACACTGTTGATTCCGATGGAAGATAAAAGAAGGCATTAAAATACTTCTTCGTCTAAATTTTAAGGATCACAGATTCCACATTTTGAACGCATCCTACACAGTAGGCTTTACATGCTATATGATAAATTTAAAGGCCTGTAAAGGCCTTTCTGCCAGCGCCCACCTGATGGGACCCGATAGGTCGAAACCGGTCGTGAGATGGCTTTCGGTACGCTGTATCTACTGTATAGGACGCGTTCGAATTGTGGGGCTTGTGATCCTTAAAATTTAAACGAAAAAGGACTTTAATGTCTTTTTTTAAATTAACAATGTAGTTCAATGCCGGTGAGGGTATTAGCCCTCGGAGTAGTTGTTTCTGTTGATTACATATTTATATTTATAAAAAAATATTGATCAAAATATATAGATTAAATAAATAGACATTCTTAAAATGTCAGGGCTGCTTTAGCTTTGCCTTCACATTAAATAACATACGTCCATATTTTTCTCTTCTAGAATGACATCTGCTTCTAAACCGTATTACCGACATATTGTTGTCAATAACAATTGTTTTCGGTGGTAAGAGTGTCCATCCCTCTTCGATTATAAAACACTTTACGTCGTAACTGTTGACAGTAGCAATCGCAATAAATAAAAGTCGTTAAATCAAATTCTGAATCATGCGTGTAAACAAGTGGCGACGTAAGGGTAAATTACCCGAATAAAGCGCAAGTGAACCGATATAAAGCCGGTCCCTTGGGGAGATGAAACGTCTCTAAGCGGGGGGTAACCAGCTATTAGGACGCCTCGTGGGACGCTTCCTAGATATATTTCTACTACAAAAGGATATTTAATTTGTATACGCGACAGCATCCTGACTGACTTGGATCCCCTACATTATTATTATTCATGAGATATTTTGAATCGCCGTCAACATTCCCTCTTTTTACGGGAATAAGCTGCGGTAGGGTAGAAGTTTCATCCAATAAAAACGGAAACATCTAATGCCAACGAAAATGAAAACATTAACCTCACCTTTACGTAAGCAATAGCATAAGCAACTCAGTTTTAAGAAACAATCCTTTCAGAAACGAAAAACATGTAGATAAGCTACTCTCTAATTGAGGATGACACCTTAGGTGTCGAAACGCGCTATAGGTTTTTAAACGTTTTGTAGAATTTCGGGTTTTAAGGTTTATTTATGTAGCTAATTGTTTATCAAATATACAAAAATTAGCATAGTGATTATTAAACGTCATAAAAACCGCATTTAGTGGAATAATAATTTATGATAATATTTAGAAAGCTGAAGAATGGGAATGAAAAGAAGATTCCCTAGTCAAAGAGTCCTAGAGGCCTTATTCAAACAAATGCAGGGTTTCTTTAAGATAATAAATTTAAAATTAAATAAGTGCATGTTGGACTCGTGCATGGATTACTTACTATAAAGTAAGTAAGAAAGCAGGTTGGTTTCTTTTTATAGTGTTTCAAGAGTCATGTCGCTCACTTTTTTTTGAGAAAGCTGTCAGCTATTTTGTATTTCTAACTGACTGGAAATTAACAGAAAATTTTTGAAATGTATTTCTTGTGGTAATTCCAACAGTACACTTATTTTTGTTGTTTTCTTACGTTTCTGGTACTTTCCCAAAGTCTCAATTGTTACTAAAATTTGATTAACCTTTTTTGGATTATTCCCCAATGTTGGCAAATACTCGAAGAAATAACACAAAGAAATTGCGTATATGTAAAATTTTAGAAATTGAATTTTCGCTAATCTCTTGGTGAAACATTTTACATAGTTAAAACACTTAGTAATTGTTTCACAAACAATTTATTGGATTTCTCTAACAATTGTTTCGGTTATTACACCATTTTCAAAGAGTTACTTATTTAACTAAAGGTCCAGGTTACCTGGAAATGTACCTTTAGTTGATAAGTAACTCTTTGAAAATAAATTTTTTGTGAAACTATTACCAAGTGTTTTTTACTTTTTAACTATGTAAAATTTATTGAATGATTGATCAAGGAGCGACAAGTACTAATTTACAAATGTCCTTAGGTAACCAATCAGCTGTGCTGACTGTCCGTCTAGAACTATATTATATACACTTGCCTTACTTTCTACCTGACCTACCATAAAACTACTCTCTTTCAAAATTAAATATGCGACTAACAAAATGGGCAATGGACGATAGCGCGCTGCGGTCAGGAATAAATTCAGGTAGTCAAATAATACAGGTCAATTGCGCGCGGTTTGCCAAGACTTTGTAGGGTCAACTGCGCGCTTGGTAATCTTATTCAATTTATATAACTCTGCACTAATACTTCTCTAGAGTAAAAGTAGTCATATTTAAAAAAATCAGTATCATAGATAAAACACCTAGAAGGAAACCTAACCTAAACCTAACCTATAAGTTTTTGCATCTAATCATAAGAAGCCCAATGATATAATTGGTTATTTAACTACGTAATAGACCCTTCGTTTATACTCAACAAACACTGATAAAGTACTTAACATGTTTCGTTAATTACTTTTGTATTTACCTGCATCTAATTCAAATCTCTGTTTATTTGAAAGAAGATTAAAGTATGTATTTATTTTTTCAACTTTGCGCGCAATTGACCCATCACTTTTAGGGTCAGTTTTGTCACAGCAGGTAGTAAACTGACCGCAGCGCGTAATTGACTTACACCCAACAAAATACGCAATATTTTATATCCATAACAAACATCCACTTATCGTTATTACTAAAAGATAACACCCAAATTAGAAAAATCTGATGACATTGCTATCAAAATTCATATTATTATTTCTTTACTGAGAAACGACAAGGGTTCTGTTTTTAAGTTTTCTTCCATGATGACGATGCCTTGATAAAGTTTCAACACCCGTGGACCATTATTGGACACTACTTATTATTTCTCCACGCCTTTAAAACTTTTGTGCTTGTTTAACAATTCCATCTGTTGTACCACAAGTGACAACGTCAATAATTCATTCAAAGAATGCAGAGTAAAATGGGCTATTATAGAATAATAATGTAGGACAATTTTTCACTTACACTGTCATTTGTAAAAGTACCTGCGAAGTTTCTTGACTAAAACTTATACTAGATGAATACAAGTCTTGGAATCACCCCCCATACGTATACTCGGTCTGGGTATGATGGGTATAAACATGACAACGGCCGTCTTTTTTTGCGTGCTCCCAGGGTGCAAACACCTTTTTCTATGTCCATGCGCTGCATAGAAATCCCGTAGCTATACCTGTACTATAACTATTTCTAGCAATAAAGGAGTGATTTATGTGGAGCCAGGACGGCTACTGGAGCCCTGGGGCACACAATAGCCCCCGAGAGCGTACGCACTGTCGCAACCAAGTAGTCTCGCCCACTATTTACGATTCACTTTTGTATTTAATATTATTAAGTCTCAACCTGGTAATAGACTGCACACGAAAACGTGTCAATTTTTAACGTATTTTACTTATGCCAAAGATTGGGGATAAAGGTGCTATTAGTAGATTTTAAACTGAATATATTATGTAGTCAGTAATCATAACGAAAAAAAATAGGAAATAAGTGATGTTGAGTGGTTGTTTATCTCATGGTGAAACATTTTTAAATAATAAGTTTTCGGTTCGTTGTGCCTACTTGGTAGGACGCGTTCAAAATGTGAGATCCTTGATCTTAAAATTTAGACGAATAAGGATTTTAATTCCTTCTTTTTTGAATACATATTATTAAATTGTGTAAAGCTAGATTTGTACTTAAGTCACAGTTTGAAAGAAAAACACACGTTCTTGGTAGCAATAATTATTTCAGCACACAGTGTCTTCTTCAGGTGGAAGAATTTTACAAACCAAATTACAATCATAACTAGTATATATACTAACTTACAATCTGAAGGGTAGGGGTAAAATGCTTTAAATATTTAATAAAGATGAATTACAAAATTCAAGCTGGTCGTTCAAGATATTTCCATTTTTACACAATTTATATATTTCTAATGTTTTCTAAAAAATTAAGTTTTATTCCTTTATTTGTAAAATGTAGTACTTTGAAATTTTCATTGAATTTATGTTTTTCATCAAGTAAATGTTCTGCATAAGAAGATTTTTTATTTTTATAGTTAAAACTATTTAAATGTTCTTTTATTCATTCTTTAAAAGATCTCCCAGTTTGTCCCACATATGCTGTCTCACAATCTCCACAATTAAGTAGATACACTCCTACTTTTTCTTCTTTTTTAGTTTTATCTTTATTGTTTTTTAAAATAATTCCTAATGAAATTTTGTTATTAGTGAATTTAGAAATATAATGGCCTATTTTGCTAGAAAAAATGCCTAAATAAGTTAAGGAGTTAAATTTTGAAATAGCTTTAATTTGTGGATATACTAAACTTAATGTTTGTTTATTTACTTTTTTGTTTAACAAATTTTTAATTATTATCGGGTTATAGCCATTATTGGCTGCGATTTGATAGATTCGGTTTAATTCTATTTGAAAATCTATCTTTGTTAAGGTAAAGATATTAGTCTATGTATACTAGAATGAAAGAAAGCCATTTTGTGTATTACAGGATGAAACGATTTAGAATGAATGATTGAATGGCGTTTTTGATATCTTGAACGACCAACTGGAATTTTGTAATTCACCTTTATTAAATATTTAAAACATTTTACCCCTACCCTTCAGATTGTAGGTTAGTATATATAAGAGTTCTGATTGTAATTTTGTTTGTAAAATTCATTCACCTGAAGAAGGCACTGTGTGCCGAAATAATTGTTGTGGAGACAATAAAAATTTTTTGCTACCAAAAAAACGTGTTTTTGTTTTAAACTGTGATTATTATAGAGTTGCAAGAGCTGAAGGCCTTACTATCCGCTATACTTATGTGTTTAATATATGTATCACCTAAGTTACTACTGGCATTTTCATGTATTAATATTATATAATGAATTAGAATGTAACTGATAGCAACCCATATGTTTATAAACATATTTCAATATACTCCACATGAAATGAAGGGTAAAAATTCAATATTTACGAAAATGTAAACAAAGCGCTTTATTTAGCGGTTAAGCAGTCCCTACCCATTCTTTCTTGCTTAAAAATTAAAATAGAATTTTATCATATATGAACGAATCCAATCTTTTTGCTAATGGACGAATTAGTCGCATGGTTTAACGTGTATTAGTCGCTATCAGCGGACTGTATTTATATATGTACGTGTTCATATATACACGTACAAAACGCTTTCAGTTAGACGAGCTTATCTCTCTGTATGCACGGATTTTGTATGCAATTATGGGGGCAAGCCGGCTCACTAAAAGAGAAAACCATTTTTAAATTAAACGTGTACGTTCTGTGTATAAGGACCCCTTCAAAACACATCATCCTGTTTTGTAATGTTAACGTTTCTATAGATGCAGCGCACCACTCGGATTTAACTAAATATAAAGGCTTATCGATGGAAAGCGCTTGCCAAAAACATGAACGAGCAAATGGTCCTTTTTACCGAAACTTCGACATCCACTATCCCTTTACGCGTATACTTTCATTAATCCACCCGGATAAATAACACCACCAATCGTTTGTAACTCAAAATGATGCCACCAAATTTTCGTATTTCCTCTATGAAAATACGATCGAATGAGTAAATATGCGACTGATGTTTACGTCAAAGGAAACAACATTATCAAGATCGAATTCAGTCCTTTTGTGACATTTTAGTCAGTAACTTTAAATCAAACGTGATGAATGGTGTATAACCCAATCCTTAAAAACGAACATTTTACAACAATACAGGGTTTTAATAACACGGTACAAAAAGACAGTCTTTCCACCACGGTATTTTTAATTTTAAATAAATTGAACACGTTCACAGCCACACTACTAACTTCATTTTGTTGAGAGCTTGTTAGCTTTGCGCGCACAGCTTCCGTTCACTGACAAAATTTTACTCTTAACGTTCCAAAAAAATATAATTTACAAATTAAAATATGGAATCAACAAAAACAACTACTCCGAGCCCTAATATCCCTACCGGCATTGAATTACACTGTTTATTCCAATGGATTCTTAGACGAAGATATAACATAAAAAAAAGAAGTCATTAAAACCCTTTTCCGTCTAAATTTTAAGGATCACAGATCCCACATTTCGAACGTGTCCTACACAGTGGGCAAGCGTACCGAAAGCCAAATCCCACGACCAGTTTCGATTTATCGAGTCTCATCAGGTGGGCGCAAGCAGAAAGCCCTTTACAGGCTATATAATAAATATAAATATAAATATAAACATGGAATCAACAGAAATCAATTCGAAAAAGAAGGTATTAAAATCCTTTTTCGTCTAATTATAAAGGATCACAGATCCCACATTTGGAACGCGTCCTACATAGTAGGCACAGCGTACCGAAGGCCATATCCCACGACCGGTTTCGACCTATCGGGTTTAATCAGGTAGGCGCTGGCAGAAAGGCTATATTATAAATACAAATACGTACGCTGTGCCTACAGTGTAGGACACGTTCGAAATATGGGATCTGTAATCCTTAAAATTTCGACGAAAAAGGATTTTAATGCCTTCTTTTTTTGAATATGAAATATAATTTGTTGTTTCAACTTTGTCACCACCACCTTGTTTCGGTTATGGTATTTCAACTTTTCAGTGGCACCTGTATGCACCACCCATGTCCTATTTAATTAGGAACAAAAAACTAAATTAAACATTAATTTATTCATACAAACTTTTAAAATGCCCTTGGATAAATATTTATTTGAGTTTATAACACATAATTGTTAATGTAACCACTCGCAGCATTAAAATCTGCCTAAATTTTAGTTAGCTGCTTTAAATCTTTTCTGGAATGCCTAGGCTAAATTGAAAGTAGCGATCTCTTCGAATTGACTAGGATCTATACATAATACATATATCCAATAATTGGTATCTTATGTAACTAGTGGGATAAGTTGAGAATTGTATTACGTACATAAATTCCGCAGGAATTTATGGATACCGTTTTTATTAGTTGAAATTCTATGTGCGCTCTTACAATAGTACATATTAAGTAATGTTTAAGTTAAATTTAAGTCCACTCCTAGTAAATAACAAAGAAAAGGTCAACAAATTACAGAAAAATGGTGTCTACCAAATAAATTGTAAAAATTGTGAGGCCATTTACATCGGCCACACTGGTAGAGCTCTAGAGTATAGGCTAAAAGAACAGGAAAGATCAATTTCACAGGAATTTCTGACCATTGTATATCAAATAACCACCATTTAGATATTGAAAATCCCAAAATTTTGCGTAATGTTAATAAAGGTAAAAAACTAGACCTTTTGGGAATATTCGAAATAACAAAAGCAAAATATAATAATCTTATGGTCACTAATGACCAAATTGAATTCACTTTGTCTCCCCTCTTAAAATCTACCTTCTGATTACCTATTTAAGCACAAATTATGCAATATACATTTAGTATCTATTGTACTCCTATCTTTTGACAATGGAGTAATTGCCGAAACGGCATCGGTATGTTTTAAACAATAAATTGTGAAACAAAATACCAAGTGTGTTTTATTCGACTTATTATTATAGTACTTTTTAAACAATTTTTTCAGCTATAGTGAAATTATTATATATATAATAAGTATTATATTGTATCATGTAGCGTAAACGATATCAAAGCCCCTTCTTGGCAATTTATATTTTTACTCTAATAATTTATAGTTAACTATTTTTACACTCAGTTCTAATAAAACTACATTATCAACTTGCTGTAATATTTCGTATTTAATATAAAAGACTGCTAAAAATAGTTTGGTTGGTGATATATCAAAGTCCATTAAACACCTTTATATATTGTGTGTGGATACACTACTTACAAAAGCTCTCACCCTATTCTTATGCCATACTATATACAAAGTGTAAACTTTTTATAACTTTTTGTGGCTTACAAAAGGATTATTGCAAAGAACTGTCAACCCATTTTTCAAACTATGCTATAGAACAAGAAAAAAGGTATCCCGAAGGTTTAGAGTGAAATATTCTTTTTTTACCTATTCTTCCTTCCACACTGTCCCATTTTTTCAAGAATACAAAATAATAATACTGTCCTCTCAATGATAATCTAACATCAGTTAACTTAAAAGTAAGTAGATTAAATATATGCATGCACATTGTGTTTTTATTTTTTCTGAACTGTAATTTCTATTATAAAACGTCGCGATGAAGTACATAGAAGATCAGATTAATAATGAGTTTAAGATAGTTTACAATAATTTATAATTGTATTAGTTATGAAACAACAGTATAGAATTTAGGGCGTAGGAAATGAGCAAAACTGATGGAATGCTCACCACCCTAATAAGGGGCTTGGCAGTTCCAGTATAAGACGAACTTCTTCTTATCAGTGAGCGACAGAGATTGTCACGGGTTCTGTCATAGCGCAACCCGCGTGGCAAGGGCTGTTTATCAGGGCCCAGCAATTGGTTATCGGATTAGAGTTATCTTAACGATATAGTCGCTCACCCGCTATCGTTCATGTTTATCCTTAACACAACACTCACCCTCTTCTCTTTCCCGGATGAATTCTGGCTTCTGCCTTGCCGACTACTACTTGCTTATTTGCGGCCGCTCCGGGGGATAAATGGAAAAATTTACGATGTGACTTCTGTTCGATTTTGAATGCTGAAACGTTCGTTTCTTTCACTACGAACACTGACTATAATATGTTTCGAATTTATCAGGAAATATATAAACAAACTCCAAAGAAAAGATAGCAGAAGTTTAGATAACGAAATAGAAGGATATTTTCAAATAAGGACGCTCCTTACTGATGTCGGCAAATTGTACTGAGAATAAAATACTAGGATATACTTATACAAAATATCTCATATACTTAAAATGACGACAATATACCGTATTTTCTCTCTTAAAAGAAATAAAACGCATAAAAAAACTCAAAAAAATTATACAGGTATGAAAAATATTTTAATCGTGCCAATTTATTTACTGCTAGAACGGATTTTCTAGAATCGGTTGGTGATTATTTCAACTTGAAAAAACTTTTAATCATAAACTTAAACCACATTATTGATATTAGGAAGAAATCAAAAAAATAAAATATAAATCCTACAAGAATGGGAGACAATTTATTATTACAGTAGCCACTTCAAAAAGTCTTTAGTCGGTCCACCGGGAGGTGAGGGGATTCGGCTCCGGATCCCCCTTTTGGAATAAAAAAAAACAATATTTGACATTTTCTTTCGATTTTTATTTTAAAATTAATACAAAAAATATCACGAAAATAACGAATGAGTAAGATCGAATATTTTTAGAGGATTGTCGTTTGTCTCGAATAAAGTCTTCTAATACAATTACTGTAATGGTTCATTGCGTTGATAACAGCAATTAACAAACAAATCGAATTATACGCGTAGACAGGAAAGAGTTTTATCATGCATAATTGTAAAAGGACAAAAGAATTTGTGAATTATCAAAATCCTAGATCTAGAGGTTATGATGTTGTTTTTCTAACGTGAACTCTCTGTATATAAGTATGTATATCTGTTAAATTTAATATTTTTTATTTAAAACAATTGCCTTTACTTTTATTATTATTAATGTATTTTGTATATATTCATCATAAGTTATTGGTTTATTGTTTATGTAATTTTGATATTTTGTAAACATTTTGTGTAATTTATATGTTTTCTTTTTGTTTTGTTTTTTTATCACAATTGCCCCATCTTTTATTTTCGTTATACTATAATTATACGTTTGTCATTTACCTAAATATTTTCTCCTGACACCTTGAAAAGGAACCGTAAGTATTATTAACGTCAACGTTGAAGAAATACACATTTTTAATTTTCACTAATTTATTATTACACTTAACATGTTTCGATACACTGTAGCTTCATCAGAAGTAGACAAATACTTAATTTTACGAACCAAACTTATATAATTTGTGTGGGTTCGAACTGCAACTAGGGAAGGGGAACAGGTTAAGTAAAGGGAAATTATTTAGGTCTAACTGATCGTTTAAAAGCAAATCTGTTATTTTAAATTTATTTATTTTCATTGTTTCTAAAAGATTTAATTTATTATTGTTTGATTCTGTATGTAAGCTACTGTATTCCTTATTAAATTGGTGGTTTTCTAAAATCAAATGTTAGCGTAATTAGAATCCAGTTTTTTATATTTAAATGACCTTAAATGTTCGTTAATTCTTTTTTTGAAATTCCTTTTTGTTTTACCTATATATGTATATCTTATTACATGATCCGCACTTCAATTAATAAATTCCTGATCGTAAATCTTTATCGCACTTATCTTTATTATTTTTTACAACCTAGAAACTGAATTATTTGTCTTGAAACCTACATTATTTAATTAAGTATTTGTCTACTTCTGATGAAGCTACAGTGTAGCGAAACATATGTTAAGTGTAATAATAAATTAGTGAAAATTAAAAATGTGTATTTCTTCAAGGTTGACTATTAATTTTCATCAATGAACCAAGATCCAATTAATTATATTATTAACGACTTTAAGTATAATAATAACATATTTATTAGATAGGTACATTGTATTAAATATACACCATAAACAATAATAATAACTGTAAATCAAAGCAGTATCGAGCTTATTAGTGTGTTAAGGATGTAATAAAAGTATTTAATAATTGACTTGAAATAGAAACACTTCTAATTTCCTGTCAGGAACGCCAGTCCTAAGGGGTGAGCACTCTCTTCGTCGATTGACTTCGAGTTAGGGATTATTATAAAATAGCGGGAGCATATTGACGCTGTCTATTCGGAAAACGGAGTAGTAACACAGGGTCAGATATTTTGTAAGGGTTGCTTATGAGATGCGTTCGTGCGTGCCTAAGTCCAAAGGGGAAGAAATCCGGTCTCACTTTCACACCAGTAACCACACAATATTCTAACGCACCCGCTAATGTCTTTAATCCCATTGCGCACCCCCGTTTAAGATCCGCTTACTATTACCTACCCCATTTCTGATGGGCTGTTAGTACGGAGTCTGTATATACGCCTGTACGTACGCATGTATGTTTGCTGCATTTCGTATACGCATACCACCCTCGTTCTTTATGTTCTGCGTGTGAAAATGTAACACTAACGTCATTTATTAGATGGACTTAACACACCATTACCTCCAATGTGAATAAATGAATACAATAAAGCATGCACCACTACTAAATATTCAATAAATATTTCATTATCTTTTACCTTCTGGTTTAAACGTTTAACTATTAAGAAAACTGTGTCTATATAAGTCCATATGTAAGGTGAAACCCTCCGGAATGACAGTTATTAAAATAAAGAGGTAATTGTATGGTTGAAAATTATTTATATACTGGATAATCACTACAAATTTAATTAACCATTTTTAAATACAAATCGAACTGCCTGCTGCATTATAAACATTAAAGAAACAAGACAATACAGTACATTTTCTCAATAGTGTTCTGTTTTTTGAACTGATAAGTACAGTGCTAGGGTCTAATGCTTTTTTCTGTCAGTATGTTTATTTGTCCTATTATAACGAAAATTTTTTAATATTTTTATTTATTTTTTAATAAAACAAAAAAAAACTTTTTGTGTTTCATTCCTACCAGCTACTCGTGCTGGTGGACGGGTAGTCCCTCCGACCTACACTGTAGTGCAAAGCTGGAGGGTGCGGCGTAAGGCCCTCTTCAGCCTCCTTGCAGGAATCGTGGGAATGGGTGGGGGGTGTGGTTAGGGAGAGAAAGATGAGACGGACGAAATGAAGACAGAAGAGAAGTGAAAGATTATCTGTGGGATATTACTGCCCCATTTCGTCATTTGCCTAAGTGATCCAAGGAAACCACAGAAAACTTGTACCAGAGCAGCCGGACCCGGTTTCGAACCAGTGACCTCCCGAATGGTAAGCAATGATCTAGGGCACTAGACCACCCCGCTCAGTTAATAAAACAATGGAAAACATTCGAATATATTGAAAGAAGCTAAAAAAGGAACAGAATGACAAAATAAAATATGGTAGGTGCCATTTGAGAAAATAAAGTTTTTCGTGTTTGAAGTTTTCAAAATTTGTTTTTTTTATTAACGCCCTGTATAAATAATGAAGCTTAATTTTAGCATGACGTTGGCCTTACGACTTGACAATAATTAGTAAAAATTTTAGCACTGTAAATCATTTTTTATAGAAGTTATAATTCTTTATAGTCTGGGTTGTGGTAGCGATCGTTTTTCTTTTTGTTGTTGTTTTCAACAAATAAAAAAAGGGTTTCCAAGTATTTGTTTTTTAATGTTAGATAAGATAAATCGATGTATTGATGTTTTTGATGACAATACTTGCATCCCTCATTACCCATTCAGAGTAACGGAAATATGTTAGTTACTTACAGCATTGCAGAATGATTTAAAAAAAGAGTATTAATAAATTGCTTTTCAAATCAATTTTTGTAAAACGTATGTACAATAAACTTATTCTCTTTATTTTACCTTTGATATGAATAAATTGCTTAGTACTACCCTTATTTAAAATTCAAGAAGTTCTAGGAAACTCCTTCGGGCAAGATTTGAAAAATCCTTTCCGCACATGTTTCGAATCGCTCATGTGAGGATAAAGCAGCTTTGAAGCAATTTTGCGCAATTAGAGAGGGTACTTTTAAAGTACTTTGCTCGTCCTAATAAATCACTGATAAATAACAAAGTTTTCTTTCCCAATTCAAAGTTGCAAAGAGAGCAGCGAGCTGAGTGACTGGCTGACGCTGACACCCCGGCATATATCACAGTGATTAGTAGCAGTTAAGGTTTGTTTTAAAATTGTTTGCGGTCCTGTTTCATAATCCCAAATTGCATTTATCAGGATTTACGAACGAGTAGAACTAAGATTCGTGTGAGAAATGTTGAAACGATCGAGTGGTAAACAAATAGGGAATGAAAATAGGGTGCATACATTCAATGACTATAACAGCTAACCATGTTAATACAGGGGTGGTGCAAACGAAACAAATGTATTCGAAACCAAGATCTAAAACATTTAATGGACAAAAAACGTGTTTAACTATCGTAGGTACCTCTTTTAATTATAATGAGGAATTTGGATTTATGGCTATAAAAAGTTTATCTATCTAAAATTTTGGAGCTAGAAAGATCGAAAAGAATCCGACACGTGGGTTTCTTCAGCTAAACCGACATCTCCAGAGAACTATATTTTATTTAGAAAATATAGATACCAGGACGGCTAGTGCATAGATATTAATCGAATTTTATTTTCACTTGATGGAGACGAATTAATTAACTTATGTAATTAAATAAAATAATAACTGATTTGATTAATGTAGGTACTTACCCATTCTTGGTGAATATTTTACTTCGTCAGTCAACCTGCAAAAAATTAATTAATTAATTTTCTAATGCCGATTATTAAAAACCATATTCGCATTCTCTCTAATGAAATGATAATCTCTTTAACTTGAATGGATACAAAGACTCTTTCGATTTTAACAGCTTTGGTGTATATAAATTGTAATTCTTATAATAAAATATTAAACTGTTGATAATTACTGAAGAAAGTTTGAATTAGTTTCCAAAATATTTAAGAATAAACGAGTTTTTAACACAAACATATTCAAAATAAGTAGAAGACGAATGAATAGGTGGATGTATATGTATGTGTATGTATTAGGTATATGTATAGATGTGTAACATTTTAATATTTTTATATAACAGCGTCATGGCTCATAAAATACATAGATGGATACTTAATAATCTCATTTCTGTTACAAGTTCATCGAGCTGAGTTATTTGCGATAGGCTGACTCCTCCCACCCTCTTGGCCACGAGAACCACTGAGACTATGAACCCTATTATTTTGCTCGGCGCAAAAATGAAAATAAATTAAAATGGTAATCTGGTGCGGCAACGTGGTGGCTCGTGGCTGCTTTTTTATGCGAATAAAACTTTAAAAATCTAATACGTCATTTAGATAGGATCGCGGTTTAACACGAGCACTGCCAGTACATTCCCGGACAAAATTTTCCCGATAAAGCGGCCATAGTCAGCTTGCTGCTGGCCTCTGCACGCGAGTTTATGATACCGCCACCGCGTCCTCATTCCATGCACAGCAAATTCCCGATAATTCCCTTACAACTGCCACTCGTAAACGTTTCTTTCGTTGTTAAAGGTACTCATAAAAACGTTACTCAACTGGATGAAATACGTTCTCGATTTTAACTTGTTTCGAACACATATACCTACAGTTTTCTATATAAGTAAGTACAGGAAAACACACTTCATCCAAATATAAAATTAATTTGAAAAATTGGTCGTAGCTGATTGATTTTTTTATTTACTTCATTTACCTCCTAATTCTCAAGGAAACAGTTTGATCACCTTCACCACTAATTTCGGAAGTGAACTAACTGTTTATTGATTATTTATTAACTAGGTAAATTATATTTCAATGCTAATTACTAAGTCAACAGTGCAATAGAAAATCTGATGATACATATTGACATTAGCGAACGTTGTATTGTAATCAAACCTCTTATGATGTTTTTATTTTAAATAGAAGACAAATACTAAAAATAGTGTGTCGCCATCTACTATTAATTAATAATAATTACTGATAACAGGTAGTTTTAATACGATATTAAATTAACTTAATTTTACAAACAGCTTCAATAACTTATCGTTGTCAAACTTATCTGGTAATTGCTATAAATTTTTGAACTAATTGTTCTCTAAAGTCTTCTAACTAACTGACAATAAAATTGACAGTTTTAGTACTGTAACCGCGAATTTTCAAAATTTGTTCGGCTACTCATGACGATTCTCAGTTCTTCATGCACGAATGAATGAAGTTCTTCAACATGAATACGTCTTAAAAGTTATATTCGATCAACTATGGAACAATCACGATTAAATGATATTGCAATATTGCATATTTATCATGATGTTGTTGACGAAATAATTCTTGAACAATTAAATTGATGAGCGAATTCATTTCGCAAAATATATGAAACGCGAAGAAACTTTCCTGAAAAATTGTATTTAAATTTATTTTTTAGATATTAAATTCATTTTTTTATGCATTCGGATTTTATTTTTTTATGTACCTAATTACACGTAGTTTCTTCAAACGCTAATAAAAATATACTTTTGTACAAATTTGAGAAACATGACAAGTTAATAAAACAGTGTGGAAATGTATGTGTTTTATTTTATCTCAAAGTACGGTGAGGTTTTTGAACCATGTTGTAGAAGTTTTCCTGCATAAGAATCTTGCCTGACACATAAAGCTGAACTCAAACACTGAATACTATTAAAACAGATTAAATAACACAATTAAAAGCGTCTATTATATTATACGTAGTCGTTTCGTACTTTTACAACATTCTTAAAAATTACGAACCAAATTTAAAACCTGATTACGAGTGGTTATCTGTTAAAAGTAGCACCTAATATAAGAACATTAATTACATTTCAAGCAAGTATAGATTTTGAGTAAATTTAGCATATTGTAGCGAATGTATACGTACGTGCGATGAATCGATTAGCCCTGACTCACCCCGAAGGCGGCACGTTTGATGTCGAGACCGATCAATACCGCACAAAAGACACTCGAGAATCTTCTGTTGAAATAACAAGTCGTTTTCTCTGTAAAGCGGTCGAAATATTTTCGCGTGTTTTCTAGTAATTTCTTTCAGGGGGACAGTTGATTTCCGGACGCGTAATATAAATATTCAACGGCGAGATACAAAAGTGATATAAATAAAGTGCATTATTATCCAAAAAAGAAGGAATTAAAATCCTTATTCGTCTAAATATTAAGATCAAAGATCTCAAATTTTGAACGCGTCCTACCAAGTAGGCACAACGAACTGAAAGCCATATCCCACGACCGGTTTCAACCTATCGGGTCTCATCAAGTGGGCGCTGGCAGAAATGCCTTTACAGGCTATATTATAAATATGTGTGAGACCCGATAGGTTGAAACCAGTCGTGGGATATGGCTTTCAGTTCGTTGTGCCTACTTGGTAGGACGCGTTCAAAATTTGAGATCTTTGATCTTAATATTTAGACGAATAAGGATTTTAATTCTTTCTTTTTTGGATATGTTATATCTTAGTCTAAGAATCCATCGGAATCAACAGTGTATTTCAATGCCGGTAGGGGTATTAGCCCTCAGAGTAGTTGTTTCTGCTAATTCCATATAATATTTAAAGTGCACTATTGTTTGTCAGATAAATAAGCAGTTTAAATTTGTTAGTAGTATTTAAGTGATTAAATAAATAGTTGTAAATAAATAATTGTCATGTAAATAAGTGAACTAGAAAATTCGTTACAATATGGTAAGCAGGAAACCCACAAGTTTCAAAAATTAGTGCTGAGCAAGACATGTTTTATATTTCATTTTTATGCACTGTAACGTTAGTAAAGTTATTGTCATCAAAGATCGTTCTTAGTTAGCTCGTTTTGGACACAATTCGTTAATCTGATTATAAGGCGGCAACGCAAGGCAATGTAAGGGTGGTTCGTTTTGAAAAGGACACGGGGGCAGCGTTCACACGGCCACGCGCTCGGATTATTCTAAAAAGCCTATCAATCAGCTTGACGTTTGACTTATGCTCACTTCGCAGCCCCTAATCCTTCTTTTTATCTACAAATAATTCTTGCCCAATTTACATAGGTACCTACGTTAGACTGGTTAGAAAAATCAACCATTTGTTCATTTCAATATCATATGTTTAATATTTGTAAGATGTGGGCAATAAGACGTCTGTTATAGTTCGTATCTTTAATTTTAAAATTTAGTGACCCCTAACGCAATTTTTCATTTTCCACTTACGTAATAAACATGGGAAAAACTTTTTAGTTATTTCTGAATTTGGTAGCTCACGGGGGAGTTATGAACGTATGAAATTATTAAAAGTACTTTAAATTCAATACAAACAAAACCGTTAAAATATGTAGTAACTGTGCTTTATGGTTATGTTAATATTTAATTTTTCTTTGTGGAAAGTAAAATAAACTATACTACTTATAACTTTTCTCGGGCAACGAATATACTATGACTGTGTATATAACACTAAAACAACAACCTTTAGTCCTATAAACTTAACACTTTGAGGGTGCAACTGTTATGAAACATATTTGTAATGACAAAATAACATAAACCAAATTTTTATTAAGTCCTGAGAATATGTCGGTTACTCGATAAATATTACTGCTAGTATTGTTTTTTATACCTTCTACTGTAGATAAACTTTTAGCTACCAAACAAAGAAAAATTACATCTAAATGACTATATAATATAATCAATCGAACAGTACACATCAATCAAAAAACAAAATTTGCGCATCCATAAAAATTATAAATTATACTAGCCATGAATTCAAATATACTTTGAAAAAATTAATGTAAACTTGATTGAAGCTGATAACTGAAAACCTAAAGAAGATATTTCGTAACTCTTGTAACGCTTTATACATTGGATAAAGTGGAAGTGCCATTAATGTATGCATAAAATAACAGGTACACAGTATCAATAAAAAGAGATAACAGAACTGGTTTTTCTAAGCATTGCACCACTTTTAATCATAAAGTAGATTTAAACAATATTTTAGTGCTTCACAGTGGAATCAACAACAGCAGAAAGCTCTCCCTCTTAGAAAATTTGAAAATCAAAAAAGATATCTTACCAAACAAAAACATTGCAAATAATCATCCAAAAGTAAGTTTCATAGACTCCCCTCTTATGATTATGAACTACAAATACAGCTGTATTACTTTTATAATTTGTAATGAATCGGCGGTCAGGTAAATATGATATATATTAATTAATAGAAATAAAAGAGAAAAAGATATTTTTTTATGTTTCAAAAAGTTAATTAGTTACTAACTACTACTTTGTATACTTAACACTTTGTGGTGTGCAACTATTGTGAAACATACTTAATGAAATATAAAACAAACAAAATGGGAAGTTTCACCAAATTTTATTAAGTACTAGTACTTGTTTTACTCTATTCCTTTGAAAATGGTTGCGTTGACCGAAACTTATTAGGTTTTCTAATAAAATTTGGTGAAACTTCCCATTGTGTTTGTTTTATACTACGTTGTATTAATAATACTCTTAAAAAAGGCGTAATATGTCGAAACAGTTGTAGAACCTAGTAGACTTTTTGAAACATAAAAATGCATCCTTTTTATCTTTTCATCTATGTATTACCTTTATGCACTCATTGTCTCGAATGGTCTCGTAACCAAAACATTGTCAGGAATTAAGATAACTTACCGGGCTTTTGGGTCGTGGTCTATAGGCGTTTTTGTTGCCTGACGTTTCGTCAGCGGCTGCGGCTGACATCTTCAGAAGCTTTTTTGGTATGGTCGTTGCAGCAGCTTCGAATCTCGAAAACGTCTAATGTCATATGTGAGTAAGCCTGGTAAGTTATCATAATTCTATTGACGCCGGTCGTGAAAGCCTTCATACTATTACATTGTCAGGAGTTGATAAAAATTTAGTGAAACTATCCTCAGTGTTTGTTTTATTTTGTTAGTATAATGGTATAATATAAACAAGAAATAGATTATAATATGCTAACCAAATTATTCCGTAATGTAAGTTTACAAGTGGTAATATCAACCTGAATTTTACAATTTAATTTCTACAATGCAAAAACTGTTATTGTTGGTGGCATTGCTGCCCACCAACTTTATTACCCCATATGTAATAATTCTTATAAACGTATTACATATTCGTAAGATATAAAATAATCTGCTCAAATTTGTGGATATAAGTACCTATAGACAATTTAATAAATGTACTAAATAATACATACCAGTAGGGGTCAATTAATTATATTCGAACAGGAAACCGTTCTAGTTTCACAGCACGGTGGAAGAGACAGATTCCTCTGTTGTTATTAGTTTACCTAATATATAAATATGCTGCTTCCAGAATTTATTATTTAATCTCTGACAAAACGACAATTTTAACGTCGCAAATTATGGATTCGATTGAGTTGGTTGAAAGTGCATGGGGTAAACAACAAATTTTGTTAGAAGGTTACGGAACATTCAAAAGTTCTAATCTTTTCGAACAATAAATAAAATATTTTCAAACGAGCCCTAGGTTTTCGCATTGTGTCTAATACCTGTATGCCTTTCTACATGCATCAAAATGTTACATAAATTCGGTATTTATTTGTATGCAAAAAGATTTACTTATTAAATTATTATTATTATCAAACAAATACGGACGCGGGCAGCAATGCCACTGTATAATCTCTTTTTCAATCTGGCGGGCAGCAATGCAATTTTTTTAAGGTGCGGGCAGCAATGGGACTAAGTCGCAAAAACGTGCCTCAATCATCTAATGGTGGAGTTTTTCTGTTTTACCTACTGTTGTAAAATAATTGTGAGATAGTAGGCAAGGATTTATAACTGAAATATGGTTTTAACAGCAGAATTTATGCTCAGTAGTCCCTTAAAGTGTTATCGGAAAAGAACGAAAATTGACAAGGTTCTGTTGGTTTAATTATTTAATGGAATCTTTACAATCAGTAGTTATCACATGCGGTCAAATTTCGACTAATTTGCTTTCATTTTAATTAGTTAAAGTGTTAGTTGTATGGGGAAATCAAAATAATATATTAGGTATATTTTACTATTATAGGAACGAATTAACCTCAACTTTAAGTTTTTTAATTAAACAATAATAAACATGAAGTTGTTAGAATAGGAACAGTTCCTAATATTTTATATATGATGTTCGGATGATACACGCGCTTCACACGTTCTATTTCAAGCTGATGCAATATCTTTTTTTACTTTAAATATGATTTTTTATTTTGTGTACAACTATGACACAGTACTCTTCGAAGGGTATACGTTTCGTTCCCTTCCTTTTATAATAAATAGTTAAAAAACCCTGGACAAACTTCGACGTTCACGTATCCATGACTTCTTTTACCATGAAATTTACTTTAAAGTGAATTCGGACAAATGAAATATGTAACTCAAATTGTATTTGTAGACAAAGTATTATCGCACTTAAATTTAATCCCAATGCAAGTCATTTAGAATCGGGTCCAGTATGCGGATCATGCTAGCGCTAAGGGTGCATCTAGCATGCCACGTGTGCGCCACAAGTCGGTCACTTAATCTGCTATTTATGCGACTTTTGGGGTGGCCACGCGCCCCGAATTATAACGGTATTGTAAACCGACGAATACAATATTCGCCACAGGCATGACGTAATACTTACAAATATTAAGATCCGCATATATATATATATAACAGGCGGGCTGAAAAGTTCAGTCTATCATAGAAAAATATTTTTTTTTGGTAGAATTTGATTTTATTATTCAATATAGATCCGTTCGATTATAGCGGTCATACAATTTTTCGATACCATTTTTATAATACGATTTGTCTTTAGCCTCAAAATAGGCTTCAGTTTCGGAGATTACCTTTTCATCGGCGCGAAATTTCTGTCCAACGAGCATCCTCTTGAGGTCTGAAAACAGAAAAAAGTCGCCAGATCTGGAAAGTACGGTGGATGCGGAAGTAATTTGAAACCCAAATCATGGAATTTTGCCATCGATTTCATTGATTTGTGACACGGTGCATTGTCTTCATGAAAGAGCACTTTCTTTTTCTTTAAACGCTCCAATAACGCTACGTAATAGTCGCTGTTTATGGTTTTCTCCTTTTTAAGTTAGTCTGTATTAACACACGAAATTCCTTTTTATCCATTTTTTCAAAGTAATAGAAGTTCATTCACTAAAAATGCTATAACTCGGATACTAATAGTGCAACAGCTGTCAAATTTATACACACCTCTTTTGAAGGTTAGGGCAAACTAACTAAAATTTGATACCAGTAGCGCCATCTATGGGTCAGCCTACGAACTTTTCAGCCCGCCTGTTTTATATATATAGACACAATATACATAGGAAAAATAATAAACGCTTAAAGAATATAATTATCTTAGGTATTTATATGCTAGGTGAGAACAACAAGCATGGTGTGTATATAGAGAAACATATATATCGAAGACTTTACCTTTACTCATGCTGGTGGGCGCGCAGTCCCTCCGATCTACTCTGTAGTGCAAAGCCGGAGGGTAGTGCGTAAGGCCCTCTTCAGCCTCCTTGCAGGAATCGTGGGAATGGGTGGGTGGTGTGGTTAGGGAGAGAAATATGAGACGAACGAAATGAAGACAGAAGAGAAGTAAAAGATTATCTGTGGAATATTACTGCCCCAGCATCTGCCTACGTTGATCCAAGGAAACCACAGAAAACTTGGACAGAGGTTCGAACCGGTGATCTCCCCAATGCTAAGCAATGATCTAGAGCACTAGACTACGCCGCTGGGATATAACAGTCGCTTTAAAACAATTTCAAGCAATTCAGAAGTGCAGCTTTCAATCAAATTACGTTTTTAATTCCTACCTCCACACCATAAACTTAGATTATATATTTATATATCAGTAGAAATTCGTTATGCAACAAACATTTTTTTGTGAGAAGGACTCGCTCCCTAAGGGGTTCGTACCGTTACACAGGATGTTAAATAATTCCCTTCAAGAATTTTGTTGAGTTATTCGGCATCGAAAAGTGAACAACTTTCGTAGAGCAGGTTTTGTTGTACCATGTAATGATATAAACCTCCAAATTAACTTTTTAAAAAATAACTCCACATAGAATTAAAAGTTAATGGTTCTTTTTTACTTGTTATATGAGATTTTTCCTTCGTGCTTAATTTCAGAAGTTTTATTTCCAGCAAAGGCTCTCTTACAATAAATAAATTTGTCTCAAAATCCCAATACTTTGATGGTTTTGGTAGAACAAAAAAACTTTATTTACCTATAAATTTCTCATAAATCATACTACACGATTATCTTGTCTTTTAATTAAAAGCATATTTTTTTAAGTTATTTAAAAATTAAAACCCATCCTCTATGCTACAAATAAAGATATTATAAGATTATATAATTGATTGTATTGACCCTTACTTGATGAAAATCCATAGTAAATAAATAGTAAAGAAATTTAAAAATTTTCAGTAAAACTTTTAATGCATTTATTTTGTTATAAAATAAAAACCATTATGTATATTTCGCTATACTTTGGCTTACTATGTACTCTTCTATTATGTAGCTTTACATATTAATTATCTGAAGCCAAAGTTTGACAAAACATATAAAATGGGTTTTGTATTTATCAAATCAAATAAATAGTTTTAATAGAAGTCATTGTCGTTTTCTATTTAGAAACACTTATATTTTTGATATTCTCTTACGTTGTAAGCATTTTTAGTAAATGAGCGAAACCCATGTCTGCGTTTTTAAAGTGTTGTGGTTAACAGGGGTAAGTCCTTTTTGGGTCTTCTTTTTTATTTATATTAACCTTTAATTTGCCAATGTACAATTTTAACCATTCCTATTAGGACCACGTTAAGTATTCAACAACCTTGGTTGGATATAAAATTGATAATATTATATTTGATTTCAATAATTTGCAATTGTTTACTGAATTATCTCTAAATATAAAATGAAGTACGTGCAAAGGCAGCCGTAATGTTTCCGAGGAAGGGAGTTTGGCAATGGAATAGTTCGGAGGGTTGTTGCCGATGTCGCATTTGAAGACGCGGGAGGTAACTTAGTCGCCGAGCGTCTCCGGAAATGACGCCGCAGTTTCATCTCCGGCCTATTTCCGGCGGTGCCGTTCTAATGTGCGCCTCCGACTATGCCTCTCGCATAACTTTTTGTTTATGACAATTCTTCTTAGTGGCTGATGCTAATTTAAAACAACTTTACTGATCCCGAGACTTACCAACTCTTGTGCCGACAGCGTTGATATTCGTAAAATATATGTACATTTTCACCTAATTTAAAAATACCTATCTTGAAAAAATATGACGGTAATTCTTCATTTGAAATATATTTAGAAAAAGAATACAACCAACAATTCTTGTTTATGAATTGAATTCTCGTTAATAATTTATACCTTAATATGTATCTACGATATTGTGTATATAAGAGAAATTATATTTAATAAAACACAGATGAGTTACAGAATGTTTTTATTGATACCACAATAATATTATTTCGACATTCAACGTCTTCTTCAGGTGGTGAAGTAATTTTAACTTAAACTAATTACAAGTCGACTTAAATACTAAATTATAAGGGTGGGGGTGAAAAGTTTAAATGTTTACTAGAGGAGAATTGTTCAAATCTGTTTGGTCATTTAAAATTAATCCTAATTTATTTAATTTATTTATTTCCATAGTTTCTAATAAGTTCGGTTTAATACATTTAGCTTCAAGATGTAATATCTTAAAGTTATCATTAAAGTTATGTGAGTTAGAAATTAAGTAATTAGCATAAGTAGACTGATCATTTTTGTTTTCAAGACATTTCTTGTGTTCTTTTATACAATATTTAAAAGCTCTTCCAGTCTGTCCAATGTAAGATTGTTGCAACTACCGCAATCTAACTTATAAATTCCAGATTTATTTTCTTTTTTGATGGGGTCTTTGTTGTTTTTAATAAATTTGCCTAAAGAATTATCCGTTTTGAATGATACGAAGGAGTCTGTAAATTTTACAATATGTTTGCCTAGAGTGAGGGAAATATTACCTTGATATGTTAGCGAGTTAAAAAGTGATTTATTTTTTACTGTCGGGGAATAAACTAAGTTAAGGGTTTTTTTATTAAGTTTTTTATTCAGTTAGTTTGTGACCATTGAATTTGTGTAACCGTTGTTGATTGCAATAATATGTATTCTATTTAATTCAGTGTCGTAGTCCAGTTTATGCTGTAAAGGGTGAAATGATTTCGCATGAATTATCATGTCAGTATATGTTATTTTATGGAAGATCGTGAATTTATGTTTGTCATTTACTTTTTTAATGATTAAATCAAGAAAATTTATGGAATTATTGACTTCTTCCTCAATAGTAAAATTTATGTTCGGATGTAGATTATTTAAATTATTAAATAGGTTATTTAGCTGTCTATTTGTTCCTTTAAAACAAAACAACAATTAGAAATTTAATTAGTTTAAATTTAATCATTCTTCCACCTGAAGAAGCCCTAGTAGGGCGAAATAATTATTGTCGTATTACCAATAAAATTGTGTAACTTAATCGTGTTTGATTTATCGGTTTTTATATACAATCTTTGTAAGTAATTCAATTTTCAAACTACATTTTAAATTTTTTTAGTTAAAAAGTAAATTAAGTTATTAACGAACATTGATTTGAGCCATTTTAAAATTTATTCTCATAAGAAAGGCCTGAGAACGTTCCGTTTATAAACTAATGATGAGTTTGTAAACGACAATCTAGAAATCAAAGTGCAATTTATCAAACTTCCAAACATGTTTAGCATACAGGGACCAAATCGCATAATTTATCCATTATTCATAGACTTAAATATGATGATTGATGTTTAATGGCCAAAGAGAGCTCGGCTTATAACTTATTATTAGTACTTTGCACAGTCAATCATATATCTATTATGCAAAACAGTTACCGCAGCTTCGAATTGAGACATTATTTTTTTACTGTCAAGCCTATACGCATATTTATTATAATTTAGAACATTGCATATCAGTTTAAGAAATACTCGCATTAATATTCATAACTGTCCAGCAAAACATTATGCTTAAGTTTCAAAGAACCCGTATTTAGTGGGTAGAAAAAAGAAGGAATAGTACCAGGCTATGCCACTTCTTATAATAGAAATGGATCGGAATTCACACAATAATAAATTATTTACTACTTACATCTTCAGTTAAACAGAAATGTATAAAACTTTAAAATATAATCATCACGTACATTTTTTAAAATTGTTTGAATATTAAACTATTTTGAATAGTAGCGCCACCTTTATTGAAAATTACTATAATGTGAAAGAGAATTAACGACTGTTGCGGCATCTAACAGACCATGAAGAAAACAAGTATCGACAATAGGATAAAAATAAATTCCTTTTTAACCAATTGTGTTTTTTTGAGAATAGTACACCATTTTAATAATTTTTAATGTGAATAAAGAGTAAAACAGAAGTAAAGCTAATTAATACGATTGAATTTTGATTACCTGAAGCTTTAATTAAAAAAAAAGCTGTTAATGTATTAACGTTATTATAGAGCATTGGTGTGTTTATTAAAAATGTGTTATGGTTTCTCAGCAGTTGTGATCAAAGACGAATTTAGATGAATTTTCTTCATATTTATCTTCCTGAATAATGTGATACAGTATCCTTATATTTATTTTATAATGATCAAAGCATTTATTAATCACTATTTGAGCTGATATAATATTGAAAATGGACGAGGCTAACAGAAAGTCTGTAAACAATACAGTAGACAACTTATTAGAAAAAATTTCATCAGGTAATAATGCTATTAACGGGCAATTTGTGCCCCTGGCATTTTCTTCTGACATTACTTGTGCCACAAATAATTGTTCTTGGCCTCTTCAAAACCAGATGCATAAAAATGCATATATAAATCATTACTCTGTTGGAAATATACATCCAGCTGAAGCTCAGGCAACATTTCCGGTTAATCAAACACCAATTTATCATCAACAATTACCTTTCAACTACATGCAGCAAACACAACTTCATATGTTAAGGTCTGACTTGTACGATGGTCATCAAGACCTTCACATGAATAACTTCCAGTGTCAGAATGCAAACAATGGTGATTATGGAGTTCAAGACCTTTTATACAATCCTGAGCTGAAACTACAAAATTTTCAGTATGTAAATAGTGTGCCTCCTTTAGAACAAAATGTGAATATCCATAATTCTGATTCAAAATCCAATTCAAATTCATCCCAGTTTATTGAAAACTTAGTAGGAAATTGGATGCCTAATACAAGTGGCACTTATTCACCATTTGGAAATGTCCATGTTTCTAACAATGTTAGAAATATATTGAGTGAACATGTACAGGTAAATGTTTCCTGCATAATTTCTTCTTTTTATTACTTATTACTTTATTAACTATATATATTATTGAGTCTAAATTTTGACCGATTTTTAATAACAACTGTATAATTGTTTGCCAAAACACTAATTTACAATTACAAGTGTACAAAACAGTGTGATAAAGACACTATTATATGTAAAATATTTGTAAAGAAAATTCTTTCTAAAATATTTAAGAGCATATCATTTGTGGAAATATCTATTTTTTATTGGTTTTTTTATGATTATTATTTGTTTATTAATTTTTTTATATAGCCAAGTCTAAGAGATACCCAAGAAAATGTTGAGGAGACAAATGGAAAGTTTGAAGATGGTTATTTTCCATTTTCAAGAGATAATAGAAAACCTAGAATGGTTGCTGAAGTAAAACCAATGAGACCAAGCTATTCAGCAGTTCTGACTAAATCTGCACCACAGACAGTAAATAAGCCAAGAACTGAATTTAAAGATGTTAAAAATAAAAAAGAGAACTGCAAAAGGATTCCAAAAGAAAAAATTCATAAGAATGTCAATGTAAATCGTAATAATACTAGTAATACTACTAACAATGAGAGTAAAATTGATAAAAATACATATAATTACAAAACTAAAGAAAAACAGAACAAGGAAAATCGACCTGCACAGTTAAATAGGAAATGGTCTTCTTTAGATAATGTTACATCTGTTTCTGATAATTTTAAACCAGTGTCCGAATCGTTAAACAACACTGATTCAAAATGTACCAAAAAGGACATTGAGGATCATATTCCTCAAAAAATGAATACTAAAATTAATAGCAAGAAAGTTTCTAGACCTGTTGATAATGAAGATACTGATTCAAATAATGGAAAAAGTGAAAGTTTTATTTCCACCAAAGGCTCTCTTAGAAAAAATAAGTTTGTCTCAAAGCCCAAATACTCTGATGGTTTTGGTAGTACAGAAAAACCGCCTGGAAAGAGAAGTCAACGATCAAGAAAACGGGAAAATACAACAGCCCCCTTTGGTGAGAACAATTAGCAAAATTAATATAATTTTTATTCATTGTTGATAAAATTATTAAACAATTTTTAGGATATATTGGTCAGAAGATGAAAAAGTACATTCCTGGCTGGTGGAAAATGCTAACTTCAATGTGTTTCTGGCTAATACATCTCATTTTGGATATTTGCAGTTTAAGTGTTCATCTCTCTCGTGAAGTGTAAAAAAATTACAACATTTTTCTGTTTACTATAACTTAAGCAATAATTTTCAGATCTTATCAAACATGGTCATGGTCAATGTTGAAGTGTTCCTTATTTTACGAATCTATAGTTGCGATTTTGAAACGTTTCCGCTTCTTGACTTGGATGTGGGATAAGGTGAAACGCAAAAAAGAAAAGGAAGATCCACCTCATTCATTCAAACATCCAGGACTGCAATACAATATAACAATGCCGTCTACTGGAGAGGAGGCGATGAAAAGACTTTTAGCTTGTAAAGGAAAAGATCCATATAGTATCTTAGGAGTTACACCAACATGTACAGACGACGATATCAAACGGTATTACAAACGACAAGCTTTCCTAGTGCATCCTGACAAAAATCAGCAGCCCGGTGCTGAAGAAGCCTTTAAGATATTAGTGCATGCTTTTGATATGATTGGAGAACCAGAAAGAAGAGCTATTTACGATAGGGGTAAGAAAATTAAGTTCATTGAAATCATTAAGTCCAAAGGGACTCATGTACCAAAGCGGAGTAAGCAAGAATGGTCTATTCCTGTAGCTGTAGGTCCCATATTATTTGTGCAAGTGGTTCTTATTTATCTCAAAAATTTTACACTGAAAGTTGTAATGCTCTTTAATTTATTGTAGGTGTTGCGGAATCTGTGCAAGTTGAACAGGCATGGAGTGAACTAAATGATCTTTTGGCGCAACTTCAACAGAAAGTTGAAGCAGCAACGAACACGATCCGATGCAGCGCCTGCGGAGTACGACACAAAAGAGTGAAAGTAGACAGACCAAGTTATGCTGCTCGAAATTGTGCCAATTGTAAAATTCATCACGCAGCTAGAGAAGGTGACATTTGGGCAGAAGCACGATGTTTCGGGTTTCTTTGGCATTACTATGCATGTATGGAAGGCGCTATCTATGATATCACGGAATGGGCCGGCTGCCAAAAAGATAGTTTAAAACATCTTAAGCCCGACTCTCATCAAGTACAATATCGCATCGCTTTGGGTAAACAAACTACTCAGACACGCAAAAATAACACCGCCAGATCCGAAAGACTGCCTCCAGATCTCGAAAATCTCCTGAACAGTTTCTACGGAAATCACGACAATTCTAGTAGCGCTAAGCGCAGAAATAAAAAGTCTAATAAGTAGCTTTTAATACTATAACAATTTGTAATAGTTTAATATTTAAATAACAATCTGTGTTACACAATAATAAAAACTTGGAATAACTTTTGTCTTTTTTAATATAAAGTGCATTCCACACAAAATAAGTTAACATTAAATATATATATTTATGTGAGATAAATTATGCTCTAATTTTAAATAAAGAAGAAATTAAAAAGGCAATTTAAAAGATTTATTTTCCTGTCAATACCATACAAATTGTATTTCAGGTAATATCCTTTCTTAATTCAAATTGTTTATTACTTATATCACAATAACAATAAAAATCATTCTAAAACTCCATCCAAAAAACATAATTGAGGTATGCTATCTATCGCTGCTAATAAATCCTTCTTTAATATTGTCTTCCTTTTTGTGCAATTAGTAAATCTCACAGACTCTCTGGTTAAAAGTTGCAAGAAAAGTTCCTACACATATAAATTAGTAAAAACATTTTAACGAAATGTGCGACATCCTACACTTACTGTTGCCTTAGTAACTGCAAAAACGGAATCGTTACTTATTATTCCAATTTCACCATCCATTTTTATTATACTTTTTACTCTACTTAATGGCAATTTAACTAATTTTGGTTTTTCTGCAACCGTATTTTTTTCCTGATAAACATCTCCAAGAGAAGACCCATTGCTCACTTCATTTTCAAAAGGAATTTCGGTTTCAATAGTTGTTTCAGACCCGCTTTCATTTAAAATTCCCTCAGTATGAATGATAATCTCTTCTTCCATTTAAATACTTAATGTAAATCACGTTTGGTAATTATAAAAACAATTTATTTAAAATCTAAGTTATAGGTTAGATTATGTTGACGATATCATTATTATTGATTTTGTAGCTTTTATTCAGCCAATGCAATGATAATATATTTTATAAATGAGTTGCTAAGATAATTATGCATAGGTAGGGCCAGCGGGGCTCTAGACAAAAAACGCTCCAAAATAGTTTTACCTATTAATGATTATGTTTTAGGGTAGAAAAAAAAACTTCTGTGTTGAGCGGGCAGTTCCTCCGACCTATACTGTAGTGCAAAGCCGGAGGGCAGGGCATAAAGCCCTCTCCAGTCTCCTTTCAGAAATCGTGAGAATGAGTGGGTGGTATGGTTAGGTAGAGAAAGATGAGACGGACGAAATTAAGATAGAAGAGAAGTGAAAGATTATCTCTGGAATATTACTTTCCCAGCATTTACCTGTGATCCAAGGAAACCACAGAAAACTTAGACTAGAACAGACGGACCCGAATTCGAACCGGTGACCTCCCGAATGCTAAGCAATGATCTACAGCACTAGACCACGATATTTGAAATATATATATATATATGTATGTTATCATACAAAAGAAACTAACGCAATCTAATCACACCCTAATCTAATATAATAAAATAAAAGAACATCGCCGAAACAATAATTAGGTTAGGCTAGGTTAGGGTGAGGTTATGTGTGTTTCTTTTCCATGATAATACTGGGATTTTAACTATATATATAGAAAAGGATCTCTTCCACCCTTAAACATCTAGTTCTACTCTAAAAAATAGCATGTAGTACGTAAAAGACTTTTTAGACTGAATTTGTCTGTAGTCCCACTTATACATAATTACTCTTACTAATTGTAAGAAAACAAATGAACTATTTAATTACCGAATATTTTATTTAATGTTATTTACAAAGCCTTTTTTATTAGTAACTGTTACGCCAATGCTCAGGGATTTCTTTCAGATCCAGCATGATGAGGTTATAAATCAAGTATTATTTATATTTGCATCAGTAAAAACTTTAAGAAAATTTACCACTAGGAATAATAATTAGTTAATTTGGTATTTAATAAAAACAATTATTCTTTACTATTACAACAACATATGTTCCACACAAATACTTTGAAACAAAAGGGAAAAAGGAAATAAAACGAAAGAGTCTTGCCTACAGCGCCTCTACCTTGAAGTATTCTTCATTATGGGAATTAAACATCTAAGGTCCTAAGTTGGATACATGGATATTGCCATTTTGATGTGAAGTGACAGTGAATTTTATTAATAATCGTTAAATAATTTAAAATAAGTTCTAGTTAATTATTGTTACTGAAACATTAGTTATTATTTAAAGTCACCAAACATCTACAAGTAATTAGTAAATTGCAGTTTATCGTGAATAGGTTGTTACATTTTGTGCAGTGTTTGGAGATGACTAGTTTTATAAATAATTTTTAAGAAATGTATAATAAAATGTGATTATTTTTGTGATTCACAATGGTGTTTGTGAGCATTAAAATGTGACTTTTGCTTTTGTTTACTTTACCGGTTGCAATTATTTCTAAAAAAATGGCGCAAAATTCAAATTATAAACATCTAAATTTAGTTCGTGTAAATGATTAACGGTAATGTAATTACTAATAAAAAATAGTGAAATAATTACCAAGCATTTATAATTCATAATGGATCCGATTTTAAGCAGGCTTGGTGATGTTACAATTCAACGATTAGAAAAACCCAAGAAACCACTTCTTCCAAAGCCTGAAGATGTCGAGATCCAAAAAATTGAAAAAGATAAAGAAAAAGAAGAAAAGAAGGTCCCTGAAATGGCACCTTCCAGAGAATCTCCATACATTAGACGACCTATTGAAACTGATACAATGAATAGCAAAAGAACTATAAATTATCCAAATGAAATGCTTGCTAAAAGAACAAAATTTGATGACAGTGAATATATTGAAAATAAGTCTAATCCATTTGATGAAAGACTTGAGTTTGAAGATCATATGTTTAATGATTTTAGTGATGAGGAAATAACAGACTTTGAAACTGAATCAGAATTTGAATCTGATGGTGAGATAGGTGAAACAAATGAAAATATTAACCCAGTATGTGGAGAAATAAAGACAAGTGAGATTAAGGAAGAGGTTGAGGAAACAGAAACAGATGCAGAAGGAGAACCTGCCGGAGAATCTGCAGGTAAGATGCTTTTACTGATATTCAGAATTATTACGGATGTGTTTTTAAATATTAATGTTATCTTATATATAGTAGATACAGAATTTTTTGAGAAATTGGTGGAGGAAACAAGTCAAAATGAGATTCCTTCAACTTCCCAAGCTGTTGCTATAAAGGAGGAAGAACCTGCTAATGATCCGGAAGACTATGAATATGACATAAAAGAAAAACTCAAAGAAATGGGTGAAATTAGTTTTGAAACTGTCAAAAAAGAAGATAAACCAAAAAAATCAGAAGTTACTACAGAGACTGAAGTTTCTGTGGTGGCAGCCAAAAAGAATTCAGATGAAGAAGTTACAATAGAAAGAAAAGGGGGAGTGAACATGCGACGCAACATTAGAGAAGTCATGGATGAAGCCAAGCTTGATGAATCAACCTTAGCTGCTCAAAGACAGGAGATGGAACGTTTAAGAAGGGTGCAGGAACAGCAGAGAATTATAAGAGAAGTTCAAAGACAGGTTGCTCAAGAAAGAATGCAAAATAAAGTTTTATCTTTATTGCAAGGCAACAAACCTGGTAAGGCTCAGTTATAGTTTATTTATTTATTTTTATTTGCAATCCATATAAACTACGATGTTTACTAATATAAATTATATATTCAGGAACGTCAGGTTCCAAAATAGGCAATACTGTGTTGGTGAAATTGCCAAATGGTGAAACTAAACCCATGACAAGAATAGCAAAACGTCCTTTCGATTTAGTCCGAATCCCAAAACCATCAAATGTACCGAAACCTGCCAATCGTAGTCTAGTATCAGTGCGAAGGCCTTCAAATTCTGGTCAACTAACGCCTTCTGTAAGTATTGCCCCAGTTAACAAAAAACCGGTGCCACTCTTCAAACCGCCGTCTGAAGAAGCAGAGTATGATTCCAGTAGATATATAAAACCTCCGCCAAAACAAAAGCGTAAGTCATTTATTTCATTATTTATACTTTTATTAATGAACGTTTATTGTGTACGTTTTAAAGATCGCGATCCTGATCGCCCAGGAGTTCCCACAATCGACCTCTCTTCTGATGATGATTGCATCGTTTTGTCTGAATCAGATGGAGAACATGAAGAAGTCGAAGAAGATCCGTCCAATTCGGGAATGCATACAAACGATGAATTTAACCAACCTGATGAACAAGGGCGTGTGGTGGTTAACATAGGTCATCCAGAGGGCGAACAGGACATTTATCTTGCCCCTCAAATTGCTCGTATCATAAAACCTCATCAAATTGGCGGTATCCGTTTCATGTATGATAACGTTGTTGAAAGCATTAATAGATTCGAAACGTCATCTGGTTTTGGTTGTATCTTAGCTCATTCAATGGGACTCGGTAAAACTCTACAAGTGGTATCGTTTTCGGACGTTTTTTTGAGGCATACTACTGCAAAGACTATTCTTTGTATAATGCCGATTAATACTTTACAAAATTGGCTAGCGGAATATAATATGTGGCTCCCCACTGAAGAGAATGCAGTTAACAGCCCTTTGCATACCTATGGTGAAGTTAGACCGCGAACGTTCAATTTGCACGTACTAAACGATAGTCACAAAACACTTAGTGCGCGAGCAAAAGTGATACATGAGTGGCGAAGTGGGGGTGGCGTACTATTGATTGGCTACGAACAATTCCGATTATTATCGCAGAGAAAGCATCCCCGATCCAGGTCCAGGAGAAAACCGAATCCAATCAAAGATGCGGAAGACGAAGATAAAAACAGGAAGCTCTTTGACGGTAAGTAAACAGATGTTGCGTTACAAGTGGGGTAATTATTGTAATGCCAGAAAATTGAAAATAAAATGCAAGTAATGAATATTTGTCATTTCTGTCCTTTCTTATATGAATTGGAAAAAAAAACAAGTTAAACTGGGACGAAAAAATGTTTTCTAATTCCAACATCGACGTTTCGCCCTAGGTTGCACGGTTTTATCAAGTAGGTTTTTAGGTCAATTTTTAATATCTCTACGTTGTAAGGATTTATTTTCAAGATACATGTTAGTATAATAAATTAACAACATATAAACTCTAGTAGATGATTGATAACAGCAATAATTAAAATAACTGGTTAAAAAGACATTCCAATTAGTCTTTTTAACTTGTTATTTTAATTATTGCTGTGATCGATCATTTACTATAATAATATATATCTACCTCAAACATAAATCTTCATATCGTAGAAATATTAAGAATTGACCTAAAAGATCTACCTCGATAAAGCCTTGCAACCTAGAGCGAACGTCGGTATTGGATATAGTATTAGAATAAATCACTTTTTCGCCCCAATTTGACATTTTTTTTCGAATACAAGTAAATATTATCTCTACAATATATAATATAATATGTATTTATTTTTGTCTCAGACGTTCACGAAGCGTTAGTTCGCCCCGGTCCAGACCTAGTAATCTGTGACGAAGGACACAGAATTAAAAACTCACACGCTTCTATATCGCAAGCTTTAAAACAAATGCGCACGAAACGTCGTATAGTTCTCACGGGTTATCCGTTGCAGAACAGTTTGATGGAATATTGGTGCATGGTAGACTTTGTAAGACCTAATTATTTAGGTACCAAATCGGAATTCTGTAATATGTTCGAACGACCTATTCAAAACGGTCAATGTATCGATTCTACAGAAGCAGACATTAAACTAATGCGTTATCGTGCTCACGTTCTTCACTCTCTACTGGTAGGATTTGTACAAAGGAGATCACACGCTGTTCTACAAACTGCTCTGCCACAAAAAGAAGAGTATGTCTTGTTGGTCAGAATGACACCATTTCAAAGAAAATTGTACAACACTTTCATGAATGATGTGGTAAGGGTACAGTCAGTACCAAATCCTTTGAAGGCATTTGCTGTTTGCTGTAAGATCTGGAATCATCCCGATGTTCTTTATAATTTTTTGAAGAAACGAGCAGGAGGTGAAGCAGTTGATATTGACTTGGAAGAGGTTCAAACGAATGCTGACGGTACCCCGAATACAAATACTAAAATTAAAAAAGGAACTCCCAAAAGGAATAATAGTTCAAGAAGTAAGAAAGCTGGTACTAAACCAGCTGCTTCTATTACACCTTATTCTCAAAACGACAATAGTAAACCAAATAATCAGAAGAAAGGAAAAGGCGGTAATCAACCAAACGTTCCAGAAGAAAATCAACAATTGTCTGGTCAAAATCAACAACAAAATATTAATTTTAATCAGCAACCCAGTACAGGAAATTTTGCTTGCCAAACCATTAGTCAGCAAAATATTCCTATGGAGCAACCACAGAATCAAATAAGTAGTACTAATCAAATGAGTTTCAGTAATTTTGTTGCTAACAATCCAGGCACTTTCGTAAATACAACCCCAGACTTTAATAAAACCCAGTATCAAACTAATGGCTCGCCCAGTAATCAACCTATCCATAAGATCGACCAATCTCAACAATTCCATAACTACGGCGATAATAGTTCTTCTTTTTCTCCAGACAATTCCAATTTTTTCAAGACATCTCAAAATGATCAACAAAATCAAAATTTTACTAGTTCATATCCGTTGCAACAAAACACACAAAATTATCAAGAATATCAGCAAGGTGTGCAAAATCAAAACTTCCAGGCCTTTCCTAACCAACAACCATCTAATTCTGCCAATATTCAAAGTCAAAATTTCAGTCAGTTCTCGAATTTACAGCAACAGCAGCAACAACAACCTGTTCAAAATAATGAACCATTTCAAAGTCAACCGCAGCAGCAAACTACAAGTACATATACTGATCCAAGTACATCACAAAACCAACCAGGCAACTTCACTAATCAGCAAAATAATTTCACTAATCCTCAAAACAACTATATCAGTCAGCAAAGTAACTTTCCTAATCAGCAGGGCAGTTTTCCAAGTCCGCAAAGTAACTTTGCTAATCAACAAAATACGTTTCTAAATCAGCAAAATAATTTTCCCAGTCAGCAAAGTAACTTTCAGAATCAGCAAGGTCCTATTCCTAATCAAACAACCAATTTTCCTGCTCAGCAGGGGAACATATTAGTTCAACCAAACAGTTTTTCAAATCAACAGGGTAATTTCACAAAACAAGGGAATTTACCAAGCCAACCAAATTTAACAAACATAAACAATCAGTTGGGTACATTATCAGTTCAACAAAGTGGTTTTTCAAACCAGCAAGCTAATATGACAAACCAGCAAACGAGTTTACCTACTCAACAACCGAATTTTCCAAATCAGCAGGTAACAATTCAAAATCAACAAAACAGTTTTGCAAATCAACAACAACAAAATTTTGGCAATATGGAAAATGATTTAATGAATCCGCAAAATAATACTACCAATCAGCAGAATTCATTTCCAAGTCAAATACAACAGGTTCGCACATTCTCTAATAATTTTTCTGAAGCCAATAATTTTATCAACCAAAATCCTAATCAAAAAACTAATTACGGAAATATTAGTCAACCTATTGAGAATTTTCAAAACCAGGACTTTGCAACATGTGATAACCAGAGTTCATTTTCTTCATTTCCAAAACCTAATAATCAAGGCTTTAATTATGATGCAGAACATTCGTCATCCAACTCCAATTTCGTTCGGTTTGAACAAAGTAAC
The DNA here is from genome assembly GCA_963921985.1 of Agrilus biguttatus. Lineage (NCBI taxonomy): Eukaryota > Metazoa > Arthropoda > Insecta > Coleoptera > Buprestidae > Agrilus > Agrilus biguttatus. The sequence continues at coordinate 10,230,839 of OY998120.1, forward strand.
TGGGGTCAACAAAATACCAACTTTGAGCAGAAGCCCAGCTATTTTACGAACTTTCAGACTCCAGCCCAAACTGGTGGTAATAGTGCTAACAGTTGGATTAAAAAAGAGGACGATATTAAGCCGAAAATAATTAACAGCCCTATTAAATGTGAGAACAGTAACAGCAGTATTGAACATAAGCCAAAAATTAATATAATTAGTGATATTAAAATTGGAAATGTATTTAGTGGTACTTCTTGTATACCTGAATCTAAAAAGATTAATATTTTGAGCGATGTTAAGTTGGAAATAAAGAAAGAAGAAACTCTAGAAGAAAAGTATCGCCCTCCTTTACAATTTGGACAAAATAATTATCAACAAATTGGTGAAATTAAAACTGATAATTTTCAACAACTTGGTTCATCGTTAGATGTAAAGAAAGAAGAAATCAAAGATGAAATTACAGAAGAAGAGGAAGTTAAAGTAATTAACGACAGTACTCCTATTTCTAAATTAAAAGATGTTAAGGACGATGGGATTCCTTATGATTGGGTAAGCACATTTTTATTAAATTTAATCAAATTCATTTTTTATTTTGTTTACTGGCATTTTAGGCTGTGGAATTATTGAAAGACTATGCTCCCGGAATTATTGAAAATTCAGCAAAAATGGAAATTCTTTTCTGTATTATCAAAGAAAGTATTACCTTAGGTGATCGATTATTACTATTCAGCCAATCATTGATTACATTGGACTTAATAGAACAATTTTTACAATCCAATAATGTACCAGGAGAAACTCATAATTGGGCTAAAAACGCCAATTACTATAGTAAATAATTCATTTAGGATTAAGAGTTCTTTTTTTATACTATTTTGTATCTAATTTTTTAGGATTGGATGGTTCAACGAGCGCTCTTGAAAGAGAAAAATTAATAAATGAGTTCAATTCAAATTCGAAGATTTACTTATTTTTGGTTTCTACTCGAGCCGGCTCTTTGGGAATAAATTTGATAGGCGCAAATCGTGTTGTTGTATTGGATGCCTCTTGGAATCCTTGTCACGACACTCAGGCTGTGTGCAGAGTATATCGATATGGTCAAAGAAAACCGTGCTTTGTGTATAGATTGGTTATGGATCACTGCCTCGAAAAGAAGATTTATGATCGACAAATCAATAAGCAAGGTAATTTACAATAAGTTAAATATAACAATTATAGTTCTGTTAATTTCGTTACCCTTTTACAGGCATGTCTGATCGCGTTGTTGACGAATGCAATCCTGACGCAAACCTTACCATGAAAGACGTTAGTTCGCTATGTTTTGATGATAAAGAGGAAGTAGAAGAAAAGGACTGGTCGTCTGTCAAAGAGAACTATATAGACATCGTATTACAGAAAGTTCTAGATCAATATGGTAGACGTTTAAACAAAGAACCGTTTCAACACGAATCTCTATTAGTAGATCGAAAAGAAAAGCAACTTTCTCAACAGGAAAAACGACTTGCTAAAAAGGGATATGAAAGAGAAAAGCAAGCATCTAGACAGCCTGCCTTCCAAACAGGATCTCGTAGTCACAGACCTGTTGCTTCTGTAAGACCTATGCAACAAGGAGGTGAAAGGGTATCTAGATGGATACCAGCTGAGCACTGGCAGAGACAAGGAATGACTGCCCAAGAAATGATTCTACCTTTGGATGTGGTTATACCAACCAGTCAGCCTGACAAAGGAAATATAGTGCTTAAAGCGGGTAAGTAATAGAAGTGCCAGACCAAAACAATTATTGTAATCTTAACACTCTTGTTCTAATTTTCAGGTCAAAAAGTGCTTGTATTGAAGTCTCCTAAAGGAGTCTATATGCAATTAGAAAATGGGAAAATAGTTGCAATAAAAACCGCAATAAAAGTTAGAGGTAAAGCTGAAGATAATGAAAACGCTAAAGGAGGTGCTGTAAAGTCCAATTTTCCTCCAAAGACTCACCCTATGATGCCTAATCTGCCACAGAAACGTCCACCTAGACCTCCTTTATCCCATGGTGTCAACGCTCCTACTAAACTCAATGTCCGGAGTATAAGACAGACGGTTCCTAATCTTGTATCTCGTATTCAAAGCGTTAATCGAAAAATAAACGTGGCAAAAACAAAACCTTATCAAATTGGACAAGAGATTGTGAAGGGTGTTGGAATGTCTAAAGATGGCGAATTGTCTTCACCTACCCCTGTGTCACCTCAGCAGCAATTAATTCAGCAACATCAACAATACCGACAATCACAACAGCACCAACAACAATCAAAGATAGGTAGTGAAGACTTTGCCCGTCTTCAAAGACACAATTTTTCGTTTGGAGAAAAGTCTGAATTAAACAACAAAGTCATTAAATTTCAAAACAGAGGAGACGTACAGATTACGAAGGTGCCTCCAGTTAAAGCTAAGGTAGCCCCTAGATCGTCTACCTCAATGGAGAACCGAGGGAATGTTACTTCAACAACTACAAAGGCTGCAATTGGGTCTGCTATTGAGCAACTGGAACAGTCAACAAGTCAAATGATTAACGAAGCGACCCAGAGAATACAGGTAATATAACTGTTGTGCAATTTAAAACACTGGTATTTTCACAATATCCTTTTTTACAGGATATTTCTGAAATGACGCAATCATCGTCATATTCCGAAGAGGAACCTGATCAAGAACCTCCTCCAGAAAGTGAGTCAGCAAACGAAGAGTCGTTTTGCATGTCAGAAACAGAAGAACTTGAAGTTCCTGAAGAATTGGAGGACGAATTTGAAAATGATCCTGAGCAACAACATGAACATCCAACCACAGGAGATGTACAAGAACAACCTAAACCTGAACAACAACAACAGCAACAACCCCCTCCTCCAGAATATCACGCCGGTTACGGCAATTATTACGCCTACGGTAACATACAACCTTATCCTCACCCTCATCCTCCCCCTCCTCCTCAAGGTTATCCTGCTTACGGACCTCCACAACACCCTCCTTATGAAATGATGGCGTATCCACAACCTCCCCATCAGCAACCTCCTCAATATAATTACGCAGTATATCCGCAAGGTTATCCACAGTATGCTCCGCCTCCTGGGGCGCCTCCGTATGATTATGGAGCACCTCCTCCACACCCTCCTCCGCAACCGATGTATGCATACCCTGCACCATACCCTCCTCAACAATACGCACCTCCACCTCCACAAGGGGCATATCCACCTGCAGCACCTCCTCCACCTCCTAATTATGAGTACCAGTACCAAAACCCACCACCGCATGGACAACCACCACCGGCCACAACCCCTTACTATCAAAATTCGTAATTCATGTGTGAACGAAAGTGGTATTAAATGAAAGATGGTTGAAATAAAAAATCAGGTACGTCCATTGCCAGCAATTGTGATAAAAATTGTCTAGAGAGAGTATATATTTTTTTTCCAAAAACGAAAATGCTACTAGTTTGCAAAAAATGAGTGGTGTAAACAAAATGTGCCGAAAATTTTAATTTGTAAGGTAAACGGGCAATTCTCATATCTGAATTTAAGAAAAAGTGACGTAAAATTATTCGCATTTTTAAAATATGAAGCGCAATGTTTTACTTGTAAAATTAATACTCCGGGAAAGGTATTATTATAAATAAAAAGAAAAAGTGGTTTTTCAAGTTGTAAATAAATTTTATTTCGAATTCTAATAACTTTATGCTCATATATTTTCTTGTAATACATTTTTATTTTGTTTTAACATTCAATCTCCTTAAACAGCATGTTTGTTTTTTGTATTCTTTAGTTATCACTGAATTGAAAATGTGAAGATTCTCATTTTATACATGTTTACACATATATTTTAGTACAGCTTTCAGTAACGTTTGACTTTGATTGTGTATTTAATTTTTTAAAGAGTAATTAGTGTTTCCTGTATTTGATTCTTTATCATATTGCTCGAAATTGTTATTACACTTTATGACAATATATTATTTTAAAAGAAATATTCTACAATTATTGTTTTAACAGCATGACAGCCTGAAGGCAAAAAATTGGAGAATGAAAAATAAATTAATGTATATATTTTATATATTAGTTGTGATCTGTGGATGTAAAACGAATGTTAATTCTTCAATAATCAAATACATTATTATAATATAATACACAGAAATCATTTTATTAAAACATTGTTTAAAATAAAATCACCCGAGTCGTTTCTGTTTCGAAAATACTTTAGAATTGACTGATTTTCGGCTGGCAATGGACTTGATTTTATTTTCTTTTAAAGAAAAGTAAATTGGATGGTGCAATGTAACTTGATTTATTGTAATATTCTTTTTTTACTGAAATCATTGAAAAGGATCTGAAAAAGTTATGCGGACTGAGATTGTAGACGTTCGAATTTTGTAGCCGTTTAGTATTAGAGACAAAGCTTGGTAGCTAATGTAATATGATAGCCATTTTAATAAGTGTGTGCTGAATGTACTTTTCCTTTTGTGATTCGACTTGTCATGGAACTGACTTTTTTACTTACAAAAATTTATCTTACTACTTTTTAAGAATAAGTATATTTCATTGTACATTTATTACTATTAGTGATATGTATTATTATTATTATTATTATATTATTATTATTATTAAGTAGCATGTAATAAAATCTTGATATAGTAATTCTTTTTTATCTTACACCTTTTTTTGAAAAACTATAAGAAGTATATAATATGTATTGTCAAGTAAATCTAACTGATTATTATCTAATGCATACAAGAAAACATTCTGTGGGTTTGATAAAATAAATTATGTTTCGACAATTTGTAATTTAGACAAATCTGAAAATTTTGAAAGAAAAAGAATTCATGTTATTTAAAAAAATACATGTTTCATTTATACATTTAATTAAGTCCACGTTTGTCATTTTGCTGGACACTTGGTGCACTGTAGGACCCTTATAATCAACTCAATCCAACATGATAAGGAAAGTCGTCAGTCAACATCTGATGGTTTTCACAGTTATATGGTGAGTTACTTTTGGATGATTGTAGGCTAAATTTCAGTATTACCACCACAGAGGGTAATGAGATATGGTAGGTTTTGACTTGTAAATCAACTTCATAGATTTTGAGGGGATTTTTACCGTTGTAAAAAAAACAATTTTTGAAGGTTTGAAGAAATAGAACTGGAACCAAGGCTTAACTCGGGGTTATCATCAAAACCAATATCAAAATTAAAGGGCAGTCAATTTGGGGTAAAAGCTGGCTGCATTAGGCTATTTTTTTTAAATATAAACCAGTTCCCATAGTTTAAGAATTTGGTCTTGTTACTAAATTACACAAAAGGTAAATGTAATGAAATGCACTTTGAAATATATAAATTAATTTCATAAATGAATGATAATCAATAAAAAAATGATAACAGATAATTTCCATTCAAAAATTAAAATTTTGCTAAGCACAGTATGGTACGAGATGACTACTAATTCGTAAACTATTTCAAAATTCAAATTCACCCAACAAAATTAATAAGATGAATAATAAAATTAAATGAACAAATATATGGTATTGCTTATAACAACTTACCTGTAATATACCAATGGTTATTGTGCACTAGAAACACTTTGCACTCTTGCACAAGAAGTTTATGTTATATAGCACTGTTAAAACACTAGTTATAAACTAAATACTTTGTCCATACACAAGCAGGATTTGTTATCGCGTTTATAATCGGCTCTCATGTTCGTCAAAGCATTTATTGAATTTTTTTCATCATTTACTTTTTATTAATACCCAATGGTATGTAACATAAAAAGTTTTTGTACACTGAAAAACGAATAGGATGTTTTCAGTCTATAATACAAGATAAGAAATGATATATCTAGAAAAGGGTCACCTTGTTGAATGAATGTATAATTTAAATAGACAAAAACGGTAAAATACACACTTATTTTTATAACTTGAGATGATATTAAAAATTAAATTAAGGTGAATCGTAAATTATAAATTAATAATCACATGTTGAATTAGACATATTTTCAATAAAATAAGTTTGTAACGGAAACGATTTTATTATTATTACATATAAAAAAGTCGTAAAACACAAAATGTAATACAATGTGCACTTACTGTACGAGATCTAATTCTAAAAATAACTGTACAATATTTACAAAAAAACTCGGGGATACTAGCAGACCTTTGGTATTTTCCAGCTATCACACATAAATGAAAGAAAATGTACAACTGAAATTTCATTCGTTAAGATTTCCTACATTTTCCTGAGAATCCTAACTTCTAAAGAAAAATGACAAAATATTTTAATCGAAACAACAAAACATTTTTTCACTTATGTACACGAAAACAAAAAAAAAAGTAGATTTCTTCTTAAGTACTCAAAAAAAAAACAGTCTTACAAAATACTTATTACGATATTTACAATAATAGTAAATTAGGTGAATCTTACACAGCAACTATTTTACTAGGATCTACTTTAACTCTGATGAACATTGTATCGTCTTTCATGAAATGCCTTTTTTTGAGCATTTCATGAGAAATGAATCTTGGAAATCCAAAACCTAAGGAATCCGGTTCCTTGCTAGGCCTTTGAAAATTCTTCCAGGTGGGATCAGGAATAAAACTTTCTACGATATTGCAAGCTTTTTCGGGACAAGTTGACTGATCAAAAAGAGTAAAAGAAACCGAATGTGCAAAAGGCCATCGTAAAAGAGCATCATATTCTCCTGGCAAAATTTTAATGTAAACAGAAATGTGACTATCTTCACCCGTTCCATTTCCGTTGGGAAATAATGAAGCCTAAAAAAAGTAAAAAATACAAATTTTATTTAAAAATAAAATGGTTGAAAACAGCTATCAATGTTTTATTTACCTGAAGTTTATATCCGTACTGACTAGTATAAAATGGTGGAGAAACAAGTTCCATGCCTTCTTTTGTTTTAGCCTCGGCCATTTTGGACGTAAAATCGCTAATTTTCCAAATGAGAGTGCCGGAATAATTGAGAGAAAGTCTTGATAAAGCTGTCTTTAAAGAAGCGATTTGGTGTTGTTGTTTTGTTACCATATTACACATAAGAGACAAATGTTGTTGACAGTTTTCTTCTAAATGTTTTTCCATCGAATACCGAGGTCCCTGAAGTAACGAAAACAAATACAATAAATATAAATTACCATGGCGAATTAAGTTTGTAAAATAATGGTTTCTTATAATTAATTCATTTAGTTAGTTACATTTCGTATATAATTTTTATTCACCTTGAATCGGCATCCTGCATCTTTGAAGTTACAATTCAAAACAGAACTGGTACAATGGTCCTTTAGGTGCACTTCAACCTCTTCCCTGGCAAGAACAGTTGCTTCACACCTATTAGGGCATACCACAGGAACTCTGCCACATTTATTATGATGTACAGCCAAAGTGTCTGCAACGAATTCTTTCGAACAGTATCTACAAGGCAGAAGTCGTTTTAAACACTCTCCCGCCTTGTGTTGACTCAGATGTCTTCTTTGAACTTTTAGACCGCACTTATTTTCGCAGTAAATTGGCTCGAAACCACAGTTTCCGATGTGGTTCTGAAAAAAAAAATAAACAAAAACATTAACAATTATTCGGTAATTGAAGGAATTGGAATCTAGCAATTTATTTATTTGATAAAAATTCAACTTTAAGGCAGTTCTTATACACGTAGTGTAGATTTAATTATAAAATAGATGTTTAAAAAGGTAAATAAGTCACAGGGGCTTTAGGGGTTCGAGCCCCATCCTCCGAAATTGAGTTTAATAATTTCCCTCTACTTTTTGGACAAGAAAAAAACGAGAAGAATTGGTATTACACTATAGCTGCAATCAGCATTTCTTTGTATTTTTTATATTGGCCATAAAATTTAATTATTCATAATCAACAGGAATAATTATATTACATAAGTACATCTAAATGTTTGACAAGGTTTAATTTATGATCAATATTTCGTAATATCGTTATTAAATAAAGATGTTTGGCATAAAACTTAAAAATAAAATTGGAACATGGACTGCAATTATAGAAAAGGTTAATAAATATTTTTATAAGAACCCCCACCCCCCAAATATTTTCTCCGTTCGTCACTGATAAGTAAATAATATAATAGGTAATTCAAAGTTTTAGGAGCTGTGTTATAAAATAATGGGATTTTACGAAAATATAGTAAACTAAAGGAAATAATTTGATAACCTTTGTCGATTCTTTTTTAACTTTTCTCCTTTTTTTCATTATGAATTATATCCATCAATTAGCAAAATATTGTAGCCGAAACTCCATAAAAATAACCCGGGTTTATTTACTTGATCGCACGTGTTGCGTACGTATATAGGTAGAATAACAAACATTCGTCAAGGATGTGTGTGTGATTTTAGGTTACTTACCTCCAAAGTTTCACCTGTAAAATCTTTGTTACAAAAGTCGCACCTGGCTCTTCTTAGCGGGCATGTGTACTTAAGATGGTCCTCCATAAGAACACGCGGAATCTGTGCTCCACATTTGCTGGTACATGGCAAGGCATCATGCTTACAGGTATTTAGGTGAGCCTGTAAACGACAAAAGAGAAAGAAAATACAAATTAAGAACGTCTACCGCTTACAAATAAACTAGAAATATAATGTACACGACACTGACTTCCATCGCTTAGGGACTTAGCTACGTACTAGATTGTTGCTTAAACTAATAACTGTGAACATACTCATTTACATTTATAATAATTATTTGTTTGTGTGGGAACTAAGCAGTAGCACTAGTTAGTACTATGTAATATACACTTTGCTTTAAATTCAACAAAAAATGAAGATAAAAATATAAATATGGAATCAACAGAAACAACTACTCCGAGGGCTAATACCCCTACCGGTATTGATTTACACTGTTGATTCCGAATGATTATTAGACGAAGATATAACATATTCAATAAAGAAGGAATTAAAATCCTTATTCCTCTAAATATTAAGATCAAAGATCTCAGATTTGGAACGCGTCCTACCAAGTAGGCACAACAAACCGAAAGCCATATCCCACGACCGGTTTCGACCTATCGGGTCTCATCAGGTGGGCGCTGGCAGAAAGCCCTTTACAGGCTATATTTTAAATATAAATATAAATATGGAATCAACAGAAACAACGCGTTCCAAATGTGAGACCTTTAATTTAAATATTTACACGAATAAGGAATTTAGTTCCTTCTTTTTTGAAAAAAGGAAGAGTTTGGGGAATCATCAAATTTTTTGAACTTCTATTATAGAAAGTATCAAAATTCCAAGCTATTATTTGAAATTGTCATGAACAATCGCGGCTTTCTTAAATTAAATATTGAGAAGTGTAAAGCAACGGTTATTGGGACAAAAAGTGCGCGAGAAAAAATATTAAAGGGTATAAGTGTGATATTATTATTGATAATAGTCTTATTGAAATGGTAAATAATGTTAAATAATTAGGAGTAATAATAACTAGTGAACTAAAATGGTCTGGAGCATGCAAACTACGTATACAAAAAAATTTCAAAGAAGGTTGGAATAATTTGTTATCAATAAATGCAAAAAGACTATTTATAATGTAATAGTTCTCCCACATTTCAATTAGGTATCAACAATATTATATATGTGCGATTCCAAAGATATCAACAGAATGCTGGTTATTCAAAATAGAGTAATGAGGGCAATATTAATTGTAATAAATACACACCAATTAATGTAATGTTAAATAGGTTAGGTTGGATTAGGATAAGCAAGTTGATTAAATATAATGTTCTTGTTTTTATACATAAAATAATGATAGGAATGATGCCGCAATAATTTAATGAACTCATAATAATAAATGCAGACGTTCACTCGTATGACACTAGGATTAAAAATAATATACATTTAGAAAAGCACAATAAAACTTTCACACAAAACTCCATCTTTTAGAAGGGTGTGAAGGGTTACAACAATCTTCCAGAATATATAAAATCTAGGGATCTAAAACGATTTAGAAAAGAAATAAAGATATTGTTAGTAGTAGTAAGATTAATTGTTATTTTATAGTAAAACACTAGCAAAAGCTACAATAAAGGTATTATTATTATTATATATTTTTCTAAAATTCTAACTTGCTTCAGAAGTAATTTGAAAAAAAAAAACAAAATGTATGAGGCATTATTAAATTAATTAAAACATGTAGAACGAAATGAGGTTAAATGTTAGAGATGTAATAATTCACAAACAATTTAACTCCCAAAATAAAAACTATCCGGATAATGTTACACATATTCACCTATTTTAGTTTTATAAGTAAACTTCCTGCTCAATTCGCTGAACACTTAAATGTACTCGTAAATTTGTAATGATCTCATTAGGTATGCAGTGATTATACTGTATAGTGACTATTTAAAATAAATTAATGGTTTTGGTAACTTTAAAAAAAATCCCACCATATTTTTTCACCGTAAAATGGACATCATTTGCGCCAAATTATTATAAGATCTTATCCTATATTTATTAATAGATAATTACTTTGGAATTTATTAAAAATTTTAATAAGTAAAGTGAGGGTACAAATCTTGCATTCAAGTTGGAGTTTGTTTCCTCAGGAGCATCGGACTTTTGTAGGGTGGTTTAAACCGATAGTCATGATAAAAAGTAAATCAAAATTTAGCATCTGTGAAAAGGTGAGGGACATTCCTACGCACATTATATTACAACATACACTTCACTTTGTGTAATTTTTGATAACACTGCCGAAAGACCTTGATGAATATATTTAGGTATACAAAATGTTGTCATGCGATGATGACTATTAACAGTTGCGTAAATTTCAAATAATAGCAAATATTATACACACGATTGGAAATATCTTTTACCTTTAGTTTTCGCAATTCATCCGACCATTTGCATCCTTCTTTGTGATGAATGCAATAAACTACAGAACTCATTATTGCTTTTTCAGACTCGGGATCTGGGTATATCTGAAATAAAATAAAAATAATTGAAAACTTTAAAGAGAAATAGACATCTAAAAGACAAGGAAACTAGGAATAATCGTTGGTGGAAGCAGCTTTCAATCGTTGTAACCAATCTTCAATTTAATGACAAAAAACACACTTGAAGTTTCAAAGACCTTTTGATTGTAATTTACAACAATAGTGTTTCCCCATGCTGTGGCTTCATCGAATGATGACTCATTTTCCATCATGTCTTTGATACTTCAAGCGTGTGTTTTGTCATCTAATTGTTAAGCTAATACTTTTGTTTTTGCTTTTGTTATTAAATTATATTCTATAAATTAACTTAATAAATTTAAGAATAGAGACATATATATGTATAAATAAAGAAAATTACATTAACAAAATTAGTAATTTCACCTTAAATGTAAATTCTTCAGGACATTCCATTTTTTTTTTAATTCTAACTTCACATAAAACCAATTATTATATTTTTTATAACTGTAAACATGTTCACTGTAAGAAATTCAAAAACAAACTGCGTCAAAAGGATAACCAAAGGCCCCCAAAATTAAGGATAATTCAAAACAAGTGTGAACCAGTAATAAACTGGTTTGGCTTTTGAGTCATCCCTTAAAAATCACGATTCGTTTTACTGTCCGCACATCTGCAGAAATTTGGAAATTTAAATAGCATCCGTAAGGTGGTCAACAATAAATCCATAAATACAAATGTCAATTCTTAGTTCAAATAAATTCGGTTGCCGCCTCTAAAGAAAACAGCTTAATAACTGTGAAGAGTAGCTGTATAGAATCCTAAACTCCTTGAAAGTTCTTTCTTAAATTACCACCCAAACGGTAACCGAATTTATTGTTTAGTGTTTAAATACAATGAAATAAATCATTCTTCTGTTTATTGTTACCTGCTCATAATGGAGATTTGAAATCTACAGAGCTTTTGAAAAAATGTACTTTACCTTTCCATTACCAAAATAAGTAAAAATAGATCCGTAAAATTGATTCGGTGCGTGTATCAATAACAATAAATAAAGGAGCTTCTTCTAGTAAAATCAATAAAAGTGAAAATAATTGCCTGAACCTTTTGCTTAATTTATTCTACGAAAACTAATTATTATTTTTATGTATCAGTTAGTTGCCTTTTCAGATTTCTTTGCTAATGTTCGAGTAAGTGTAAGGAAATGAGCAACTGATAACATTTATTGAAGGAACTTATCATCAGAGTAATCCATTGTTAATGTGTTTGTAAGAGGCATTAAAAAATAAGATTGCTATATCACATATTTATCTCAAGTATGCGGAAGTAAGAGAAATTAAAAACCGTAAGTATAATATCTTAAAACCATTACGGGATAACTTCGCTTCACTCAACAAGTATGCATTAAGAATGCTTATAAAAGAGTTTATAAGCATTGTATGTAGTAATAAAGAAACAAATGGTTTTTCGAATATTAATGGCAGGTTCAAATACAATACATACAAAAAATATATTTATAAGTACCTATATTGAAATAAGACAAGTATTAACATTTGGCATATAATATGCATCTGGACAAAAGCATAAATGTAAAAAGGGTTCCAAGTTCGGTACTTAATGATGTCTAGAGTATCGAAATGAGTAAGTATCAAGTTCCACAGAAACTTACAACAAGAACTTACAATAGGAACGTACAACGTCCTTCAACATATTTAAAAGAAAGGTTATTAGATTTGCAGCTTGGCAAGTTTTAATAATCAATAAATTACGTTTAACGTGATGATGTTTAATACAAGCTTAAAATTTTACTTTACTAATTGTTCTATTTTAAATTGTAAGTTTTTGAAAACATTAATCCTTTTTAAACGCCTATCGATCAATTAAAAGGATAGGATACAATCGTCTCAAATCATTTGTATTTTTCAGATCCATTTTTATTCCAATATTAATGTTTCTTAGTCACTTAGAAAGGGTTTAGCTTTTTGACCAGTAAATGAGCGATAAAACTAGCAAACCTTAATAAGTCGAGATCTATTACAGGTTTGTTCATGAAATTTGGTTTTGTACGTGTTCAAGGGGGTCTTTATTAAACATGTGAAATTGCAAGGGTGTCCGTGTCCAGAGTAACTTGAAATGAAGAGATTCGATAGTGCAACGTTTTTGAAACATGACTCATAAAACTAATTTAAACGTAAAAAAAACACGTAAAATGTTTCACATTAATTTTCGATAACTCGACAATTGTTTCGATCGAATTGCGATCATTTCCAAGAGTAATTACACTGAGTGTAACTCGCAGTTCGATCAAAACAATTGTCGAAAATAAATTAATGTGAAATATTTTACGTGTTTTTTTACGTTTAAATTAGTTTTAACTTGAAATGGTTCGTGTAATATGCACACTACCGGTGTCGCACTTTTCTTTTCTGATCTTGTGGCTAACACATTGCCGTGTCTAGATTAATAAACAAATTGGACATAAATATCACCACGTATGATGTCGACTCAAATTAGTTTTAAGTAATATTATTTGTGTACTTTAATATAACTCTTTAACAAACCACCTTTTTGCTACAGGTTTTCCAACCTAATTATTATCGTATTAGAGTCCAATTGAAATTACAGTTAACTTATATGTTCAAATAGTTAACTTACGATTAATGGAACACTTGGTGAAACATTATTAACAGGAACAATACTTGTAATGTACCTACCTATCATCTATATATAAAATCATATTTAGTAACACTCTGTATATTAAAATTAATAATCTTTATAATTGATTAACAAATATTGCCGAGGAATTTGGTAATCAGCTATCATCCTTGTAAACAGCGTTCTATGTTCAATAATAATTATCAAGTAGATTCGATAGTTGTTTTCTTCTAAATATTTGTACTTTGGTTGATAAGGGCTAATTTCTCTTGGCAATAGAAAATATTTGAAGTCTGACAGATAAATGTACCAACTGGACTTTTATCTATACGTCACAACAATAGTTAATAAATTATCTGGTCAGTAGCAGAAAGTAGCAGTTTCTAAGTAATAGTAAAGCAGTAATAGAAAAGTAGTAGAATAATATACATCACAATCCGAACAAGTTAAACATTCCAAATCTTCTAATTCTTAAATTCGCCATTTTCATATAAAGTCAAATTCTTCTTTAGTGTTAATTTTAAACTTAAGTTAGTGTTAATAGATAATTGTAAAACAATAAAAATAAAGTAGTGATACCAAGACAGTTTAATTCTCTTCGGAAAACCAGAAGTCCATTACATACTCAAAATTGTAAGAACCAACCGTCAATATAATGGGCGTCTTGTAAACTATGGACCTGCAGTCAGTATCTATTTTGTTTCCCGTTGAATAATAATCATAGTAAGTACTTTGCGTAGATTGAGTTGTACTATACAAAGTACTCATTAGAAATGTTTTTATTTCTCGAAATTAGATTTCAGTTATTTGAAATACATTACGCTACAACTCCTGTTGAAATTCACTGAATATTGAAGTTATGATATTGAAATAATTGATTATTTTTGCACGTCTGTTGTCCACTATATAATCAAATCATTTTCAATGGAAACAATCTATAATGAACCGTTGGTTGTAAGGTTCGCTAGACATTCGTACCATCATGTATTCATAGCTTGCTTCGGCGAACGTGATCCAAGCAATTTACTCAAACGGCTTGCTCCCATGGAATGTATTCGTCATCATCGTAACATTATTTCTTGTAATTCATTTTGCTTGTGAGAAAATTTAACTGACTATGAGTACATTTATATAAAGAAGCATATTAACCTCCGAAACAACGACGATGTCGATGTTGCTTTATCTCAGCAATAATTACATTATTTATAAGTGTTAAACGTTGAAGGATGTAAGAATCTCAGCCGGTTTTTTTTAACTTTTAGTGTAACTAAACCTAGACGTCAATTTTTAAAAAATATAAAAAAAGAACTGGTGTTGTCCTTGTTCGGGTGTACAAGCCGTCGTCGGTTGGAATTGCTTCCTAACGTTTCGCTAGCACGAGTGGCGAGCTTCTTCAGAGGTCTATCCATTTTCGCTGTTGGTTGTAGTCTACAACGATAGAAGAAGCTCGCCACTCGTGCTAGCGAAACGTTAGGAAGCAATTCCAACCGACGACGGCTTGTACACCCGAACAAGGACAACACCAATTCATCAACTGGCCGCGAAAGCCTTAATCAATTTGTATAAAAAAAGAGTTGTGCTAAATTAATGTATTACTTCGCGAAATTCGTTATGAACAAAAACAAATTGGCACATTAATATAAGTTTTTCAAAACAAATTATCGTCTTCTTTTTTCTAAAAATTTCATACTTCTGAATTTTAAAAAAAAAGGCGGGGCTATCTTTAACCCCATTGTTTTAATTATTTTGTTCATGAAGCATTAGAGTACCACACTAACACAATTCAGCACAACTTTTTATTTTCTTGAAAAATGGCGAGGCTATATTACCATATATTAAACCTAGTTTATGTTCTGGTATTATTTTATTGACATGACTCTCAGTTTATCTTTCGTATACCTATACAAATACAAAAAAATTAAAATTTACTTAATCATTTTTTGGTTTCAATTATTTATTTTTTATCACTCATTGGAAGTGTCTGATTATTAAGTAATTGTCAAACGTTTACATGGTACGATCGCTAGAAAAACCGCAAGTATCGCAGAATTTAATACATAAAAACTGAGTAAGCAAACTTGATGTCAGGTTATTCACATAGCCAGCAGCTCATTCGTTTGTTGAACTTTTTAATTTTTTCATATCTCTTTAGCTTACTATTACGGATATGGTTCTACGAAGAAAGCGCTTTTACAAGGGTATGCTGATTTTATTGATTGTTTCTCACGTCATCACATTCTCAGAGATCGATACTAATACAATTTTTGCTGTTAACTATGTGATTTACACACAAAACAAAAGAAGCAAAAGGTATGGGCGATGATTATCGTTGTAACTGTGTATAACTGACTAAAAAATACGTATTTAAAATTCAAAAAGAAATTTTTCTAAACCATATTAGATAAGGGCAATTAAAAGTACTTTTTAAATATATGTCATGTTCTGAAAATATACTTAACCATAATATTATATAAAAGTACTTATAAGTATATATGTCACGGGTAAAGTTAGATAACCGAATAAACCTGGATTTACCCGGGTAAACTGCGTAATACCGAAGACTCTTGGGTAAAGTCCAAAATATATTTGGAATTGTACACGTTTCGGGCTTTACCCGGGTAAACCGCGTTTTATCCGCTTTCGCTTGGTTAAAGTTGGATGTACCATAAATGACTCATATAATTCAAGATGCTATTAAGCTATATCTGCGCTTGTGTGAAGGGTGTCAAAAAAACTGAAATCTGTCAAAAAAGGACTTGTGGTTAGGTTAGGTTAGGTAAAGCTATTGGAAATCTTTGCAACTCGAAATGTCACAGCAGCTTGTCTTGTTTGAACAAATAAGTACTCGTGAGTAGATTATCTTTAAGAGAATAAAGTTTTAGAATTCTAATTTATTTGTAAAATGTGTTTGAATTAAATATATTTTCCAGACATTAATGGCCTTATCAGTTATGGTACATCCAACTTTAACCAAGTGAAAGCGGATAAAACGCGGTTTACCCGGGTAAAGCCCGAAACGTGTACAATTCCAAATATATTTTGGACTTTACCCAAGAGTCTCGGGTATTACGCAGTTTACCCGGGTAAATCTAGGTTTATTCGCTTATCTAACTTTACCCGTGATATATATACTGCTCGGTTCTTCTGTTTTGTTTTTTAGTTTTTTGATACAATCTAAGAATTTATGAACAGAAAGTGTGAAAAAATAGAAAAATTCTGTCAACACTAGATAAATTTGAAATTAAATGGAGAAACGGTCACTTAATTTTAAAGTAACAAAATATTGTTTCCTTCAAAAATATAATGGTAAGTATATTATACGACCATCTGCTGAGGTCATCTTCGAACTTCCCAACCCATTTCGTAACAACTATAATTTACTGGGTTCTGTGCGAAGAGATGTTTAAGGGATGAGAGAAGGTTTACGCCCCAATCTTTTCATGGGAACATATCAGCTGTTCGTTAAAATATGAGGTTTGAAATCCGCTTGAAAAGCAACATATGAATTTGTCTGGTATGCAGCCAAACAATGATAAATTCACATCTGGCAAGCGTATAGGTCATGCAAGAGTTGCACCCACCGGAAACGAAACGAGCGGCATGTTCATTGTATACTCTTAAGACATTTGATGATACTCTGCTTGTTAACAAGAGCGGAATGGTTATTATTCAGTTCGCAAACTTAAAACCATTAGGCAAACAGAAACGCTAGTATTGCACTCGAACGCGATTGTTCTTTGGTCATTAGACCTGAAAGTAATATACATAATGTTTATTTGCTATTTTTATCGCTATCATGCTACCGATTCTCGTTTTGAAAAAAAAAACTATGAACGGGCTATTGTAGAGATCAATGAAAAATTTACAGAAAAAACGCAACGGCTTCGTATTGTCTTTTGTGCAATTACTTTATCAGGTAATAGTAAAACATTCATTGTTGATGGAAAAGTGGTGTTATTGCGATAGAACCAAGTCATGTTACGTAAACGTTGTAATAAAGTAATTCTGGTACAAGTGAATTTGTGGTTGAATTTGCATGTAAAGGAAAAGTTGATATAGAAAATTAGCTGTCAGTCAAGATACACTGATTGGTTGAAAGTATTTTTTCGTTTGGGTAATCTATCTAACTGAAATACATATAATGTACAAATAATCATCAGTCGCAACTATTCATCTTTTTTGTCAAATAAATGTGAAATTGGAGAAAAATATTTTGAAAGATGTTTTTATTAAATTTAAATGATGTATTATCATTAAAAACATCATTTTTTAACTCGAAAATTGAATATTGTTGTTTTCATTTAATATTTTCTAAAGACTATAACCAAGATCGCTTAGAAAAATGTTTTTTTATAAAGTAGTTATCCTCAGATGAAAAGACTCTCGATTTAAATGAAACTTGCTGACTTTTATATCTCTATTTTGTAAACAATATCTTTGAAATATCCGAAAGTTGAAAGGAATTTTACCTGGATCATGAAATAACATTAAGTTTAAAATTTGTGTCGCCATGAAACAAATCTACTACTGTTCGAATTCCCTCATTTACAAACCTTATATAAATAGTTAAGCGAGAAATGTAAAAATCAGTACAAACATCTGTATCCTTCGATAATGGCCTAATAGCCGAAACATACGTCAGGAAAATTCAATAAAGTTTTGTGAAATATCCCAAAAGGTGTTTTTGTACTCACTTCACCAATTAAATCTAGTTAATTTGAAACTTATATTGAATTCATATTACGTAAGTATAACCATCTTGTTGTTATGGAAAACCCAGTCAAATGTTAGTTTTTTTGCAATAGAACTTCTACTTTTAAAGCTTTATTTTTAAAATTCGCATTGTTGTCCCATGGTAATCACAAGTTTTACTGCATTTTTGAATACTCTTGATTATATGGTCTTTATATCCGTTTAGAGTTAATACGAATTCGAAAAAATTTCCAAGTTAACTACATTTGTTTCCAAGGGCGGCACAAGTTTTACATTTAATGACATTTCATGATGCAAGCAAAATTCCATTCCATTTACATGATAAATTGGCATTAATACAGCTCTAATAAAATTTCATTCAAACCAGAAAAAGTTTTTTCACCTGAGGACAAGTATTTTGTAAATAACAATAAAAAAAGTTGTAAATAAAAAGTATTGCTTAAACTGATGATAGAATTTATGTATTTTTCGTAAAACTGTACGAATGTTTTATTAATTGGTTCATCAATTTCTATTTCTTATCCAGAAATATGTACACATTTCAAAATTTTATCTTCACATTAATGCATAACAAATTACCCATTTATTAGCTGTTATCAAATAATCAAAAATTATTATAATAAACAAGTAAATATTTACTTCTATAATGATACAAACAAAATATTTATAGACGATACAAAGCAAATTCGTTGTAGTGAAAGATATGGTAATTATCTATGCATCTTGGGATAACAAAAATAGGTAATGTTTCTACCTATACGCTTTATAGTAACTTATTAACCTTTTTTTTCAATTATAAAAGAGTTTACTGCTCTATTCCAAAAAAAAAAAACAAATCGAATGCATATTTGTTGCTTCTTTGCAAGTATTAATTTAAGAACTTTGTAATTAATAGTGTCACATTTCTGGATGTTAATTTTTCTAATGCATAACAGTCAAAAAGGGATCCAATTTGTGGATTCGTTTACTAGATGATAAATGATAAATAAATATTGTATTTCTTTTTTATTATAACAAATACTTACTTTGTTTACTTCTGTAATTGGTGAGTCATTCATGATCGTGTTAATTTCGTTATTAGTTTTTATGTAAGGTGGCGATAAAGAATTATTGCTGTGAGATGGGGTAACAGCGTGGATGTTTGTCACATTTTCCTTTGAGCTTTTTGGTGAGATACGTGACGGAAAACTCAGAGTTTTCGTCCACTGTGTTAAGCTTCGAACCATTTTCATTAAACGAATAATAGTACAATCACAATCACTTAAAACGTTTACAATAATAGTTTATTTATTTCACTAATTAAAGTTTATAAAATGATTACTGATTATCGAGATGAGCATGAATGTGCAAGTCCAACCGTGACACTCGTGACATTCAGCAAAGCTTTCGTCAACGAACTGGCTGATGCGAGTCCATTTCCATTCTCATTTTGTTCTCAATCGGCCTTCCGCTGGCCTTTCCCCCACCCCCTTAGGGTGTGTAAAACAGCTGTTTCTACTAGTGACTTAGCTGGAGTGGAACAAATACACGGGCATTGAAGAAACATGTAGATATTGTACTTACTAATAATTTTATACTGTGCGTTTTTTTTAAAACGATTTCATACCAGACCGGTTCATTACAATTCAATCAGTTGGGTCTATCTCAACGGTTTTTCAGAAAACAGAGGAAGTGTGACCTGAATCAGTGATGGGAAAAGGTAAAGGAGAAAGGATTAAAGTTGTTTTATTGTTCTTAAAGACAACTTTATCATTAAACTAAAAATAAAAACATGTTATTACGTAAAATGTTCTATCTAATATTCCTTCCAATACCTCATCGTCTTCAAAAATTTTTGGGAACTTATTACTTTGTTACAAAAACTTTTTCACTATAGTTTCGAAACTATAGTCAAAAGATTTGTAAATAAAAAAGTGATAATAAACAAAGTAGTGTTTATTCATTTATCGTTAAGATGAATTATCACAAAGTAACGGCTGAATCAATCCAATTTTTCATAATTACTTCTAACAATTATTCCTCCTGAAGAAGCCACAGTGTGGCGAAATAGTATTGTGGATAACATGTAAAATGCCTTTGAAGGAACATTGTTTTGTGTTTTTTTGTTATTAATGAAGTTACAAGCAGTAAAAGTCTCATATATACATACATACTATTGGTTTGTTTTAGTATGTTCGTTTATAGCGAAATTATTGGATAAAAAAACCCAAATGTGTTAACACTAATCTAGTTAGTTATGTAGCACTTGATATTGCATCATATAAATTTGACCCCGTTTCTTCAGGTGCTTAACACAAACGTCTAACAATCACCCTCATATGGAATATGGAATGTGATGAAATCGTTTTGCCGATCAATCGGGCTGATAGAAATATTAAAACGATTGATTAGTGCCATTCTTTAACAGTCTCGTCGTTTGTATAAATATTTGCGACGATATTTGCATCTAGATGACGGTTGGAAAGATGAGGAAAATCGTTAAATGGGTGCGGTTTAGACAAGTCGAGGTACGTTTTAGAAAGGATGAGCAAGATTTTCAAGTCTGTGCCTGTTAGTCACTTATAGAGAATGTGCCTGCAGGTATAATATCTACTTCTCGAGATCTGTCTTTAGTTGCCGCATTTGTCTACAATATTCCACAAGAATAACAACAATAATATTAAAAAAGATAATTTCAACTTCATCACGATAACTTTAAAAGTGATAATACCCAGCATATTAAAATGATTACCATTATCATTAATAATTGATTGTTTTAGCCTTTATTTTATGTAAATTGAAATTCCTAACGAATAATTAACTAAATAATACACACATTTCTACTGTAAATTTAATTAACTCTTAACAATTGTTTCACATTACCAGGGCATCTTCAGAAGAAATATTAAAACAGTTTTGGTGTATAGTAACTAACTTTAATTTAACTTCTGGGTGTTTTATTCTCACCAGCTGATCATGTCGGTGGGCAGGCAGTCCTTCCGACCTACACTGTAGTGCAAAGCCGGAGGGTAGGGCGTAAGGCCCTCTTCAGCCTCCTTTCAGGAACCGTAGGAATAGGTGGGTGGTATGCTTAGGGAGAGAAAGTTGAGACAGACGAAATGAAGACAGAAGAGAAGTGAAAAATTATATGTGGAATATTACTGTCTCAGTATTTGTCTAAATGATCCAAGGAAACCACAGAAAACTTGGACCAGAGCAGCCGCATCCGGAATCGTTTCATACATTTATTCACAATTATCATCTTCCTTAACATTTTATCAACAATTGGGAGATCGTAGCTATTATTTTTTACTATTTGTTTGATTATATATACCCCTTAATTTACTCCGTTTAGAGGAAATTTTAACAGCAGCCACGAAAACTGGTTACTTCTACTTTTACTTTTACTTTTACTTGTTATGATTAATTGGATTTAGAAATTTATTAATTTTGTCTGCATTTGTTGGCTTTCCATGGCTATGTACCATATAAACTAGGTCTTTGTTTAATTATAATTCTTACGTCAAAAGCATTGGCCACACATAGGATACTACTAATATCCCAAAGATGACTGATTTAGGTGGGACACTTTCCGGAAAAAAATATTCCGTATTTATGGTTTTCATTAATATTTTTTTTTCCTCAGAAGCTGCTACGACTTGGGATGTGATCTTTGGGAAAAACTATTGATCACATATAGCACTACTGCATTCCCAAGGATCACAAATAAATAAATTTGCATAGTTTATTAATTAATTTTTGCTTATTAACAAATTACGACTTTTGATTTTATATGAATAAGGAAAAATAATTTTGAAAAAAAAAAAACTTATGTAGACGTTTACTTAAACTAAAAGAATCGGATGAATTAATTCTTTTTATTGTTTTTTAGGTGGAATACTATGCTTTCATCTAATACTTGCGTCGCTAAACAAGCAGTTTCGACCGCATTCTACAGCCAATAATAATTCCGTATTCAGACATCTATACGTTTATGTTACTATAATAATAAAGGTAAATTTCGTTCATCAAAAGTGCATGATTACTAGTTTTGATAATGGTTTTACAGCAAACTTTACATAAGGTCACGTTTTATCGATTTTAGGGACCTTAACTTGCTGCTTATTTTTGAAGGAAGGTACGAGACTATTAATGAATGAGCAACCTGATAGAATTGAATATATTCTCATATTGTTATTAATGGACTATGAGTCATAAATTGCTTTATTTAAGAAAAGCGCCACGATTGTTTTAGATTAGATTACTTATTGTACACTTATGAATACTGATCTAAAGGATCTTATCAGAATTGAGAATTCTTCTTGAATAGGATGGACCCTTTAAAATGAATTTGAAAAATACTTGCACCGGATGTTTCGGTTTTACATATTCATGTTAAGATACGGTTAAAAGAGCCGATTTGAATTCAACATTACGGCACTCGGGAATGCTTTTGAACTTTATTGTGTTTTTCAAAGAAATTGTCTTATTGTTGTTGTGTTGCTTAATATTCCGAGTCAAAGCGTGGAACAGCTCGCTTCATGTATGCCTCGTGCCACCACATGTGGTCTGTTGACTTTAAGTAATTACTTGGATTCAATTAATTCGAATACAACGAGTTTTATTAAAACAATAGCTAGAGATATATTTAGATGCGAGGAACGTAGTATGTATTGAGAATGTATGTTATAATAGATCCTTCGAAGTAGCCAAAACGCTGCGTTAAAGTCGAAATTTGATGTAATGATTTCTAACGTTTCATCTTGATCAAAATCAGCAGTATTTTACGTTCTTAGTTCCCGTAATTTTTTCGCAAAATGAGATTATTTAGTCTTGAAATTATTTTGCTCGGTTTTGTTTTTGTAAACGACGGTTATATATGGACAATCCGATGCATCTACTCATTATATTGGTCTTACAAATTAATTTTGTTTGTATAAATTTTGTGTCTTGAATAGTAATGAATAAAAGTCAGACCAAGATCGAGATCTTGAAGATTTAATATTATTCTTATTGTTGTTTATGTACCTGTATAAATCCTATTACGTTATAGGGTACAGTTTCAAATAAACTTCGAGAACAATTTATTCGCATAATTTCATAATTTCTTTATTAAATTTCATTTACATATAAAAAGTGTGCTTCGCTGAGGTAAATATGAGATCATTTAAAATTTTCAACGTTTATGATACTAAGTTATATGCATAAAACTGAGTTCCCACTCAAAAGTATACCTTAAGTTAAGCTAAGGAGTCATTCTATTTTTTTTAGATCATTGCTTAGCATTCGGGAGGTCACCGCTTCGAACCCGGGTCCAACTGCTCTGCTCCAAGTTTTCTGTGGTTTCCTTGAATCACTTAGGCAAATGCTGGGGCAGTAATATTCCACAGATAATCTTTCACTTCTCTCCTGTCTTCATTTCGTCCGTCTCAACTTTCTCTCCCTAGCAACACCATCCACCCATTCCCACGCTTTGCACTACAGTGTAGGTCGGAGGGACTGCCCGCCCACCAGCACGAGTAGCTGGTGGGAATGAAACAAAAAAGTTTTTAAAAGTTTTTTTAAGACTTAGGCACCCCACTTGATTCATACCACTGATTATTTTGAAATGGTCACTGCAAAGAAACCAAAAATATGTTTTTCCATCTTCAATTCGAAAGGATCCTGCATTTTGATCTTGTTATTATATAGACGTAGTCTTGGACTTTATATTGAAACTCTTGCTTTAATCTTGTATTTTGTCAAAAGCAGGACTAAGTTTAACCTAACATTTATTTTAAACCATCATCCTACTCTACCAAATCTGATAGTATTTCCGTTGAGACCTAATTTGATTTTACTTTAATAAAAGTCATTCAAATCTTGGGTGCATTAGAAGAGGAAAAAGCAGCGGTTGACTCTTTACAAGTTTGAAAGATATTTCATTTTATTGGCGTTTGTCAATCAGTTCTTTCTGTTCATCAGATTAAGTAAATATCTTAATATATCACTTCTGATCAGCTTCTTAACAAAAAAAAACCGTTTACTTCAAAGTGGTTGTTGTAAGCAATTGCCACGTAGCAAGAATGAAGTCCAGGAAACAATGTTACAAACTTACATTCAGATATTTCTACGTATATTTATACATACATTCATACATATACATGCATGCATTCAAACCAGTTATGCTCTTTTGCTGAGCACGATTCTCACGGCTAGTAAAATGTATGTACTATATAGCCGGACGGACAATGTTTATGTATATCCGCATCCATCCTGGAAAATTATGTAGCAGAAGACATTTTTCGCCTCCTTGTCTCAAATACATAATATGCAAGTGCGTGGCTAACTGTACACGTACTCTTAGTGACTAGTCTGGAACAGGTTTGTATCCACAAATGAGACCTCTTACAAACTATTATCTTGGCGCCCGAAACTAAGTAGTCCGTCCGGCAATGTGCAATAATTATAATTAATATTTTGTTTTTTCATGTTACACTTATAATAAAACAAAAATTGACGTTTTAATTAAATGAAACTAATTGAAGTGTAATCGCCTAATCTAATTACATTGAGACTGAATCCAATCTCGACGTCAATTCCAAATCCGACCTCGTTGCTTGATTCTGATTTTATTGTCTAAATGGCTTCCAAATTGGGGCGTAGCCGAAGGTGCCACAAAAAGGGTCTTTGAAAAGGTACAGCCGATTGTGCCACTAACACCTAATAAGTAGAAATTATTCTCATGAGAAAGGAAAATATTTTATTGATATTGCATGGCATTTATTTAACAGTAATTAAGAAGGCATTATAAATACATACTTATACATATAGCAGTCAACAATTTTTTTAACCTAAAAATATGATACACATTTTATATAGTCGATGTTCGATATTGTTTTGTTTTTATATTTTTCAAACAATTCCATGCTAGTTTTCACTTTACTTCTTACAAAGTCTACAAAAACTTCATTTGGATAGAAGTTTAAATTAAAATCCTTTAAAATTTTGGATATTAACAGATTAAATAATTTTTGTGATTGTTTATTTCTCAATAAACAATATATGTAAGGCACATAGTGACCATTTTCATATCCATAACCTGTTTTTAAGTTACTTAATTCTTACTTATGATATAATTGTAAATAATTACTCATATCAATATTATCACCGGATAATTATAATTAACCTATCAGGTAGGTGAGAACTCTTTTCTCTGGTGGCAAGATTGGTTGTTTACTTTTAAAACCCCAATTTTGTAGCAGGTAGATCTTTATATTTAGTGGCAACTTCCGTCCTACCGCCAAATTGTTCTTCGTAATAGCGAATATCCCGTAAATATCAGTTTACAACGGTCATGGTTTAGCAGAAGTTAGGTATTGTATCACCTGTTGATTTTCAAATTTTATAACAACAGATAAAAAAATATCTTCCTTACGCAATTTAAGAAAAACGAATGTATTAATAATTTCTGGGTGTATACTAGTCAATTAAATTTTTGTTACCATTGGCTGGCTATATCAGGATTTACTAAAAGGATATAATTATGTAGCTCATTTTGCTTTCCAGCTGTAGAATACTTATGGATTCATGAATACATCCTTAGGGTTGAGGTTCACACATCTTCATGAATAATGATAAATTATTCCACGAGATTCCAAACTCATGTATGTAATAAATCTATTTCATGTGCGAAATGGAGACATGAGGTTAAGCAGTATAAAAAATAATCTTTAAAAATGAGAAGACGATTAAGGTTTAAGGAATAGTTTGAAAGTTGCAACTTAGAGAGGTATTTCTCTAGAATTTAGAGCAAATTTGTGTTAATCATTAATTCAAGGAAGTTCTTTTCTTTTTTTATATTCAGAGGTTAATCTGCAATTACTTAAACAAATCTAATTGCAATTAATTACATTAAATAATAATTTTTGGTTAATAATTGCAGACTTCTTCATACGACTAATACAGGATCTTAAATCCGACCTCTTGTATATTATAAATCATTTTATGTGCATACTTACGATATAGAGAAATGAGTAAACATTTTCTAACATAATCTAGAACACATGTAATTCTTGTAACTATGATAACGGTTTTTATTAATATTAATGACTGGGGATATTTCCAAGATTCTTTATAAGTAGGTGACAAATACATATATATATATATATATATATATATATATATATATATATATATGTATAAAATTCTTTACCTCACAACCTTTGAAACAATTTGAAATTATGACTGCATAAATAACTCGAGATAAACAAACATAATAAAAAAGGTTTGATTTTAAATGATCGTTTAGAATTAAGCAATTCACCTCTATTTAAATTTGTTTAAATATAATTTCTTCTCTTATATCATAAATCTAATTTTATTTTAATACATCACTCTGTAACTCTAAAACTAAAAAATAATAAAACAGATTTTTCATTTTTTCATTCTTTTCACTTTTATTAAAATAAACTTAATGTATTATTAGTTGTATATTAGTATTGCACATTGATAGGTAAAAACCCCCACCTTCTTCTTTTTCTACAATGTAGTATATAAGACAATTGCTGTTAAATTTAAGTTTATATTTCTTCCACGTGAAGAAGCCACACTGTGGCGAAATAATTATTGTGGATTTACAATAAAAAAGTTTTGCAACCGTTTACTCTTGTTTTACTTTATTTAATATGGAGTTACAAAAAGTGAAAGACTCATCTATATTATTTTTAACTAAGTTATGTTATAGTCAATTATTGATATCATTAGCAAATTCACCTGTTATAGTTATATTGTAAGCCTGAGTTTCCATTTGTCAAAACAGAAGATACAAGAAAAAACTTGAAAAGGAAAATAATTATTAGGTACAAAAATTTGTAGACGGATTACACACGTTTAATAAGCTGTTTTGGAATTTACCGAGAGCACTTTGCGTTGGTTTTATTGAAATATTGCCGACTGTTTTAATAAACATCGGAATAATATGTGGGAAGTGCTTAAAAGTCTGAACGTTTTTTAGGTCTGTCCGATAAATCAGAAACGTGTGTGTGGTAACAGAGGAGCCAACGGTTTTATTTCGCTTCGGGCAAGGACGAAAGCGCAAATGAATTTCGGTAAATCTCTTAGCAGCAGTAACGTATGCACGGTCATGATAATAATTTGGACAGGATCGGTACAAAAAAAAACTGCCAGCTGTAGCATATTAAAGGAGAGAAAGCAAATCGCGAACCGGATATTCTTGCGGTTTTATTATTTGCAAATAATATACATACATACGCACTACTAAATTTTGTAGTTGGGACTACAGTAGATAAGTAACAAGAATAAACAAATCTCTTTGATTCAAACCATTAAGGCAAGTTAGTTAGTTATAACAGGCGGGCTGAAAAGTTCGTAGGCTAGCATAAAAAAAATATTTTTTTTTATAGAATTTTACTACTCAGTATAGTTCCCTTCCAGGGCGATACAAGGATTATAGCGGTCATACAATTTTTCGATACCATTTTTATTTTTAACAATGCAATGATTTGCCTTTAACCTCAAAATAGGCTTCAGTTTCGGCGATTACAATTATCTCTTCATCGGCGCGAAATTTCTGTCCAGCGAGCATCCTCTTGAGGTCTGAGAACAGAAAAAAGTCGCTGGGGGACAGATCTGGAGAGTAAAGTGGATGCGGAAGCAATTCGAAGCCCAATTCATGGAATTTTGCCATCGATTTCATTGATTTGTGACACGGTGCATTGTCTTGATGAAACAGCACTTTCTTTTTCTTCAAATGAGGCCGCTTTTCCGCGATTTCGTCTTTTAAACGCTCCAATAACGCTACGTGGGTTTCCCCTTTTTTAAATAGTCAGTGAATATTATACCATGAGCATGCCAAAATACTGATACCATAATCTTGCCAGCCGACTTTTGCGTTTTTCCACGTTTTGGAATCGGTTCATCACGTGCAGTCCACTTGGCTCGGCTGTGTCTTTATTTAATCATAAAGTTTCAACAAGAAAATGCCCTAACAATAACGTCTGCGTTATACTTGCAATTATTTTAAAACACTAGGTATATATTTATGTAGAAATAGTCATATTTCTTAATTTTAGTACAACTGGTTGGAATTGGTAATTGGGAATTTGTGTCGGTTATTTCCTTTTACTAGCTGACAAAAGTAATTATAGGAAATTAACAAGAAGTAGACATGTTGTTATTATGTATATATTACTGTTTTTACAACATTAAGAATGAATATTAGAGTTTTCAATTTTCTTTGAATTAAAAATACGGTCCAGTAACCATTTTGTCACGCCACTGATCATGATGTAATAGTATTTATGTGATATAGGCAAGTACCAAATGGTATAGGTGATTTTATTTTATTGTGAGACTAATAACAAACTGATCGAGTGGTGACAAAGATCCAAGTACATGGAGGCGATTACGGTTCCATAAACGAACTTCTTGTGACGTAAAACATGAGGAATCCACCTTATACTACTAAACTTATTCTGCATACCTGTGCCGGTCTGCACTACCTCTCCAATTGCTTAATGCTGGTTAAGAGAAAGACGGTGTTGGTTTACCTGTAGAAACTATAGTCCATGCAATAATGAAATATTTCGATTCCATCTAAAATGAAGAGAAGGAAGTGACAGAACCGGGGCCTAATTTAGAAGGGGGATGGGGGGAATGTCGAGCAAATTTCTGGAACAACAAAAATGGGGGCGGCTAAAATGGGTGTTGGGTCTAGTGGTGAATTTTATGAAGTTGAATAAATTTCAACTGGTGATCTATGAACCATGTAAACTGTAGCCTGGCTTATTGACTAGGATAATCAGAATGTTATGACACAGGTTAATAACAAATTCTCAGTGATTTACACTTACGTAACCTAACCTAACCTACTTGCCATATATTCTCAGGATAGACGTCAATTATACCTTTTATGGTCCACTGCAGTTTACATAGCGTCTAAAAAGGAAGGAGAAGTATCTGAAAAGTTCCCGCAGCAATTTACATTAAAAACAAAATGTTAATATAACTATTACTTTGATTTCTTCATACAAACCATAAACATAATAAACCATAAATACCCTCAACCTAATTATTTGAGATTATAGCTCACAAATCCACCAATATTTGCCCAGATAATCCAAGGAAACTACAGAAAAAAGAGCAGACGTGTTTCAAATCCAAAAAAAAAAATAGAAAACTTGTTTGTTTCATTCCTACCAGCTACTCCTGCTGGTGGGCGGGCAGTTCCTCGGACCTACATTGTAGTGCAAATCCGGAGGATAGGGCATAAGTCCCTCTTCAGCCTCCTTTCAGAAATCGTGGGAATGGATGGGTGGTGTGGTTAGGGAGAGATAGATGAGACGGATTTTATGAAGACAGAAGGGTAGTTAAAGATTATCTGTGGAATATTACTGCCCCAGCATTTGCCTAAATGATCTAAGGAAACCACAGAAAACTTATACCAGAGCAGCCGGACCCGGGTTCGAACCGGTGACCTCCCAAATGCTAAGAAATAATCTAGAGCACTAGACCACGCCGCTCGGTCGAATCGGTGACGTTCCAAATGTTAAGTTATGACGTAGATCGCTAGACCACGGCGATCGGTAATTATTGACTGGACCATACAATGCAAGGTGCTAAGGATTATGCAAAAGAGTCGCGAACAGGTCACAGCTTGTCCGCCGCACGTTTTAACCTGTCCATGTGGGTGGTGATATTGGTCCGAATCCGAATTATAACTGGATCACCAAGAATTGATATCTGTTAACTGCTATAGATTCCATAAATACCGATATTGATTTATTTGTGTGTAATTGAAAATATTTAAATTATACTACAATTGCTTTTAGAAATATTGATATTGCAGTACTCTTAAATAAACTTTAATTACTTGTAATTAATTCTAAATCTCTGTTCTCATTCTTGTAACAAATAGAATAGAAATAAAATAATACAATTTAGTTTGTTGCACTGTATTCCTTAACATTCACTAAATATCCATGGATAATGTTTAATATGTTTTGGTAAGATTTAACAGACAGGTAGTAATTTCCCCTTAATATTGTTATTGTTTAGCATGACACAAATATTTTAATTGGTGAATAATCCTGTAAATCCTAATATAATAAATTGCTCCTCTGCATAAAAACTAATTGGTAGTACATATTTTCATAACTAACAGGTTAATTATCGCTTAGATGGTTAGTTCATTTACCACGAATCCAGAAACCACTTTGCTGTATCTATTATCCTATTAACTTGTCCCAACCTTGAGCTGTTAAATAATAATTGACGCTTAATTTGATGTTTCGTTTGGGCTCTTATTTTCAATAAGACCATTTTTGCTACTCCACGTTACGGTTGCCATATGGACCGGTTCATATGACTCTTTTATAGTTAAATAACGCAAGCAATTAGACTCAATAGTTGTTAAAGTCTGTATTGTGTAAGAGTGCCATTCTCAGGAAATTATCTGTATAGTTTTGCATAAATTACTCATTATCCTAACATTTTTGAATAACATAGACCTTAAAAATGATTATCTAAAAATTTAAATGGCAAATTTTAGTGCAACACCCCTTTTATTAAAAATTTTCTGCATGCATCTTTAAACAAAAATAAATTATTAGACAAAGTCTCATGAAAAAAGTTATGACTCCGAGCCTGAATCAAATTTGTTATTTTAACATAATAAATACGATTTTATAGGTGGTATACAGATAGTGCATTTTTAACTTCCTCTGACTACAATGAGAAAATAACAGACAGAAGAAGCAACAAAGTTTAAAGAATAAATAATGGGGAAATAAGTTATTACTTAGATATTGAAAATCTTCACAATCTATATTAATTATTTTATTAATCAATTATCTGATAAATGATTATTTTAAAAAATTGAAATTTATTATTATAAATCGATTAATCGGATAATTTACCTAGCAATTTATATTTAATTTCTATTACTTTAATATCCTATTTCATTACTTTAATATTAAAGCAGCAAAAATTGAATAAACTGGCATAACGTGTCATTTATGATAGATGAAATCTTGGAATGTTTGCAGTTATGTTTAGACCAAAACTATTTCCAGTTTAACAATAAAATGTATTTACAAAATAAGGGACTTCCCATGGGGATAGCTCTATCACCTTTGCGATCAGAAATATTTATGCATAATTTGAAAATAAAAGTTCACAACAGTATTTACAAAATTGATTTGAAAATTTATAAGAAGTATGTAGATGATATTTTTATAATTTGGAAAGGTAATCATGAAGAACCCAATAAATTCGTAGAATTTACATATAAATGCCTTACACAGTAGAATTAAGTACACGTTAGAAATTTAAAACAACAATAAATTAAATTTTGTGGACGTAACACTAACTAAGGATAATAATAAAATAGATATCTCAGTATACATAAAATCTTCCTGGACAGATACAATAATACATAAAACATTGTGTCACCCTACACAATAAAAATTAGCAGCTTTTCACAGCATGGGTAGGTTTAGTAATATATTACTGATCCTACCTCTTTCGGATGTAAATTACAATTTAAAACTGTTAACGATAAAACAAATTGCAATTAACAATGGCTACTCATATAATGTAATTGATGATCTAATTAATAACAAACCAAAAGCAATATGTTATAGATTAGTTTATACAAATAACGTTAAAAAATCAAAAACTAATTATAGATCAATCTTATATATAGGCAAAATTTCAAAGAAAATCGCACATAAACTCAAAAACAATAGATTTGAAATAGTGTAAAAAAACAAAAAAAAAATATCAGAATATTTAATCAACAGTAAAGATCTAACAGACTAAATAGACTTAACGAACATGTAAAAAACTATTCGGGAAATTCCACGTTTATGAATTATATAACTAGTAAAAAAACATGAATTCAAAACAACCGAGAACTTTAAAATGTGGCATTATCTAGGTAAAAGTAAAACACTTACTACTTTGGAATCTTTTCGAATCAAGAAACACAATTAACAAAATAAAGAATTATTATTAGACGAAATTGAAAATGCATATAATGTAACAATTTTAACAAAATTATGGAATTCTTCCCCCTCCACAATACTTTAGACTAATTTTAAGGCAGTAGATATGTGTGTAAATATATATAAGGTCTAATTTAATTTGAACTTAATTATACGCCTTCTGAAGATGCCCATGTTGGGCGAAACAATCGTGAAGGTTTTTTTTTTTAAATAAATAAGCGGAAATGTAAATTCTACTTATTCTTTTTTGTATATGTAGAAATGTTTTTCCATAAAAAGGCTGAAACAAATTATATCAGGCACACCTGCAAGAAACGCTTTTCCAAATACTTTCCCAGGCAATAATCGTGTAATATGATATCTAGTCTAAGCAGATTGTTAGATGCAACTTTACTTGCTTTTGTAACAAAGTTTTGTAGTTAATTACTATTAGAACCTTGTCTAGGTAGCTCATAATCATAAACATTAATTCTTGTAATCGCTTTTAATAAAATAAGTAAACTTTTTGTTCTGACTGTTCTTTAACGAATAAACATTATTAACAATCCAATATCTGGCAAAATGGTTGTCCTTGACTGACACTCGTGTTCTTCAACGGTCACAAATATCCATCAAATCTCCTCGCTGTTGATTAGGCTGTTTTTATCTTTCGAGCAAAAAAACCCTGATAACGCGATGGCATAGAACATATAATAGAAAAATTCTTCTTTGTCAGTTTAATGCGGCGGTGTGTGAAGTGGTTGAGGTATATGGGTTATAATGCGTGTTCTTGCTTTTCGTATGTGTCGGCTGTTGTGTTTGTACAGACAGTTTCAAAAGACAGGATACAATGGTAAATATTATAATAAATTTTAATTATATATTTAATGCGTCTACCTGTATCACACAAAAAGTTACGTAACTACTACAAAAACTGCTGCTAATTGTCTTGATAAAAAAATATTATGGAAAACAAGGAGAAACGACGTTAAAAGATTCAAAATTTTAACAATATATTGTGAATGAGTTCTTTTAAACTACTGAAGGGGAACCTCCGAATTTATGAATCACCGGATGAAAGATACAACCTTGAATTAAAATATTGAAAGAAATATGTATCAAATTGGACAGTCTCTTATATTAGCAACGCTTTTTGTACATTTAACGTTATTAAGGTATTTTATGTATATATATATACAGGGTTTTTCAAGTTGATGGGCTATTAATAGTATATGAATTAGTAGAACGAATTAACAGGGGTTTCATACAATTTACCTTTTACATGACCCCACAAATAAAAGTCTAAAGGGGTTAAATCTGGTGAATTCTCTGTTTGTATGGATAACGTTCATTAAAAAGCCTGCAAGTTCTTTCTGTAATTTTTCCACATTCACCATGTAAATAAAATAAACTTAAAATATCTTCATTACTGTAGTAGTAGTAGTAATCTAAATTATTCATTGTGGATGCTTTATTGCAACAATTGAAAATTGTGGGTCTGGAAGACGGCATACGCTTTCTGACACTTAACAACAATTGATTGTTCAATTGTTTCGAAATCACAGCATACTACTTTCATTAAAATTATATGTATGCAGTGTAAAAAAGCAAAATCTTCACAAATTGTAAATTTTCATAAAAAACTTTAAACAAAGGTATACGTTAGTCTCATATCAATAAACGCCAAATTCAATGAGGAATTCGAATATGCAGTCAAAAATGGGTTATTCCATTTAGAAAAATTGACTATGCTCCTTTGAAGTTGACCAAAATTGACCAGAAAATTTAAACACCCTGTACATTTTAGTTAAAAACCACATCTTTTTTTCGATAATGTGAATTATTATAAATAACTGTTACGAGTTATAAGGCAAAGTATCAATAATTAATTGAATTACGATTTTTTAAATGTTAACGTGCAAATGTCAAAAATTTTGAAAAAAATTAAATAACTCAAAATCCATCAAAATTTTCGGGGTAGTGTCTTCTATAAAATATGCATGAATTCAGATTTTATATCGGAAACTGTAAAAAAAGTATGCCATTCTATTTAAAATAAGAAAGTTAACATCTACTTCCGGTTTAACCGGATGCAAATCGAACTTGAAAATATTTTTAAAAGAAGCGGCATAAACAATACCTAAAGGAGCCCAAGTATCAGAATTTAATTCGTTCTACTAATTCATATACTTCTAATAGCCCATCAACTTGTAAAACCCTGTATATGTATATACATATTCTAGTTGGTTAGCGAAATACAAGATTTTAATAACTGTTTTAGGAAGTGTGATGGCAAATGACTTTACCTAACATTTTTAATAGTAGCATATTTTTTTACACATTTTTATGAATCACTTTCACTTTGTAATTCGGTTTTAAAGTATAATAATTGGTTGCATATTTGTTTTTGTTACAATATTCCCTTTTTTCTTGTGCATCAATAATAAATGTGGTAATTGGACCCATGATGAGTCAACACGGCTGAACCAATTAACTTTGCGTCCTTGAAAGAATACGTATTTATTGACTACATTAAAAAACGCCAGTGAGAACAGACAAAGAATTATGTTAACCCCTTTATGTCAAAGGTTGCGGCTGTTTTTGTTAAATAAAGTATACGAAATGAGACTAAAACAAAAGAATCCTAACACGTGATTGTAAATTTAAATTTATGGATAGGTATATAAAAATCACCTAGTGCTAATTTAAATTTAAAAATGAATAAAGTAGAAGCATTTTCAAATTTTGATAAACTCGCTGACGTATTAAGTTGCCAGTTATATTGAATACTGGTAAAAACAGAGTAATGTAGGACATAGTTAAGGTAAGTTATTAACGATGCTTACAGGAAAATTAAATTAACTGAGAAGGTTGTAAGAAACAATAGACGAATTCGGCCGAAAACTTTTATTTAGTAATAATAAACTACTACAACGAAAAAAATATTCCAAAGAAAGAAGGTACTAAAATCCTTTTTCGTCTAATTACAAAGGATCACAGATCCCACATTTGGAACGCGTACTACACAGTAGACACAGCGTACTGAAAGTCATATCCCACGACCGGTTTCGACCTATCGGGTCTCATCAGGTGAGCGCTGGCAGTAAGGCTTTTACAAGCTATATAATACGTATAAATATGGAATCAATAGAAACAACTACTTCGGAACTGTAATCCTTAATATTTAGACGAATAAGGATTTTAATACCTTCTTTTGTATCTTCGTCTAAGAATCTTCCTGAATCAACAGTGTAATTCAATGCCGGTAGGGGTACTTATATTTATATGAAAAAAACATTAACGGTAATGTGAAAATATACTTAAGCTGTATATACCTATGTATGCATTCATCTTATCTAATACCCGATGGGTAGGGTAAGTTGACGCAACCATTGAGGTATGACGGCGAATGATAATTTTTGTGTAGTATTTATCAGGTTACAGTCAAATAGACTTAGAGAAATAAAAATGATTTTTTGAACATATAAACCACTGTAATTAATATAAAATCTAGTTTTACTTCCTGATTTCATGATATTGATGGAATGCATGTACGTTTTCCATATGTTCTTGTTAGGATAAGATTCAACAGTTCATTACACTTCCTATCATTAGAAAGTAAGTTTAGTTTTATTAATTTCTGGATGATTGAACGTCATATCTTAATATAAGAGTTTGAACTACTACACAATTTTTATGAATTATTCACTATTGTACCTACTAATTTAGAACGAAATTTATTATGGGTTTGGGGTTTATATGTTTCCTAGGTACTATTTTTAATTAGTATGAGAGTTGGTAAGTACTTGAATTAAAGTGTTAGCTGCATATAAGCATATGTAAAGTTTAATTGCGAATCTGTTCCGGAAAAACATGGATTTTTGAGCTTATAACCCAGACAAGTGATGCTGATTTTTGTACTTTACCAATATAATAAAATAAGAGGTTTTGAAACATTAGTACAAGGGACACCAATAGATGCTTGTACCGTTTTACCCACCTACATAGGAAAAATCAAATAGCTGAGTTCCATAATTTATTTTGAATGAGCTGAACTTTGGCCTGGGTGATAGGCTTGCTATTGAATATTAATTAATCACAAATATATTAAATTAATTACAGTAAATCAATAGAAGCCTGATCCAGTGGCGGAAAATTTTAAAACCAGAACTGTATACAAAATCCCGCTAAGACGCTCCCCAGACACCCTCCACCCTACTTCTTATTACACTAAGTAGATTTAAAAGTACAACACTTGTTTCGGTTTCTAAAGACGAACACAGTGAAAACTACTAGAATTATAGTTTATGTTGGGTCCTTAAGTAGAAACTAAGGTGATTGATTTTAAGAATGAAAATACTATATTCAACCTGATCGTTAGTTGCAAGGTTGTTGCTATTGCACATAGCTTCTCTCAATTCTAATATTTCTAGTAAGGAAGGAAGTAAATTGGACTTACTGGAAATATAATATAATATGATACGTATGATATATATTAGAAATTTTCTTTTTCTTATTATTTTTTGCTCATTCCACAATCGAACTAGCTATGCCAACTCTGCTGGTAGGTTGTCTAGTCACTCCAAATAAATAAAACCCATAATATAGTTAAAATTAATTACGAAGTACGAATAAAACGTGAATAGCAAAGATACCGTGAGAATTCGCTCTTTGAGTTCAATTAGGTGTAATTTTCGTCATCAGTTATGAAGATTAAGAAATTAACACTGATTATCTTGTTATTACTAAAACACAGTTACTTCGGAAATTAACAGAATTACGATGCTTGACGTCATAACGTTCCCTTGGAAATGCATAATTTCTTGAAATTTTTCTCTTATCCCGTTATTTGATTTTTGAAAATTTTACGAAATTGGTGTAAACTTTTAAATATATAAACACTCTCGAAATGAAAAAGTAACTTTAAATAATTTGAAACATTTGATATTTTAAATTTAGTTCTATCATCAGGATATAGGTGAAAATATTTATTTTGATAATATACATAGTTATTTTTAAATAGTTATATTCTCTTATTTTAAATACAAATACTAGTTAGGTAATGCTCGTGTGAATAAATCGCATGGTGATGTTTTTTAAGTTCTTCAACCGACTGGCAGCTTATTTAATTTATGTTTTTTGTCACTGTTGTACGACTTTTATTATTGCCATTTTCTTGTTTACGATACAATTTCGTTGTCATTTACACCATCCCAGATTCACAGCTGTCGAGTTATTATTAACCCTACCGAGTAAGCATACCACTGCGACATCTAACTTCGGAGTGACTGTAGTATTAAGACGCCCGGGGTACTGCCGAAATTGCTGTTGTGGGCGTCTATTAGTAGTACATAGTAGTAAATAATGATAAAACACAGCATAATAAAGAAATTTAATAATAATATAGAAAATTAATAGAAAAATAAATCAATAATAAATTATTTTATATAAAATATATAATTAAAAAGAAATGTCTGAATTACGATACCAAATTTGTATTAATTAATTAACTGCGTGGCTTTTGGTAAAAAGTGATAAATCTTATTGTAATAATACATATGATTTCCGTAATTGCAATACTGTCTTTAATCTCAACTTGTTGTGTGATGGTAACTAGTTATTAATGTAATACAAAACTAAAACGTATTCTGAAATCGTGCAATATTAGTAGTAGGTAGATTGCAACATTTAGTTGAGAGGTAATGAAGAGCGGTGTTACTAGCTTGTTCAGGTTTTAGGTCAAATGCCACCAACAATTCTATAGTCGTTTACCTGCTGGATTACAGTAATTTAAATTCTTAACCAATCGCTTATAAATTAAGAATTTTAACATACAATTCTAACAATTACTTTGGTTAATATACCAAGAAGAACAGAAAATAAAATGTACGTTACATTAACAGATCATTTTAGAAATCCTGTGTAATAAACACATTTGGGTATAAGAAATTCCAACTCAGTAAAAAAAGTTAAATAAATATATCGCGCAAAACTTATTTTATTTGAATTTTATTAAAATAATATTTATTTAATAAGGACGATATTTCATTGTGTGTGATTCCTACTGGTATCTATTGCTCAATGTTGTAGAAGATAGATTATTAAAACAATAAGATTTCATATAAATATTACTTTCTGTTATAATAACCACTTTATTCAAGAACTCGTCACGAGGAGACCTGTTTCGTATTGATTTTGATATATTCGCATATCAATCCACAGCTGCCAGACAATTTTTGCTAAAAGCATAATTACATACATTTATGTCCAAAACTACTAGACGCTTTGTATAATGTTTAATTAATTTCTTCGGTTGGAGACTGCAGCGATAAGTCAAGCGGCGAACCCCAGCCATTTGATGGATTTAACAGGTCTATTTAAATTGATTGTGTTGTACCAGATTCATCATTTAATTAGTGTATTATTCAAAATTATTTTATTGGAAATCTGTGTTTATCAATTTTATTTTGAATGTGCTTTATATTACATATTTTATTTAAATATTGTCTATTATGTATATCCGTAACAATTTATTTTAACGCAACAACAACAACAAGAAAAAAATATTTTTCATGCTTTCTAAATATGTCCCTACATCGTCATTACTCAATCGAGTTACCTGGTAGGTAATTGTATATAAGGAAGATCCGTAATTTTCTAAAAACATCGAATAAGAAACAACTTCTACATTTAAATTATAGGTATAGTTGTTACATGTTACATACACGTTATACAAGTGATTTTTTACTTGTTGCAAACTTGTTAGGTCTGTAGAATAAGCTATTATTACATATAAACTAATTTTGCATATAAATTATAATTAAGGCTTTTATAGTAACACACGTATGCCTATATAATTAATTTGGTAAATGAAATCTGCTGATCGTGAAATAAAATATTGTTTTTAATAATCGTGTAACATTTAAACTCAAAGCAGTATTCAGAAAACTGTTCTAGATAGATAATATATACTCCTTAAAATCTCAGTTTGCTTGGTTAAAAGAATTGAAATATTTGTTAGCGCCTGCATGCAAATTCTTTAACTTCTTTTGCAGATTAGATGAACACCACATTCGCTCAATAGAATTCAACTAGAAATTTTAACCTACAAACAGGATTAAACATGAACCAGCTTGTATGTCTGTTATTTGCAATTTTCTCCGACCTCCTGTTATTTCTTCTGAAGATTAAAATCAATGAATCTTATATTAGCTGGTAT
Organism: Agrilus biguttatus; assembly: GCA_963921985.1. Lineage (NCBI taxonomy): Eukaryota > Metazoa > Arthropoda > Insecta > Coleoptera > Buprestidae > Agrilus > Agrilus biguttatus. The sequence continues at coordinate 10,270,295 of OY998120.1, forward strand.
ATCATTGTATTACATTATTCATTGAAAATTATCATTGTAAAATATTTGATACGGCGCGTGAGATATCCCAATAATATGGCGTTTAATGAAAGTGCCGTACATCTCAAGAATTATTTAAAAGGATAATCAATAGAAATAAAATTGGGTAATGGAGTAGTTGAAATGTACATGAGTATGATGGTAAGTAATAAGTTATTTGGTTATGATTACGAAATTGTAATTTGTGGTAGTAATTAAAATTAAAAGTCATAAATATCCTCCGTCTCATCTTTCTTTCCCGTACCACACCACCCACCCATTCCCACGATTGCTGCATGGAGGCTGAAGAGAGCCTTACGCCCTACCCTCCGGCTTTGCACTACAGTGTAGGTCGGAGGGACTGCCCGCCAAACAGCACGAGTAGCTGGTGGGAATGAAATATAAAAAAGTTTTTTTTTAATGATTGGTTATTAAAATTAAGAAAACGTAAATGTGGGAGCTGAAGAAATGCTTGAATTTATATGGTTATAGTTTGATATTACAAATGCAAAAATAAGATGGGATTATTTCACAATTCTTTTATTTCGAATTCATGACGACCGTTTTGGATGTTAAGCTATTTTCAAAAGATAGAGAATTTTTGTACTAAAGTTAACAACTAAGTTAGCTGGTGTATATGTTCTTGGGCTATAAGTTGAGGTAGTGTATTAGTAGGAGGGAAATCAGAATCAGATATGAGACAATCAAGTAGAGCCATTAGTACAAGACTAAAACAACACCTTTATGAAACAGACAAGGACAAAGACTCTAAAGGTATATCTGATCATTGCATGAGTTCAAAATATAGTAACATATTTCAGAAGATTCAATAAAATGATTGTATAATATACCCAAAAATAAAATATTAAACTTATACGAAATAATAGATATCTAGATATCAAGAAATGTCAAAAAGATAGTGTTAATATAGTAAATAACCAAATACATCTCAATATTAACAACTCATCCCTCCGACTAGTATACTACCCCAACTTGAAGACCTAATAACATTACTACATATACCAGCCATCTTCGTTGTTATGTTTAGTACAAAAATTCTTTATCTGTTGAAAATGGCTTAACAACCGAAAGGGTCGTCAAAAATCCGAAATAAAAAAATTGTTAAATAATCCCAGCGTAGTTTTGTATTCCAGATTATTTAAACTGCTTCACAGTGTTTGCACCATGAACAGCATCAATTACATTATATGGTTACATGTAAAAATAGGTAATTAGGATTTTGACTAGAAGGTTAACTATGATGTTGAATAACGAACTCTTTGAAACAATTGAAACGGCAAAGTTCCTTCATCACTAGAAAATACGAGCATTGAATGTAAATATGATGCAGCTGTTTCTGGATAAGCAGATAAGCCATAATTATTAGAGACCTGTTTAATATATGTTTATATTTCTGACTGACCTGTCTTTGTGATGTGTCTGATTAGTTTTTACTCGATAAGGTATGCTGTCTACAGGATCTTTATAATTATCATTTAATGTTGGACCAAAACACCTGCATAAGACTGAAGTCGCATAAAATGGAAAGGTGCATTAGAAAGATAGACAAGCAGGATACCATACATAGATATTCGCTCGACGACCTTGCCACACACCGGCTGTTGACCTTCAATGTACCATTATTGGACATACACACGGTATACGTATACTTGGGTCTGTATTGTATTTCTTTCTTTCTACACATGTATGTTTACAATAATTTGATTAGCACTATTTCACAGAGAGCAAAATATTTACTAAGGAGTTAAGGAAGGATCGTTAAACCTTTTTTAGTTTAAAGAGGTGCCATTTTCCTTAGTTGGAAAATTCTTTCCGATAAATATCTCGAATAGTACACATAAAATCCACTCCAATGCGTGTCGTAATTGAATTTACAATTAATTTAGCAATCGCAGAAACCAAACGATCTAAACGGTAAACGCTAAAATGCTGAAAGTGGAATTTACCATCGAAATGAACTGATAGTAGGTTAAGACTTCATTGATTATGTTACATTAATATTATAACTTAAATCAATTAAATAATCGGTTTAGACGAAAAGCATAAATTTAGTTTTATTCAATTTATTATTTTGTTTATTTAATAAGGACTGCTTGTTTGATAGTGATTGTAATCATTGATAGTTCTAAATTTAATTCAATTAATACCAACGAAAACAATCTTTTTCATATAACACCAAGCTTTACAATGTTTTGTCGGTATGAAGTTTTTAGATTTCGTTATCATAGCAAAGTGAATTTCACGGCGCTATAATACAGTTCGTATTAATTAGTCTTTCTTGGCCAGCGCTGTGTATGTAAGTTACAACCTAGATTCAGCCAAATCACTCCTGAAACACTGAAGATGACACCATTAAGGAATAGCGAATCGACTGGAAAAGCAAAAGTCCATGGACCACGGCACAAATAGTCTAGGAATTGTTATTGTTTCCCTCTGTGGATTCTCAGAAAAATCTATCATTTAAAAACTATTGACTTTAATGTTTGCGTAAATCTGTATATAACATGTGAACATAAAATTAAATGTTAGATTTTTCAATAAAACTTTCTTTGGCGTAAGTCAAGTGCGCGGTGGCCTGCTGATTTGGAAGGAATTATAAAAGAAAACTACTACCTTACTCTAATGAGTTGAATTTTCCCTAAACAATACAGAATAATTAATTCGTTCCATTTCGACGATCTAATCTTTCTCTCCACAACATTTACCCACTCATTCCTACGATTCCTGAAAAGTAGACTGAAGAGGGTCTTCCGCCTTACATTCCGGCTTTTTACTACAGTGCATGTCGAAGGGACTGACCGTCCAACAGAAGTAGTATCTGCTGGAAATGAGATATCAAAAAAAAAATTCCATACCAAATTTATTACCGTATTAGAACTGTAAGCGAGTGTACTATGGTTTGATTTTCGTCTGCGATGTTTTGTAGTTTTATAAAATTACAATCCATAAATATCTTTTTAGTGGTTTAGGTGAGGTTGTGATTTCTTAGATTTTTTTTTCTTTTTTACGCTTTTCAGTAGAATTACTCCCCTTTTCCATAGTTCAAATTCAGATTGTCTGTGTATAGTTTAGATTATTATCATTACTATGTACTTCGAAGTATCTACGGATGCATCACCATACTTGAAAACGAAGGTATCCTTAAAAAATGCCAGTTATAAAAATATATGTGATTACGAAGAATTTAAAGATCTTAGTTTTATTCATTTCAGTTTCTCAATTTTAGAATCCTGGTTCTTGGAAATACCTAACATATAATCCTACAAATATTGTTAGAATCAGTATATAATAATTCTTCGGTTAAAATTGATTTGATTAATCTCTTATTTTCGTCAATTTGAAATTAATCACGATATACACCCTAATTAAGACTCAATCTTAGGACACATTGATTGCTCTGTCTGTAACTTCTTTCTATCAAAGAATACTTAATCGAACTAAGCATTCGAGATTAATGTCTAATTGTAGATTGATGTTCTCACGGGTATTTGAAATTGTTTTATGGTCGTTTACAGCATGTTTTAGCAAAAACACTGAACATGCTAATTAACCTTAATATTATACGAGCGAGTTTAATGGTTATATGTTAACTAACCGTGTATTCTTTATAGTTTATTATTAAACACACTTTCAAAGGTATTGAGGTGGTCAATAATAAAACATGACATTCATAAAAGGAAAAATACTGGTCGTTAACAAAGGGTTACTCGCGTTTACAATTATTATTCATGGCTTTTACAACATACTAAAAGATCTATACGATTAAATTAGTATATGTTGGAGTTATGTATTGGTTTTTGATTTACATCTATTTTAACAATTTTCTTGAGACACAAATGATTTTTAAAAAAATGGTAATTTGTAGATATTATTAATTTACAAAAAGTAATTTTGGGAATGAATAAATAATAGCTCATTTTGAATTAATATTAACTGAACACTCATGTGCTTTAAAATTAGAAAAAATGGACTCTAACTTCGCTAACCATCGAATTAATTGTAAACACCAGTTCCCAGTTTTGGAAGAACTTGAAGTTATACATTTCACAGAAAAAGGTTTTGAATTAAATTTGTTACGAGTCAATCGAAATTTATAAGCCTATCAAAAATACAAACAAAAACTTGTAAAGCGAACAAACAGATTTATTTCAAATACCACAAAATATTATAAACCCATTTATTACTTGTAGTATGTAGGCTTTCACGGCCGGCGTCAATCGAATTAAGATGATTTTCCGGGCTTGTGGCCGTGGTCTATAGGCTTTTTGGTTGTCTGACGTTTCGTCAGTGGCTGCGGCTGACATCTTCAGAAGCGTTGGTGGTTTGGTCGTTGTAGCAGCTTTCGATCTCGCACATACGACATCAGACGACTGCGAAATCGAAAGCTGCTACAACGACCAAATCACCAACGCTTCTGAAGATGTCAGCCGCAGCCACTGACGAGACGTCAGGCAACCAAAAAGCCTATAGATCACGGCCCACAAGCCCGTAAAATCATCTTAATTCATTTATTACTGTTAGCCACTATTATGAATATAAATCCTTTAACAGATACCTGTACTCGTTCATTACGAATTGTTTGATGATGATACTCATTGTGTCGAAACTACAGTAGCGTATATAGCAATTAAATATAGTGATAAAACAAATTATTAAATGTTACAAAAGAGAGTTACGCATTGGAATGTATCCACTCTTTCTTTAATAAAAACAATCAATATTTAGCATTTTAAAAGAATTATCTAGCGACACACATTATTATTATTATTATTAGTATTTTTGTTGAAACCCTACATACCTCAACCCCCTAATTATAATGAACAATATCCTTGTATTCTATTTCTACTATCAATTACTATGTAATATGTATTATCATTATAGACTAGACTTTTACAATTTTATTACTCAATTAACAAACAAAGTGATGTACTAATTACAGTATGACTAATGTATGTAAGCATGCACATTTTAAATATTTTTTATCACTGACGCTGTTTAAAGCCGCCAAAGATTTAGTGAAATGGTGAAGACCTATGCAATTTTTTAATATCCCATAAATAACTACTAAAATGTACTTGGGTAAAGTCTAAAGGATTGAAAGCTCTCTGTTCAATTACTATACCGTTTTTATGGCGTACGGAACCGATAAACAATAACCCATATCGCTGTTGAAAATCATGTCTCATGTCTGCCCTCTTAAGCAGCTCTTTGTCAACATGATTCATATCCTAAGAATTAGTTGAACTATTAACCTGGACTGGACTGAAGGGAACCGTAAATTCCTTCTTTACATTCAACGGAAAGCATAGGTTAATACTTAATACGTAAATAAGTATCCAGTGGCGTTACTTAGAAATGATCATTTGGTTACAAATTGTAGTATAATGTAAACTTTCAATACCGAAATTTAACTAATTTTAGTATATTCGTAAAGTACGTGTAAAATAAACAAAATGTTACAAATGAAATTTTAATTGCTTGACACTGAAAAAAAAATTGACGATGGGTTGAATTTGAATCGTTTCCCGATATCACTTTTTCCCTATTTTTTCTATTGTACGTATTAAAGCAACAAATTTATACACACGAAAAAGGTTATTCTTCTGTTAGTCATATTAACTGTTAAAAAGCGCCGTGTTTTTATTTGAAGAAAATGGTAAATTCGTTACAGATAGTTGTTTAGAATATAGGTCTTAAACGTAAACATACTTTCTCTTAAATTATATTATTATTAGAATTCAGATTAGTCTAATGGGCCGTGGTCTAAATGAATGTGACTCAGTCGCAGTTTCGAGATTTCGAGGTATAACCTTTGATAACGTTGTCACCGCAGTACCACTGATGATCTCAACTGTAGTTGCCAACGAAATGTCTGGACCTAACCATTTATTTATACAATGCACCCCATTATCTGTATCTGAATTCTACTATGAATGAATTGTATTCCTCATTTTTAAAGTTTCCAATCTCTACGAAACCATAAAGTAACATATAAAAAAGTTATAGTAGTTACCTAATTTTTTAAATTCTATAGTGGCATATAATACATCAATGAAAGCAGATGATTATTAGAAGATCAAAAGTACATTTTTTAATATTTATGTAGAATATTATATTATAATATGTACCCCAAAACCACGTTGAAAATAATAACAATAAGATTAAAATCTTGAAACATTTAGGATTTCTAGTTTACGTAAGCTTTACAAGAATACTGTATATTCTAGATTTAATAAATTTCGAAAAGTTCACAATTACCATTTTTTGTTACGAGATATTGATTCCAACTTCTATAGAATTTGGTTCTTTACGTTCGTGATTGTATGTGTATCTAAGTACTAATATTAATATATATGCATATGAAGAAATGATATTAGATATGTTACTTACATCAAGAAATGACGACATAAGTACAAAACCTTCTTTGTTCATTGTGATAATGAAACCAATTTTAATTTACTACTTGAATATCGTGTTACAGCCAATATGTCACCTTCCTTTATCGGAATAACTTCACTTTGGACAATAATTTATCGATACTACCTATGGCATGGTGTGCTGATGAGATCTAATAAGATCGAAATCGCGATCGACATCTGATAGTTTTGATAAATTTTTAACCAAGAACTAAATGTTCTTTACTACTTTAGCTTTGCATTTTTTGATTGATAAATTAACATAATAGAAAATGTATTTCAAAACTACTTATATGTACGTATAATGTGAGTATGATTTTAAACATAATTTCCATTAATTTCATTTCCCTTACGATTAATTTAGGTTGTGGGTATGAAAAGAGATCCGACTCTGCCTTTTCAATTATTATTCCCGTAAAAGGTTCCCAAGTGTATTTTCTAGGGGTCACCGTCAACACAATAAAATTCAGATTAATCTAAGACATGTATATGTATAGTAACTAACCCTCTAGTGCGGTGTTCGGTTGACGAAGAACATTGATATTCAAATGTTCTCTGTGTTCTTGTGAAGGATTACGTTAGATAGATATAATTTCATACGTACTGCGTTTGTGTTGAGTAAAAAACCCGCACAAAAGATTTCGTTTCTTGTTCACGATCCCCTTTCAAGCCGCACTACAATAATAATAATGATAGTAAAGAAATAAACGGACAGGTTTTGGGTTTCTTTGTGTTACTACTTTCTACTTTACTGTTAAAGCAAGCGGAACTAATCGGAGTGAATGATATAAAGTCGATAATGACAAGAGGGATAATAACTGAATTGTTTGATGTTTGTTATTGAATTATTACTATTTACTGACCGTGTGAATATTGCATTTTTATCACTGTTTCCATCATTTCCTTCTAGAGATACCTATCAGTCATCTAGTAAGGAAATGGTTGTGGAAATGGTTTTATCACTTCCTCTAAATTACAGAAGCGGTAAATTGAATTCTATTTTTAAAAGTGAAAAATCGCATTTTCTTTATATATAAACATTTTATCGTACAGATAAGATTTGTTAATGGTCCCACGATTCTTTCAACGATTCAATTGTCAATTAATACAACCGTTTTTAAAATTTGTAAATCATTATTATTAAGATTATCATGTAAACTAACTGTAAACGTTTATAATTGATGCATTTACGGATGTTACATATTTACAATGTTACAGACCCCTTGGGGTTAAGGTTCGGTCAGCAATTCGGTCACAAATAATCATCCTTCTTAATTGTCCTTCCACCTGCTAAAATTTGGTCCGCAGTCCGGATATCCCCGATAAAAATTAGTTTATTTCTTTATAACCAATATAATAATCTAAATAGAGTTATAAATATGGAATCAGCAGAAACAACTACTCCGAGGGCTAATACCCCTACCTGCATTGAATTACACTGTTGATTCCGATGGACTTCTAGACAAAAATATAACATATTCAAAAAAGAAGGAATTAAAATCCTTATTCGTCTAAATTTTAAGATCAAAGATCTCACATTTTGAACGCGTCCTACCAAGTAGGCACAACGAACCGAAAGCCACATCCAACGACCGGTTTCGACCTGATGAGACCCGATAGGTCGGATTTTAATTCCTTCTTTTTTGAATAAATAGAGTTATGTGAAACTGAATTAAATAAAATACTAAAACTCAAATTTCACATAAAACTTTTTGAATATTTGAACTGAGTATTTAACGTCCTACTTCATTTTTGACCTCTTGGTGTCTTGTTATTCTTTAAGTTTTTAAATACTATCTCGAACTCTTCCCTCTTTATTAGGATCCTAATTCATCTATCACCATACTGGCTTCTATTTTAATACATTTTCTAATTCTTGATCTGTGTAAAGATTCCCTAAGTATTCTTTCCACCTATCCGCTTAGTCAATTGGAAAGAGTGAAAATAGAAGAAATTTTAATTCGAATACTGTAACCATAATTTGATATAACCCAATTTTTCCCAACGGGTTCCATCCAATATATTTCTATAAAATTCAGCTCAAGATATTTAAGGATATATATTATTATATTGTTCTAATTTTATAGAAAATGATATAATGGACATATTGGTTTTAGAAATATATAAATACGGTTTTAAATATAAATATAAATATGGAATCAACAGAAACAACTACTCCGAGGGCTACTAATACCCCTACCGACATTGAATTACACTGTTGATTCCGATGTATTATTAGACGAAGATATAACATACCCAAAAAAGAAGGAATTAAAATCCTTATTCGTCTAAATATTAAGATATATTTATTTATATTTATAATATAGCCTGTAAAGGCATTTCTGCCAATGCCCACCTGATGAGACCCGATAGGTCGAAACCGGGCGTGGGGTAAGGCTTTCAGTTCGTTGTGCCTACTTGGTAGGACGCGTTGAAAATTTGAGATCTTTGATCTTAATATTTAGACGAATAAGGATTTCAATTCCTTCTTTTTTGGATATGTTATATCTTCGTCTAAGAATACATCGGAAACAACAGTGTAATTTAATGCCGGTAGGGGTATTAGTAGCCCTCGGAGTAGTTGTTTCTGTTGATTCCATATTTATATTTATAATATAGCCTGTAGAGGTATTTCTGCCAACGCTCACCTGATGAGACCCGATAGGTCGAAACCGGTCGTGGGATATGGCTTTCAGTTCGTTGTGCCTACTTGGTAGGACGCGTTCAAAATTTGAGATCTTTGATCTTAATATTTAGACGAATAAGTATTTTAATTCCTTCTTTTTTAAATATGGTTTTACTTTAAAAAGCGGATTTTTGCTATAAATACTTCGACTGCGAAACCCTACCAAAATATTAAGATTGTTGAAATAATGCGTATGTGTTCAAATTTTATTTAATCATACAGAAAAATTGGTTTAAGCGTGGATATTGATGTTGTAGTAATAATTAATAAAGTAAATTTCCACAATATGTACCAAGTAAAGTGATTTGTTTAATCCTGACAGATGGAAGGTATAAAAGCTCTAATACCAAAATGTACTCTTTACGTTGACAGTTAAGGTAAACACGGGATGAGATTTCAAACATCTGCCAGCTTTGAACTATAACCCTGTTTGAAGTGAGTACAAATTAGTCCTGTCTAGCAGAGACGATAACCTTTCCCTATTGTAAGTTGACACCAACATTATATCAGACGTTGAAAATCTACTCAAATAAATGTGTAATCATCATTTAATTAATTCTTGAAATTCGAACCAGAAATTTGAAGGAATGAAATAGAAATATCGTAAACGTAAACAAAAACGTTAAAAAATGTCTATATACTAGATACCAAAAATAAAATGCGTTGAAGTGCTTTTTATAAACGTACTGTTAAATTACTTCTAATAAACAAGAAGTTTTAATCTGTACATATAAATAAAATTGGAATGTCTGTTTGTAATATTAAAATAATCACTTTTTACTAAATGCATATGGATGTACCTATACACGGTACATATTAAATTTTTGTCTGTCTGTCTGTTTGTTCCGGATAATCTCTGAAACGGCTGGACCGATTTTGACGGGACTTTCACTGGCATATAATTAATGTAATAATGAGTTACTACTGTTTTGGAAATTAATTATTATTATTAATAAATAGTTATTAATTTCTAAAATAAAAGTAGCCTAAGTTACTCCTTATTAAATTAGCTGTCTTCCAGTGAGAGTCCCGTCAAAATCTGCCCAGGCATTTCAGAGATTAGCCGGAACAGACAGACGGACAGACGGACAGACACTTAATAACACAAAGGCTGTCGTGGCGCGGGGCCAGAACGCGCGAGCGGACTATTGCCAACGGTTGTGTCTCAACGTCTTCGTGTAAAATTTTAAAAATAACTTTTTTGTTAAATTCCACAGCTAGTTAATAATAAATATGTTACTGATTTTGACCTTACGTAGCGTTAGCTCAACATAACGTGTTTAGGGTGCACAGTAGACCCTTATAAAAGTATTTATAACTTTTATTGGCTTTCGTAAATTGCCAAGCTGCCAAGCAGCTGTCCAATTTCCAAGGGTCAGTTCACAAAATTCTATATATTATGTAGATATGTACATTATGCCTACAACAAGCAGCTGCAACAGAATCGATCAGAGAACAAACAGCTTCCCTGAGTCCTTTTGACTTTAACATTTATTGTTCTGTCGTCTCTCACATATGTTATTTCTATTGTAAATTATCTAAAAATTAGCTAAACTGTAATAATTGACGTTCAGTTGATAACAATCATGCCGGTTTCCAAAAATAGAACCTTATGAAGTTGTGAAAATGATAAAGATTCATTCAGTAATTCATTTCTCTTTTATTAGATAAATTTATAAAATCTTTCAAATGCACTGTAGAAAATGAAACGATTCAAATGAATATGCATGCTAATCTTTTCCAATCTAAGAAATTCAACACCAACAATTACATCAAACCTCTTCATTGATATTCACCTAGTATTTCGCAAACCAAAATTATAATAAACTTTTCCATGTCTAATCAATTTTGCCATACCATATGTGGTAGTGTGTAGAAGATGCAAACATATTTGTTATTCAACTGTTAATACATGTGCAATGTTCTTACATAATACACCCACTGTTATAGAAAACCATGTGAAATATTAAAAAATACGTGAATAATAAATTGGTCAATGCAAATTGCAACACTGGAAAACTAGATTTAAATATCCAAAACATCAACAATAAATCAACCGAAAAATTCAAAAGAAAACTATTCAATTAAAATAATACTTTGGGTTATTATTTCTTCCAGCCTTATTCAGTGTAAATTTAAGTACTTATATGCGTTTTAAAAGTGTTTTTGGTACAATAGTGTTCAAGGTTACCATGGTGGCATATTTTCGGTCTATCTTCTCTGCACTTTTGTGTTCTGTTTGACAGATGTGCACACAGAGTAGGTAAGAGAAATAGGAAGCATATGCTCGTGCTGCAGCTTGCTATAAATTGAATAAAAATACTATACCCTATATGTGTAGCTTAGCTATGTATAGACGTAATTTGCGGAAGTTACTAATGGGATATTAACAACTCCAGTGGGGGTGAATTAGTACTTATACACATTCTATAATCGAAATGAAATCGAATACTTTAAAAAACGATCGTACCGTATTACGAGAGTTAAAACAAAGAAGTCTTGCTCTGTAGAAATTCAGGTGTTCAGCGAATGAAGTTACTGTAGTTACTTACTCATTATTTATTTTATGTAAAATATATAAGAATTAGATAAAAAAATATTTCAAAAAGAACACTTGGCTTGTTTCACAGATTTTATTATTTCTCTAACGATCGTTTCGGTTACAGCACCATTTTCAAAGGGTATTAAATTACTAAATAATATAAAATAATTTTAAAAAATTGGATTGATTCAGCCGTTACTTTGTGATAATTCATCTTAACGATAAATGAATAAACACTACTTATCACTTTTTTGTTTACAAATCCTTTTGACTATAGTTTCGACAAAAAAGCTTGTCATTGTCAAACAAGTAATTCAAATTGAATGAATATAAACAGATGTACAATAGTGTTTATATATATTTTTTGGAAATACCATTAATTATTAAATGTATTGAATAGTATTGAGTGGTACAAATCTACCTGGTCGTTTAACAGGTTATTTTCGGAAATTTTTGATGATTCTAAGGATTCTAAAATATTAAGTTTAAAGCCTTTATTTAGATTATGAATAATTTTAAGATTTTCTATAGTAGGAAACTGATGGCCTGTTTCTAAAATATGGTTTGCAAAATTGGAATTATCTTTTCCTAATCTAAATGATCTAAAGTGTTCATTATAACGAGTTCTAAATGACCTTCCAGTTTGGCCTACGTAAAAGGAATCACATATTTTAAAACACACACTTTTTAATTCAAAAGATAAAACTGACAAATTTGAAAAAACTGGAGTCTATAAGCTAGAATGTACAGAATGTGATTCCTTTTACTTATTCATTTATCGTTAACATAATTTTGTTTCTTAAATACTAGGTTATCTGTCTATCTGAAAGTTTACATTTAATAAGGGAGATACGTCGAAATCTAATTGGTTATCAATGATGGGAAGACCCAATGAGTTGGCGTTGTTTATTTCAAATATTTCGAGGGTATTAAGACGTTTACCTTTACTACATTGATGTAATAATTTTACATTTTTTGTATCTAAAAAATGATTAAGATCTATACAGTGTTAGGCTATACCCGTACATTTATTTTTAATAATTGATTTTTTATGCTCGTCTATACGAGTTTTTAAAGAACGACCAGTCTGACCTAAATAGAATGAATTACAAGTGTTCTTTTTGAAATATTTTTTTAAAGTTTTTATTTAATAATGTTTCACCAAGTGAAGTGCCAAGCGAGTCTACTATTTCAATTAAGAATTAAATATCTAAGATTTCGCTAAGAAAAGCTCCCCTCAGTAAAATATCTATTATTTTAACCCTAACCTAACTAACTAATAATCTAACCCCATTAGAGTCGGAAATCGGAATGATCACACATGACACTGTCTAGCTACATACTATCCTAAAAGGTATTTCGATGCATTAACCGATAATGGGTGAAATCCCACTAAGTACATATGAGGTTGCTTAACATCAATCTATTAACTTCTAAAACATTAAAATCTAGATTTTATTTAGAATGTCCTTTTGAGTTATTTTGTTCTAATAAAGGAACGTGGACTAAACAATGGATTATTTTTTTAGAAGTTAATAGATTAATTTTAGACAACATCATGGTTAATAATAAACCAATATAAGACAATTTACAAAAAAGCGGAATGTATATATTTTGGACAATCTGGAAGGGTCTTAAAAAGCGGATATCTGAACACAAGCCCTCAATTAAAAACAAAATTGGTCAACAAGATTTGCTGAAAATTGTTTTAAAAACAACTATAGTCTATATAAGACAAATATTAGATTATTACATGAAATTAGAAAAGTAAAAAGCTCACTCTTAGAGCATTTAGAAACTGAATTAGCAATTTGAAAGAAAAATAACTCAATAAACAATCAAACTAGAATATTGACAAAAAAAACAGTGGGGTGTTTAACTAATTTATGATAAACATTCGATTATATGCAAATTTCCCAAATAGTTTCATATTAGCGTATAATTAGCATGTTTTCAATATTTACTGTAAGATTTAGTAATTAACTACTCTTGATACAGACCGCCCGATCGAAACATATGACAAGTTTTTCGAAATAAATTCGTCGAAACTTTATTTGAATTTTTTTCTCCTTTTGTTCAAAATGTTCCATCAACAGTGCACTGAAAATATCTACAACTGATTTAAAAATTACCTTTAAAATTGTTGTTTGAAATGTTGTTTTATATTAAATAAGGACATCATTGTTGTGAAAGGTGAAAGTTAATTAATTTGTAGAAGCAATGAAGTAAGTAAGTGTCTATGTAAATGTTAGATGATTTGAGGAAATACGGTTTTTTAGAAAAAGCTTGTTAGTTAACAAGGAAAATTATTTCTTTTTATATTTTTTCCAATTTATTTTATTTGGGTTAGTACCAAGTGTATTTTTTACTTCCAGATAGAAGTTTAACTAACTCTTAAATGAAAGTATGAATTGAGCGACATGCGGTCATTGGCCGTATAATGTTTGTTGTAATATTTGTAAGAGATAAATTGTTTTGTATTAAATTCTTCGGTGAATGTGACAGTTTTTCCGTTGAAATTTAATCGTTATAAAAGGGGCTAATTCTAGCAATGGTTTGCAGACCGTTTAGTTGTTAAAATTGCCGTTGGTGTTGAATAGCACAGCGGAAGGCGAGCACGTGTTTTGAAGATGTACCCGCATTGTTCAACTTCCATTATATTCTTCCTTACAAGTGTTTTATTTTAAAAGGTTCAATGAAACCCATTTCCCCTTATATACAAAATCCCTATCTTAACTGTGGGTACCTTTATTTACCCATGATATTTCGGACGTGTATCTAAAAGAGTTACTCACATTTTTTTTTTCTTGGGACCAATATGCGGTTATTCAAAAAGTACTCTTAAAAATTGTTGATCAACAAACATTGATTTTATCCGTACGCTTTAATCGCTAATAACGATTCTCTTTTATGTATACCTATTACACAAAATCTATTTATCTATCTATCTACCTCAAGTACATACATAATAACATTTACCTGTACTAAAAGAAAAAATATGTCCCAGAACTTCTGGAAGAGTGTTTGTTATACTTACTTTATATTGATTTCTGTAACATCCTATATGCTATATTACCTATTAATGTAAATTTCCAAATAAATCATAATAAAGAAAAATCAACGCTTACCTTGGCGTAGTTTCCAGCGACTTGCGATTCCAAACCGGTAAAGACGCATTCACTGAAAAAAGAAAAAGAAAAGTGATGTATTTCTTATTTTTCTTTTAAGTATTAGTGGAATGACGGTTTTTTAGTAGTACGGATATTGGTACGAACAATGAGGTACATGAATAATTTTGAAAACCTTTCGACATTTGACTTAGGAATAAATAAGGTATTGACGACTAATCTTAAAATGTTAGAAATGATGAGGTTTTACAAAGAGTAGGAGAACAAAGAGAGCTTTGTAATGTTCTAGTTTTAGGGAAATGCAAAGATTAGCTCATGATAGGAAGGAGTGAAGGTGAATGGCGATCATGTGACGACGAAGTTTAAACCGGTTAAATCAGGGATGGCCTTAGGGGTTGCAGGGAGCAGGCAATCGCCCAGCGCCACACTCTTATTTCTCATTTAGTCTTGAAAATTGTTGTCAGCACACCTGTGAGGGTTGCATCTACAGAAAGGAGTTTTTCGAGTCCAAAAAAGAAGCGATTAAAATCCTTGTTTGTATAATATTAATATTAAGGATCACAGATTCTACATTTGGAATGCGTCCTACCAAGTAGACACTGCCAACCGAAAGCCAAATCCCAAAACCGGTTTCGACCTATTGGGTCTCATCAAACTCATCTAAGTTTTTTGAGGTTAAAACTTATTAGAAGATATTTGAGGAATTCGATGATACAAGATCAGCATTCGGTCTTTATTATTCTTTCAATTGACAACGACATAGCTTACTCGATAGATTATTCTGCTTTGAATAAAGGTTTTAGTATTAGGAAAGGCAGTAAACATCATTTTTAAATTCCCAATTTTCGCGTATACCTTTTAAGGCATTTAAATGTACCTTAGTTAATTATCATTTATAATTTGTCGTGTCTATGTTTAATAAATTTTATAAATCTTATAAAATAATGTTTTAAATCTCTTTGAGAAAGTCGTTTAAAGGCTTAAATAATTCCTACTTGTATCGGGTACTATTTCTTAATTTAGAAGTTATTATATAAATCAGCAGGGTGTCGACAGTTAGTTGATTGAAATTATTTAAACATTGTTGAGTTTTTAGAATGTCGTCTAGCATACTTTACAACATTAAGTGTGAGTCCTTTTTTAATTATTCTGAGTTAAATAAAGCTCTAATGTTATTTTGAATTATCAATTTTTTATTTCAAAACGTTTACGTAAAAGGTTCCAAGCTATTATATAATTTTCGGACGACACCTTCAGAGAGGGAATAGCTTGAGCAGCCTCGCCATTTAAGCATGAAATTAGATAATAAAAATTTTGTATATCCGGTAGGCTGTTATTCGAATGAACTAAAGAGTAGAAGGCGTCATGAAATTCGACCCAACTTTCGTATTCGCCGCTAAATGATGGTAGCGAAATACTAGGAAGCTGAATTAAAGAATTATTTGTATGCGATGTCTGAATATTGACTTTATTTGAATTATTTTGGATACCTGTTTTATTAATTTCAGGAGTGAATTTAGTTAAAAATGCTTTAGTATCACATAAAACATCAAAATACGAATCTTTAAATTTCACTATCTCATCAACATCACTTTAATTGTCTATTAAGCTAATTAGCAGTAAATCATTTCAAACAATCATATCTTTGCTAATAGTAAATCATTAATTTAGTTGTGTATAGGATTAATAAACATATGTATAAGTACGCATCTTACTAATCGGACATACAATAAAATATTAATAACATCGACCAGTTAGGCCATGCACGTAATCGAAAATATTGTTTTAATAAATACATAATTATTATGATGTAGAATAAAATCAAAGAGATTCACACAAACTTGTTTATTCTTCTACTTTGGACATTATTAACTGTCAATAGAAATGGATGAAACACATATCCGAATTTTTAAAAAAGTTTGTGGTACATAGGGGTGAGTCTCTTTGATTTTATTCTATTTAAATTACCACATTCTCCTTTACTATTCTATTATCATGTAATATACCTGCTAAATAAATATTAAACACAGATATAATTTCTAACGCGCATACATAAGAAGACACGTCATCTTTAATTTAAAATTTTTGCGAATAATTATTATTCTGGAACCTTGCTGACTTCAATACTAATTGTGAGACGATATAAAAATCATATTGCAAATGTTATTGACCTTTATAAAATCTACTTAAAAGTATTTTTAAGGTTTTACCAACTTCGTGGATCTCTTTGGACAAATGGGGAACAAAAAGGTTGGTTAGCTAATTGAGATAAATATTTCCGTCTTATTTTTGATTTCGAGAAAAAAGTTTCAGTTAATCAACAATTTAACAAGGACGTTGTCCTTATTTGTAACAGGAAAGAAAAAAGAACGAATAGTGCACACATTGAATATTTAATTGTAAAATACGAGCATACAGAAACGTTTTCTAAAAGTAATAAGTGGTAAATGATCAGTAGAGCGAAAGAGAACTCCGTAAATATCAAGTTTTGCGATCAATATTAACGTCCAGTGAGCATAAAATTATTCAGTATTGTAGCTTCAAATGTAGCAAACGCAGGCACGTGTTCCAGGCTGCTTGAACTAATTCTTGGGCCGAAGTGTCTGCCGTAGTAAAAGGATAAATATTACTCCTATGCTTTAATAATGCCTACTTTTCAAAGCCTATTCATTTTTCTTCGCTCTATTAAGAATATCCAACCAGATTCTTATACCATAGCGGAAATGGGAATATTTAAATAAGAAAAAGTATCACATTAATATGTATTCATTTTAAATTACATACTGATACCTGCTTATTCATTTACATCCTGTAATTATACTGTGTAGGGTAGAAGTGTGTATTGTAATTTATTCGCAATTTTCTAACAAAGTATAATTGTCCTATAAGGGTAGCAATTAGCATTTCGGGTTGGAATCAGTCAGGTACATACGATGATTATGCTTTCAAACACTTTAATTTATCTAAAGGGTTCGTCTATTAAGAAGATGTATATCGTTAGACAAATGATGTGTAATCGACAGATTTTTAATATTTAGATCTAACTTACACTTATTATAGTTTATGGAGAAGACTTATGAACAAATGTAAACATAATCGTCATAGAGAGTCATCAGTCTGAAGACTGGTTGGACATGCACCTTCACTCCTCCCCATCCTAAACCAATCTTTGTATTTCTCAAAACCTAGAACATCCTACGGGGGTAAATCAAATATAAACGGTAATTTTACTATTTAGCTTAGCACGTAATTCTGATCTAGAGGATTCGATACTTCCGGCTTAGGTAGCAGCTGCGCTCGGTACTGTCCGCAGTACAACTATGACTGAACTCAAGGTATCTTCGTCTGTTGCATAATCACAATGCGCATCATCATAAAGTTTTTAACCAATGAAGGCGATAAACCACCGGTAATTTTCACTCGTTTGAAGGCACAGTTTGGGGATGCTACACTGTCTCAGAATTGAGTGTATACGTGGGTCAGAGAATTCAGGGATGCGCGAGAACTTCGAAAATGAAAGTCATGATCGACGCCCAAGAACAAGTCTCACAAATGACAACATGCTGTTCGAGAGCTTGTTGAAGGTTATCGCCGGTTAACTATTGAACAAATCTCATCAGAAGTGGGTATCAGCAATGGTAGTGTTCAATCCATCACTACTGATGAACTTGGCTTATGGCTTTAGAAAAATTAGTGCTCGCTGGGTTCCAAGGTTGTTGACCGAAAATCAAAAACAGATCAGGTAAAGATCTGCTAATCAGTGAAAGACTTCTGAAACGATTTCAACAAGAAGGGGAGTTTTTTTAGGCGTATCGTCACTTGTGATGAGATATGGGTCCACCACTACACTCCCGAATCAAAAATGGCCAGTAAGGAGTGGCGAAGAAAGCATGAAGGCTGCTCTATCCCTGTCAAAACCAAAACCCGTCTCTCAGCCGGAAAAGTTCTTGCAAGTGTTTTCTTTGACTCAAGAGTTTTTTTAAGTTCCACTCATTGATTTTCTTCACGATCAACGAACAGTGAATGCGGCTTAATACGAGTTGTTACAGTCGATAAAAATCGCGTATCGAAGTAAACAGCGGGGTATGCCCATTCGGGACGTCATCCTCCTTGATGACAACGCCAGACCACACACCTGAGTTTTGGCAATGAATTAATTAGAAGGAATGGGCTAGGAAACCCTCGAGCATAATTATATCATCACTAAAGCCCTGACTTGTCACCCTGTTATTATTTTTTGTTCGCGCCCTTGAAAGAATCACTTGGAGGCAAAATATTTGAAAGCAATGAAGAAGTAGAGGAGTATGCGCGTAACTGGCTCAACTGGACAACTCGCCCTCAAACTTTTTATGAAGAAGGAATATTCAAGCTTCCAAATTGATGACAAAAGTGTCTAGAGCACGGAGGTGACTACTACGAAAAAATGTTAAATGTTTAGCTTGTGTGTACCATTAATTAATAAATTTATTTTACAAAATTACCGTCTATATTTGATTTACCCTCGTATATCCCTGTTTTGTGAACATGAACCTAATCTAGGCCTTCCTCTGCCTCCTTTCACTCCTATTTCTGCTTCTAATATATCTCTAAATAATTATTCATGTCTCAGAAGATGTCCTATCATAAGCATGGAATTTATTTAATGTTAAGAGGAAAGTTAGTGGGAGCTTTGCTAATATTAAGTACTAGCAACAAAACTAAAAATGTAATGGAATCGGCCTGTACTTGATGAAACTCAAACACAAAATATTTAATAAAACACAACAATTGAGGGTGGTTTGGGTTATACCCTGCTGCTTTATTATGTAAACATATAAACCCAACCACAATCATATAGCTGTACAATTTACCTGATGAAACCGCTGTGCTAACGCAACAATTGTTGTGTTTTATTAAATATTTTGTAAAAGTGTGATTGTTGTTTAATTTCTACAAAACTAAAACTTCTCTCATATTATTTAATGGCAAAATAGCTACATAAAATTATTTTTAAAATCTCCTAGTAATTCCCAGTTAATAATTATCATGTCTTACTGCTCTCAATCGGAGTGTAGCTATGTATTACACGTTTAAGGCATATAAAGATCATTATAATTTATTAAGAAATAACATGCAGTAATGAGCTTCCAAAATTGGATAAAATTGTATAAAGACCTAGCAAAGTTTGAATACCTCACGAAATCCCTAAAATAAATATACATATGGTATTTTGTCTTGGACAGTTTTATTTTAAAGAATTTTAATGCATAACCGTAAGGGGTTATTCCCTTTGTGAGTGACTCTGTTATCAGAACTGTAGTCCTTAATTTCTTTATACTTTATACATTTTCTACTTTCTTTATTTTAAAATGTGGGGAACATATAGCTTTTTTTATACAAAAAAAAATACTTCTGCAGTCAAATAAAATATTTAACTTTCATTTGTTACTGTATTCATGTATTTCCTATAATGGTATATAATAAACTGGATAATGTCATCATGGTCAAGTTTTCATTTTTAGTCAGAGTAATTATCTTGGTGAATAATGGAGCAAACGGTATATGTGCACATGGTATAAAATTATTGTTCCGGAATTGCTTTCAACGCATTTAGAGCAAACAAATAACGTAAACAATTTCCGTTTTATACACTACTACAGTGGAAATTAGAACGTTTTTTATTGTATAAAGCGTAAACAATATATTTATTTTTTGTTGCTAGTTTATACAATTAAATAGGTAATTAATTTACTTGTTAAAATTTGTAAAAGAGATTATTAATAATAATAAACGCATTTAGATTATGTAAAGCACCAGAGTAATTTTATTTTTAAGTCACCCCGTGTATTAATAAAAAAACTGTTGTGCACTTGTACCTGTGTAGTGAGGATACAATAGAGTAACAGTACACTTGCATAATAATGATAATAGTGTGCAACATGTTCTGTTAATGAGTAACTAAGAGTTTCGTAATGCATTTTACAATAACTAAATTTACATATTATGCATTACTTAAAAGGTGGTGTGCAACATATATATATATGTATATTGCAATGTATAAATTGTTACTATCGGTACTATCCTACCGACTTATAGATGGAATTATTTATATTTATTATTTCTTGTAAACGTAGAAATATGTATGTTACGTAATTTACAATAATTTTAATATAATTTATTTAAAAATGTGTACAATTCTAACGCGCCCCACTAAGCAGCCACCACGAACTGAAAGCCAAATCCCACAATCGACCTATTAGGTGTCATCAGGTGGGCGCTGGCAGAAAGGCCTTTACAGGCTATATGATAAATATAAATATGAAATCCACAGAAACAGCCACTACTACACCGAGCGGCGTGGTGTAGTGCTCTAGGTCACCGGTTTGAACCCGGGTCCGGCTGCTCTGATCCAAATTTTTCTGTAGTTTCCTTGGATCATTTAGGCAAATGCTGGGGCAGTAATATTCCACAAATAATCTTTCACTTTTCTTCGGTCTTCATTTCGTCCGTCTCATCTTTCTCTCCCTAACCACACCACCCACCAATTCCCACGATTCCTGAAAGGAGGTTGAAGAGGGCCTTACGCCCTACCCTCCGGCTTTTCACTACAGTGTAGGTCTACTACGTGGGCTCTCTTTCGGAATCAACGACAAGGGTATTAGCCCTCTGAGTAGTTGTTTCTGTTGATTCCATACTAATATTTATAATATAGTAGGAAAATTTAATCATGAACAGAAATTATTGCTCTCAACTGATGATTAGTGATCGGTAATGATCTATTTTCAATTATTTATTTTAAGGAAAAGTTTTCATAAATTATTATCATAGATATAAATGAAAATATTTTCGATTGGTTGGCACGCACCTCCGCTCCTTCCTATCTTTTCTATATTTGCAATGCTGACATTGCATTTGGAAATTTTGGTTGAATCACATTACCAAAAGTAAGTTTTATGACTTCTATGTAAGTACTACTGTTTTCTAATATCGCGTCATCATCTAGTTATGAGATGAAGTATTTATAGTACATCATTTCGTCTCAGGCTCAATGGCCACAGAACTTTTCACAAGCCTCTTTAATTTAATCGTCAGACTTTGTCGAGAAAGTACCTAAAATCCAAATAAAGAATTAATTTTCCGGTACGTTTCTGAGCGCTGCAACAGTTCTATACACAATACAGCCAGTTTCAATTTTGAAATTTTGTTTTCCTCTGAACAGCGTCTTCTGTACATCCCTTATTACGGCGCTTTTTCTTTTTTCGCATTAGCTGATTTTCATCACTGTATTAACAGGACCAGGGCATCAGTTTTCTTATTTAATTTCTATTTAAACATTTCCCAGGTATCAACGGAACTGTTTTCTGTATCTTTTAATGTCATTTGGTATTATTTTAGCGGAATAAGTATTTAGCTTGCAAGTTAAAATGAGTAACTAATGTAAAATTTCTTTTCTTATAAGCCAAATAAACCTTAAACATTTGTAAAACAAAAACCAAAGCATCAAATTAAAGCCACATTGCCAATTTATCGTACGGGTCAGGCCTAAAGGCAGTTACTTACATTGTTTATATATAAAATTCGGTATTGCCTATACCAGTGTTACATACCTATATTTAATTTGAGTACTTCTTATATATTCTTATTATTACACATGGATGTACCTACCCACAATGAATAGATATAATTTGTCTTGCGATGTTTTTCCTTTGAGGAAACCGCTTTCATTTTTAACTGCCAAATTATGCAGTTTAGTTACTGGCAGTGAAAGTTTTTGTTATTGTTTCAAAATTATACTTCATAAATTCTTGGAAACAATTTATTCTTATAATAGAAACTAGTACAACTGTAGTATGAATAGTATACGTTGAATGTCTACTTTAACTCGTACAGAATAGTTAACAAATACAAATAAAACATTAAGTTTTAAAAATTGGATTGATTCGGCCGTTACTTTGTGATAATTCATCTTAACGATAAAAGAAAAAACACTACATTGTTTATTATCACTTTATTTATTCACAAATGCCTGTGACTATAATTTCGACAAATAGCTAGTTGGTAGAACAGTTAAATCAGCAATTACAAATAGATATCGCGGTTCATATAAATCGATTCATAAAAGACAACTTTTTATGCCAGTTTTGTACCACAGTATTTATGTTCAATGTGTTTTCAGTTTATTGACAGATTTATCGAATGTATGCTAATAATACATGTCGTATATATGGCAATGGTGCAATGTATAAAATAGTTTTGCTTCACATGTTTGTATGTTCCCAGAATCTCATATCCAGACGGAATTTCTCGTTCTTCATCCTTTCTGAAGGCGTTCACACATGTGCATGAAAATCGGTCTTTGAATTTCATATGAGTTACCAATGACAAGATTATTATTTATTCGTTGTAGTTACACCACATCCTTGGTGGTTTCTTCAAATAACGATCGTGACAACATCGTCATGAATTTATTTCAATTTTAAATGAACAAACGCAGTTCAACTTCACTATTAGTTCAACAACTTCATTAAATAATGAAAGAATAGCAAAAGATTGTTGAACTGGTTTTCTTTACCAACAACTTACTCTAACATTACAGACATTTTCTGCGTGAAGAACCGGATTTAGTGAAACATATTGGCATTTGTTATTAATTTGTATTCAACAGTATTATTTTTCTGAATTTTGTTCATTGGTATTAAAGAAAAATAAATTTAGTACCTACAGCCTTTAAAATAATTTATACGTTTATTTCAATAACTCCATCAATAATATAATTAACACAAATTAATTTAATACAAATAGAAATAACAAGTAATCCTATTGTCTTTTTCTAACTAAGAGTTAAAAATGTATTACGTGGAATTATAGTGTATTATTGCATTTACCTTCACAAATGTATTTGCTCAATGTACATTGTAATATGAAAGTCTTTTTTTAATTTCAACCAAGGTTTCTCATTGATATTAATTGTAATTTGTAACATAGTTCTTTGGTTCTTTTCAACGGTAAATAAAGCGGAAAGAATAATCGAAAAGAACCTTTATTTTGCCGGTCAATTAATTAACAATTGCTTTTTATGAATGAAAAAGTTAACAAAGTAAATAAGTAAATAAATATTCTTAATACACAAAATGGAAGCGAGGTGTTTTTTAATTAAACTCAAATATTTGTTTCTATTTGTTTTTAAAACAGTTTGCGAACAAAAATTAGATTATTTCAATACGGGAAACCTTTTTATGAATTTTCTTAATTTTAATTTTGGTGAAAGTAAATAATAAGTTCCTTATTACATTCATGCTTCCTTAGATGCAATAGAAATTAAACTTAATAATTGTTTATTTAGAAGTAAAAACCGCTGTGTACAGGGTCACTCAAACTGAGTGGTAGATTAGACGTTTTAGAGAAACTAAGCATGTTACAGATTTGTAAATGTGGGAATAGGGGTTAACAAGGATGATCTATTTAACTAAAATAATTTCAACTGTCGGCTACTTCCGGTTATATCGGAAGTTGATGTCAACTTTCCATCTGGATATTTCCTACCGTTTTATTTGAAAATTTTTGAATAATTTTGGATTTTTTTTAAATAAAAAATGAAAAACATCCAATGTATGGTAAGAGGATAAAAGAAGAAATCGAATGACAAAATAAAATATGCTAGGTGCCATTTGAAAAAATGAAGTTATTCGTGTTTGAAGTTTTTAAACTTTGGATTTTTTTCTGAACGCCCTGTATAAATTATAAAGCTTAGTTTTGGCATGACGTTAGCCTTATGACTTTGCTATAACTAGTAAATAACTAATTTCAATATTCTAAGTCATTTTTTATGGAAATTATGATTTTTATATAGTTTGGGTTGCGGTGCAACCTTTTTTCCAATAAATTAAATTATCTCAGAAACTATTCATTGTAGGCATATAGGCATACAAGTTGGTTATCAAAGTCACCTTAAAATTTTATGTTTCACACGAATTCATCTCAACGTAATAAATATACCATTCCATTTAAAATAAGAAATTTAACCGGAAGTGCCCGACAGTTGAAATTATTTTAGTTAAATAGACCATCCTTGATAATCACTATTTCCAAATTTTCAAATTTGTAACATGCTTAGTTTCCCTAAAACGTCTAATGTACCACTCAGTTTGAATGACCCTGTATATGCCGAAGCCAAAGTGTAAAAAGCGGCATTTGGGATTTGACTAAGCAAATAAGGAAACTGCGTTGTTTTTCCTTAGCGGCTAAATGAACGTTCATCCGGATTGTCAATTAGCATTAGTCTTGCTGATGAATAGCCATACCGTGAAGAGGAATATAAAACCAAAGTTAAAAAAAACTTTATCACCACTAGTTTGGATAGGTAACAGTGTGAGGTAGTTTCTTTCTTAATATATAGTACCTTCATTGTATTTGATATGTACCATATTCAATTAAGAACTAAAAATCTTTACATATTTAAATAATATTGAATTGTCTGTCTGTAATATCGAAATACCTGCCTTTTTTAAGCTCAAATGGTTATTTCGGTATTTATATGATATAAGGACATATCTTTAAAGAAATTTTTGTCTTGAAATAAATACACAGTTGATAACTTCCACAATTTATTTAATAAACTTAACACGTATTTCACCAACACTGTGGCTTCTTCAGAAATTATCAACTGTGTATTTATTTCAATATGTTAGACTTCCATCAAGTATCCGCTAGTTCAATACAATTAAATTTTTGTCTGTCTGTTTGTTTGTGTGCGCTAATGTTTGAGGTGGCTAAACCGATTTTGATTAAGCTTTAGAGACATGAAAAGAACACTATCATAACTGATATATTCTACTTTTTATCCATCTGTCTGATTATCTGTACGGACTAATCTTCCAAACTTCTGAACCGATTTCGGTGGGACTTTAGAAATATGAAAAGAAGTGATCTAGGTTAACTATTTAACTAAGTCTTGGATCAAAAGCTACTGAACAACAAATATAACTATTGCGATTACAAAACGCCATTCACGATGCAACTACTTTCTACATTATATTTCGCCTAAGAGGTTAATTAGTAATTGCATGGTATTTTAATTTTTTTAGTTGTAGTAGAAAATGCTGTTACTGATTATAATCAATACTAAAAATGTACGTTTGTGTGTAATGTACTGATTCACAAAGGTAAAATGGCTACTTATTGTAATTACCAAATGACTAATTGTACGTTAATCAATAAATAATTGTTGTATAGGTTTGTCAGATTAGAATGAGTACTCACCTTTCGGTTGTATTTAGTAAAATTCCTACAGGCATTTTAGGATTGGTAGAACACCGCAAACAGATTTACACAGTCAAAGATAGTCGCTTTACTTTTTCCATTCCTTTTTCAAAAAGCTCATGAAAATTTCACCCGCGCGTACTGTTAAAATTTGAAAATTTCGTTCTTTATTCGCGTTGATGTTTACAATCGCGTATCTACGGATAAGTGCGTTCGATACCTTAGTGCATATACCTAATGAGCGGTACTAATAGAAGGTACAGTAGGTATATAGTAATGTTGGTGATAGTGTTTGCAAGAAGTTGGAGGTAAATATCGCTGCTGTCTGTAGCAGGTGAACGTGTCAGGTGCTGGATGGTCGCCATCATCGCCATAGGCGACCGGATGTTGGCGGGGAAGAATCGAATGAATCGTCAAGCTCTGATGGGAAACACCGCGCCGTGTCTGTCGCCTGCTCGCCGATTTCTTGACTCTTCGAGACCTTAATGAGCCAACAAAAAACGGATAAGAAACCGTAAAAGAATTCGCGTGTACAGGATGCAGGGAAGGTGATACCTGTGACGTATGTCATGTCAAGGATAATTTCTGAATCCTTCCTTTACTACCATTACTCGAACTTTCTCTAGTTCATTAACTCAGAAATTTACGCTTAAAAGAATAATGTTTTTCGATAAAAAATTAAAGTCGTTTATCATACGCGTTTCCGTCCGTCGATTAAACATTAAAATTTACTTATATACGGGGTGTCCCATTATATGTTATCACCAGGGAAGTACCAAATCGAAAATTTATCTCCACAAAAGTTGTTAGGTTCTAAGAGAGGCATTTGTGGTGCGGCACCGGGTCCGGGATTCTGATGATGGCTTGTGATAACCAACATTCTTTTTTTAATAGAAATTCTAAATTTTTATAAACGAATCTGATTATACAGAAAAAATATGTCCAAATGTGGTTTTAAAACGTTATTTTCTTACTCGAGACCCACACAAATGTTTTTTTTTTATTTCGCCAGGGAAGTACCAAGTTGTAAAATTATGTTTACAAAAGTTGTTGGGTTCTATGGGGACCATCTAATTCCGTGATCCAGAACCTGGTCCGGAACCCTGATTAGGTTCTGTGATATCAACGTAAGTTTTACTGCCTTTAAAAAATTGTGAAATTTATATTTTTCACCTAAATTTTAATAGTTAGCGTCTATTTTGTTTCCTTTCATAACTAAAGAAAGGCAATCAAAGTCCTTCACTTAAACAATGACACTAAAGTAGACTTTCATATCTTGCTCTAATGATTCAATTTAAAATAATAAATTATATTTATTAAAACTAACTAATGACGTGTTTTCAGTAAACATTTTTCAAATAAGTAAAACAAATACAACTTTTTCTACGAACATTTGAAACAAATTATTGTACTAATTGTAGTCAATAAGTAGTAAATATAAATATGGAAACAACAGAAACAACTACTCCGAGGGCTAATACCCCTACCGGTATTGAATTATACTGTTGGTTTCGACGGACTCTTAGACGAAGATATAACATATAACATAAAAGAAGGAATTAAAATCCTTATTCGTCTAAGTACTAAGATCAAAGATCTCACATTTGGAACGCATCCTACCAAGTAGGTTTATGTCGAAAGTTGATGTCAACTTTCTTATTTTAAATGGAATAGTATATTTTTTAGGATGAATTCGTATGAAACATAAAATTTTTAGGAAAACTGATAACTAGTAATAATAATAAGTATAATAACTAGTATTTTGACTCTTTTTTGTTAAGTTTTATGCAAATCTTTTAAAGTTTGTATTGTTGTTATTTGTTTGCTTGTTTTAATATTTATGATGCAACTTTATCTGTATTGTTTTTCTAAATTTTTGTTATCTAAATCTTACTTTTATTTTTAGTTTTTATATTAACCAATATTATTCATCACAATTTTGAGAATTTAAGAGACCTAATGAATTAAGAGTATATTTAACGAATTTTATTTAAATTGCCGTAATTGTAATTACACTCCATGGTGTTACAAATTTGGATTATTACTATTTACGCCATTAGTATATTAAATGATAATTGTATATAAAAATTAATCAAGCAGATAAGAAAGGGAAATAGAAGATCAGCCAACTCGATATTTTGCTATTTATCTGAAACAGGTTGCCGAAGCTGTTACGTTGTTGCGTACATATAAGGTATGAGGCTGTTAGCACTTCTGTGCTAATGTTCACGTTTTATTAAACTTGTTACAGTTCATAAAAGGTTAAATTTGAAATCCGAACACTTTTAGTACTAACTGTAAATCTTTATCGAATGATTCTTAGAGTAATTAGGTGAATTAGTTAGTAAGTCGCCATGAAGGTGGATTGCAAATTACATATTACATCTATATCCTGTAATATTTCTAGCAAGCGGTATTATTAATTAAGTAAGTAAGTACACGTATCATCACCTTAAGGTAACATATCCGAATAATTGTAAACAAAAAAGTTTGAATATGGCGAATTAGTGCGTATTTTATGTAGTAAAATCGCCCTGAACAAAATTAGTCTAATTGTGTAAGTATGGCATTCCAAAAGAATTTTTTTACTTCGCGAGCAATCTACAAATAGATTAAAACGGTGAACCAGTCGAAACTGTGTTCTCTTCACTGTAAAAAACATTGAACCTCTAATAACGAAGAAACTTTGTGCTGGGTTTATTAAATTATTTTAATTTGTGATTAGTCAATACAAGAGCATTGTTATAGATCGAAAAACTAATTAAAATAAATATGTTACTATGTACTTAACTTTCCAAAATATAACGGAGAAGCGAAGATAAATTTATAAAACTTAATAGATGCTTGGTTGTAATTCATTATAAACAAATAATAACACATAGAAATTTCAAAAGGTTTATTTAACTTGACAATTGTTTCGCCAATTTAATTTAACGACGAATTTAAAATCTTGCATTTATAAAATAATAACTATAGATTATCATTCCTAGAAACGCTAGAAATCAATAAATTTAAAAGAACCCAGTTATTAGTAAACGAACAAATCGACCTAAGTCAATCACCATTACTAAACATATTCCCCATCCCCACCACTACAAATTAGTATCAACCTGTATGTAATAGTTTTTAAGTTTCATGTAAAACCTCTGATGAAGCTAAAGTTTTTGCGAAACAATTGTCAAGTTAAATAAACCTGTTGACATTTATATAAGTTATGATTTGTTTATAAATTTAGAACATACCCTTAATAATAAATTTATAGGGAATACTGTTGTTTCTGATGCTAGAATTAGAACTAAGGGTGAACATTTGTTAATCAAGGTAGCTGCGGTCACATAGTAAATGTGAATAATTATCAACAAGAGCGTCTGGGCATGCAAAGAATAGAATACATAATAACAAGATAAGAAATTGAAGTAGAAAGAATATTTTATAAGCAAATCCAAGACAAAGACTAATAATGGAGTGATTTTACAACTATTTTTTAGCTTTCAGTAGATTTCACTTTTGGTACTGCATTAAGTATCTTTCATTTGGTTTTTTGTTTTAGTTTTGGGCAACATATCCAGATAGTAGCTACATATATACTTTGAAAAATGTAAATATTAAAATTCTGTATTCTTATAAAATCAAGTGAAAAGAATTGTGCTTTGAAATAAATGTGTAAATTATTTGTGAAATTATTAAATTATGTTGTAATTAAATCAGCAAATTGATTAGTGAAGTCAATTGTGTAGAGATATTGTATCACAAAAAGCCCTTGAAAAGAAAGATATTTACCGATTTCTTGCAATTAGCATCTCTTACAGTTTGGACTTATTCTTGGCCTAGTTTTTCAGACGAGATTTTATTATTAGTCTTGTTATTTAGTATATGTAAGTATAAAATTACATAAACGAGATAGCATGACCAAAAATATATTTTTGTAAATGTAGGAATTGTGTTTACCTTTAGTTTTTCTTTAAAAAATCATTTCTTTTCTTTACAAGTCAAAGCAAGATTGTATATAGGTAACTCGCACAATTTTTGTGGATTCTATTCTATGAAGTGGATATATTAAGGAATGGATTCGACTATATGAATATCGACATTAAATGTTAGAGTATATTTATTATTGTTTTGGAAAGGTTGCTGTAGCAATATATTTTTTTGCAAATGAGACCTGCGACCAAGACCAATCTTGGTCTTCGCTAGTTTAGTCTGTTACGATATATCACATAGTATTTAGTTAATCTCGATGTAATAAATAGACTTTGAACTCGCTTTCCTTTACCTACCGGAAATTAAGTAGCGGATACGGTTTCAGGCGTACTTTAATATTCACCGTAGTGTGATGTATGCTGTGAATACAAATTACCATAATGAAACGTATTTAATTAGTAGTCTACTACTATTGCAAATTTTACAAATTATGTGATTACCTGATTACATGACAAAAACATCAAAATTTCCATTTCAAGTTCATTTCATTGTTTTTCTCATTGTCTGTTTGATTACACATAATTCAGCTGTGCAATGTTTTTAAGATACCTATCTGCAAATTTTGACAAACGTAATTATGGAATTTTAAGAGCACATTTCGTTTAATAATAGGTCCGGATTATAATATTTTATTTTATTAATTTCTAATAATTCTAGAACGTTTAATTTTGTGCTTTTTCTTAACACATTTTTCTAACTTTTGAAATCTTGATTGAAATTGTGGTTTTCGACAAGTAAGTGATTTGCATAATTTGAGTCCTGTTTATTGTTTTCATAAGATTTTAAATGTTCGTTGATCCTAGTAATAAACGATCTGCCTGTTTGGCCTATGTAACATTTTTCACATGAACTGATGTTGTCCTTCTTCGGGTGTACAGGCCGTCGTCGGTTGGAATTGCTTCCTAACGTTTGGAGGATTATTTTTGTATTGGTGTAATAATTCTTTTTAAGACCTACCATGGACTTGATTATAAACGTCACAGGTTTATTTACCTACACGTTTCAGAAAGGAAATAAGGCTAAGGCCGTTGCCTCTTGAAGCGGAAAGGCAACCAATGCGGAAGATGTTCGACATGTTGAATATTAATTGATTAATCGCAGCAAATCAAAATTAATTACACGTTTATAGCTTCCATAAAAGTAAAGTTTGTTGTTAAAAAATTATGTCATGAAAAGTAGGTTCAGAAGGTCGGATCGTTGGCAAAGGCGGGACGTTACCATTATCAAGTCAATACCAAAAGTTAAAAAAGATGACAGTCAAGTTCGTAGCAATTTTACTGCATAGAGGGGAAGAAGAAGAAGATTCGTTATATAGTTTAGAATACCATTTTTAATATTTTAACAATATTTAATGTTGACTGTTTATTGTGCTTCTTTTTGTTCTAGTGATTTTTACAGTTTAAACATTTATATTAAAGTGAACTTTGTTTTAAAATAGATTAATTTTTATTATGGTGATATTCGATTTCAGTGCTCAATAATTTTTTATAGATAAGCACAGTAATTTTTGTGTTTATTTAGTCTAAAAATAAACGTAAGTCATTTAAAAACCACGTTAAAGTATTGTAACTAATCTTCGAGTTTTAATTTAATTAAATATTTAGATACATGTGTATTACAATTCAAATTATTTAACTCTAATACTGTCAAGGGATATAATAGTATAAGTTTTACAGTGTATAGTGTACACCCACATTTGAAAATTATAGTGATTACAGCAATTGTTGGTTTGCTGTGTTAAATCAATTACAATAATTGAGTTTGAAGAACGGGGAAATTCAACACACAAGTGTTTGTATGAAATGTTTACATGGGTGTATAATTGGAATAAGTTCATCCCAAGTGTGGGAAGGAATTCCAGAAATGCGTTACCATTGTCTTTGGAACCGTTGGAGCATGGAAGCAGGAAATGTTAGGAGGGCAGTTGAACGATTTTTTTATACAACGCGTTTGTTATTTTTCTCGCGGTACAATGTGCCAAGAGTCGTAAAAAATCATTTGTTAAAACGCTTGTTTCCTGAGGTATTAAAGACGTAACTGATGAAATTTACTAATGACTTATTTTGTGACAAATTAGTATACTTAATCTCGGATAGAGACAATGTCCTTACATGTAGCTTTATCGATAACTTTTAATGATTCTTTAGTCGATTATTTGTAAAACATTTTTGATAATATGAGCAAATTAAATTCAAACATTTCAAATGTTTGCTAAGTAATATGGTACAACTACTTCTGAAAAAGGACAAACCGTTAACAAAACGAAATGACCACAATGATTTAATAAAACATTTGTAAGATTTAAATTCTTCATATTTTATTAAATTTCGAAAATGTTACAAAACATGACTTAGTATCACAAAAAAAATTAATTGCCATTGAAGGAAAGCTTTGTTGTTTAAACCAATTTTAAATTAGTTATGTAATTAAAACTTCCTACATCAGAAAAACATGGACAAGTTTTTTTATTGTAGGTGAATATATGTTGTTTAATGCAGTTTAGGTCGATGTTTGTTCGGAAATCAGAAGCAAATTTCTTTGAATGTAGAAAAACATCTGCTCGACATATGAGCACCGAATTCCTTTTAGCCAGGTGTTTAGAAGGTAACGCCTATGTAAGTTCGTGCACCCTTCGATACTTACGATAAGATATTTTTGACGTTGTAAAGGTTGGAAACCCGTAGAAAGGGTTATATTGTACACTTATTTATTCTTTAATCCTAGCTTTTCAAATGTGAAAATTAAATTCTTTAAGGCAGACTTATTCAAGTAATTTGTAAAGCTATTTTTTATGTATATTTCAAAATAAATAAACGTATTATAAATATAAATATGGAATCAACAGAAACAACTACTCCGAGGGCTAATACCCCTACCGGCATTGAATTACACTGTTGATTCCGAACGGTTATTAGATGAAGATAACAATCCAAAAAAGAAGGTATTAAAATCCTTTTTCGTCTAATTACAAAGGATCACAGATCCTACATTAGCAACGCGTCCTATATAGTAGGCACAGCGTACCGAAAACCATATCCCACGACCGGTTTCGACCTATCGGGTCTCGTCAGGTGGACGCTGGTAGAAAGCCTACCGTGTAGGATGCATTCCAAATGTGGGATCTGTGATCCTTTGTAATTAAGACGAAAAAGGATTTTAATACCTTGTTTTTTGGACAAACGTATTAGTTTAAAAAATATAACTCTTTCACTTCATTATAATCGATATTAGATCAGTCGCATTTTTAGTTTCTTCGTTGAAAATTCTTAAAATAACCAAAAAGGAGTTATTGTGGAAAGGTGGCCACCAGAACACGTAACATTGAAATTGTATATATATATAGATATATAAACGGTTTTTTCTGTGGCCAAAAGGTTTTCAGACAACATCTGCTGGTCGCGTGGCAAGCTTGAAGCTGCATCTTTTCAGAAGTTACACATTTTATGTTGCAGATGTCTTGTGATTTAAAAGAAAGCATTGACTTGTACACTGTTTTCGTTTCTGTGTTTAAGTATTTATAATTTATTGTAATTATGTAGATATTAATTAATAATGAGCAAAGACAAATGGAATACATTCTTGATTACAGAGAAAGTGGGTTAATAATTGTATATATACCTATAATTATTTCATATTATTTCATGCTGTTTTTTATAATTAGTATATATTGTAAGTTTTATTTGGTGTAACCAACAAAATTAAGAGATTGTTAATTTTATAGGAGGATTCATTATAAGGAATATCTATTAGACTGCTACTTTTACCATAAGGATGGGTCTGGATTTGACAAAAACAAACAAAGAACAGTAGGGCTGCCGTAAGGCGAGACAATTTTTCAAAATATCGTTTGTTCAAAAAACAATGAAAATTTGAATGTTCAATTTACTGAATAAAAGTATTGTTATATTACAATACTTTTATCAGTAAATTGAACTTTCCAGATTATATGTTGCATAACTAAATAATATTTAACAAAGACGCGGTAGGGAAATTGTAAAACATTTTTAATAATAAAATTCAAACAAACAATATGTGAAGGTTTTACAAAAATTTTAATAAGATTTCTCTTACAATGTTTCGGCTTGTAAGGTCATTATCAAAGAGTTATAAATAGAAACTAAACTAAAAATAAAAATGTGTCAGTATATATACTACAAATATGAGTGGGGGAGATTACAATTTCTGACAGCGCGCTAAAAATATAGGGCTTTTATGCCCTTCACAATGCTCATTCGTAACAATTTTATTTTGAAAAAATGCCTTTTGAATCTCTAATTTTTCTAAAAAATTTAGTCTTTTACTTTTATTTATACTATGTAAAATTTTAAAATTATCTTCATTAAAATTATGGTTATTTTCAAGACAATGTTGCGCGAAGCCAGTATTACCTTTTCTATCTATAATCGACGTTTTGTGCTCTTTAAGCCTAGTTTTAAAGGATCTACCAGTCTGTCCTATATAGACAGCCTGGCAATCGGTACAATATATCTCATAGACACAGGATCTCATAGAATCAGGAATAAATTGAGTGATCAACGTTTTTCGGTGCTTGAAAAAAACATGGACAAAATCTCAATCTGAATGGAAAAACTGTTACGAAAATTAGTTCGAGCGCTTACAAAAGTATCTTGATCATCATGGACAATACTTCAGAAAACAATAAAGCCATTTTCGATAATAAATTACTGTCTTTTCATTATTAGGCTCAAAATATAAACAACAACCCTCGTAATACAGTGGAGGGCCAACAAGTTTACTCACTTAGTATAAATGCTCCTTCATCCGAATTAGTTTATATTTACGATTTACTTGAATTTTAACTTTTACATTAGTTTGATTCAGAATCCAACGTTGATTATAATAAGTTCATAATAAATGTTTGAACATTACTATTTTGCTATTAACAAAAATATATAAAGTAGAAAATTATTTAAAAGCAAAATAGATTAGGATGCGATATCATTATAATTACATTTATTTATAGTTCAAATGAAATTGTACATATGTTGATAATGAGAAATTTAAGATATTTATAGTTGTTTACGTGGAAAAAAATATTTGTATCTTTAATATAAAATTTAACGTTAATAGATAAATCAGCTTACGTAAACCATAATTAAATAAGTAATATCTTTAATTACCATTTATGCTAATTATTAAGTACAACTTTTTAATTTGACAAGTCATCATAAATAAATTAAGAAAATTCAAAATCAATAATTTTGCGGTACTGCATAATTTGTTGTAATTATTAAGTAAAATATTTTTAAAGTTTTTTATTATCTTTCTAACTACATAATTACTAGAATGTACAATTTAATTTATTTTTATAACTGTGAAAACAATGTTAAAATTAATTCAGAAGAATTGATCCAATAATATCAATTGTATTATAATATATCTTATCACCTTTTTACCCTTCAACATTTTGTAGATAGGTACAAACAATGAACATTTAGAGGGTAACCTTTTTCTAAATTATTAATTGTATATTATGTATGTATGCGTGTTTTATAGCACACATTTTAACTTCAATTTTATCTTTGAAAGTTTTACAAATTGCAGAAAAGTATTGAATTACTTACCTATCGACATTAAAAAATAACGGTAGTGAAGACATTTACACAGCTGATAAAACCACTCGAAGGATTACAACAAGTATATTCACTATGAAGTCTCTCGGATCACTTTCGTTTCACTAATTATTGTTTATTTATTGGTAAAGGATTCCCGTCAGATAAATAAAATATGTAACTCTGCCGAAGAATTGTAACACAAGACTAAATGTAGTAAGTCAACTACTTACATCGTTATTACTTCTCTTATCAGTGTTGGGTTAACTGACATCCGTTCAACATCTTATCACGATGTTAATTGTTCAAATGTATACATTTGATATGTACAAGTAATGTGTGTGTTGGAATATTATAGTTGCTTACCAGAACATCTGGCATACCAAACATGAAAGACAACAGTGTTTCGAAGATGAGGAATTTAAAGAAATATATATAGATATATAATATATAACAGTCCGCGTAGGTATATATATATACATATGATTTTTATTAAATTATAAAAAAAATATTTGTTGTATATAATTTACAATACATTAATCTTACAACATTATCCACATATAAAACCCTAATATTTGGTTTTAAAGTAGAGTAATGAAAAGAAGGTTTTGTGCATTAACTTGTAAAATATTTTTTTTTATAGATGTTTTGTTAATGTTGAGTTGTATGGAGCAATCTTTGATAAATCAAATTGTGTTTTATGTATTTTATTTAAGGATAAAAAGAAATACATTCAACCCATTCAAAAGCTGGTTGCTAACTAACTACAAAAGAAAAACTATCTGTTTACACTTACAAACGCGATGGGAATATGTCATATTATTTTAAAAATCGGCAAAAAGACAAAACAATACAAGCACCGAAAGCGGACACATTAATCGTGCTCTAATCTTAATTTTGTTATACATTCAATAATTAAACAATACATAAATATAATTTCCGTTTATAAATATAAACGTGAATATATAGAGCATACAAAATAAATCTTAACAGTTAATAAGCGGTAACTTTTGGAGGATTTCAGTAACTAGTTAGTTGGTAGGTAGTTATCGATTGGATTTAGGTGGTTTTAAAAATTGTTGTAATGATTTTTTAAAGCTTTGTAGAAACTATATAAATAGATATTGATTAGTTTGTTGTATTGGTTAAGAGTCACACTCTTCCTTGGAAATTAAATTATTAGGATCTTTGTTGCCCGAGAAAAGGTTGTACACCCGAACTTAAATTTAAATTAAACCAAAAAACACTTAGAACACTTCCTTCTACTTTGAAGATACACAGAGCTACTAACATATGTCGAATTTTTTTATACTATATATCTTTACTATTTCTTTTACTAGAAATTTTAGTTTCCCTAATTCAGAATTTAAGTTTTTATTGGATTTAAAGATATATTAAAGGGGAGAGAATGGTTTGTTCTTTTAAGATTTATGTGAGGGGTGGGCGTACTGGTGGTTCCTGGCGCTCGTACTGTACGAAGAGGTAATGCTTTCATGCGTTTTTTGATTACTTATGTATCTAAAGAAAAAACTGAGATATACATTTTGTTTTTTGAATATTAATAATCTATTCGAAAATTTGAAATTCTTTAGTTGGGTAAAGTAGAGTGGCATATGTTAAATTACTTGACACAATATTGTACTTGCAACTATGCAAAAAGTGTAAGTCCTACAAAATCCTTCTTTGGAGGACTTATTGTGCCCAATAATCATTACTTATTGCTAAAAGGTCGATGCTATAAACATTAAATTAACGATGTTATGAATTTTTGAAGAATAACAATTTTTCGAAGGTTTTTCACGTTTCTTTCGGTGAAAATAGCCCCAATTGAGGCGTGTAAATTTTATTTTAAGTCTTGCAATTCTCTATGTACGGGGGTAAATCAAATATAAACGGTAATTTTATTATTTAGCTTGGCATGTAATTCCGATCTAGAGGATCGAGTGTTGTTTGGTTTATGACGAGGGGGAAACCGGCTTAGGTAGCAGCTGCGCTCGGTTCTGTCCGCAGGTTCGCAGCACAGCCATGACTGAGCGCAAGGTACCTTCGTCTGTTGCACAACGCATCATCATAAAGTTTCTAGCCGATGAAGGCGTTAAGCCATCGGAAATTTTCACTCGTTTGAAGGTACAGTTTACAGTTTGGGGATGCTACACTGTATCAGAGAATTCAGGGATGGGCGAGAACATGTCGAAATAGAAAGTTATGATCGACGCCCAAGAACAAGTGACAATGATGAACATTCGTGCTGTTCGACAGCTTGTTGAAGGTGATCACCATCAGCCGGTTAACTATTGAACGAATCTCATCAGATGTGGGTATCAGCTATGGAAGTGCTCAATCCATCATCACTGATGAACTTGGCTTTAGGCTTTAGGAAAATTAGTGCTCGCTGGGTTTCAAAGTTGTTGATTAAAAATCAAAAACAGGTCAGGTAGGAGATCAGTGAAAGACTTCTGAATCGATTTCGACAAGAAGGGGAGTTTGTTTTTAGGCGTATGGCGTATCGTCACTTGTGATAAGACGTAGGTCCACCACTACACTCCAGAATCAAAAATATAAGGAATGTAAGTAGGGAGTGGCGAAGAAAGAATGAAGGCTGCCCTGTCAAAGCCAAAAGCAAAACCCGTCTCTCAGCCGGAAAAGTGATTGGGACTGTTTTCTTTGACTCATGGGGAGTTTTACTCATTGATTTTCTTCACGATCAACTAACAGTGATCAGTGAATGCGGCTTACTATTCTGAGTTGTTACACTTGACAAAAATCGGGTTTCGAAGCAAACGACGAGGTATCCCCATTCGAAACGTCATCCTCCTTCATGAAAACGCCACGCCATATACCGCAGTTTTGCAGTTTTGACAAGGAATAAATTGGAAGAAATGGGCTGGGAAACCGTCGAGTATCTTCCTTACATCCTCCGTTCTGACTTGTCATTCTGTGATTATTTTTTGTTCGCGTCCTTGAAGGAATCACTTGGAGGCAAAAGATTTGAAAGCAATGAAGAAGTAGAGGAGAGGAGTATGTACGCAGTTGGCTGACAACTCGCATTCAAACTTTTTATGAAGAAGGAATATTCAAGCTTCCAAATCGGTGGCGAAAGTGTGTAGAGCACTGAGGTGACTACATTGAAAAATGTTAAATGTTTAGTTTGTGTGTACCATTAATCAATAAATTTATTTTACAAAATCACCGTTTATATTTGATTTACCCTCGTATATTATCTCATTGGAGCAACTACGATTACTTTAACAGTTTTCAAATAAATGCGAAAAACGAGACATAATTATAAATTGCAACGTTTAAACATTGTCTAATAATAATAACAACTGACAATCATTATTTAGGCTATTTTTAATATTTTACTCTCTGGAACCAACTGTACATAGTGGTATGTATACTTGTATTGCTGTTAAAATTTTTCACCATTCTTGTGCTAAAATGACTGAGCTAGAATAATTATTGTGCTTAACATCATTGATGATTTGGCACGACTGATTAGGTGATAAAGTAATTTTCGATTAAATTTCGCATGTATTAACCAGCAGAAAATCTATATAATTATTCAATAATTTTAAATATAGATAGTATTTATTATAATATTTCAAACAAAGAAACCCAATCTCTTATCTCTTATAACTAGTTTGCACGCAATTCTGTCAGTAATAGGAACGGAATGTCATGTTGATAAATAAAATGTACTTAAAAGATGATCATAATTTACTTAAATCTTTAATATTGTTTATCAGCATGTTTGCACAATGCCAATTGTGTTATATGTTGAGTTTAAAGTTTATTTCAGCAAATATAAATTACAACTCATTAAGATACGGAAGAATCCCTTACTTATTTACTTGTTAAACACGATAATAAATTAGCATATTGCTTACATAGAAATGCTCGTTTATTTCTGTATTAATGTTGATCTTTTCGTATTACTTCCATAACCTCGTTATGAAATAAGGGGACGTTTAATTAAAGTTTGCTATTAAATTAGCAATGATTTGTCTATTATTAGGTATCGGACCTCGGAGAGATTTGATTTCTTTTCAGTTATGTATTTAACAAGGTTTACTTAGAGCATAAATAATACAGTAAATATTAAAAGATTTTATTTATTTAATGCCTTTATATTCGTATTTACTTTCTGAAAGCTATTTTGGTAAAAAAAGAGATAGCTTGGTGTCATCTTATCCTTGTAGAAATGGTTTCCTTCTTTGTCTTTTTTTGGTGGGTTGTACCGTGGTCATAGTCTTACGTTAGTAATGGTAGTGATATAAGATATTTGGTAATGCAATTTTGTTTCAAAACATTTTCTTCGAGACCTTTTTGTCAATTTTAATTGAAATCAAAATGATTCATCAATAATGTTGTTTAGATTTTCTTGAATATGATAAATGAGAAATGTAATACTTACCTACAGATTTATTGTTAACATTATATTGTTTTGGTATGGACGAAACGGTAAAAATGTAGAAAAATCGAGCCCATGAAAAATATTCATATAAAAGAAACAAATATGTTGCTGTTGTTTCTTGTTTTTCTTTTCAATTCGAAGTTTTAATTGGTATTAATGGTTTAATTGATTACAAAGAAGGTTGTAATGAATACAATATTACAAGTTATGAAAAATAAAGGGAAACGTTAACAAAGTCGTTAGTTTGTAACAATATCGCTCATTGTTGTGTGACAGACCGGCAGATGGTTGTTTTTTATAATGATTTAGAAAGAAAGGGCAACGCAACATGTGTAATATTATTAAATTCCATGTGTGTACCATACCGTTCTTTCGGGTGGAACAATTCGTTATGTTCGTTAATGTTATTCTACAGTTGTGATACTTACCTGTATAAATGGACTTAATTTAACAGTTGATAAACTCAACAGCTGAATAGTGGTCAACCAGTAGAAATATTTTAATAATGAAGGTACCTACAATATTAATTCTACTTTTATTTAATGCCTTTCTACATATTCGTTGTCTTTTTTATTTAATCTAGAATGGTAAATTGTTCTAAACTTCTTGTATTTCGCATTTGGGACAATTTTTGCTGGAGGTACGAGGGTGACTCACTAAATTTACGAATTAGTGAAGATACCTGGGAGTGGGGGCTGTGTCTGCACGTTTTCTATTCGCGCTTCAAACTTCAACTATTCAACTCCTTACTAACATGTATACAATTCTGTTATATAAGGTCAGTATCCTTCAAGATATTGTCATTCACAAAAAACAAGACCGAAGAAAACACAATTTATGGAGAAAATCATCATCATAAAATTACATACAAAGCAGAAACTAAAATAATAAAAATAATATGAAAACATTCAAAAAAGAAGGGCGCTGACCCACCTGATGAGACCCGATAGGTCGAAACCGGCCGTAGGATGTGGCTTTCGGTTCGTTGTGCCTACTTGGTAGGACGCGTTCAAAATGTGAGATCTTTGATCTTAATATTTAGACAAATAACGATTTTAATTCCTTCATTTTTGAATATATTTATATTAAAGTGAACTTTGTTTTAAAATAGGTTAATTTTTATTATGGTGATATTCGATTTCAGTGCTCAATAATTTTTTATAGCTAGGCATAGTAATTTTTGTGTTTATTTAGTCTAAATTAAATTAATTTTAAACGTAAGTATAAACGTAACAAATTCTGATAATTTTGAAGGAGAAATTATTAGATGCCACTAAAAATTTTCAGATTTTAACCTCACGCACATATAAAGAACCTAAAACTTGTGAATGATGAAAATCGGGATTTCTAAAGAAAAGAGTTCATAATCATAAAATAAAATAAAACACTAGTAAAATGTTTTCACTAAATATATTGAGAAACTCAATTGTTTCGGGCATTGCCCATTATCAAGAGTATAAATATTAAAAAATAATGTCTAACAAACAGTGAATATAAAGGTACATCTATAACTCGCTGAGTAGGAGAGGGGATGTTGTTTGTCCTAACTCTAATTGATTATTAAAAATATTTATTTTATTGTGGAGACTTTTCTTTATCTCTAAATTTTCAAACATAGATAATTTCCTACTTTTAGATATATTAGTGTGTAAATTTTTTGTATTTTTGACGTCTCTATTGTGTTTATAGAAAGTACAATGTTCTGAAATTCCAGTGTGCAAATTATTTTTATTAATACTATTTAAATGTTCTTTTATCCTAGTTGAAAAAGCTCTACCAGTTTGTCCAATATAAATTGCGTCACATGAGTCACAAGCTAGTTAATATACACCACTTTTTTCCAAAGGAGTTGTTTTATTTTTATTATTGATTAATATAGTTCTTAAAGTAAATTTATTATTTTCAACAACAGTTAGACCTAAATTTTGTAATTTATGTTTATACTTATTACTAACAGATTTTACAAAATGTAAAGAAACAAAATTCTTATTAGAGTTAATACTAAAATCGTCATGATATAGTGATTTTCTAACTAATTTTTGTTTTTTTTTGTGAAAATTAATTTGTCAACCAAAGTACCCTTATAGCCGTTATTTCTGGCAATATTTTTTATAACATTTTTTTTAATTCTGTATTGTAATCATTTGCCGATAAGGGTAATTGTATTAATCTATTAATTAAACTATGAAAGGCGAGTAATTTGATTTGCCAAGGGTGGTTCGACTTCGCGGGAGTAATTGTGTCAGTAAACGTTGGTTTTCTAAAAATATTATAACTTAGTTTTTTGTCCCTTTTTAATTGCAAATCGAGGAAATTTAAGGCGTTATTAGTTTCTTTATCGATAGTAAATTAAAAATTTTTGTCTACGAAGTTCAAAAAATTCAAGAAAAGATCTAATTGTCTATTTGTGCCTTTCAAACACAAAATATGTCATCGACATACCGGTACCAAGAAGAGATAAAGTTAATGAGTTTATTATTGGAACTGAAAAATGTGTGTTCGAAATTTGCCATATATATTTCCGCTAATATAGGCGACAGCGGAGAGCCCATTGGTAAGCCATGCTTTTGTTTATAAAATTTGTTTTGTTCGTAATCGTTTACTTATACAATAGAGTAAAATGTTCAATTTATGTTATCTGTAATTTAGCTTTTAACCAACAAAAATTAATTGATAATCAAATCTCATGTGTTCATTGGGACTTGGGACACTGGCTTGAAATCGGAACCTAAGATGAACTCAAATCCGAGTGAGTACTTTTCATCGAATTAAGATTATGCGGCAATGTAATTCATTTAGGTTTAACAGCAGCACGTTCTTTTGTAGGATCGTAACTGTTTAACTTTTTTATTTAATAGCGTGTTGAACTTAATGAAATAAGCTTCAGTGTACAGTATTTCGAAAGCTTAATTTACGCTCAGCTGGACAAATGCAAATTTATGTCGTTACTGTACTCAATTTGCTAGGTGTTAATGTACCTATCGTATGAGGCGTACGTTACGAACGTATTGCATGCTTTTAGTGGGAAAATTTTAATCCGTCATGGTTAATTCCCTTTTACGTCAAATAAACATTTATATTCCATTGCTTTTATACTTATAGTTGGTAGGATAAAATTCTTATTTAATAAAAATGTTGGGGGGAGGGGTCCGATTTGAAAATGGCTTCGTTCAAATGCATGCTTAATCCTTGTACTTTTAGTGATGTGGACAGTGTCATTATGAACTTTTTCATGATTAAGGATTGAGCATACCTCAAACAACACATTTAGGAACACATTTAGGCATCCTGACAACTAAACCATTATTTCCTTGTCTTACAAACACACAATAAGAAAACTCAAATTTATTGATTTTTTGTTTCATATAATAAATAAAACATTTTTACTTTTAAATAGTTTCGTAATTTATTACTAAATTAATCTTTAAAGTTTTTCATAAGTATATCTCTTGGTTTTAATGATCCTCCGATAGTTTCAGTTTCTCAATTTATGAAAATTTAACTGTTAAAAATAGCATTGCTTTTGAAGAAACCACTTATTAACTAAACTATTAGTTTATCTTTCGATATACTTGTACTTATCTACATGGCCCATATACACCATTTTTCGATAATGAATACGAAGTTCTTTAGAAATCCCGATTTTTATCATTCATAAGTTTTACCTTTTTTATATATACGTGATAGGAAAATCGGGAAATGTTTAGTGCGATCTAATAATTTCTCCTTCAAAATTATCAGAATTTGTTACGTTTACTTGTCTTAAAAAAAATATTCAAATGTTGATTAACAGTCTTACCAGAATCGTAACACAAATTAACATTAGGACTGCTGACTACGAAAATCAATTTGTGTGATTTTGAGAATTAAAATCTGGATGTTTTGGTATTGCAGTTAAGAAATACTTAATTTCGGGACAAATGCATGGGTGGGGAACTAAATTGCCGAAAGAGAATATAAAGTTACTTCCTCTTAGTAATATTTTGTTCCAAAATAAGGAAATTTCCAATACCTTCCAGTGTTTTCGAGTGATGCATGCAAAGCTTTTAGTGCCTACTAAAGGCTGCTATATCAAATTGTATAAATGGCGGGTTTCAGTATAGTATTCTAATAAGACTGATTGGGTAAACCGTTTTAATTTGATAATTCCTTGTTATTTTAAGTTTATTTGGTAACAATACATTTTCTTTTACTTTTTTGTCCTACTATCCAGGTACACACTGAAATAATTATGTTATTTACGCTTGTAACTTTGTGAAACATATTCGTAATAAATTAAGAAAAAATAAAAATAATAACAAGTCTCTGAGCCAAACTTACACAAGTATTATTATTTCTAGGATTCCTAATTTATTACGGAATCATTGGTAATAAAACTATCGGTGATATTTAAACGAAAATATACAGGGTTCTTCAAGTTGATGGGCTATTAGAAGTATATGAATTAGAAGAATTAATTCAATTCTGAAACTTGGGCTCATTTGGTTATTGTTTATGCCGCTTCTTTTAAAAATATTTTCAAGTTCGGTTTATATCCGGTTATACCGGAAGTAGATGTTAACTTTCTTATTTTAAATGGAATGACATACTTTTTTTACATTTTCCAATAGAAAATTTGAATTCATGCATTCATTCACAAATTGTAAATTTTCTCAAAAAGTATAAACAAAGGTATACGATAGTCCCATACCAACAAATGCCAAATTCAATGAGGAATTCGAATATGTAGTCAAAAATGGGTTATTCAATTTAAAACATTGATTTATACCCCTTCTGAGGTTGACCAACTCTGACAAGAAAATTTGAACACCCTGTACAATTTAGTTAGAAACCACATTTTTTTT
The DNA here is from genome assembly GCA_963921985.1 of Agrilus biguttatus. Classification (NCBI taxonomy): domain Eukaryota; kingdom Metazoa; phylum Arthropoda; class Insecta; order Coleoptera; family Buprestidae; genus Agrilus; species Agrilus biguttatus. Next base: position 10,315,156 of record OY998120.1, read on the forward strand.
TCGATAATGTGAATAATTTTAAATAATTGTTAGGAGTTATAAAGCAAAATCTCAAAAATTAATTGAATTACGGTTTTTTTAATGTTAACGTGTAAATGTCAAAAATTTTGAAAAAATAAAATAATTCAAAATCCATCAACATTTTAGGGGTAGTACCTCGTATTAAATATGATTGAATTCAGATTTTCTATCGGAAAATGTAAAGAAAAGTATGTCATTTCATTTAAAATAAAAAAAGGTATTACCGGATGCAAGTCGAACTTGAAAACGTTTTTAAAATAAGCGGCATAAACAATAACCAAAGGAACCCCTGTTTCAGAACTGGATTCATGCTACTAATCATATACTTCTAATAGCCCATCAATTTAAAAAAACCTTTATAATACCATTTAGTTCTTGGTCAAAAATTTATAGAAATCGCAATTTTTATGAAAAGCCACAGTTATCAGCAAATATCAATAAATTGCGACATTTCTGTTCTTTCTTGTCAACTCTTCCGTTCTCTATTTCTTCCGCTTCTTACCACCCTTAAGTTAGTCAGTACTAAGTAGATAGATATGAATTCACCGCACTGTATCAATCTACCGTGTCATAGTTTTAATAAGAAAGACAATTTTGTAAATAGTTTTTTAATAGACGTATTAACAATTCTGCAATTCTTTAATAAACAGATACCTGCAGAACTTTAAATAGAATTGTTAGGAAGTTTGACGTTATACACCATAGAAAGTGAAATTCTGCTCCAATATACCGTATCGCGTGAAACACTGCATTTAATACGATAATAAATCTAGTATGTATTAAGTGCTCAGATAAAATTTATTAAAAATAAAGATACATTTCAAAAATAAATAGATTACAGTATGTCTCCTTCATCGGATGAGTCCGGTAGATAATGTTTCATGTCATCGTTGTAATAAATGTAAATGGCTGGTGTGTATAAAGATTGAGGCAGATTTGCATGTGTGTAATCATCTCTTTCGTCAAAAATTCCATTTTCTTCTAATGTTTTGAACATGTGCAGGTTCCTGTTGTCATATCTAGACACATAAAAATAGTGCTTTATGAAATTAAAAAAGATTAATTATATTTAATAGCTAATACCGATACCGTCTATGCAGCAATAATAATTAGTGATATTACCAACAATTCTTTAAGTTTCTAATAATTATAAAATCGTATTGGTATCTAATAACCTCCACGTGTAACTGGAAGCGTCTTCATTAAAAATTGAATATCTTTCCATTATTCTAGTAATTGTGTCTTCACAGCATACATTTATTGTCACACTTGTACCTATTAGCATATTTATAATAATGATAGGTCTTACTCTTTTCGTGAGAGGCCCTACGAAGTATCTTAAAAAATGATAAGAAATATGTAGTATTATACTAGTATATGTAATATCGGTACACACATACAAATTATCAATAAGTGAATATTAAGTATGGTGTGTTATCAAAGAAGTTGATTGAAATGATTTTTATTCCCGCCGTATACACCGAATTTATAGAAAATACGAGGATGGTCCCATAAGTACCCGGCCTGACCTATAGATGGCGATAGTTGTTGAAAAAATATCACTGTATTAGAAAGTACGCAATCTATAAAGCATATGTTTCAGCGTTGAAGACGCCACGTTGTTGGCAGCCATCAATAGCGAACGTTTTCAGTGAATTTGTGAAAATGTAGAAATCGTTATGTGATACAATACATTTATTTGAAAGGCCTCAGCCCAACCAATACAAAAGTCGAGCTAGGTGAGTCTGCAGCTTCATTTACAACAGTAAAATATTGGGTAGCAAAGTTTAAACGAGACAAAACGAGCATTGTAGTGGTCGACCAAATGAGGTGACGACTTTACAAAAAGTGCGATATATCGTACATTATCTGAAAATTTGAACATGAGTAAGCTGTGTGCAAGATGGGTGCTGCGTTTGCTCACACTCGAGAAAAAACAGTGTCGTGAAGATATTTCAATTGAGTGTTTCGCGAAGTTTAACAGCAGCAAAGCAGAATTTTTGCCCCGTTTCATAACCATGGAAGAAACATGGGTCCATCACTTCACACCCTAGAAAAAAGAACAGTCAAAACAGTGGTCTGAAAAGGAGAACCGGCTCCAAAGAAGGCGAAGACTGTTCCATCTGTAGGCAAGGTTATAGCGTCGGTTTTTTGGGGTGCGCGTGGAATAATTTTCATTGACTATCTTAAAAAAGGAAAAAGTATTAACGGCGAGTATAATGCGAACATATTGCAACGTTTGAGCGTAGAAATCATGTAAAAACGGCCGCATTTGACTAAGAAGAAAGTGTTGTTTCATCAAGACAGTGCACCAGCTCACAAATCTGTTATTGCAATGGCCAAAATTAATGAATTGTTACCTCTAAAATTTTTGTGTTTACTTTGTTGGGTTGGGTACTTTTGGGATCACCCTCGTATTTGATAATTACCTGTAAAAAAATTAAATGTTATTTTAATATTTCGTTATTTTACACGTAAAAGTAATAATTAGAAAATGAAACATATCGTAAGAAGTCCATTTTATGTTGTTTACGTATTGTATAGGTATATTAAAAAGTTATTTCGAATACATTCAGTAACAATTTCCATGTTAAGGTTTTTATTATTAAGTACCTTTCATCATCCTTCCACCAGGGTAATAGAACTGATTTCCAATCTGATGAGGGTGTTGGTAAACCAACATGAGGTATTCGTCCATTAGGACAATAGGGAACATGAACTCCCGTGACGGGATTAATAAAATGTCGAATATCTCCGTTTCTCTCATCAAACCAGTGACTTACATCTTTACCAGCGAAAGCCAAAATAGGGTTAACTAAGTCAGTATTTTGAAATTCTTGTACTAATTTTGTCAAGTTAAATACTTTCCCTAAGAAAGATACCCAACAGTCTTCTGGCTGATTGTGCAACGCTACCTCGAAGGGTGCAATAAATATCCGATCGTTTTTGCGAGTATATTTTTGCTCTTTTGGCATTTTTAACAAATATTAAAATAAATAACTACAAAATTATGGCTACGTAAATGTCAAATATTAATGTTTATAGCACACCTTCAGTAGCAACGGCTTTTCTATTAAACGGGAATTTTAATGAAGTAAATAATTCATCACACTACTTTTATTTTTCAGATTTAAAATAGTTCTTATAAATCATAGTATCCTTACTACATCTTGTTTTTTTCTTTAATTTATATCGGAAGAAGATATTTATAGCTTTGTTACTTAACAATAAAATTTAATCTTAATTATGGTAGGATATCGCCATCTACCGATATCTGCTGCTAACTAAAATATGTACTATATGAAACAAGTCTTATTAAGGTCTCACATGGTCAACTGTATCGATGATGCAGCTTATATATGTGATAAACACTTAAAGCAAATTAAAAAAGAAACATAATAAACATAAAAAGATCTAAATCGCGATCTACATTAGGAACATAGCATTCTTGTTAATTTGGGTTACGTGCCTATCATGTATAAGAGCTGCGTTGTTAATTCAGTTGGTCAGGTAGATACCATGGTAAAACCCTTGCCTAACATAAGAACTACTTCAATTAGTAATAGATATAAATAGATGACGATATACTACCATAACTAAATGTTATATTAAGTTGCCGTTAATGACCTTTTGATTTGTCAATGGTGTGTTGATGAGATCTAATCTAATCTAAGATCGAAATCGTGATCTACGTGTTACTGTTTTTTGATAAGTTGCTGACCAGGAACTTATACAGTTCTTATAAATGAATGTTACTAAATGTAACGTAGAATCCTCACTCAATAAATATTATTGATAGATATTGCATTTGAAGAGTAATCACATTGCTTGTTATTTGTCTTTATCAATTTGTATTATCTATGTAGAAGTGTTGTTGTATTTTTCAAGTTGCATAGTTAGTGTTTTGTTTTTGATCAATAATCTTATCTGTTACTCGTAATTATTGGTATGCATTAACACATAGGTTGAAAAGTCCCGGCCCTAACACATAGATGGCACTAGTTTTATTGCATTCACCTCTTTTTCAGTTACTACTAACCTTCTGTTAAAATTTCATGATATTCTATTCATTAGTTTGTGAGTTATTGTACTAAAAGTGGCTTTATCTAGCTACTTTTGTTATTTTTAAAACAATGGATCAAAAACAATTTCGTGTTTTAATTTTACACTGCTTCTTGATGGGAAAAAATACCGTTCAAGCGAAGCAATTGCTTGAAAAGCGTTATGGAGACTCTGCTCCATCGGAAACAACCGAAACAAAATAAAACGTTGGTTTACTGACTTCAAACGTGGACTTCAAACAGAGACACTGATGATGCAGAACGCAGTGGACGTCCAAATGAGGCGCTAATACCAGAAAATGTTTGAATGACCGAAAAGTGAAATTGCGTTAAAATTGAGTTAGCTGACATCGTAAAGATATCAAAAGAATATGTTGGCTTTGCATGCATATTGCATGATCATTTGACTATGAGAATATGAGACTGACTATCATAGTGGGTGCCGCGTTTGCTCACTGTTCTGTTGCGTATCAAAAACAAAAACGTATTGATGATTCTGAGCAGTGTTTGGCCATGTTTACACGTAACAAACCGGAATTTTAGCGTCGATATGTGACAATGAATGAAACACGGATCCATCGCTTCATTGTGGAATCAAAACGATCGTCATCTGAGTAGACAACAACTGACGAACCTCGTCTAATTGGTTGGAAAAGTTATAGCCCCGGTATTTTGGGATGTGCGTGGTGTAATATTCATCTATATCTTGAAACTATCTTGAGAAGGGAAATACCATCAACAGTTAATACTATATAGCGTTATTGGAGCGTTTGAAGACTGAGGTGGCAAAGAAAAAAAAATTGTTTCATCAAGACAACGCATCGTGTCACAAATCAATAAAACAATGAGAAAACTGCATGAATTGAACTTCGAATTGCTCCCACATCCACCGTATTCTCCAGATTTGGAAACTACTACCAGCGACAACTGGCTGTTCGCAGCTCTCAATAAAATGCTCGCCGGCAAGAAATTTCGTTCGAATGAAGAGGTTATCGTTGAAGTTGAGGCTGAGGCCTATTTTGAGGCAAAAGATAAATTGTTATACAAAAGTGGTATTGAAATGTTAGAGTGGCGCTGAAATGATTGTGTTGCTCTTGATAGAAATTACGTTGATGGATAAAGCCAATTTTGAACAAAAAAAACGTGTTTTCTTTGTTTGCACTAATAGACTTAAAATTTATCAAAGAAACGTCAAGTGGCTAGGCATAGCAATGGAATATAAAATTCATTAATATTTGTAAGCATATAAGGAACATAAAAATGAAATTATCTTAAGTATTTTAAGTATCTTAAGTACCAAACCATTCAATGATCAATTTCATTTATTTTTAACAATTGCCGACGTATAAAATGATTGTTATTGATAGAATGGGATTTGTCGATCGTGTATCATGAACCTAATTACGACTTTGTGGTTAACTGTGTCTCTGGGGTAAGAAGAATTTAAATTTTATCGAGTTCTAATTTTTGATGCTTCACAGTTCCAATTCTTTTTAGAAAAATTTAACTAAAACTATGTTAAAACGCGATACATATTAGTTACTCTTTTAATTGTCAATTTATTATTCTTCACGATAAATGAAAAAACACCACTTTGTTTATTATCACTTTATTTATTCACAGATCCTTTTGACTATAGTTTCGACAAATAATGTAAATAAAGGCCTTAAACTTACTATTTTAGAATCCTTAGAAGTATACAAAGCATCAAAAATTTCCGAAAATAACCTGTTAGACGACCAGGTAGATTTGTACCACTCAGTATTATTCAGAACATTTAATAATTAATGGAACTTCCAATATATATATAAAAAACTGTAAATCTGTTTATATTCATTCAGTTTGAATCATTTGTTTGACAATGACAAGCTATTTGTCGAAACTATAGTCAAAAGGATTTGTGAATAAATAAAGTGATAATAAACAAAGTAATGTTTTTTCATTTACCGTTAAGATGAATTATCACAAAGTAATGGCCGAATCAATCCAATTATTATACATCAGTTAACCCCCTTCGAATACGGTTTCAAAACAGCGAGCGATTAATAGTTGATGCTACGCATGCCAAAAAATTTTCTTCTTATTGCTTTACATTTCGCAACACGATTTCAATATAACATGAAACACGTTCTTTGATAAAAATTGCACGCAAAGTAGAATTGGCTGAAAATATTTGAGTTCTTTTTATACTAGATTTGTCCTGTTTACTCTCTTATCTTAAGAATATCTCTCTAGTTTTAGTCTAATTCATGGGTATGTTGTTACGACCATAACAGACCCTTTGGAACACTCAGAATGTCCAATGTGGGATAATGTTACGAATCGTCTTTATTTTGTCGACATCCACCAAGGCGGAATTTATTCTTTTTCTCCTCACGATAAAAAAATCCATCATATAAATTTAGAGGGCACGGTGGCTCCTGTACTTCCTACAGTATCGAGTACCAGAAAGTTCATAGTAGGTCTGAACAGAACAGTATCTGTGGTTAAATGGGATGGCAAAAGTGATGATTATGATCTGGAAGTTCTCACAACAGTATCTCGAGATTGTCCCACGTCTAGAACAAACGATGGTAAAGCGGACGATAATGGAAGATTATACTTAGGTAAGAAAAGGATTCTGAAACTTCTATTAACTTTATAGCCAAAAGACTATAAAAGTTAGATAGTAAGATAAATCAAAAGTACCTATATAAAGACTGTTCGCATATATTCATCATTTTATTTTTTGTCTTTGTAGTATGTTAGCTTTATTAGTTATGCATTTTTTACTTCTCGGATTTTTGTAAATTTGTATTATCATGTGCATTTGCTGTCTGTTCCTTTCTTTTGCAATTTATGGTTTTTGTATGTGTCACATTTTTTCCCTTCTTGGTATCTAAATGTACTTTTAGAGTTAAGTTAGTTGATAGATTTATTGGAGGTAATTTTTTGACCCATCGGTCCATTTCCAAGACGTAGATGATGCACCGACACATAGCTTACTTGCAATGTATGTTTACGTTACCCTTCCTATTTTTTTTTGTTGTTTCAAGTGTCGGTGCATCGGAACCACCCTTCCGTTGGGGGGCGGTTCTTAAATTCCTGTTAAAATAAGTATTTTTACATTCAATTGCAGAATCAATTCATCATTCAATCATATTAGATTCAAACCATTCAAACATCAAACATTTTTAGTAGAGATCACTTTAGTACATTAACATATAGTCCTAATCACATCAAGATCTCTCTAAACATATAGTATTTAATAACATATTGTGTCATATAATAAATCATGATCTGTAGTCCTTTAGTATTTTCCTAAAAATAAGTAGAAATCACGGTTTATTGCATCGATTCCCCCATAGGAATCAAAAGAAGTGGCACACATCTGTGCACCGGTGAAATAAATATTATTTCATCAACTAATAAACAAAGACATTAATATGCAATTGCAGGAACGATGGGCTACGAAGATATCGATGGCAATCTGAATCCAGATGAAGGATGTTTCTATAAGATAACTGCGGATGAAATAGAAGAACCTAGCGTAGTTATATCCCCGGTAAATGTTAGCAATGGGATGGCTTGGAACAAAGCAAACAACAAGTTTTATTACATCGACACACCCACCTGTCAAGTTCAAGAATATCATTACGATGTTCAAAGTGGTGATATCAACTTTTCAAGAGTAGCCTTTGATCTAGATACTCATGGTGTCACCGGTTATCCGGATGGTATGACTATCGACACTGACGACAACTTGTGGATTGCACTTTTCAAAGGTGGTGCCGTAATCAAAGTGAACAGTGCCACTGGAGAGTGGCTAGAGACAATAAATATTCCAGCGCAAAGAGTAACTTCTGTAGCATTCGGTGGCGACCAATTGGATACCCTTTACGTTACGAGTTCTCGATATGGTTTAACAGACGACGAAATTATGCAACAACCCCTTGCTGGAAGTGTTTTCGCAGTTCATGGACTTGGAGTTAAGGGCTTCCCCGCAAGTAGAGTGAATTACTGATTCTTTATTTTATTAAATGAACGTTATATAATCTATTTGTTACAATGATATTATTAAAATGAATTACATAAATATGAACAAATAGTAAACTTTATTTTACTAACGCTATTCAGATACAGGGGTGGTAAAGTTATTATAAGGGAATAATATGAAGAAGTAAAAGATGGGCATAAAGTGTAACAATAACACAATTCATACCACTGTAGTTAAGATATTTGTATAAAAGATAATACAAAATAAGGAATATCAAATTTCTTATATTTCAAAAAACCCTACTGGATTTCCTTAAGCTTAAGCTTCAGTAAGTTTGACTAGGTGATAATGAATCTGTTACTAAAGGCAAGTTTTTAAATGTACTTACTATGCAGATCACAATTACATACCACCAGACTTACTAATTTCTAAACATAATTAATATTGGAGTTATTTGAGATTAAATAATATTGTTACAAATGGAAAAAAGAATAACTAGTATTTACTTTTCCACTTTTTTATTTAAAAAATCTTTACAATTGTTTCGCCCAACATGGGCATCTTCAGAAGACGTATGACTGTGGCAAAAAGTTGTGTGGAGATCAGGAGGGTGGAAAATTTGAGTGATGGAGTAACAATATATATACATGTGTATCAGTACATTAGCAAGTAGAAAATTTCTAGGTATATATTGAGCTAAACGTTTAGTTGTAGGCACATGTATAAAGATTTTAAATTAAAGTATTAGAGTAGTAGTGAAGACTGAAAGGTAATTAGCATACAATGAAATAAATAAATAAAAAAATAAATAAATATATATATATATTGAGCTCAGACAAAATAAATAAGTAATAAGAACGCAGGAACATAGAGATCTTATAAACTGTAAATTTAGAAATTTTGAGTTGTATGTTTCACTGGTTTTAGGTAGAAGAAAGTGATGTGAAATTACATTTTAATGACAGGAAAGTTTGGTGTTAGAAAAACCGAATTGCCCGTGTCATAAACTTCTATTATAATCCTGAAAGGTCTATACACAGAAATTACGTGAATATAATAAGTTATCAAAAAAAGAAAAGGAGAAATATAAATCTTAGAAAAGTTAAACTACTTACGTTTTCGTTTTTGATGTAACTTTTAATACACTTTACATTAGTAAAATTAGTCGTAATGTAGAATCGAAGCTAACACCAAGTTATAATGTATTTTTAAAACAAAGTAATAAAAAATAACTAATAGTACTTATTAAATTATGAGACTCATTTGGTTTTTCTGGTCTTATTCTAGAGTAGATAATGAGACGACATAAGTAGATGTACATTGTGTAAATAAGTTTTGGTTTATTTTATTAATACAATGAACCATTCCTATTCATTATGCACCAACTTTATTTTTAATGTTTGTCAACTATAATTAAATATAACATATTTGTGGAGTAAATGGAAAAAACGTAAATATTTTTGAATGTTTTTTATCTATTTTGTAAAACATCTATAGTTAGGAGTTTTAACGGTATAGTTCGAACATATTGTACAAATAAAGAAAACATTATGATATTTAGTTCTATTAACCTTCGGAATGTACTAGTCTGATTCTAACGTGGTTCCAATCAGGAAAACCTGATTTTAGTTAGCATTTTTAACGGTTTGGACGTCATACTTTACTATATACATGGACTTAAACAGGAAAACCTGATGAATTTGGACCTAATTTGTTCTCGAGAAGGTATTCTTTTAATGACATACGCTACGAACTCCCGAAGAGGTCCTGATATATTTCCAGACTGTGCCTGAAGTAAATTATAGTCGGAAGGATTTCTATTTAACTGTCTTTTTCTGTCCCTTCTTTAAATCGCTTATACCACTAGAAAACCTGTGTTTGCTATAAATAATTACCTCCACAATCTTTTCGAGAAACTTAGCGCTAATAGATTGTTTAATTGACATTGCAATCATAATTTTATCGCGAGACACTAACATGGTTTCTTTTTCTTGAAGACACCTCGTATAGACTGCGTACTGAAAAACATTAAACCGATTATATATAATAATTTTTTGATAACTTTATTACTGTGGGAGGACAAACATTTGATATTGTTTACATATCAAGTATTCACATAATTGTGCGACGGCCTGAAAGATTCATTAACCAAGTCTACCTTTCAAAATGATTTTTTGTTTTATAAAATTGCATTTAATCATTTTATTTGGGTAAGTATAATAAGTTAATGTGGTAATTAATCTGTATTATTATTAAATCCCTATATGTTAGTCTCTGATGATGCTTGGATGTAAAAACGCGTTTTAAGTTTTTAAACCAATTTGTGGAATTTTGATTGGCATAGTTTTGTTTAGTTTTGTTCCACACAAGCGGTTTTATTTTTTTGAATAAATTATTATTATAGTGCAGGTTTCATTGCAGATTTGTGAAATTCTAGTGAAAATTGACTGTAGAAAATCATAGGAACAAAATAAAGCCGTTGTGATGAGGTTCTTCATGAGATATCACTTTTAGGAAAACTTGGTGTGACAATCTCCACTCTGCCAAAAGTTCGCTCATACCTGAGTAATTTGAAAAATCTTGATATGAAGATTATTGAGGTGTTAGTTTTTCTTTCAATTCTACTGTCATACAGTCGATTCAGTACAACCAGTACGACAGATATTTCCGGCCATCTTTGGAATGTCATTTCAGGATATTTTAAAATAGCACCCAAAAACCTGTCACCTCCTTCAAATAGGTAGACAGGCACATTGGCGAAAGTAGAAATTGTGTGTGGATCACACCAATTTTCTCTGTTATATTATTGTTTTTAATTATAATTAATTTAATTATTCGACAAGAAAAACCTCATCTCACCGGGTCATTCACTATAATTTCCCAATTCTGCGATGGTACCAAAGGTACCGTACCTTTGGTATCATTGCTGACTCCCTGATTATTATGTACCAAAATTGAAAATATTATGAAACGATAAAACGATATGATAAGAATCCTTTCATATTTTAGTATACTAATTAAGGGATATACTATTACTCCCGTAACAGAACCTGTGGAACATGCAGAATGTCCAATGTGGGACAATAGAACTAATAGACTTTATTTCGTCGATATCTTAAAGGGTGGAATTTATAACTATAATCCCGACAATAATATAACCAAGCACGTAAATATATTCGGAACCATTGCTCCAATTATTCCTACAGCTTCTAGTGTAAATAAGTTCATTGTTGGAATAAATAGAACAATATCTGTATTGAAATGGGATACAGAAATTAATAAGGTCGACGTTGATGTCCTTACAACCATATCGGAAAATTACCCTACTTCTAGAACCAATGAGGGTAAAGCAGATCCTGCTGGTCAACTTTATATAGGTATAGAAAAATTTACCTACTTAAATCATTTACGACGTACATAAATCTAAAGGTATCTACTCAAAAAATAAACAACTAAAATATAAGATTATTTTAGGAACGATGGGTTACAAAAACTCCAGCCATTTTGATCTAAACGAAGGAGTACTTTATAGAATATCTGGAAAAAATCTGGACAATGTTGAACCTATTTTGACAGCCAATATAAGTAATGGTATGGCTTGGAATAAAGCAAATGATAAACTTTATTATATTGACAGTTACAAAACACATATTACTGAGTATAATTACAACGCAATTAGTGGTAATCTAAAGTTTTCAAGATTTATTTACGAAAGCGATAAATACGATGAACTCGTTCATCCAGATGGTATGACTATAGATACTAATGATAATTTGTGGATTGCTGTTTGGGGACAGTATGCGGTTATTAATGTAAACACTGTCACCGGAGAATTGTTGCAAACAGTGGATATTCCAGCGCAAAAAGTAACATCCGTTACCTTCGGAGGTCGAAATTTGGATATTCTGTTTGTAACAACTTCTCGTTATGGTTTAAGTGACGAAGACCTTAATAAACAACCTTTAGCTGGAAGTGTTTTTGCTGTTACCGGTCTAGGGGTGAAAGGATTTCCAGCAGATCGGGTTAATTACTGAGCATAAAAGTTACTTGTAAAATTATATGTATGAGACAATTCCAAAAAACAAATACTGGATTTGGATTTTATTTGCTTAAAGATGTAATTTATTTTATAAAATGCAACGAACACACAATTCTTCTCATTAATTTTCTTTTATATTAATAAATTAAAAACACATTAACCTTTATCACCACCTGACGATGCCCACATTAGAAGTGGGCGAAACATATGTCTGCATCAAACAGTTTTAGTACTAGATAGTTAGGGTGAGTCCTTTTTTATTTATTTATTCCTTTACTTCACAGGCTCCAATTTCTACATTTCTCTATATACTTAGTATCACAAAATCATTTTTTTTATTTGCCTTATGAATTGAGTACTTCAAAAAGGAATGGATTTTTTATTTTATATCGTGCAGTTCATACCAACTGATAAATGAAAACATAATAAATGATTAAATATTACAACATAATCAAATATTCAAAAAATAAAAACAACGGAAGTCCTGAATAGGACGACATTGCACTACCAGACATTGTCTAGCTTAGCTAGGAACTTCAAACAAGCAATTAAATATACGTCAGAGATAAATTAGTCTAATTAAATTTCTACCATACTATTATTATGGTGGAGGTGCCTGGCATAGTACTCTAATTTCATTATTTTTTAGAAAAACGAAGAAAAAATTAGAAAGACCTGTATAAATGATTACTTCGAACTGTGCTACTAAAAACATAATATACCGGCTGCTGTTGTTAAAATACAGATGCATTTTTTTAATAAATAAAATTACAATTTGAAACCGTCAGCACTTTCAAGGGTATAATTTATGTAAACATCATTTATCACTTACACAAAAAAGAAAAACAAGGGTAAAGTTTAACCAATTTAATTTTAAGTACAGGCACTTAATTATATCGTTCCAATGATCTTTGTGATCATTATCGTTATTTACTTTATTCGTTTCTGATACGAAAATTATTCAATTTGTATTTTCGTAGGTATTGTATATCGAATATTTTTTTTATTTAGTCAGGATCTATCGGGCAATTGGATGTATTATTAAAATTTCAGTTAATTTTACCCAAAATCAAATTTCTGCTGGAAAGGATGTAGGATAAAAGAAATAGACGTTGGTCTAATCTTTTTAAATTTAAAAAGTTCTAAGGAAAATAATGTACCTTTGTACCTAAACTTTAGCTGTCAAATTAAAACAAAATTAGCAGCTTATAATTCTCTTAAAGATCGATTAGGTAATTCATTTACTTTCCAATAAATTAAAAACAACACTTATTTTGATTATTATCAAATTATTTACAATCAACTATTTCATTTACCTTTATGCTTTATATAAAATTAATTTTAACAATGAAACAGCAGTTATTTACGATATAACCGCAAAAACAACTGTAATAAGATGTTTATTGATAATGTCATTAAAAAACACTTAACAGAAAACCAAACAATTAATGTTCAACGATAGTCTCTTAATTAATCCAAAAAATAACACTTATTGTTCTTTACATTTTTCAATAACGTTAGTTTTAAATTTACAAATCGCTCCGAAGAACTAGGAAATTCGTCTAATGAATTTAATAGTAAGGCAGTAAATAAAAAAAAATATGTCAAAGAAAAAGCCATGTTTATTATAAGTAAATGTGATGTTTGTTGTTTAGGACAAACAAGTAGAACAATATAAAAAGAATAAAAGAGTACGTAAGTAGTATTAAAAACTGATAGTTCAGATCAATATATAACCTGAAGACATAATTTGAATACAAATATTTACACTAAAAATAAAGAAATGTAAAAAAATACCTTAATTAGATTTTTTCCTCCCCAAACAGGCTATAAATTGTTATTTGTAAAGTTTTGATTTTAACATTTTCTTTACTTTTGATAGTAATCATATGGACCCAAACGATATTTCTGAATACAATTAAAATTAAATTGGTGAAACTTAATCATTTTTTTCTGTCATTAGTTATTTATTCAAGCAGTTTAGTGTTTAAATATATGGTTCGATTTTTTAACTTAGTTTCTGATTCTATTCAAAATCAAATAAAGTTAATTTGTTGAACATTTCATATGCGGTTAAATGAGCTTTTGCTCAATGACGGTTAGCCTACTAACAAGAAGAACTGTTTTAGATCATGTAACCTCACTTTTTTTTAGAAGTTTGTAGGTTATTTTAGTTTTCAACAAATTTATATTAATAAATTAAAATTTTGTGATACAACCTCACATGTTTTCTGAAATACAAGACCATTTTTAAAAATGGAGTATTACTCAAAGGGAAAGAATGTAGAGGAATCTCTTGAAAAAGAGAAAATACCTATTAATAATCTGCCCCAAGACTTTATCTGGATGCAGGTACTGGAAATGATTCTTAATTTAAATAAATTATTATTTTTAAACCTGTAGGTGCGTGGAGGAAGTAAAATTAGGAACTTATTAAGTTATGCACTAAAGGAATTTTCTGATTCTAAACCTGTACTGTGGACTGGTTATGGGCCTGCAATAGGAAAAACTGTAACTTGTGCAGAAATAATGAAAAGGGAATACAAACATGCTCTTCATCAAATTACTAAAATTTGCTATTATGTGTAATTACAAAATCAGTGCAAATAACATGAGATTTGAATGTATTTCTTTGCAGAATAGATGAATATTGGGACCCTAAAATTTCAGAATTAGACCCAATAGTTGTTAATAAGAAGCTACCAATGATACATATTCTATTGTCTCTTACCCCTATCAATACTGATGATTTAAGGCAAGTTATAAGGAATAAAAAACTGGATATGTTGCACTAAACATTTACTTACTGTGACAGATTTATTTCAAAACACAAGGCACTGATCACTGTACCTTCATAACTGTCTACTGAATATTTCCATCAGTTTCACTAAATGTATATTTAGCAAGTCTACAGTGTTAGTTTTTACAATTAGTGTTATACCATTTAAGTTAATGCAATATTGACAGCTAAAAAGAATATTGCAAATGTAGATAATTAATTATTTGAATTTTCTTGTTAGTTACCAAGCACCTGGACTGAAACTTTCATACCATTTGAAAGAAAAACAGAATAATAGTCCACATAAATCAATTAGTAATTCAGCTGAAAGGGAAACACCACAAAGAAAACATAGTAACAGAAGGAAAAACAATTCTTCCAAGAAACAGAAAGACTAAAAAACCCAGTAAGGTTGCTGAAGTTTCTCTACATTTGATGATGGATAAATAAAAAATGGATTTTGCATATACATAAAGAAATACACCAATCTATTTTTACGCGATTTTGACTCATAAAAAATTGAAAATAAATTTCATTGATTTTACAGTTAATACATATAATCGATTTAAATTCTAAGAAAAAAAAAATTGTTTTGCACTTGTTATGTTAATATCATATTCGTACACAAATTTTAATTTGATTGATTGAAACTAAATAAATGGTAATTTTTGCTAAACTTGAGTCCAGAACCATTCTATTTTCTAAAATTTTCACAGGAATTCTCAGGGAACATTTCCATAATGTACAAAGAGAATTGGATTTATTATGAAAAAACTTTTATTAAGACAATGAATACAATCTACTTGATCAACGTGGTATAATTTACATACAATTTATATATTTACAATTATTCGATTATTCACTGTTGAAAAAGATTAACAAATTAAATGTACTTTGTTACATGCAAATCCTTTATTTTGTAGCTCTAATTTAAGAGTTATTACATAAATAATACAAACATAAACACCTAATTGTAATAAACAGTGATATTAAAAATAAATCATCTACAAGTTTTAGCTAGCAAAAACTTGTTAATCTCTTCCACTTATTTAAATCACACATATTGTTTGAATTAATACTTATTTAGTTTACTGTTTAAATGATACATGGATTGCATACTTAACACAGTTAAAAATAAACAATTATATTTATCAGTTTTGTCAGTAATTCTGAACACTGATAATTTTAGCTATTTAAACCGAGATTCTATTACCTCAAAAGGTTCATAATTATATCAACTATGTTTTATAGCAATATATTCAACATTGATATTCAAGAACAAAAAAAGATCTTGCCACTCTATGCTTCTGATTCACCAGGTGTACCATCATCTTCCATAATAGGAACAATTAAATTGTCTTTTGACATCAAATTGTACTTGGTCACAAATTGAGTAAAGCGACGACACAAAAACGTCTCATTTTCAAATTCATCAAAAATGTTCCGGTGATGAAAATATGCATGAGAAAATATTCGATATACTCTTCTACACACTGAGCCTAATTTTGCCACTGATGACTCTTTAATGCTAACTCTACTGGGAAAGTATTTATTACTATTTAATAAACAAGCAGCTCCATCCAAGGTATGTCTTGTGTAATCAATAGCTGGACATTCTTTAGGTGTCTTATGAGCAGCACATAAAAATATCCATTGTTCTGTTGCAGTCATTTGAGTGCATGTTTGAGGATGACATTCATTTTGTAATCTTACTGCTAAACCATTTAGTTCCATACAGAACTGCCTAAAACATAATACATGGTTAACATTTCTAGGTTATAGTTTGCATGTATGGTTTGCAAATAATGTTTGTTTCATTTAATTATTTAATGGGCCGTTAATTATATTGTAATTAAAACTACTCACCTTAAGTGTTCATACTTCCAAACACCTTCATCTTGGGCATCAGGCATTTTTAGAATGAGATCTATATTGGCAGGATCTTTCCGAATAAGTTGTTGAATATACTGTTGTACAGCTAAAGTACTATCCATTTCTTCAAAAGCTTCATCAGGCCAACGACAAAAATCCTAAACAGACACGATACGAATTTAAGAATTTGCATTTGCTACTGTATTAAGTAGTAACCAATTTAAGAATTTTAATTGTATTCATTATACCTTTGCTTTTGTTCCTGGTCTGTTTCTTCGTAATATTGCAGGTGTATCTGCCATCTTCATGGTGTTTATTTATAGTACTTTGGTAAAAAACTGTTCTTTTTAACTAAAAGCACAAATTATTGACAAAATTTACAAAAAAATCTCCTAATCGTATTTGTACATCTACTCCACCCACTCCATCTTTTAAAGGTTGATACATATAAACTGCTTTCGACGAATATGATACAAGGCGGGAAATTACAATTCAAAATGAAATACTGTTGTCTGTTATCTTCTATCTTTATCATGCCGTTTATAAGCAATTAAAAAATCGATTTTACTAAAACAAGTTCACTTACATTTATATCATTTTTAATAAATTTAATTTAAATAAAAGAATCCAGTTCATAGCATGTTAGGAAAAGTTTTTTAAATCATGTTGCAGAGTGACGAGAAACAACAAGCAATCTGTTGCAAAATTGGTTGTACAGCATTCATTTATTTTTTTTATAATTAACAAACAACATATATATTTTTATGTTATTAGATTACAGCGAAATTATTGTTTTATTTTGTGTTGTAGGGTTTTCAGAATTTTTTATCTTGCTCTCCCCCTTTTCACAAATCCTGGTCACACCATATGATACAATCTACTAGGTAAGAAAATAATGTGTGAATGTTAATAAGTTTATGGTAGTTTTATTAATATTTGCTACTACGTTATGCCTAATTTTATTAGGGTGTATAATTGAAATTCGTTCATTCAATTAAAATGGGTAAACGTAAATTTCGTGATGGATCCGATTAAATACAGCCACATGCCCTATAATCCATCAGTTTGAAGTACCGTAGGAATTTATAACTAACACACATTATTAAATTAAAATTTAAATAAACGCCCTGGCAGATCATAATAAGAATTACCTTGGAGGTCTAACCAAATTAGATTAGGGTTTTTTACTTTTAATTACCGTTGTATCTTAAAATAATTTCCTGACAATGAAATTTGCCAGTCAAAGGAAACTGGTATGCAATTATAAATTTTGAATATGAAGGAAACTTGAATTAATTAACAACTTAAACAATGTTGTTAATATTCTTGGTTTTGAAATTAGGTATAAAATTGAGTAAAGTAAGTTTAAAATAAAAAAGAAATTAACTTACTATTAGTAAGTACTGACTAACTGGAATTACTGGAAGACTGAAATTAGGAAAGCTAGTTATAGTTAGTATTCCATCTATTTAAAATAATTGACTTTTGCCGGGTGTTATGGCTTAGAAATATAGGATTTCTTTAAAAGAAATATTTACTTCAACTAAAATCAACATATCTTTAAGGACGTCTTTTTAGCTTCACTATTGTGTTGACATTACTAAAATTATTTTTAGTTTTAAATAAGTCTCCACAATTTTTAATAACGATTTTTCTCTTAATAAAATAAGAAATAGTATAATAATAAAAAAACAGAAGCCATTAAAATACTTTTTCGTCTAAATTTTAAGGATCACAGATTCCACATTTTGAACGCGTTCTACATAGCAGGCACAGCGTACCGAAAGCCATATCCCACGACCGGTCTCCACCTATCGGGGTTAATCAGGCGGGCGCTGGCAGAAAGGCCTTTACAGGGTATATGATAAATGTAAATATAAATATGGAATCAACAGAAACAACTACTCCGAGGGCTAATACCCCACCGGCATTGAATTAAATACACTGATGATTCCGATGTATTCTCAGACCTATCTTCCGATAGGTCGAAACCGGTCGTGGGATATGGCTTTCGGTACGCTGTGCCTACTGCGTTCGAAAATGTGGAATCTGTGATCCT
This sequence comes from Agrilus biguttatus, assembly GCA_963921985.1. NCBI lineage: Eukaryota > Metazoa > Arthropoda > Insecta > Coleoptera > Buprestidae > Agrilus > Agrilus biguttatus. The sequence continues at coordinate 10,333,963 of OY998120.1, forward strand.
TAAAATTTAGACGAAAAAGGATATTAATGTCTTCTGTTTTTTGATTACGTTATACCTTGGTCTAAGAATCCGTCGTAATCAACAGTGTAATTCAATGCAGGTAGGGGTATTAGCCTTCGGGGTAGTTGTTTCTATTGATTCCATATTTATATTTATATTTAAGAAATAGTAGATACTGACTGCTGATGAAATAATAATGTTTGAGAATACTTTAAATTTCCAGAACTTTTAGTAAAATAAAAATAAATTCTCTGTTAGTTATTATATCTCCCTTGAAGAAAACTCACATATCGGCAAAATCATAGGTAAGGGCGTCATTAGGTGTATTGGGATGCTATGTATGTTTATTGTTCTAACGTTTGTTCCTAGTAATGACTATGTAATTTAAAGGGTAAGCATATTCAATACAACGTTGCGGACTAAATTCTTATTAATGCTTTTATATTCGTACATGAATTTTACCTTCAACTATTAAAAATAAGTGTTTCTTAGCAAAATAGTAGATAATTTTTTATTTTTCTTCATGGTGGAGGTGCCTGCCACAGTAATCTAATTCTACTATATCTATTTTTAATTCTTGTTAGATCTCATCAGCACTATTGGAAAATCAGTGACCCAATAGAAGGCGCTCTTTAATAGGAAGTTGATAATAATACCTAGTTATGACAGTATATGTAAATTGCTGGCCAAGGACTTATACTGTTCTTATAAAATTATATATCGAATAATATTAATTTAGAAAAGTAGCTCAACCTATCTATACATCACTACAGCATGTAGCATTTTTTTCTGTACGGGAATAGGTAAAAATTGACAGTAACAAAACCTACAAATTAAGTGACGTAAACCGAAGGATGATTGTGTATATTCGATATTTAGTTATCAGAATTTCATAAGTCTGCTCAGTAATTGGTAACGTTGCAGTATTAGTATTTCTTGTTGTTGTGGTTTTTATCTTCTCTTGGAGTCAAGCGCACCAGTGTAAGCCGATCCTCAAGTTAGAATGCCGTGGAGGGCAACATTTACGAATAAAAATATCGTAGTAGTTGGCAATCAAATTCTTAATAAATGAGTGCAGGCATTCACACCCGGCGTTTATTCGAAATGAAAATGTATACGATCTGTTGGTGGTACAAGCAAATCCTAACAGATCACGACCCATCAGATTGGATACCTTTTTATTTCGAACAATTCCTTACTATTAGATACTTTTGATGATTTAATGAATATCTATACTACATAATTGAGCCATATCTTGAATGTGAATTTTTCATTGTAGGTTTTGATGAATTATAATATAGATGAGGCTTTCATTTTTTGTAACTCCATATTAAATAAAGTAAAACAAGTGTAAACGGTTACAAAACTTTTTTATTGTAAATCCACAATAATTATTTCGCCACACTGTGGTTTCTTCAGGTTGAAGAAATATAAACTTAAATTTAACAGCAATGGTCTTATATACTATATTGTAGAAAAAGAAGAAGTTGTTTTTTTTACCAATTAGTGATAATACTAATATACAACTAATAATACATTAAGTTTATTTTAACAAATGTGAAAAGAATGAAAAATCAAAAATATATTTTATTATTTTTTAGTTACAGAGTGATGTATTAAAATAAAATTAGATTTACAATATAAAAGAAGAAATTCTGTTTAAACAAATGTTTAAAAATATTTAATAGACGTGAATTGTTTGATTCTAATTGATTATTTAAAATCAAACCTTTTTCATTGAGTTTATTTATCTCGAGGCTCTCTAATAATTTTAGTTTTTTACTTTTATTTACAAAGTGTAGGATTTTAAAATCGTCGTCAAAATTATGTTTATTTTCAATAAGATTTCGGCATATGTAGAGGTTGTTTTATTGTTTTCAAAACTTTTGTTGTGTTCTCTAATTCTTTCTGTAAAGGATCTACCTGTCTGTCCAATGTAAGCCATTTCGCAACTTCCACATTTCAATTTGTATACTCCCGATTTATTTAATTTATTAGTGCTATCATTATTGTTTTTAATATAGTTTATGTTAAAATTTTCTTTAGATAGAGGTAAGGTAAGGAGTCTGTGTAAACTGGAGTGGAAAAAGACTAGTTTGTGTGACATGGGATGATTTGATTTTGAATGTATAATTATATCTGTTTGGGGTTTTTTGTGATATATAGAAAATTCGTGTTTGTTATTTATGTTTTTTATTGTTAAGTCTAAAAAGTTAATTTTGCGATTGATGAATCATTTAACCCAGATACATGGTGCTTAGGGTTGTCTGTAACCTACTTGAAGCCCTGAGCACGTTAGAATAATGGAGCCTATGGCTTATTAAAATAGTGGTAATCTGGTAGAAAGCAGGGGCTCCATCGCTCGCTGGATCCTGGGCGCTTGCCCAGAGTTATCAAAGGAAAGGAGGAACTGCTGGTGATATTTGCTCTTACTACAAATTTCTTTAGATTATTTATGGGTGGTTTTAAATGTACGATTTTCTATTAAGCTTTACGTCTTACTCTGTTGAAATGGGAAAAACTTCTGTTTCTATTCATTTCCACGCTTCTTATTATTTTTTGAATGTCAAAGTTTTGAACAAATAATACCTTAATGATGAAAGACATTAAATAGTTTTAAATATTTCAAGATTTTATTGTAAAATATCCCATAAGTATTGCGTTGCTCGCATTATTAATAACAGAAATGGATTCATTGGTAATATTTTTGTGAAACATTTTATAATAATGATGAAAGAAATTAAAGGCTTTTAAATGTTTCAAGATTTTATTGTAAAATACACCATAAGTACAAAACTATTAACGAATCCGTTTCTGTTATTAATATTGCGAGCAATGCAATGCTTATGGTATATATTTACAATAAAATCTTGAAAAGCATTTAATTTCTTTCATCATTATTATTAAATGTTTCACAAAACTATTACCAACGAATCCATTTCTGTTATTAATATTGCCTTAAATGAAGAGCCATTTGTCAAACTTTTCCAGGATCATATATTATGAAGTAGAAATAAGATGAAATTGAATCGGCTTTTACTTGGTAAAAGTTACTCATCATCGAAAATTTTATTTTGTATTATGAAGTATGTTCCTGGAAGTGTAAAGATGTTAAAAATACACAGGTAAATGTAAGCAACAATCTCCAACAGATAAGAAAAATAAATAACTAGCCGTTTTGCCTGTCATTATCCTTCACATATCCTGTTCAGGTAATATGCGCTGTCCTGCGCGATGTCCTCGCCAACTGCGTTCCTTCAGTACCAGAATACGCGCGTTTTCCGTCGTCTCTTTAGTCGCTGTTTGGATTTTCCGTGTATTAACCTCCTTGTCGGATATGTGAAGATTTTTACGCAAAATAATCTATCCTTAAGTTAATTAAAAGGAAACTAAAACTTTTTGTGTTAATTGCAGAATACTTTCGATAAAACGACATGGAATGGATCACTGCAATCGATAAGAGGTGAGTTTTATTATTTTAATGTTTCAAACTTTCCTAAACTTTTTTTGAATTATATGTAGTATAAAATGCATCTCATTCTTTATTTCAAACATTGAAAAAAATTGTCCATAACTAATTGAGTTAATTATATTTTAAAATTAATCAATCTTCTTGGATTGAAGTAATCTAGAATTTTACATTTTTATTAATGTTTCTATATATCGAAAAACGACTTTGCTGTATAAACAATTTTTGTTGTTCACAAAGCACGATTTAACGTTATTTTTAGAATTAAATTGGCAATTATTTTGCTACTATAACTTCAAGCTGTGAAGGAAATGAATGTTTTCTTTTAAAATATAACAGTTGTGAGTTTTATACAAATTATCGGGAAAAATAAACTTATCCAATAAATAATCGAAACATAAATTACATTTTGAATATATATTTTTAAACTTTTGATCAGGCGTACACAAGGTTTAATTTAATTCACTTTTAATTATGATTACTACAGCTAATGGATTTTAAACATTTCCCATTATTTATTTTTATTGAGTAAGTTCCTTAAAAGTCATAATCTTTTGTAATGATAAGTACGTAGGTATATGCAAAAGAAGACGTTCTTATTTTATTATTTCTTAAGCACTAATTATCATGCAGTTTATTTAATAAAAGGGTAGTGCTTGTTTTCACAATAGATTTTCTGTCTTGAAATGTTGAAAGGATTCATGAATTATACGATCCTGTGGCGAAATTCACAATTATTAGTATTTCGGTTTTTCTATTTTTTTTACGTTTAGAGTAATCTGATATTAACACAGTTTAATTTATTTGAAAATGTTGTTTTAAAATGAACCCTGGACATTGCTTTGTCAAAAATCGATTAAATTGAAATATGTACCGATAATAAAGAAATAAAAAACTGGAATGTTTACATAGAATTGTGTTTAAAATACTCTACAATATTGTTTCGACCTACGCGATCATTCTCAAGAGTAAAAAATGGATTATACTAAAGTCTGAAGAATTCTTAGCTACTATTTATACTTAGAACTATTTAAGTAAGGGTGGTGGTAGATGGAACATATTGTAGAGTATTTTAAATACAATTCTGTGTAAACAGTCCAGTGTTTTATTACTTTATTATAGGTATTCGATATGTTTCACAAAAGTTACACAAAACAAAGTTTAAATATTAGAAATATGTACAATCAAGTGAAAATATAAATCTGAAAACACTGAAATTTATCCCAAAGCATTAATAACTTTTTAATTTATTTCATTTGTTGTTATTTGTTTGTCTTGTATATGTATATAAATTAATGCTTAAATAATCCATTTTTCAACAATAACAGTTAACGTTGCCGTTGTGGTAAATATTAAATGGAGTTTATACTTGAAGTGGTGTGTTTGTTAACAACAAAAACATAACTAATGATGCACTAATTAAGCAGTTCTTTAAACTTTACCAAATGCGAGACAGGCGTTATTAGACATTACAGAGATTTATATTGTCCATTACTTCATAACTCGACTTGAGTTTTTCATCTTGCTTTGCACTTTAGAAATTATTTATTCATTACATTAACTTGGCGGATAATAAATATATACACATTTACTTTGTCTATGTTTCTCTTCATAAAAAGTTAAAAGTTAGACATTGGAGTTGGTACTACTGAATTAGGAATATTCAGATTTCAAATCTACCTAACGTTATAACGTTTTCTTTAAGGATTAGGTTTGCAAATGAAAGAGTATACTATATTATAATACGAAGAGGGTAGGTATGTCTGTGATATGTATATATGTACCTACTCAACTGGAAATTCAATGCACAGAAATTCGAGTTTCAAAGTACCATTATAAAAAGGATAACAGGTTCGGAAATATAAAAGGGAATCTATTTTCTCAAACCATATTTATTTTTGTTTTAGGGTTTCTACATTTTAAAGCTTTTTTCTCCTATGTTATTATTGTAACTTTTAGAACAAGAAATTTTAGTTCAGTTTAGTTTTTCTGTAACAAAGTACAAATTCGATGTATTTTTTGAGGAGGACATTTTCCTAAACTGTTTGGCTGAGGGAGTTTTTCAACATTTCTTTAAATAAGGCTTACACTTATGTAAAACAATTGAGATATGTTTTTCTTCATTACGGAATTTATTTGTTAGGATGTCTTTTAAAACAAAATTCACTGCACTCGATAAATCTCAAGCGAACTTAAGGGTGCGGTGGAAGTACATGAAACATCCTGACAAACCTAATTAAAGGATTGCAGGTATTAAATTTTTAATTAATACACAAATGATTTGCTTGTAACGTCTATTAACACTATTTACAAAATGTACATTTAGTATCAATCAGGTGCGAGAAGAAATTGAAAGAATTGCGACATGAATCAAAATCGGTGCGTTATTACAATGTATAATTGTGAGGGTGCGCGTACACGTGGTTTATTTGGTGGCGATTTACTTAACACTGCCTTAACTTAAAGGAGAAAAGGGTCGGAAGAAATAGAAAAAGAAAGACGCTGCAATAAGAGATAGAGATAGCTGTGGCGATGATGAAGATATAAGGTTGTAGGCAGCTGTAGATCATAAATTGCAGGGGGTGAATACAAGGTATAAAGACAGATAATTGTGGTGGAGAGTAATACAGAATACCGAGCGGCGTAGTCTAGTGCTCTAGATCATTCTTTAGCATTCGGTAGGTCACCGGTTCGACCACGGGTTCGGCTTCTCTGGTCTAAGTTTTCTGTGGTTTCCTTGGATCATTTAGGCAACTGCTGGGGCAGCAATATTCCACAGATAATTTTTTACATCTTTTCTGTCTTCATTTCATCCGTCTCATCTTTCTCTCCCTAACCACACCACCCACCCATTCCCACGATTCCTGCAACGAGGCTGAAGAGGGCCTTACGCCCTACCCTCCGGCTTTGCACTACAGTGTATGTCGGAAGAACTGCCCGCCAACTAGCACAAGTAAGCTGGTGGGAATGAAACACAAAAAAGTTTTGTTATTATAGAAGGACAAAAAAAGATGCAGCAGTAAATTATACAATATTTTACAACAGGATAATTAATCCCAAAGTTACTTCGTATCTACAATACTTTAGTTCTTTCATAATATCCGAAGGCAAACATACACTTTAAAAAATATTACAATACAAGAGAAATTTTTCCATTATCTGATTTTTTCAATGTACAACGCTAATGCAGGTCGAAGGGTGAGTTACTTCATTAAAGGAATAAATGCATTCCTGTTTCTTAAAAGAACAATGAACAAAGGAAATAATAATATATCTTTTGATTATGGAAAATACTTAAACGTATAATTAATGAAGGAAAATAAGTGTACCAGTAGGTAAATAAAAGCCCTTTGGGTAACAGAGGAACAATTAATGGAGAAATATTACAAAGCTATTCTTAATTGGTTTATCTGACATGTATACAATGCAACTCCTTAAAGTCACTTTGTAATTATTTAAATAAATTTCGTTTTATGTTGCATAAAATTAGCTTCACGGAAGCTTGCGTGTGGACGCTTTAAGAGATGATTCATTTTGCACAATCATTACGAAGTGTTACCAACCTATCATAAAAATTTCTACGGAAATTGTCCATGTCATCGAAAAGTATTAAAGAAATGAATTTCGTGAATAATAGAAATTTGCCATTAGTGGAAGTTGGGTAATTACTAGTAACCAATTTAATTAGTTAGCAATTGTGGAAATGCTGCTTTTTTTAGGAATGAAGGAAATTTATTACTTAAGGAAAATGCTTGCTGTCATATATATAAGAGAAAGTGACCACAATAATTTTTCATTATAAATCACGTCGTAAAATTTGAGTGATGGAACATTTAAAAATTGCTTCAATGTATTATCGCTACTATGTGAAATATGTTGTCATTCTTTAACAAATCTTTCATCCCAATGCGGTGTTATAATGAGGGAATATTTCAACGTATTTTGTAGCGATGTTGAGTTGTCCAAAACATTGATTAAGGCTTTCGCGGCCAGTTGATGAAATGATGTTGTCATTCTTCGGGTGGAATTGCTTCCTAACGTTTCGCTAGCACGAGTGGCGAGCTTCTGTCTACAACCAACAGCGAAAATGGATAGACCTCTGAAGAAGCTCGCCACTCGTGCTAGCGAAACGTTAGAAAGCAATTCCAACCGACGACGGCCTGTACACCCGAAGAATGACAACATCATTTGTCCAAAACATATTTATGTTTCTATCTAAAGTGCTACAAGACGATTTTCACGTAGACAAAGTCAAAGAGTAAGAACGCTTGTGGTATTTTTTTTAAATTAATGAATGTTTTCGAACATATGGATTTCACATGGCTCACTAAAAGAACTCAGACCAATTTGCAACCTCTATAAATTTATTTCAAATTATTTTTATCGAAAGTTTGTTGCAGTTCGGGTTGAAACATAAACCTTATACGTAATTATTTTAAACTTATACCGACACCGTTATTCCCTATGGTTCTAATCACCCAAAAATCATAAAATTAGCTAGTTTTATTTCCATGATTAAGAGACTTTTAACAATTCCATTATCACAAGAAAATTTTAATAAAGAACTAAAAACAATTAAAAAACTAGCAGTCAATAACGGTTTTAGAGAAGAAGTTATTAATAAAATACTTTCAAAAAAATTAAAACATAATTTAAATAATCTTATTTTTCATATAAAAACAAATTCAGATAAGCCAGTTAAAACATGGAGAAAAATTCTAAGAAATATTGATATAAATCCTGCTTACTTTAACAATAGAACTTTAGGTAAAACCCTTGTCAAAAACAAATTAAATAAACAGATAGATGATTTAAATGTGCAGACTACCAGGAAATCTATATAGGAAAATCCAAAAGGGATATCGGTATACGTTTCGCAGAACATATAAGAAATATAAAATACAACAAAAAAAACATAGGCTTGGCCACTCATAAATTTAAATCATTTGTTTAATAAAAATAATGTTACAATATTAAATCGCCAAAGAGGTGGAAAATTTTTAGATAATTATGAAATTTTAGAAATAAAAAAAGCCATTTTGAATAATAAAATTTTAACCAATGACCAGCTTCATATTGGAAACAACCCCCTCTTAAATCCTGAACTAGTTCATGACTGAAAAATTAGATATACATATACTGTCGTAACATTATAATTTAGCTTTAGTGTACTATTTATACTCCTGATGATGCCCTAATAAGGCGAAATGTACAAAGTGTACTAATAAAAAATTGTAAAACAACCCCAAGTGTTTAATTATTGAATTATTAATTATGTTTCACCAAGAGCTAATAGCGTCTTCTTCCTTAAATAATAATTTTCAGTTGTAGAAGTGGGTTTTTAATTTTTGATTTATTGTAAGCGATAACTCTTATTTTAAAGAAGTATCTGGATAATTGAAGTTGGATACCATTTTTGAACTTATGCTTGAAAGGATGATGTAAGATTATCGTAATTAGTTTTATTATTATCATTCGTTACTCGTTTACTATATGCATGACCTTTATTACGGGTGAAATTCTGGAAGATTTGGCTGACAAGTGAAGCCTTGATAAATATCTTTATTACGTTAACACATGTGTAAAAAAGATTATATTACACGTTTAATAATTTATTCGGGGTGTAAAACTTCTTTCCGTCTAGACTACTTCACACTACTAAGTACCTAGCATATTATAATTTCCTTTCTGGAATATAGCGAAGAGATGATAAAGCAGGTAAAAATAATTAAAGTTACTCAAACATAAGACGTAGATCCTCAAACTGGAATATATACAACATAGGATAATTCAAAGTATTGGAGAATTGATTGACAAGGCTTCTTTTATTCTTTTGTGAAACCATACGTATAAAATTTTTCTGGCAACACTTTCTTTATACTTTTGTGAACTCATACCTAATATTAGTCACCCCTTAGCAATTAATGCTGTAATTTATTAATGAACAGGAAAGGCATTCTTTGTAAAATCATATAGCATTAAATTGGAAATTTGTGTATGTCTAAACTACGTCGAGCCTTGCTAACTTTGAATTACCTATGCAAATGTAGATTAAGTTAATTTACATACCTAAAGAATTGATTTTATATTAATTAAAGTAATGACAGCGAAAGCAAAGGACATTTTAATCAACTAATTAACCAAACTTGATTGGCGACAGGCTAGTATTCTACAGTTAAATAAAAAAAAATAAATAAATAATATAGGTTTTAGTTTTCTACACAAATTGGAGTAAATTAACTTGTAAATTAAAAAAACAGGTTTTTATACTTCTATTTACATATTTATTTAGCCGATATATACATGAACGTCGGAACATCTAGTATACTTTTGGTATATATTATAGAAGGGGGATGAAATGTATATTATTATGGAAAGGTACTGGAGGATACCTACAAAATAAAAATCAAAATTAGAAAAAGATTTTTCAACGGCCGTGAAACGACTTTGGGCTACTCGTGTGGTAGGCGAGAATCGCATTCTGCTTGAAGCTGCACAGGGCAAGTTTGAATCCATACGAATTGTTCCGATTGTAACAGTGTTATGCTATTATGCTAATCATAAGTGATTTCCCATATTTGTATTTTTGAACAACATTTCATGTATATAAAAATATAAATATAAATATGGATTCAACAAAAAAAACTACTCTGAGGGCTAACACCCCTACCGGCATTGAATTACACTGTTGATTCCGATGTATTATTAGGCGAAGATATACCATATCCAAAAAAGAAAGAATTAAAATCCTTATTCGTCTAAATATTAAGATCAAAGATCTCAAATTTTGAACGCATCCTACCAAGTAGGCACAACGAACCGAAAGCCATATCCCACTACCGGTTTCGACCTATCGGGTCTCATCAGGTGGGCGCTGGCAGAAATGCCTTTACAGGCTATATTATAAATATAAAAATATAAATATAAATATGGATTCAACAGAAACAACTACTCTATTCTGCCAGCGCCCACCTGATGAGACCCGATAGGTCGAAACCGGTCGTGGGATATGGCTTTCGGTTCGTTGTGCCTACTTGGTAGGACGCGTTTAAAATTTGAGATCTTTGACCTTAATATTTAGACGAATAAGGATTTTAATTCCTTCTTTTTTGGATATAACATTTCATGTATTTATTAATATGTACAAAAACTACCTACTAGGTACTATGTGCCTATCTACAATTAATACACGAATAAAACATTTCTCCAGCTAATACGACCAAGAAGATTTATACCAATGGCCCAACAGCAGTGGTGAAATATTGATTTTTAAGGCCAATGGAAATTTTATAACTGTTGAGAGTTTAGTTGGTTCATGTTGTACAAGTTCTAGCACAATTAATATGCTGGTGACATTATGCGGGGTTTCCTAATATTATTTATTATTATTTCCAAACAAGGTTTTCTTTCTTATATAATAAATGAACTAATCCAGTTATCATTTCTTCGGTTTAGTTTTAATATTGTTTTAAATTGAAACCAGATAGAGCTAATTTCAATAATTAATTAGTTTTGATTGTAATTTTCGTTGTCACTATGCAGTTGTGTCTATTAAGCTATTTATTACATTTAGTATTTATCCTTTATAAATTGTGTCAATTTAGCTGTTTTAATTATTTATTTAAATTTAAAATATTTGCCGTTTTCACTTGGTAAAACACAATTTATATAAATTATAGTGAAAGTATTTCAAGTGGTTTTATTTCTAATAAAATTATTTATTATTTTCTCTTAGTTCGGGTTTAAATTAACGGTCTATAATACCTGGACCGCAGACCACATCATCTGAATAATAGAATTATTAACAAAAAATCTACCTTGAAAAACCCTTACAACGAAGGTAAAACGCTGGTGGGTGGTTCTACAATAAAATACCTTTTATATCATATATGGCTTCAATTTAATACAATACTAAATGAAGTATTTCTGTGCTTTAAGAGTTTCAGTGAGATATTTCTCGTAAAGTGGCTGTTCAGATTGTATTAATATTTTTTTGAATTTAATAAAATGGTTAAAACAGGTATATATGACACGTGGTTAACGTGTACATAATTAGCGTCAAAGAACATGTTTTTCACTAAGAATTGTATTAAATGGTCGTCGTAATATTTTTAAAATTGACTTTACTTTATGGTAGTATTTTGATTCAGTACTTCGATTTATATTATTTCTATTAGACATATAAGTTGGACGATGATTGCGGAAGCAAACTTTCGAAACTGCGAACACTTCTAATCTCATCGACATTTTATTATTCAATTCCCTAAAGCCGAAGCAGTCGCCCTAAAAAGTTGCCTTATCAAATTCGTTCAAGCGTATGCTACAAAACTTTATTATGTTTTATTTAGCTATCGCACATTTTCTGGTAAGAAATGAGCTGAGTGAACATGACATGAAACGAACGCAAAACCTTGAAATTTATGTTAATAGAAAAATTTTCATGATAACTTTTTTATGCGGTATGGAAAACTACATCTTTCCACCGTTGTGTTGACAAAAATATGAATGCAATTATCTTAAAATATTTTAACAGTAGGTAAATACTTTTAAGAGTCGGTTAGAAAATATGTGGCTTGTTCATGAAATTGAGGGAAATTGATATTACGGTAATATTTTTTTACACAGTGTTGGCATTTTTCTTTCTAGTTTTTCTAACTGAATCGAGTAACTATCGAGTAATCCAATAATTGAAGGAAAAAAAGGTGGTGTGTATATTGCTGATTACATATTTATTTAACCGGGATAAAATGCCTTATAATATTGTTACGTTTTTGCTCTAAACCCGTTTATTTAACTCTCTTAACAAAACTTAACTATTTAACACAATTTCGGTTCTACAACTCTCGTAAATACTTTTCTTCGATAAATTCTATTTCTGTCAACTCCTGTTCTACGTCACTTGTCAACTATTCTCCGTCAACTGTTCTAAATCGTCTATCGCTGTCGCTTATATAGTTTGATGGACGTTGCTAGGTTACTCTCGAATCAAATCGAATGATCTAGTAGTTGTCTCGATTTTTCTAGAATGCGGCTTGGGCAAACTCCACTCTATTTTTACAATCGGCGCGGGTCAATCCACCCAAAATGTCACGTCCGTCACAATACTACAAACAATGTTTAATGGTATCAACAAAGTAAACAATGAACTAAAATTAAGAAAAGATTAAAGTTGTTACATACATTGCATTTGCAATCCTGGAGAGGTAAACATAATGTACCTGTTGCCAGACCGGCACACAAGAAAAATACCATTATACCTAATTATATTTTAAATACTATGACTAAGGTTACAAATGGTTTTGTGTATGATAACCCTCTAATTAATAATAAGTCTGTTATGAAAGTATATTTCAATATATCTATTTTTTTAGACCAACTTTAGATTTACTTTTAGATATATCTAACATTTTCAAGTTTTGTGGTAAATCATTGAATATTTTTACTTCATATACATAGCTATTTTTGTTACCTGTAACTTATTGAAGACTACCGAAAACGGGGTTGTTAGTGAAAGGTAAATAAACTCGTAAACTTTTAGGTCGATATAATTGTGATAGGGTTTTAATAATTCAATAATTATGCTTTATAGCATGTCCCGTGTTTAAGGCATGATATGCAACTGCTGATTTTTCCGCATTATTCTTTTTTAGATGGTATAAAGTAGTAGTTGTACATCATGCCTTAAACACGGGACATGCTATAGACCACAATTTCTCTCTTGAGAATGACCCGAGAGGGTGGAAGCAATACAGTAGAGAAGGCAAATTAAAAACTTTTTAGTGAAACGAACTTAGTGTTTCTATTCGCACCGTTTTTTAAATTATACTATTCTTATTAATTTAATTGGTATACGTATAGCTATAAGCTGCGTCGTCGATTCAGTTGGTCAAGCTGGATACCTTAGTCAGATCGTTGTCTAACATGAAATACTTCAGTTAGCAGCAGATATCAGTAAATGGCAATATACTGCCATAAGCAGATAAATTTCTAAATAGCTCTACATTATGTATTACTGTTTATTACTAGTATAAAATTTGCGATCAATAATCATTAATTTCTGATTTAATAATATTTATTTTTTTCTTAGTAATAAAAAAATTTATATACTATTAATATAATTATTCATTAGTCAAAAAGATTATGACCAAGAATAAAATTATTTTTGATCTGGGAATACTGTTTTTTCACAGTAGGGTCTCTTTTTCGCCTAAAATATATCATGCAGTTTTTACATTAATGCATTAAGATATATATATTTTTTAAAATCTAATAGTCAAATGACTGAACTGAAACAATAAATTGTATCATCCATTTGAACAGAAACTTTGTTTTTGATAAAATTTTCATGTCAAGTACTCAATTCAATTATTAATTGAAGAGGTATATTCCTGTTTAACAAGAAGTCAATATTGATTAGTAACATTAGCCAGGTATACCTACTTTAACGTTATTAATGTTTTATCTTAAAAGAACTTTTTGCGAATACCTTCTGAATTTCCTCATTTCATCATTTGTCAGCGTCAGAGGAAATGCCTTAGTCCTTAAGGATTGTTGACACCATTCTAAGAAGTTAATAATATAAGAGTCGGTCCTGACTATATATCAACTTTATTTTTTCTTGTTCTACCTGCCGGATGTTTTTCAAATATACACTAATTCTTAAAATACAAACACAAGAGATAAACACCTTTCTACACAAACGTTTAAAAAAGAAAGATTTTTTTATAGATCTGATTAACCCGAAGCAATAGTAATTAGGTGTGATCCTAATATGATTCGTTTTTGATGCGAAATAAGAATAAAATAATTTTTATGGTAAGAAATTGAAATAATAATGATAATAAGTGACATATATTTTCGTGAAATCATTAAATTTCCTAAACCAATTTAATTTTATTTAAAATTTAAAAGTGGTCAGGTGGATATATTTTAACAATATGGTTTAAAAAAATGTGAAGTTTTTGTTATAAAGAGAAATAAATTGTAGTATGTAGGCTTTCACGACCGGCGTTAATCGAATTAAGATAACTTACCGGGTTTTTGGGTCGTGGTCTATGGGCTCTTTTGTTGTCTGACGTTTCGTCAGCGGCTGCGGCTGACATCTTCAGAAGCGTTTGTGGTTTGATCGTTGTAACAGATTTCAATCTCGAAAACGTCTAATGTCAAATGTGACAGCTGTCACTGAAGATGTCAGCCGCAGCCGCTAACGAAACGTCAGGCAACAAAAAAGCCTATAGACCACGACCCAAAAGCCCGGTAAGTTATCTTAATTCAAGAGAAATAAAATTTGAAAATGAAAGCAACGTAACCTAATCTAACTCTAACCTAACCTAATCTAATATAATTTAAAAAAATTGATGTGATTTTTGTCTGGAACCACAACAACAAGCCAAAATTATTTTTTAATTTAATTTTTTCTACTGTGTTAGAAAGAGTAAGTTTCGTTAGGATTAGGATAGGTTGCTTAACGCCCCTGCTCCTCCACTCCTCCATCCCTACATAAATTGCAGTATTAATATTCAAAAAATTTATCCTTAAACCTTCTTTCCCCTCCTTTCCTATCTTTTATCCCTCAGATCAACGGTCACCTCATATAGATAGTTACCATTTCGATGTTTGAGGTCCAACTGATCAACCTCCACGTACCCTTCCCCACCTAAAAACACATGTTTGAGGCTCTACAATGTCTCCCCCCCAAATTTTCTCCAAATCCGTGAGAGAGTTTTATGGTTTACCTTAGTTAGATACATTTTTTTTATCCTTCTTAATTTAGAACATTAATTTAATATTCTAACATAAAACATGTTAGGTAACATAAATTTGAGGAAAAGTATAAAAAGAACGGACTAGAAGTTTTCGCTCGGTATTAAGTTTTTCACTCTAATGAAACTAAACGGGAATACCGACGGTTTTCTACTCTGTTACAAAACATAACCAGGTTTAATGAAATTGTATCTTTTCAACCCTGTAATGCATAACTAATCTGTTCCCCGATGACTGCTCACAAAACAAATTGAAAATTTAGTCTTTAATCGGCGAGCTGAAACACATCGGAAAACTAAAAGTAAATTAGTTTTGTAGACACGTATCCTGAATGCTTTCAGTGCTTTTAACTTTAAACAAAAGTACATAATTTACACGGTTTTGTATTTACAGTAAATAAATACGATATAAATTAATATATAAATAAAAAATATAATTTAAAATTTGAAGGATAGATAATTAAATTGAAGATGAAACGAAGGGTAAGAGTGTAATTCTATCGTAGTGAATGTCGTTTGATACAATAAAATAAGGCAACTGTTTTCGAAGCAAAGTACCTATATATAAATCTATATATTATGAGCGGAGATTTCAACTGATCCCTTATTTCCTGTAACCCATGAAAAGGGTCTTTCAAGTTCAAAGAAGCCCTTATACTTGAAAGCTCTTATCTTCTCCTTGACTAAGAATACATTTCTGATGAAAGTGTCAGTTTCTTTATAGTTGTTATCCAGGCGTCTATCCATTCAGTTAATGTTACTGCCAAAAATTCCTTTATAATTTATCTAAAATTGATTATTATTGTGATGATTTATTTTGAATAAACTGTTTGACAAGTCTTCGCGAGACAAGTACTATTTCCGTTAATTTTATGAGGGAAGTTATTTTAAAACGACGCACTATTTTCTGATAAAAGAAAATTCTTAAACATGAAACTCGCAAAGTTAAAAATAATATTCTCATCTTCTTGTATTATAGAACAATTTTTTTACCTTTTTGCGTAAATAACATGCAATTTTTTCAAGTAATACAAATAATTCTAAGCAAATCTTTTATTTGGACCTTACGTCATCGAACTTTTTCCAGGAGAAGGGTTCACTTTTTGCAGTATTTAATGAAATGTATATTTCTTGTAATTATAAAATTAATGATTGTAGACCTAATTTGATTAATTGGGTTTATAGTATACACAGTTTCAATCTGTATAGACAGACATACTCACGGTGTTGCGTGTACAATAAGTAACAATCAAATATTATTAGTAGTATTATCGTAGTTGTTTTCATTATAATGAAATTATGAAAATTCTTTTTCCCAATAACCAATAAATACGAGCAGCGAAAATTAGTAAGGTGAAGATACTAGATAGGCTATTTATTTTAGAAACGCGAACTATGAATTTAAATATTATTATTGCCATGATGTCAGTCAATTTGAAATTGTAACTTAAACTATGGTATTTTATTGTTAATTTTCTAATTAAATATACATTTATTAATTATATATAAAAGAGAATTTTGTCCAGTCAGTAACAGTTAAAGATTATAATGGTTAATTATTTGAATTTTTCTTTACTGCCTGTTAGCTTTAGCTCTTGTTTTCAGATTAATATATTAAAAAAAGGAAGGTATTAAAATCCTTTTTCGTCTAAATTTTAAAGATTACAGATCCCACATTTCGAACGCGTCCTACACAGTAGGCACAGCGTACCGAAAGCCATATCCAACAATCGATTTCGACCTATCGGGTCTCATCAGGTGGGCGCTGGCAGAAGGGCCTTTACAGGCTATATGGTAAATATAAATATAAATATGGAAACAACAGAAACAAAGAATTCGTCTAAGAATCCATCGGAATCAACAATGTAATTAAATGCCGGTAGGGGTATTAACCTTCGGAGTAGTTGTGTCTGTTGATTTCATATTTATATTTATATTCTTCATATTAATAGGTGGATGTGGATGTTTCTGATATGTTATTTCAATATTCAGTATATAAGGAGGGGGATGAAACTTCGATTATTCGAAAGGTACAATGACATAAAAGAACAAAAAATAAATATTATTTGTGTACGTTGCCGTTAAGGCAGCTAATAAATTAAAAAAAAGCATAACATCGGCCTGGAGTCGAACACGGGCGGTATATTAAGAAGTTGCCCAGGGCAGATCCGAACACAACCCAATACGTACGAACTGTTACGATTTCAGCAAGTTTGTGATTATGATTGTTTTAAAGTGTCAAAAGTTGAGCTTATTTCATTTGTATAAACGAGAAATGTATATTACTTTGATTTCCCTATTGAAAATTAAATGAAAACTAATTAAATGAAAGTAAATTGCCTGAATACGTGATTTATAGTTGTTATTTCATCCCTAATTGTCCACCCAATAGAACATAATACAGGGAAATAAATATATTTTTCTTAGAACATTGTGTATATTTGCTCTCTCTCTCTGTTTCTCTCTCTCTCGGTCTCTCTATCTCTCTATCTGTCTCTCTGTTGTGGTTACTTAACAAAATTATTCCCATATATTAAATGTGTTGCTATTTTATTAATTAGTTCTTCAATTCACTAACTATCACTTTCTTTTCAAAAAGCTTGAATGCTTTCAAAACGTATTATAAATTGTGATGCCTTTGAAACTAATTCCCCGAGAGAACCATTTGTCACTGCTAAAAGACCGACTGTAATGAAACTAATTTGTTAAACAAGCTGCACAATATTGTATTGCTACGAATACACATGCAATGTATTATACAGTAGTACATAGACATGCGACAGATTAATATTCACATTATGTAATATATATTTTACCAAACAAGCTGTGTGGTTGTGGTTTTTGTTCTTCCAAAACGTCAACGAACTTACAAAGGAATCTTTCCTCAGGATACATCCGCGATGCTGAAGCGAAAGTTACGAAATCGGAAACAGAGAAAGAAAGTTGTGTAGGAATGTTGATAGGTGTATATATACATTATATATACTGCAGACTTTTCTGGAAGGTTCATACGATGGTACTTACTTGTCGTATTCAATAGTTTGTTGAATGAATAGCAGAGTAGTTTCAAAGTTGTTTCTCAGTATTGATTCAAACAACGAATATATTTAGGTAAGGACTTGTTGCGGTAACTGAAGTGAAATAGTAGGGGGTTTTGTTAGCTTACGATTGCAAAGTTTTAAATAATTAAATAGCTTCTATATACTTTAGAAGTTGAGTAAACTGTTAATAATGTTACATTTGTGTCATTGTAGGTAATTCTATTGTAGGGTCGTGTTGTGTTGTTGAGCACAATACAACACTTGCCTTGTTTACTAATGCATTTTTGTCTTTAAATTTTCTAATTATTTTAATTTGTATATCTTTGAGATAATGTACCATAGAAGCTGAGAGCTTTATGTGCAATACCTGTATAGATAGATTTACATTTAATGTTACCTAGATACTCCTTAATTCTTACAGTTAAAGATCGACCGCTTTGTCCGATGTATACTGCAATAATAATTGTTAAAAAATTAGAATGTGCTCTATACTATGAGTAGCATACTACAAGGAACATGACAGTAAATTGAAAGTAGATAAGGAATAGATTATGGAGTAGTACACCTAATAAAAAGTTGATTATGTATTTTGATAGGAATGTGAAATAAATGGAAAATGAAGATTGAACATTGGATTATTTCAGCTATTACTTTAGGAAAAAACATTGTTCTTTTACAAATAGAAAAATTAATAACTAGTACTCAGTTTTCCACTTATTTAAATAAGTGGACAAATAAATACTAGTTATCCTTGTAAAAGATTACCACTTTTTTTAATACAATTATCACATGACATGAAACACGCAGAAATTGCTGTGACGTCAACATTACTTTAGATAATGATTGAGTAGTTCTGATACACTGAAACATTTTTTTTTATTAGAGCCATATGCAAACAAAGGCATTGAAGGTAAATCATAGAAAGACAAGTCCGATATGTATCATTATACGTCAGGACAGTAGATATCAAAGCAGGGAAAAGGATCACTATTTTCACTTTTATTTTCTATTTTACATACAGTATCCGTAGGTACCGATTATCTTCTTTCAATAGGCTTTTGTATTGTTTTAGTTTATTTGTTTGAAATTCTTATATATCTACCATTATTAACTAACCACAGCCTTTTGTTTGATGTGCTTCTGACGGAACTTTTACTAACAGTAAGTGTTTTACAGGCAATTTAACTCTTTCAAATTGAATGCCCTTTCTCACATGATTTTATATATTCTGAATATAATAATAAATAATATATTTAAGTAGGTGTTCTAAATCTTTAATAAGGAGTTAATGAGGCTTCTAGAACATGCACTTGTATATCATACAGTATGGTTACTCATTTTAAACTCCTGACAATGCAAATAATTGACATTGTTTTTCGGATTGTTTAGAATTGTTTTATTTGAACGAAATTACTGTGTATATCTTAAAATGGCTACGATGATTTAATATAATATTTGCAACAGCTATTTATAAGCGAATGTGTATTGGTAGGGTGTTGAACTTATTGATGTACATGTCATAAGATGCTATTCATTAGATAAATTCTAGCGGAACGCTGATTAATTATGCAGGATCACGAAATTTAATTCGCAATTAGGACCAGTCGGGCCAAGTATGGAAGTAATAGTGTTATAGTTCTCCATTAATACATGTTTCATTTGAGCATAAACAAAATTAGTTACATCAGCATTTCATACATACCTATGCTGAATGAGCTTCCCTGTGAAGATAAGTTGAATGTAATTAAACAATGTCAAAGTTTAAATGGCAATAAGAAACTCAACAAGGGTACAATTTACAAATGTTGTTAAGGTGGTGTTATCAAATAGAACTGAAATATTTGACTAATAATGCCATATATTTAAACGCCAGAGCTGAATATTAATTTAATAATAGACATGCTTAATTATCAATAAACTGATCAAGTGTGAACTATGAGTTGGACTCATACACTAAAAAAAACTATATGTATGACGATCAGAATCAATTTTTTTCAACTTTTAGTGATCGATATGTAATTAGCCATTAAATTAATTTGAATAAAATGAGTAACATTTTATATAATTTGCAACTTTTTACGTAAAGTTGTTTTTGTGGTAGACCTGATTACAAAATATGTCTAAAAAACATGATTAAAGCCCTTTAAAGTGTTAATTTTAATTAAGAAAATTTAAAAACATGGATTTGCGCATTTTTGTGATCTTACGCAAGAATTGTCGAGATCCCCTCTCATCCCATTGTAAGAATAAATAAGATATGGTCGATCTCCTTCCTCTCCTAAATTGTCTAACGTAATAAATGAATGGTACCTTGCAAAACTCCCTTCTACAATATCCCAGAAGCGTAGGTAGAACTAAGAAAACATTTTTACCCTCTGTTATCATGTACGATGTCCCCTTCGACCAGTTACGAGCACAGAAGTTAATTCTTTTTAGTACATAAGATAAGAACTATAAAATAATTAATATGATATAATAACTACAACTACTCAATTCAAAAGAAGAGTAGTTTTTTGATCTTGAAGATAATTTAATCGTTACGTTTTAATCTCGAACTAATAAAAACATTAAAAGAACTTCATATGAATTATCATTCGGAAAAAGGAGTAATCCATAATTTTCTTATTTTGTTCTTATAGAAGAGGTGTGGGTATTTAAAATGAGCAACATTCTGCTTACGTAAAATTTGAACATTCCCTTTGTTAGTCCCTAAAATTTTCAATTACCTTGTTTAAATCATTAAAACAGTAATATAGAGAACGAATTTCAAAACAATACTCTTAACTGAAGTTTACATAACGCCTCTATGTTTGAAAAGCAATTTCAAACAAGTACTTAATAATTAATCTTTGTTTTCTTTTAGTCCTTTCAAAACGTATAAAAATTCGATAGAAGTTAATTAAAACAGTTGATTAATTATGAAACATACAATAACAATAGAAACAGTTGTTTGGTTCTGAAAGTTGCCATGTGACTGTCAGCAGAAAATTTGTGGAAACATTTCATACGTGTAAAAATAACAAACAAAATAACCGAACACGCAACGATATCATAAAAGCCGATGTAGTGACTGGAACGTATAATAAAAAGTTACAACCCTTACTTTGATATTGGTACAACATAAAACAAATTAATAACACTGTAAAGTCAATATAAAATCGACTAATTAATTTACAGGTCACCATTGTAAAAGGGGCTGATTTTTATTGAAGTCAGGAATTTTTACGACACACTTAAGAATAAATTTTTTGCTAGAAATAAGATTTATGAGTTGTAAAAACTAAAATGTTCCACAGAAATAAAAAATTAAATTCTTTGATACTAAACGATATTATGATTCGGACTTTAATAAATATTCAAAACTTTAGTTATTACATATTGAAATTTCAAATTAATAAAACACAATTTCCACTATAATTTTGTTTTTCTCTACAATTGTAATATAAAAATAACATAAAAATGTGGAAACGCTTTGTAGATAATATTTTAAACTTAGAAGAACTTAGTGAATTTTTAGAATTTATTAATGACTTACACAGGCGCGTAAAATTTACACTTGAAACAGAAACAAACAATAAACTTAATTTCCTAGATTTAACAATAAATTAAAGACAACCAAATCGATATATCAATTTACCGAAAACCAACATGGACAGACAGTATAATTAATAAAAATTCTTGTCATCCCATTCAACATAAACTTGCGGTGTTTCACAGCATGATACATAGGTTACTAAATTTACCTTCAGGAATTAAAAATTTTGAAAATGAAAAACAGAATAAAACAATGGTTACTCTCCAAAATTAATAGAGGATTTAACTAATAAAAAGCAAAAATTACTGTGATATCAATCTGCATATACAAAATTTATTAAAACACCTTATAACTACAAATCAAAAGTATATTTAGGACATACTTCAAATACAATAGCAAATAAAATAAAAAAGAACAATAAGTTTTCAAAATCCTTTAAAACAAATAATAGTCTATCGAAGTATATAATTAACAATACGACAAAACAGAAAAAATTAATTCGTGTGGAGTATACAAGTTAAATTGCAACACTTGTAATGCGCTATATATTGGTTAGACAAGGAGATCGTTCAAAGAAAGAACACAAGAACATATTAAGAACTACATTAAAAAATCAACATTCATGAACCACATTGAAGACAACAAACATGAATTTAATTTAGAACAAAATTTTAACATTATACATAAACTTAATAAAAGTAAAAAACTAGAAAATTTAGAAATTAAAAAACAAATTAAAAATAACACAAGAATTCTTAATGAAATTGAAAATATCCACAATTCAATAATTTTAGACAAAATAGTAGAAATTTCTTCCCCCCCCCCTTTAGACTAAAATAGTAGTAATACATATACGGCAAAAATTGTAACATTCGATGTAAATACTTCTTCCGAAGATGCCCTAGTAGGGTGAAACAATTGTAAAGAAAAATAAAATTATAGTGGAAATTGTGTTTTATTAATTTAAAATTTCAATATGTATTAAAATTCCCATAAAGTAGAGGCTGATACAATTAATTATTTAGTTATTACAATATTATGAAAATGTTGTAATAAAAATAGAGGATAAGGCTAGAAAACATGGTTCATTTGTGACATTTGGATGACATTTTCGATTAGTTTATAAGCACATATGATTCCATTGATACTCTTCAAATTAAATTTGTTTATTGGTAAGTTTTAACTGAAATTTATAAATTGATAACCTATAGTCAAATACATATTCCTAAGTAAATACCAGTTTAGGAGACGTAGATTAGCAACGGGTAGGAGAGATGGATTGGAATTTTTATCGTTACAAAATATATCCATTTCGTTCACATAAAAGAGAAACGTAATTCGTAAAATTGCTCCATCAAGATCCCCTTCTCACGGATTAACGCGAAAGAAATTTGGAAAGATCAGGGTTTTGTGCATCTGGTCCATCGAGAATATCTAGTAAAGATAGGGTAATAAAACCAGAAAAAGGCAATGAACTGAAAATAATGCTAGGAAAAGCTTTTAACCGGGATTCACCTGTAGTTTGTATCAGATGGGGTTGAAAAATTCCGTTCCATTTTCGACGAGTTTCATATTCACTAGTGTAGACATTGATAAAAGAAAAGAACGGAAGCAAGACGGTAAAAACAACAATGATGATATAAAACATTACGAAAAGTAATGAAAATCAATAAATATAACTACGAACCTGTTAACTAAATGGAGAAGGAATGTGCTAAACGCAACGAGTTAATACGTATCTACGTACGTATATTGTGCTTAATAAGGGTGTGTGATAATTTTACGTCTTGTAATAACATTTCTGCGTTGTTAGTGTGTCTTACCCCTAGTGATCCAGAAATCCATCGCTATTGCTGGGAGAGACGGACCAGTTTCGTTTGTCGATTTATTTGTTAAACTAGTTTTGGTGCATATTTGATGAAACATGATAAATAATAAAAATAATATGAAAAGTTTCAACAATGTATTTAATGAAAACCTCTTACAATTGTTTCGACGAGACCGTCATTATCAAAGAGTAGGTAAACAAACTAAATTAAAAGAAAAACCAACCGGTTAAATACCTATTGACAAGATGTAAAAATATACATACATAAACGTATTTGTAACAACTAAGTAGCCTACATGGAATTTTCGAACATCATAATATCAACTCACAATAAAGCTATTATATTCTAGGTAACAGTAAGGGTGTATTATTTGAGCACAATTTTTTCTGGTTATTTGCTACATTTGTTCTATCCGATAAAGCTTTTTTAATTTCAAGATTTTCGAGTAAATTTAATTTTATGCTTTTTTGTCCGACGTGAATTAATTTAATGTTATCTAAGTTTAATGAATGTCCGTTGATATTACAATGTTCGGAAAAGCCCGTAGAATTTACATGGTTTTTTATGCTATTTACACGTTCTTTTATTCTATGGTTTAAGGTTCTGCCACACTGGCTTATGTATATAGCATCACACTGGTTACAATTTAATTCGTAGACACCACTTTTACAATTAAAGTCTGTTTATCTTTATCGTCACTAGTATAGTTTTTAAATTAGTTTTATTAACTTCTACTGTTTTTATATTCAATGTTTTTAACCTATGTTTAATTTTATTGCTTACAATTTTTATGAAATTAATGTAACAAAAAACATTTTCTTTATTTTTGTTTGCTTGGCTGTATAACATATTTTGTGCTTGATTTTTAAGTTTTTTGTTTATTAAATTAGTGTCGTAACCATTTTTGTAAGCTAGGTATTTAATGACGGTCTCGTCCAAACAATTGTAAGAGATTTTCTTTAAATACATTGTTGAAACTTTGCATATTATTTCTATGATTTATTTGTTTTTACAGGATTTTGTAGTTTACACTATACCAGAATAATGCCGATGCTTACATTCGCTTTCTGTTTTTTTTTTTTGCAAATTTGTAGTTTTATAAATAAATAAGCTATGTACGGTTTTGAAAAAGGTCTGTCTATCGTCGCTTCACCCTACCCGATACTTCGATTCTTTGCGAATCCTTTTTTTAATTTCTCGACTCAGTGCGTAATTATCGAATAATTAAAAATTCGAAATGATAATAATTACCCATATAATGTGCACCTTTTTTGCTGTGAAGATAAATAGGGGTAGAACATATTTTAATTAATAATGGAATTTTTTACTACCCTTTCTGTATTACAGCGGATTTATTATTTTAATTTCAAATTATCAATTACTGGAAAATGTCGGAAATTCCTTGTACAAAATCTTTTAATATACTTAAATGCGAAATACAATACGATACGGGATGGCGAAAAGGAGATTTGGGGAAAATAAATCATGATAAACGCTTATAAGTCATAGAGGATAGAAACAACCCGTGTTCTAAACGTCTTTTCAGCCTGTTAAGTCGTGATATATGAAATTTTAGATAATTTTACAAAAGTTTTGCTATTTTTTGTTGATAGAATATTCGGTGATGTCTTCGCTAGAGCTGAATCTTAGTTGATGTAGTATAGTACACAATTAGTCTACGCCGACCGCGGCCGTGAACTACAAAAAAAGTATTCAAAAAGTAAGGAATTAAAATCCTTATTCGTCTAAATATTAAGATCAAAGATCTCACATTTGGAACTCGTCCTATAAAGTAGGCACAACGAACCGAAAGCCATTACCCACGACCGGTTTCGACCTATCGTGTTTCATCAGGTGGGCGCTGGCAGAAATGCCTTTACAGGCTGTATTATAAATATAAATATAAATATAAATATAAATATAAATATAAATATAAATATAAATATAAATATAAATATAAATATAAATATAAATATAAATATAAATATAAATATAAATATAAATATAAATATAAATATAAATATAAATATAAATATAAATATAAATATAAATATAAATATAAATATAATATAAATATGGAATTAACAGAAGGGTATTAGCCCTCCGAGTAGTTGTTTCTGTTGATTCCATATTTATATTTATAAAAGGCCTTTCTGCCAGCGCCCACCTGATGAGACCCGATAGGTCGAAACCGGTCGTGGGATATGGCTTTCGGTTCGTTGTGCCTGCTTAGTAGCACGCGTTCCAAATGTGAGATCTTTGATCTTAATATTTAGACGAATAAGCATTTTAATTCCTTCTTTTTTGAATATGTTATATTTTTGTCTAAGAATTCATCGGAATCAACAGTTTAATTCAATGCCGGTAGGGGTATTAGCCCTCGGAGTAGTTGTTTCTGTTTATTCCATTTATTATATTTATATTTACAAAAAAGGTAACTATTTTGATAATAAATGAAAATAAAAATGAATGAAGTTTTTTACTACATTGAGGTCACCTATTTTCATTAATAATTAACTTTTTTACCACAGTTTTGAGGAATCCTCACCGATCGTTCTTCACATGATTAGATAACTTTTGTATGGTGCTAATTAGCTTCTTTTCTTCTTTTATTTCTTTTTTACTGCCTTATGGCGGCAATAAAACCCGAGAAAACATAGCTATTAACCATTAAAGTAATTGGAAGTCTACCTATTAAACTTCATAACTTGACAATAGTAGTTCTAAAATGACATAGAAGATAAAACGTTATGATAAGTCTTCTCACCTTGTACAAGGTTATCTATATAAGTCAAATGGTAATTTCTGAAAGTTTTAGTTCGTAACAAAAAGGAAATTTGTTGAGCATATCGTATGCCTCACGATCAGATGAACTTAAGCGTCTGAAGTCTTGCGGCTAAATTGCTAATCTCAGCCGTCTGACTGCATACCGATATCAGGTTGTGAAATTGGCAACCCTAAATTTAAATTAAATATAGTTACGTATCTATATTTAATATCGATCGACTAATATAACATGATTGAACTAGAAGCCATAAATTAAGTTAATATTAGCCATGGAATTATTATAAATACACCATTGTACTAATTTTGCCGGCTATAAATAATAGTAGTGAGTGATATTTCGCTGGGCACTTGATGAAACATATTTAAATAATCAAATAATTAAAATAAAACACACTTGGTAGGTTTCACAACATATATTAGAAAATCTCTGACACATCTTTCGGTAGTTTCACCATTATCGAAGAGTTTAGGACTATCCCAACTACAGAATTACTTAATATAATTGAAACACATTGTCAGAATATTAATCTAAACAAACAACAACAAATTGAAATTTTATTAGCTAGTTCAACCTGCATTAAACAAAGTTATTTCAAGTTTAATAAAAAGTTTTATCTTCAGTCGGATGGCTTACCTGTGGGTTCCCCCCTATCACCTGTACTTAGTGAGATATTTTTATCTTATTTAGAGAATCAAATATTTTCATCGAATAATTCATTAACTAAACCTGTTTTCCATTGGGCAAGATATGTGGATGATGTTTTTTGCATTTGGACCGGAGAAAAAGACGAAATACAATCCTTTTTAAATTTTATCAATTCTTTCTATACTAGTAATAAATTTACTTTAGAAATCGAAAAGTGTAACTCCTTAAATTTTTAGACATTACCATTTCTAGAACACATAATTTACGGACATCCTAATCCATGCCAATTCTAACTAATCTATTAACATCAAATTAAGCTCATTTAACCAAAAACCAGTTTTCAAAAAGAAGTATCCATTTTAAAAAATATTGCAAAAAATAATGGCTACGATGAAGAACAGGTTGACCAATAAAAAACAGAAAAAGTTAATTCTCCTGAAACTATACTCAGGTTCTAATCCAGAAAACATCCAGTCTAACAAAACTTACTGTTACATCAATTATGTTACATAACATATTTGGTAAAATTTGCTATAAATTAAGAAAACTTAATTTATCTGTTATCTCGGTAAATAAAAATAATTTAACAAAACTGCTCGTAAACAACAAATAGAAAATAAATAAACTTGAAAAAAGTGGTATATACCAAATCAAATGTAACAATTGCGAAGCTTTTTATATTGGGCAGACTAGACGGGCTCTTAAAAAACGCGTAGATGAACATGAAAAATCTATAAAAAATGGCAACAAATGTACCGCTATAGCCGACCATTGCATAACCCTGAAACATTCGTTAGATACCAATAACGTAAAACTTATACACAAATAGAACAAAGGTAAACAGCTAAACTACCTAGAAATCTTAGAAATAAATCTAACCCTCATAAACGACCTACCCAATACGAACGATCAAACAAATTTTGGGGTTTTCCCTCTATTAAAAGCGACACAATTGATAGATAATAGACAACGTAAATAGATTGTAAATACCTTATGTACTTACCTTTAGTCCTAAACTCTTCGATAATGGTGTAACTACCGAAACACGTGTCAGAGATTTTCTAACATATGTTGTGTGTTTTATTTTAATCATTTGAATATTTTAATCATTTGATTATAATTAAGTTTGTGCTATTTTGTGGAATGAAAATTAAAACCTTGAAAAGATTATTATTTTAGTTTAATCACCATTTTTATCTCAATATAGCTGCCCACTAGTACAGTTTTGTGAATTATCTTATCAAACCTTTGCGTTTGTTCTTTTTTATGTTGAGTAATTACAAATGCATTTATTTCTATAAATAAATATACATATATAAATTATTTTCTAGTGCGTCATTGTTTACGTTTAAATTTTACAACAAATTTCTTTTTTCCTTAAACCATTCCACTTAATCTGGGATATGATAGACCGATAAGATTTCATTGTTATCATTTCACCTCGCATACAAACAAACGTTTTAAACAAACTTACATGTCTCAGTGTCCTGATGTCTTCTAAAAATAGTAACTACGTTTTTGAAATCGTTTCGTCGGAAGTGTGGTCAGTGTTAGGTGTAATTATTGAAAACCTTTCCGTTTACAATTTTGGCATCAATTCAACTGACGAGGAGGGAAATACTATTTTGCACGTTCTTTCGGAAAAAGGTAACCACGATTTTGTCGAGAAAATCATTACAAAAGGTGGAGACGTGAACATTCCCAACAAAAAAGGGAAACTACCTATCCATTTGGCAGCCTCGAATGGCCACATTAAAGTATGTATCCTTCTTTTGGAAGCCAATTCCCCCTTGAATACTAGGGATTCATTTCATGAATCTCCCATCTTTAAAAGCGCCAGAAATGGATACTTTGAGGTCGTAAAAGTTTTTGCGGATAGGGGTGCCGTGTTGTCACGCAAAAATAAGAAAGGACAAAGTGTGCTACATGTTGTTGTAGGAGAAGGATTCCTCAATTTGGTTAAATTTTTTCTCGAACGAGGAGCAGACCCTAATACGAAAGATTCAAGTGGGGACACTCCAATTATGATCGCTGCTAAACAAGGATTTGTTAACGTTCTTAAGATGCTTGTTGAATTTGGGGCAGACATTGATAGTACCAATTTTAAAGGAAAATCATTACTTCACGTCGCAGTGACCTACAACAGACTCTCAATGGCAAAGTTACTCATTTCAAAAGGTAAAGATCTTACATTTATTTGAAAATAAAATGTTTTCAAAAGATCACAAATGCATATTCCATATAGTTTTTTTGAAAGAGTTTAGCAAAATAAGCATTGCGAAGTTAACTTCAGCGGAAACCAAATGCTGAAATTGTGAAGTGAGTGGTTTGTTGCTTGTAAAACATTTTATTATAATTAAAGGAATTAAAATCACTTTTAAATGTTTCAAAATATTTTATTGTTTCGACATAACAACGTCTTTCGCAAGAGTAACACATTGTTATGTCGAAACAATATTGTACAGTTTACAATAAAATATTTTGAAACATTGAATCTGTTCAACAATTGAGTATACATTTCATTATATTTAAATGAATAATAGAATCGCTTTTAAATATTTCAAATATTTATTTAGTGATATCTTTACCCTTGAAAAAGGCTTAACAGATCTAAACAATCATAGAGATTGTGACACACATATATTTGTCAAGTAAATACCTTCGTGAGGCTTTGTCAAACACATGAAATACTACAATTCGCAGTAGATGGCGACATATTACTTGTAGTACGAAATTATATCAGCTCAGTTTGGTTAGTAGTTTATAGATGCTACGTATGGTATGCTGATGATATCTAATTAAATCGAAATTGCGATCCTCATTTTAATGTGGATTTGGATAAATTTCTGTCCAAGAACTAAATGTTGTTTATTAAATAAATATGAGCCTATATTAGGGTTTTATATTTTAATATGATTTCGAGATAAAAAGAAAAAGTACTGTGTATGAGTGGATTATTTATATAATAAAAGAAGAAGAGACTCACTTGGCAAACATTCACAAAATATTTATCATCAACCTGACAATTGTTTCGACCATTACTCGGTCATTTTCAAAGAGTAGGTACGGTCTTACTAAAGCTAAAATAAACTTGAATAAAATATTTATTATCAATCTGACAGTTGTTTCGCCCATTACTCCAACATTTTCAAATAGAAGGTACAATATTACTAAAGCTAACATAAAATCGGAACGTATTTATAACTAGGAAACATTAAATAACAGGCAAATAGAAATAATATGATGGGTAAACTCTGAACCTCAGAGGATTATTAATACTAGTGAGGCATTATCTGAATATAAATCTGTTTGGTTATTGACAAGACTTTTATTTTGTTTAATTTTCAAATTTTCCAGTAAACTAAGTTGTCTACTTTTATTCTGAATATGTATAAATTTTATGTTTTCAAAATCAATATTATGTTTGAAAGAAATGCAGTGTCAGGAACAAAATCAATAATACCGGTCTATCTAAACACTGCATTTCTTTTGAACATAATATTGATCTTGAAAACATAAAATTTTTACATATTTAGAATAAAAGTAGACAACTTAGTTTACTGGAAAATTTGGAAATTAAAAAACTACTTAAACAAAATAGGAATCTTGTCAATAGCAAACAGAATTATATTCAGGTAATACCTCACTAGTATTAGAGGCTCAGAGTTTACCCATAATATCATTTTTATTTGCCTGTTATTTAGTGTGTCTTATTTATAAATGCGTTCCGATTTTATGTTAGCTTCAGTAAACAATTGTCAGATTGATAATAAAGATTTTGTGAAAGTTTACCAAGGAAGTCTTTTCTTTTATTATGTCATTTTACAGATGTTTACTGTCGAATCGTTAAATTCAATTTTTATATCATATTAACTATTTCTCTCAGACCTGAAACTACTACAACTTTTTTACTAAGATTTTAAAATATATGTAGTAGTTATAGTGAACGTGAAGCAAGGTCGAGATTCGCGAATGTTTTTTCTTTATTTACAAATAATATACATCAGAGGAAGCATATGACGACCCGTCCTCGGACAATATTCGACTCTCCCTCTTCTATTTTCGCCGGCTCCTCAATAACCCCGCTAGCTGCTTCCCCCGAAGGGTAGGGGTCTTACCCACGAGCGACAAAATGCCCTTCCGAGCATCAATTACGTTACTAACTTAACCTAACTTTTTGGTGTTTCATTCGCACCAGCTACTCGTACTAGTGGGCGGGCAGTCCCTTCGACCTACACTGTAGTGCAAAGCCAGAGGGTAGGGCGTAAGGCCCTCTTCAGCCTCGTTGCAGGAATCGTGGGAATGGGTGGGTGGTGTGTTTAGGGAGAGAAAGATGAGAAGGACGAAATGAAGACAGAAGAGAAGTGAAAGATTATCTGTGGAATATTAGTGCCTCAGTATTTGCTTAAGTGATCCAAGGAAACCACAGAAAACTTGTATCAGAGCAGCCGTACCCGGGTTTGAACCGATGACCTCCCGAATGCTAAGCAATGATCTGGAGCACTAGACCACGCCGCTCGGTATGTTACGTTACAATAGATATATTTATATACAATACATATACATACAATCTTAAACATAAAAGCTTATATACTAAAATAACGAGTCTACATACTAAAAGAACCCTGCATACATGTTTACCGATACCACATTTATTTTATTTTTTCATAATTTTTCGTATAAGTTTTCGTTGACTTCATATTCACACTTCGCAATGCTTATTTCGCTAGATCCTTTGGTCTTTTTATGAATGCTTCGTTCTTCACGTTAATGCATTTCAAAATCTTTTCGATTTAAAGGCATTAGTGTTAACTCGAAAGACTGTAATGGGTCGACGCCTCTGCACTTAAGTATTGAATCGGGAACGATAGAGATGTTAACGTTGCTCCTTGATAGCGGGGCTTCCCCCGACATCTCTGACAACGATGGTTACTACCCCCTACATATAGCCTGCACAAGATCAAGTCTACGTTACGTTCAACTGATACTCGCACGGGGAAAGCATTGTAATCTTTCTAAGGGCACATTTAATGGGGATATTGCTCTTCACATAGCTGCCAGTTTAGGGAATACAAGTGTAGCTGAAGAACTGATAAAAAACGGGTCGAATATAAACGAAAAGAATAACGACGGCAGAGCAGCCCTCCATTTGGCTATGGAAAATGCTCACATTTTAATGGTACAACTTCTTCTGAATAAAGGAGCTGAAAAGAACATGTATGACGCATTTAAAAGGACTGCACGGTCAAAGTGATAAAAAAGGATAATATTCGTAGGTATTCGTAAATATATTTTATTTCACTGCCTTCATTTAGAGACGCTGAAAATATTTATATTTTAGCCCTAAACATTTAATTTTGTTGTCAAACTGGAAAACGAACTTTTATTATGATAAAAAATACTTGAAAGCTGGAAGATTGGACAATAAAGTGTAATAATACCTTTTGATTTGCAGGATTATTGCATGGAATAATAACAAATGGGCTGAAAGGTCTCGGGCCTACCACATAGATGGCGCTAGTTTTATTGCATTCACCTCTTTTTCAGTTAGTAATAACCTTCAAAAAACAGCTGTTAAAATTTCATGATATTCTATTGATTAGTTTGTGAGTTATTGTGCTTATTATTATTAAGAGTGACTTTATCTAGCTACTTTTGTTATTTTCAAAACAATGGATCACTGCACATTTTGCTTCTTGATGGGAAAAAATACCGTTCAAAACAAAATAGCCTCGGTATTTTGGGATGTGCGTGGTGTATTATTCATCGACTATTTTGAGAATGGAAATACCATCAACAGTAAATTGTAGTAATTATATAACGTTATTGTTGCGTTATTGGAATTTCGAGTTGCTCTCACATCCACCGTACTCTCCAGATTTGGAGACTACTACCAGCGACTACTGGTTGTTCGCAGACCTCAAAAAAATGCTCTGCAGCAAGAAATTTTGCTCGAATGAAGAGGTTATCTCTGAAGCTGAGACCTACTTTGAGATAAAAGATAAATTGTTCTACAAAAGTGCTATTGAAATGTTAGAGCGGCGCTGGAATGATTGTGTTGCTCTTGATGGAGATTATGTTGATGAATAAAGCTTGAATAAAGTTTGAACAAAAAAAAAACGTATTTTCTTTGCTAGGCCCGAGACTTTTCAGCCCATGTGTTATATAAGTTTAAATAGTAGGGTTGCCGCAAGAGGCAAGAATATGTCGATCTTCCTTTGTCTTGCCTTGAAAAGCAAGATAATATCAGCTTGAATAAATCGAGAAACTTATCTTGTTAGAACCGGTAACTCAAGATCTTGAGTATACCTCATTCTAGAATTAAAGCTACCGCCGGCGATACTGAAAGAAAGCAAATTTGCTTTTACGTGAATAAATATTTATTTTTGAAGAAAATTGTTATTTTAAGAAATTTAAAGATTACTAAATTTTATGCTTAATTGTATAACGTTATAACTTTTCAAGATTTATTGTAGTACGATTAAATTAAATCAAAACAATATCATGATCACATATATAAAAATAATAAAAGGACAATACAAGATTCGAATTTTCATTATTTAGATAGACGATATTTTGACAAATGTCGTTTGTCTCAGCTTGCGACAGTCCTACTAAAGACCGAGACTAAATAAACTAAGGAATGTATTCTTATCTATAACTTCTACTACGTAAGTATAGAGTTGGACACTGCCGTCAACCTTGAGAAGACGAATTCCATGAGGGGTTTGGTATTGGAGTAATAAGTTCAACACAGACAAATGAATTTGAGAAATTTAATAACAGAATTGAATTAAAATACTTGAAATTGTATTTATGTATATATACAGGGTCATTCAAACTGAGTGGCACATTAGACGTTTTAGATAAACTAAGCATGTTACAGATTTCAAAATTTGGGAGTTGGGAGTAGGGGTTATCAAGGATGGTCTATTTAACTAAAATAATTTCAACTGTCAGGCACTTCCGGTTATGCCGGAAGTTGATGTCAATTTTCTTATTTTAAATAGAATGGTATATTTTTTACTGTGAATTCGTATGAAACATAAAATTTTAAGGTGACTTTGATAACCAACTTGTATGACTACGATGAATAGTTTCTGAGATAATTTAGTTTATTGGAAAAAAGATTGCACCGAAACCCAAACTATAAAAAATCATAAGTTCCATAAAAAATGACTTGGAATGTTTAAATTTTTACTAGTTATAGCCAAGTCATAAGGCTAACGTCATGCTGAAACTAAGCTGTATAATTTTTACAGGGCATTTAGAAAAAAAAAATTTTTTTTCAAATGGCACCTAGCATATTTTATTTTGTCATTCGATATCTTTTATTATCCTCTTTCGATACATGGGTGTTTTCCATTCTTTATTTAAAAAAGGATCCAAAATTATTCAAAAATTTTTAAATAAAACGGTAGGAAATTTCCAGATTGATCGAGAGGATAAAAATGGAATTAAAATTTTATGTTTCATACGAATTCATCGTAAAAAATATACCATTCCATATAAAATAAGAAAGTTAACATCAACTTCCGGTATAGCCGGAAGTTCCCAACAGTTGAAATTATCTTAGTTAAATAGATCATCCTTGATAACCAACCCCTACTCCCAAATTTTCAAGTCTCTTACATGCTTAGTTTATCTAAAACGTCTAATGTACCACTCAGTTTGAATGACCCTGTCTGTGATTTTACATTTTCCCTACCCAATGTTGAGACATTCACAAATAATTAAAAAAGAGATAAAACTGAATTTTATTTTGTAGCTCTTTTAAAAAGCGGTTGGATATATAAATATACAATTTATTTTCGTCCTATTTCCTTCTTACTTCCTTTTTCGGTCATGTGTACGGACTCTATTTACCATTGAATCAGAAAACGGGAATTTTATAACTGACAGACGTCAATATTTACCATTTTTAAAAATTTACCGTATATTTTAGGGAAAATTTTCAAACCACAATGTAAAAATAGAACGTCCTCCTTTTAATAAAATAATTGAAAACATCATGGCATTATTAGATTCCAATTCTTTGAAAATTTAATTTAGCGTGATATAGAATTATCCAGTCAATTTCATGTAGTAACCTGACTAAAACCATACACCCCATTAATTAAAATATTGGCTGTATGCTTTTCAGTTTACCACCAGTTGCATTGAGACTGGAATCAATTTGAATTGTACGTAATCCACGATTTGAAATTATGCGATCTCCGGTATTAATTGGTTCTAAACTTGAAGCTAAATTTTCTAATAAATTTCTCAATTTATAATTGACAATAGGAATGTTTCGCATTGAAATTTGTAAGCAATTTGACAATATTTAGTAAAATGGCTTTAGCTCTTCTTATAAGCAGAACACGCATGATTGAATGGGTATCTCTGTTTTGTCGATTTCAATTGTATTTATTATTAAAATTGTTCTGTAAATATTGATTTAGTAAAACTAGGAAGTAAAGAAGACAACACCTACAGATATTTTATTACGAAGATTCATTTTGTATCTTAAAAAATATTGGTAAATTGATCGTCTGTATCATT
The DNA here is from genome assembly GCA_963921985.1 of Agrilus biguttatus. NCBI lineage: Eukaryota > Metazoa > Arthropoda > Insecta > Coleoptera > Buprestidae > Agrilus > Agrilus biguttatus. The sequence goes on from OY998120.1 coordinate 10,369,576, forward strand.
ATTACTGTACCCTTGAAGTTGTTATCATATCTGTAAAATCGAAAATTAAAGTCAAAATCATAATTACTATTAAGGCGTATCTGGGTATATATATAACCTGACGTGGATTAAAAATTTTGACACATTACCATATAAAATATATAAAAGCTTCAACTGACTGCATTTTACCATTAATAATAACTAGTGAGAACTTTGTGATCGACAGACAGAAAAGGGCTAGTAGACTTAGTAATAAGCCAATTAGGTTAAGGTGTCTTTAAGTACCGAATTCTAAAAAAATGGAGTAACACGCTAACTAATAACAGACTTTTACAAATAATAAGATCTGATTAAACAAAATCGTGACGTTTTTGAAGAAAAGTGTTTATTAAATGAAAATATATATAAACAAAATGCTTTTAGATGTTTCAAATATGTTTATTAACACACTCTACATATGTTTCGACTTCCGAAGTCTTTCTCAAGAGTAATAGATATTTACTAAATTTAAACTGTAACTTAATATTATTTATACAAGAGTCAAAAAGTATTTATGGTTAGTATTGCAAGTAATAATATGTACAAGTACAAGTATATTAGAGGTAGTTATACAAAGGTATAGTTATTTAGGGAAAAACCCTTGTCGGGTTGTAATTCTTCAGAAATTGGTCAATCACCGGTGTGTCTTTGAACTCGGATTTATCATTTGTTATGTTACAATTATTTCTAAAGGCTTTTTTAATTTCGAACTGCTCTAAAATATTTAGACGTTGACCTTTATTTTCTATATGTAATAGGTTGAAGTTATCTCTGTCGATTTTATGGCCATTTTCTAGGCAATGTAGGCTTATGCCTGTAGATACCTTTTTGTCTTTTATATCTTTTTCGTGTTCTTTTAAATTATATTGGAAAACGATTGACCGTATGAACCTGATTTAAATGTTTCGCATTGTACTAGAAACCTACATATACAGGGTCATTCAAGCTGAATGGTACATTAGACTTTTTAGATAAACTAAGCATGCTACAAATTTGAAAATTTGGGAGTTGGGGTTGGTTATCAAGGATGATACATTTAACTAAAATAATTTCAATTGTTGGCCACTTCCGATTATATCGGAGGTTGATGTCAACTTTCTTATTTTAAATGTAACGGTATATTTTTTACGATCAGATTTTAAGGTGGATTTGATAACCAACTTGTATACCTATATGCCTACGATGAATAGTTTCTGAGATAATTTAATTTATTGGAAAAAAGATTGCACCGAAACCCAAACTATAAAAAAAGGCTAACGTTAACGTTATGCCAAAACTAAGCTTTATAATTTGTACAGGGCGTTCAGAAAAAAAAATCCAAAGTTTAAAACACGAATAACTTCATTTTTTCAAATGGCACCTAGCATATTTTATTATGTAATTCGTTTCCTTTTTTTATCCTCTTTCAATACATTGGATGTTTTCTATAAATAATTCATGGACAATTTCAGTGTTCTATAAAACAAATTATTTTAAAAACTGTGTTTTTTTTGTATTTGGCTATATATCTTGGTACATAGAGGCAATAATACAGTTATTTAACGAATTATCTCCTAAGGTTTGGCTATTAATTTAGTTATATAGAGTTTTAGGAAAAGCAAGGTGTTATTCTCAGAGAGTCTCTAACTGAAGGTGACATAAAATTGGAAGAAGCACATAATGGTAGTTTTACAATTTTACTTAGAAGTTTTCTAAAAGTTGGTCCGATGAGTTGTCGAAACGCGTTTTAGGTCACTGAACGTTTTATGTGAAATTTCGGGTTTTAGTATATTTTTAGTATTTAATGTATTGATGTATAAAATTACCTATGTTATTATCATAATACTAATTTACCTGATTACGATACTGATATGTGTATTTCTGTTTCTTTGATATTATTATTTCTTTTAATAGGTAGTAATTTATAACTAGTAACAAGTAGTAATAATTTCATCCATACCTTATAAAAGTCATTTTCGTTAATTATTTCCTTGGAATCATATAAAAAATTGACCGTTTCAAACTACACTAAAAAAAAAATAAAATAAAATTTTCGAGTTATGTTTGACCGAAATCGGTATTACGGTCTTTTCTATAAAATCTTTCGGAATCTTTATTATATTTTTATTTTTGAAATATCTTGACACGGTATGTGAAAATTGACCTCTTATTCATTTTAGTGGAGGCCCCACAACTACTAAACCATTTATAACATTCAAGCGAGGGAACAAAAAACTTCAATTTGTAACTTTAGTGTAACATCTTACTCTCTTGAGAAAGGCTTAAGTCAGCCGAAACAATTGTCGAGATTTAATAAAATTTCAAGTGTGAAACTAAAAAGCAGTTTAATTTATTTCTTCTCTTTATTTATAAAATGTTTCACAGACAACCAACTGCGTATACTATTCCAGCTATTAAAAAGCTTCAATTTGAAGATACCTACAATTAATACTTTTTTGTAATCAGATTTCGTACACAAATAAGTGCCATTACTAATAATAAATCTACATTATTACTAGCTATATTTTAATTACATTACGCTCTCTGAAGATGAATTGATAGTGTAAAACAATTATTCTTATGAATTTAAAATTAAATAGTGGAAATTGAATTATTGATTATTTATGTTATTCAAAACAATTTTCCATAAAGTAAAGGTAGATACAATTAATTATAATTGTAATATTGCAATACAAAGTTGCTTATATGGATCAATATAGTGATAGCTAAGTAATGATTCATACAATTTAGTTTATATAGTATGGACTTACCATAAAGTACGTATTAGACTTTAGTGTAACTGGAATTCCCAAAGCCATAAAATCAGGTTTTCACAAATTGCATACATTGATATTTTACCTAGTTAATTAATTATATTACGTCCAACATTCCAAGAGCTTTATGCCACATAATCTGATCGCATAAAGCAAGGTGGTGGTATATGTTGTTTAAGAGAACAATTAAAACGGTTATTATTATTGAGGGTATTTAAAAATGTATTCAAAAGAGTAAATCATTGGTATGATATATCCAGATAATTTCTGAAATCAGTAGGTTGGTTTGATTGGTATGGTTCCCTTAAACGTTGATATTTATTTCTGAAATGTTGCCTATGTTTTAGGTAGTGTGTCTTTAATTTTAGTAGAACTTTTTCAGAAATAACATAAAACTGTTCTTAATCCTCAAAACGATTTTAATTAAGAACATTACATTCTCTAGTTTTTAATATCAAGAGTTGAAGTTAAAAATAACTCTGGGTGACATATATTTGTAACGTATGATAAAGAACGAGTTTTTGATTTTCATTAAATAACAGCGGAAAACAATGGAACTACGTTTCTGAATTGTGTTTAAAACAATACTATCCATCATGTTTTTTTTATTGTGTGGAACGAACGCGACTTTCGTTTATATCTACATGATTTGTTCTGTGTTCTGTGGGTTCGAATTGAAAGCTCAAGATAATCAATACAACCACACACATTTCTGTAGATTTTTCGGTATCCTTTTCATTGCGAAATCTCTAGAGAATTTAGTCATTAATCCTGCTCCTGTCGGACTAGCCACGAATTCAGTTGGATACCGAATTGGAGCACATAAGAACGACCCAAAGTAGCAAAACATAAAATCCCTGAAGGTGTACAGAAAGAAATTTTGTAGATCCACTCATAAACTTTCTTATTGTTAAAGACATTTTACCAGTGTTTTTTTTTATTTGATTCAAAATTTCTTTGAAGTTCAAGAAAACTTTATTCGAGCATTGAATAGTACAAATGTTTCAATTACTCTTGGAGTATGCTTATCTTGGCCCCGTTTTGCAGAATATATTTTTTTATTTGATTGGCAACAAACATTTGTAGTATACAAAATTTTATAGGATAGTTTTTGTTACATATAATTTATACGATAGAGTCTACTGATGTTTGTTTGAGATTCATAATAATGAAAAAATAAAAAACAATTTTGTAAATGTCAATAAAATATTTATTATTCTCAACAACCGTTTCGTCACACTGTGACCTTTTTGTTTTTGGAAGAACACAAAGATACTTGTACAAGATTTACAATTTTTTTTCGTTACATATAATTACATTACTTACTTATATATATATTATAATATGAGGGCGTATTAGTTTTTCCTTCCGTTGAACATTGCATCGTGTTCTATAGTGGTATGGACCGTCTCGACTAAACAAGCCCAAAAATCGTAAAATTCCAACCAATTGTCAATGTCGTGTGCGAACAGATCCTCTGACCTATATTGTATTACAAAGCCGGAGAGTAGGGCGTAAGACCCTCTTCAGCCTCCTTGCAGGAGAATGGGTGGGTGATCCAAGAAAATCACAGACCAGAGCAGGTGGACGCGGAATCGAACGGGTGCCCTCCCTAATTCTAAGCGATGGTCATAACCACCAGACCACGTTGCTAGGTCATACCACTGCACAATGCACCACTTTTATACCCAGCGTACCATAATCAGTTGAAAACAAAATCAAAGCGCATATTTCTAAACGATTACTTGGTTCAGAACATTCAGTAGTAGGATGCTCGCCTGTTACCAGGTCGTTCCGGGCTCTGTTCCCAGCCAATAAATAAAATTGCGAAATGGATACTTTTTGTTGGTTTAATTCGGGTTGTGATTGCCCTAAGTTCTTCTTTTAATGTTTACTGCTTTTGCTAGGTAATATTTTCCTTTCTTAACTTTTCAATATAAGTAGGTACTTCAATAAAATAGCCAATGGATAACATAATTCGAAAGTTGAGCGGCTGTAGTTGCGCGCAATATCATTGTCGTTTATTCTTGTTCTGGCCAGCGGCGGCTCTTCCGATGGACAAGGTAAAGAGCTTACACACTTATTCTTTGAACAGTATCGAAATTTACTTCACTCGCAAAACATATACAATTTCTGTTATAATTATTTTTTGATTTATAATGAATGAAGAAATTTTGTGTGAAAAAGTATATAAAATGATTGTATGTGCCTAGAGCGCTTTCTATTATTTTAAATTGCCCTTGTAATGGCCTTTATATACGTAATAAATAAAGAGAAGAGCTAATCGTGAGGCTACCGCACCTCTGCTTGCATTACAACGGTAACGTCAGCGGCAAATTTACACACTCCACCCGTTACCGAAAAGAAGACATCACCAGTGTACCAACCCTACATGCTCTTTGTACGTGTGCGGTGTCGGCGCGACCGCAGCGTATGTGTGTCTTTTACCATACTTTAATTGTTTCCGCAAAAAACATTTTCAGTTCCATACATACAGATATATTGTGGCAGTACAAATATTTCTTCTTACGGTAACGTTTTTCTGTTAAAGAACATAGCTTCGTTGTTTTCATTTCAATATTAATTCAGTTCATTTATATATGTATTGTGTCATATTATTTATCGAAACAGATGTGCCCTCTGGCTGTTAAAATAATGGCGACCATGCGATCAAATGAACGTTTTGTAAATATTTACATATTGACATTTAGTTGCTATTTACTTACGGTTAACAGAGTGCTTATTACGGTTACTCGTGAAACTGACAAAACCTAAATGTTTATAGAGAAACAGGAATTGTAATATCTGCATGAATTGGATGAAGATATTTTAAAATTTGGAAGAAATCTAGGTTAATATCCATTTCTAAATAATTTCTTGATAATCCCTTAGTAACTTACATTTATCCAGGAAAAAAATGGGATTTGTATTTACAATATTAAAATTAAGAAAATACTTTTTATTACCATTTTCATATGTAGTGGATTTGTTACTCATTTTATTCCTTCTTAACTTATTTTTTATACAAAAAAATATACCCTCACTTTAAAAAAAACATTTTTGTGTTTCATTCCCACCAGCTACTCGTGCTGGTGGGCGGGCAGTCCCTGCGACCTACACTGCAGTGCCGGAGGGTAGGGCGTAAGGCCCTCTACAGCCTCCTTTCAGAAATCGTAGGAAGGGGTGGTTAGGGAGAGAAAGATGAGACGGACGATGCCCCAGCATTTGCCTAAATGATCCAAGAAAATCACAGAAAACGTGGACCAAAGCAGCCGGACTCGGGTTCGAACCGGTGACCTCCCGAGTGTTAAGCAATGATCTAGAGCACTAGACCACGCCGCTCGATGAAATAGACCATTTAAGCTTTAAGAGGACTTAGTGAGAGTATTTCAAAAATTTCTGGACTAGAATCGCAATAACGTTTTGTTGTTTGTTTTTTTCGGTGGTTAAGCTGACCTTTCCGTAGAGGATAAGTTTGATGGACACTCAGTAGGTACATAAATATTTATCAAAATATTAAGTAGAATGTAGTGTACTTTAACTTTTCCGGTAAAAATCGCCCATTTCAAATGCTTTTGTGTGTAACATTTTTCATAAACTTGGTGTTATTCACACCTCGCTCGTTCTCTTTTAACATCCATAGAATGTTATAAATTAATCATCTGTGCTAATTAAATGCTTAATCTGTTTCGCTTTAACTGTACGCAACTTTTTAAATAGCGAAAATGAAGCATTCAACGTTTTCATAAACTTGAATGTACAATGTAGGTATTATTAAAAGCTTCGCTAAGTAATTTAAAAAATAATCGTTAATGCCCCAATTTTATGAATCAAAACTGCTTGTTTAAAGCTTCTAGTTTTAAGTCGGCGCTTATTATCTTCACTTCTTCCAGAATTTTAAGCTGTTTCCAAAGTTAGAACGGTTGTTATAACTTTGAAAGAACTTCGACTTCTTTAAATTGCTTATTTTAATGAGAAAAATCGGAACTTGTTACCTAATATTAAGGATAATTTTAATATTTTAGCATTCTACAGATGAATTTAAGTTAGTTTGTATAAATGTATTAATTAATTTTGCTAAATGTAAAAGCAGAACTGTAGGAATCTAAATAACGATGATAATTGTAAGCTGTTCTGATTTCAATAGTACTTTGTAACTAAACAAAGGTTAGTCATATTAACTTAGACACTTAAAAATTCAAGAAAACATTTAAGTATATCCAGAATTGGAATAAATATACATAAAGGATGGCGGGACACCCCAAAATCAGTTACTTATCCGTAGATAACGTAGGTCAATACTTTTTGGGGTAAAGGTTTATCAAGAACCTATAATAACTTGATAAACAATTAAAAACAAACCCAAATTACTTTATTTTATCACTTTATTTAGTTGCTATCTATGCTACTATAGTCTTGTTACAACGAGTATCATTATCAAGCGAATCTTAATGAATGGATACAGGTACCTGTTGAAGGGTTTATATACATAAATGGACTAAGGGTAACTAGTAATATTATAAATAATGTTATAAAATTTTGTACAGAGGTGTTTGGATTTTCTTTGGGTTTTTTGTTGATTTATGAATTTCTATTGCTTCTAACATATTTAATTTAAATCTTTTTTCTGTAAATGTAGAACGTCAAGATTTTCGATGTCTGGCAAGCGGTGTTTAATATTGATGCAGTGGTTAGCGAAATTAATTTTCAATCATACCTGTGTCCATTCATTAAACTTCATTTGATAATGATACTCGTTGAAACTATAGTAGCGTAGATAGTAATTAAAAAACGTGGTAAAACAATGTAATTTCCGTTTCTTTTTAATTGTTTAAAAATGAATTATCACAAAGTAGAGCTAGAATCTATCCAACTTGATAAACATTTACACTGAATGGAGAAATGTTAGATTTGGTTTAAGAAATAAACGTTTTTTGCTTCTACCATGTCTTTGGGGTTGTATAATGCAACCAGCAATATCAGGTTATAGTGAATATATCGTCATATATTGATATTTATTACTAACTGTGGTTTTTCATATGTTTGACATGAGCCTTACGAAGGTATCTACTTGTCCAACTGAATCAACGACGTAGCTTATATACGTGAAGGGCACGTAAACTAAATTAATAAAGCAGATTAAGTTCTTGATTAGTAATTTGGAGATTTTTAACATTCTCTTTAGTAGTTAGCAGTATATACACTGACGATTTATCGCAATAGCCAATTGAGTGCTAACGATGGCAAATAAGTTCGAAGTCGCAATACATGTCTGGCAGTTTCCATAAGTTACTGACCAGTTATTTAGTAACTACAACGTACGAATAGTACTTTTCGCGTTTTCATATATACTTACCCAAAATAGTTGTCAACGGTATAATACCACAATATTTTTCTTCTATTCAAAAAACTTATAAAGACATGGATATCCTTATGACAGCAATATAGGTTTTGTCTATTATAATGCAAACTAAATATACCTGCCAACTCGTAGTTGAACGTGAGATGGATAACGCTATGGAATATTATATTGACGAGCTTCTGAAAAACGAATTTCCTTAGAGTTGAGACGATTTTAGATCAATTTCTCGTTAAAATAAAAAGTTCCATCAAAACGTTTGGAGAAATTTTTGGATGTCGTGTTGTATAATGGCAGTAATTTTGGGTTAAAAAGTGACAAACAAGGATTAATATGAATAAAAATGTTTATCATATTAGTAACTTATGCTTTATTATTTGGACAAAAGGGTTATCGGAATAGGAAACAGAGTTGATGGATACTATTAAAATTCGGTTTACTGATTCAATTGACAATTCTAAACAAGAATCTGAAACATGATAATGAAACATTACGGAATGTTGAGAGAGAGTCCTTTGTCCAGACAAATGACATAAAACAAGCTGAAGTGAAAAGAGGAAATATAGCAAGAACATCTACTTACCCAAAAGAAAATTTTTACTGCAAATAGATATTTGGAATAAAAGTATGGAATCAACAGAAATAACTACTCCAAGGGCTAATACTCCTACCGGCATTAAATTACACTGCTGATTCCGATGGATTCTTAGACGAAGATAACAATCCAGAAAAAGAAGGTAATAAAATCTTTTTTCGTCTAATTATAAAGGATCACACTTTTTTGGAGATATTTGAAATATTCTCCTTGCATGTAATTACTGGTGAATAATAATAATAAAAAAAAAACGGTTGATGATAATTGATGCGATAATCGTCAAGTAACTATTTTGTTGATATAAACATCTTGAAGGGCTAGAAAATATAGGCACTCTCAATGACTCAACAATCAATATGTAAACGTATCAAACCTTCCCTCATTTACATAACAAAATCACCGAGTTATCGAGGGTCTGTAAACTTTCTATTGCTTCATAATATTTATATCAATAAAATTTTTACTAGATCATTGTTGCAAATCACCAATTATTAAATGCAGAAATAAGTTTTCAAATATCTGTTTGTGAAAAGTTATATTAACTATTTTTAGGTAACTACATTTCGTGTTTTTATATTAGCATGTTTTATATGTCATTTATCTAGTCCCTCAATAAATTATTTTCCGATTCTTTTTCATAACCGTTAATTATACAGGTGGATCTAATTTCAATAAAATCAATCAACTTGATTCCTTATTCCGATAACTACTTAATCGTTCTCTATTTGCCTTGTCTACGATTCTATTATCCTCACAAGCTGAATTGTCGATATTTAAATACCGGTTTTCAAAACTTATATGAAATATAACATATAACATTCTTGTGACGAGTTTTGTTACTTTGTACAAATTTTGACTGTAAAGCTGAACTTATTTACAATCGTGGCACCAAAAAGGATGCATAAAATGAGATCATTGCGAGTGCACTAAACAGTTACCGTAGCTTTCTCGTCAAGTTTATATGAGATGAAATGTCAAAAGTCTGATGACTATGCGGTCCTGCAGTTTCTTCGGTTTGCTGTATGGATGTTACAGAAAAGTTGCAAAGATTCTTTTCAACAGAATTTCGGTCATAAACAAACAACGAGATATGTCTAGGAAATGTAATAACGCAAAGTTAACTTATTTATAACAGAGGTTAATATTATAAAATAAATGGCACATAATTATGGATATCAAATAATATGATGACAAAATGATAACTAAGAAACAACGAAAAATGAACCTTAAATTAATGGAGTTCAAAGTATCTACGGTGTAAGGATTTAATTTAAAGTTTAAATAAATGTATCCCTATATTCGTAATAAACAAACGAATTTCAAAACATTAACATATATAGACAAAATAACAACACAAATTATAAAAGAGTTAACAATGAACAATTTAAAAATAGCATATAGAACCAACAATAATTTGGAATAAAATACAAACTTTTTTTATAAATACGAACACGTGTTTCGCCCCCTGCTATTGTGGGCATTATCAACGCGAGACTATAACCAATAACTTCATCAATAATATAATAGACAAAACAGAAATTTTAACAAATATATATATATAAGACAAACAGGTAGAGGCTTTAAGGAAAGATTATATAAGCACATTAAAAATTGTAATCAAAATTCCACAATTGCAAACCACCTCAAGTTCAACATAAAAAGTGATATCAAAATTTTACACATAAAAGAAGAAAGTAAAAAATTTGAATTTCTATTTTCAAATTATTATTTGTGTGGGTAATATATTTTTGAAGCCAGGGCTTATGTACAGGATAATTATGCAGAATTGCTGGTATTGTTAATGTTCATTTGATTTAGGATACGTAAGCACAGTCAAGAGTATTTGAAAGAACGTAATCTACCTTTCTGCAATAGGTGGAATGTTTTATTTAAAATATTTTCAAAACGTAATAAGATAATCTTTTTGCTATTATTTTTGAATGAAATTCCTGAAACACATGAAATTCCTGAAATACTGCCCTTAAAGGTTTCAGATAAGCACCCATTGGTTCAAAAAGCCATTCTAAAGAAATATTTATAGGTAAAAGAAAAGCAGAAGTTTAATTATAGTTTAATACACGCCCCTTAAGAGGTGATTATAAAGAATCCTCCTTTTGTAATTGAAAACTTATATTATTCTGGTTATTTGGTCACCTAATATATTTGAAGATTCACGAAATGTTTGTATTTTGTTTTATTTTTCTTTGCGATAAGAGTAATAAGTGTAAAAAGTCTAGAAAATTTTCTTGATTTCTTCAGAACAAACAGAATGATGATGGAAATTTGCAGAACTAACTAAAAGTATTTAAACTTGTGGAATCTACTCAAATGGGGTGTTGAAGAAACTTCTCGAGTTCTTAGGTATTAAAGTTCAATTTATCCCTGAATCTCATACTCGCCTACGGGAAGATGGTATGATTATTATTAGTAATCCAACTCGTCCGCTTCCTCTCGCACTTTGATAATTATGGGGGATTACTTCTCAATTACTGGTATTAGTAAAACTGCCAACAGAAATTTACTTTACAGTTTTAAATTGCTCTGCCGAAACGATGAAGTCGGGTCGTTGGAAATTTGTTTTCAAATCTAGTTTTGTTTGCTTAGCAGAAATGTCAAAGTTACTTCCACTAAAAATATTACAACAGAAAAAAATATTTTTTATTTATTTACTTATATGCTACGGAAGTGAAGAAATATTTTGGCCAATATCTATATTTAACAGCGGTACTACTGACATATTTTATATTTCAATATAATTTTCCTAAGAACCACAAATTACCAGAGATATTTATACACTAATCAATAAATTGATCATTTCATATCATTAGATATATTATGTTCACATTCAATAAAAATATTACGGAAAATATTTTCTAGAAAATAACGCCCGGACAACATCGACTGTACTTACAGTTCAAATTCACAAAACTCATTTTTTTTAAGGATTACAAAAATATAATAAATTAAAAACCGAACTGAAAGAAGCAAACTCGGTAAAATTTAAAAGAGAACTTTAACTAAGTTATATATCTAAATCATAATATCTACAGATCTTAGTTTTCTCTTTTCTCCTTTTCTTTTTTATATTAATTATAAATTTAATATTGATATTAGTTATGTTTTGTTGTGTTTTATATTAGTTTTATTTTGTTATTTATACGATTTGTATTAAGTAATATTAAACTCTGTATTGTCTGTTTATATAGCTATATGCTAAATAAAGTTGGTATTATTATTATTATTAAAAGTTTTGGTGTAATTTTCTTATAACCGAAAGTTCAAAACCTGCTCAACTCTAACGTTGCTGAAAAAAATGTGTGATACCTATTTCTAATTTTTATTAGTTTTGAAATTTTTCCAATGACATTTTCAGTCAAAAAGTGGAAGGGATAAATATTTCAAAAGTAAGTAAACATCCTGAGATTCATTTGTAAATGTTGGATTGGAAAAGCCATAAATAATAATTTTGCTGCTCACTCTATAATATTTACACAATTACTTCGTTTTATTACCGAAACGTTCTGTAAGATTTTTAATTAAAACGGTCATTCTATTTTGATTTACAATTTTTAGAACAAAATTAGCTCAGTCCGGTCACCTTAGTCCGTTCCTTTCCTTCACAGATTAACTTGTTTATCGAAGACAACGATCGTTACCGAATATTTCGCTTCGTGTCTTGATAGATATATTTGATAAAATAATCGCTATGGGCATGCTTACTCTTTTACTACGTCCTTGAGTTTCTCTGATTTTCAAGTTGAATTGTCGTTGTTGGTCGATGTTATTGGTTTTCGTGCCGGCTCGTGGTGGAACACAATCGCGTTAAAATTGCGTTTTGCTTAAATTTCGTTCAATTTTTTAAAAGATTATGTGCTGTGTTTTAAAGATTAATGAATTGAATAGAATATTATTCATAGTGGTTATTTTTTCGACAAACTTTTATTGCTTACCTGTGTTATCTAGTGAAAACTGATTTGATTTCAATGACAACTCATTTGTAAAATTCTGAACTTGAGGTAAGTCGAATGCCAGAAAAAAGAATAATACAAAACTAACAATTCATATTTTAAAGTAAGTTCTTCTGAAGATAAAAGCCACAAATGTGCCTAAGTTAACATTCATGCAGATGACTTGATTTAAGGAGAAGCGATTTCCATCTTTTCTCAATAGGAAAACAATAAAGTAATTTAACCAGTTTTTTTAGTTTCTAAACAATTTAAAAGACGCTTCAGTCGATGCTTAAATGGAAACATATAAATATTGATGTTAAAAATTTGAAATAACGATGAAGGGAAAGCTTTTGGAGAAAATTCAATAATTCGGTAACCTAACAACGTGAATAATATCTTTAGTGATAGAAAACAGTACGTAAATCGCATTTTGTTTCAGTTTATGCTTGTTCTGATGAGATGAAATGAAAACAAAGTAAGTCGTTATAAGATTTCTGACAGAGACTAATAAGGAATTGCAAAAATAAATTACTAAAATTAATGGCCTGCAGTGTCGTCTGCTATTACAATCGCCTAATTAATTTCTTTCATAAACATAAGAAATGACTTTTGCATTGTATAAATGAGCTTTATTTCGTTTGAAGGAAGCTTAATGAATAAATTATGCAATATGCAACTTTCCTAGCAAATAAATAATAGAATAAATAAGCTCTTGATACAATACTCTGTTTTATTTTTCAACAAACAATTTTAAAATGAAAGGAACAGAAGGAATGAAAATACAAATGATCATAAGAAAATTGTATTCGTTTTCACTACCTTCCCAATTACTTAAATGAAAATTGTAGTAATAAAGTTGGGTTGAATTTTAAATCCGTTTGTACATCTACAGAAAAAAGCTTACAAATATAAAGCTCACAACAAAACTTAGATTTACGGTGATATGTTTCATTTACTGTACGTTATTAAAATAAATAAAATTAAAAATATGAAGATTTCGGTGATATTTATTCGAAGGCATTATTAACGCGAGACTGGATGATAATGCCAAAGTTTGAAGTGGGCGAAACACGTGTCCGCTCAGTAAAATTGTGTTAGTGGTAATTGGAGTGAGTCTCCATTTTATTTATTTATTAATTTACCACAGTCCCCTTGTTTCTATTTTAAACTCTTGGTGTGTTCCACAAATTTGCGTTTATTTACTCGATACGTATTTGGGCTGTTGTGCCATCGACAATAGTTACAAAGGTAAACTAAAATTAAATAACAGTTCTTACAGGGATATAAGCAGGTATTAAGTATGGTTGGGGTTTTCAAATTTGAACTAATAAGGGTTTAATATCGGGGAATGAGAAATGTCCAGTTGGTCGTTTATTAGATTATTTTTTCGAGGTATATGGGCTTTTTAATTTCTAAAGTTTCTAAGCAGTTAAATTTTTTGCTTTTATTAGCTACGTGTAAACATACAGAAAATTGTTGGAAATATCTAAATTACTGAAATTTTGTCCAAATCTTATTAAATGATTAGCACAAATGGATAGTTTGTATCTTATTTAGTGCAAAAAAAACACTCAAATTAAATGGTTTTGCATACCACTATTTGTTAATGGCGAATAAGTTGCCATGTCGTGTGGGTAGTTTACGTGTACCAACATTTGTTACTGGTGAGTACTGGTCAGTTTCCATCCGTTTGTCGGTAAAAATTCCACAAGCCAAAGCAATCACAATTATATGTACATTTGACAAGTCCATACTTGTCTAGGTTTGTAGTTGTACTCACGCGAGTAAACCATATAATTGTTTATGAAATCATTGATAGCATATAATCATATATTAATGTATGCTGCAAATCATAATCCTTCATATAATTTCCTGTTAATCATTTTTTCTTATTTAGTTTTAAATAACACTCGATCATTACCACAAAGGCTACGCATGCAATTATAATATTTTTAGGACGACCAGTATCCATAATAATCAGTAGCATTCTATTTATTCCTCCAATCCTACATACATATACAATTAATTTTTAAGCGTAATTGTTATCTTTTTAAAAGACATGCCGTGTCTGATATTATTGAGAAGTGGGTTTTCTTTCAACGAAAGAATTACATCATACGGGGGTAAATCAAATATAAGATAAATTTACTGATTAATGGTACACACAAACTAAACATTTAACATTTTTCAATGTAGTCATCTCCGAACTCTACACTCTTTTGCCACCGATTTGGTAGCTTGAATATTCCTTCTTCATAAAAAGTTTGAGGGCGAGTTGTACACATAGCACAATTGCGCATATACTCCTCTACTTTTTCATTGCTTTCGAATCTTTTCCCTCCAAGTGATCTTTCAAGGGCATGAACAAAAAATAATTACAGGGTGACAAGTCACGGCTATAAGGAGGATTATAGAGGCTCGAAGGTTTCCCAGCCCATTTCTTCCAATTTATTCTTTGTCAAAACTGTGGTGTATGGCCTTAGCATGTGGCGTTGTCATGAAGGAGGATAACGTATGACGTCTTGAATGGGCATACCCCATCGTTTGCTTCGACTGTAACAACTCAGAATACTCGTAGTAAGCCGCATTCACTGTACGTTGAGCGTGAAGAAAATCAATGAGTAAAACTCCCCTCGAGTCGCAAGCACTTTTTCGGCTGAGGGACGGGTTTTGGCTTTGACAAGGACAGGGCAGCCTTCATCCTTTCTTCGCCACTTCTTACACGCCATTTTTAATTCGGGAGTGCAGTGGCAGACCTACGTCTATCACAAGTGACGATACGCCTAAAAAAACTCCCTTTCTTGTCGAAATCGATTCAGAAGTCTTTCACTGATTAACAAGTCTTTACCTGACCTGTTTTTGATTTTCGATCAACAACCTGGGCAGTAACCACAATCAGCAAGCATTAATTTTTGTAAAGCCAAAAGCCAAGTTCATCAGTGATGATGGATTGAACACCACCATAGCTGATGCCCCCTTCTGATTAGATTGGATGGATTTGTTCAATAGTCAATAGTTAACAGGCGATCACTTTCAACAAGCTCCCGAACAGCATGTTGTCTCGATGTTGTCATTTGTGAGACTTGTTCTTGGGCGTCGATGATGACTTTAATTTTCGACACGTTCTCGTCCATCCCTGAATTATCTGGTCTCTGACCCACGTATACACTCGATTCTGAGACAGCATTGAGTGTAGCATCCCCAAACTGTGCCTTCAAACGAGTGAAAATTTCCGATGGGTTAACGCCTAACGCCTTCATTGGTTAAAAACTTTATGCTGATGCGTTGTGCAATAGACGAAGGTACCGTGCGATTAGTCATGACTGTACTGCGAAGAGAACCGAGCGCAGCTGCTACATAAGCCGGTTCCTCCTCCTCATAAACCAAACAACACTCGAGCATCGAATCCTCTAGATCAGAATTACGTGCTAAGCCAAATAGTAAAATTACCGTTTATATTTGATTTACCCTCGTAAATGAATAACTTAGGAAACGTACTTATGCGTGTATAGGTTAAAGCTTCCATAAATGTTATTACTCCATTAAATATAATTATACGTATTATCTTCTCTGGTCCCTTCACATCCTTCACATCCTTCAACCTACCTAGAAAATATTTTTCAATTTATACTGTTCCTAACAAAGTAAATGAAATCTCTTAGGTTCGAATATTTTATAAATTCAATCTTCTACTCTTTATTAAATTGCGTGGGTAATAAAAAGCACAAAACGATTTATACTTTTCTAATTTTTTTAAAAATTAAAAATCCTTTGTTGTCAAATCATTCCAATAAATTACAAATCGTATGTATGGGTACTTACTTCTAAATTAAAATTACCGAACGCAAAAATAAATTTGTTTGTTACAGAATTCAAATAGGTTCAAATTTTAAAAATTGTGAAACAAACATAATCTGTAAAAGTTTTTGTTTATTGTCCTTTTGCTGACAATGCTTTGCGAATAAATATTTCTAAAAATTAATATAGAAATATAATGACTATAGTTTTGAGATATTTACAACTGTAAGATGACCTTTCCAAGGGGCAGTAGACAAATTAGTTATTTCTTTAAAAAACAAAAACATTTTTAGTATTAAACATGTCACCATTAAAATTTTTTAGATAAATGCGATTATTAGAAGAAAAATGACTAGGCTGTATATCTTGAACCGTGATAGATAGACAGTTGAAATTTTCACAGATGGTGTACTTCTATTGCCGCTATAACAACAAATACTAAAAATAAAATAAAAACTAATTGTTTAAGGGGGCTCCTTAATGGTACGGAACCAATCGTGCGCGAGTTCGACTTGCACTTGCCCGGTTTTATTTGTTATCGTTTCCATTTAATACGTATTTTTAACTGAATTTGAAGACAACTGTTCTTCGATAAAAACTCACTCCGCAACAGTGTATTTAAGAGTTTCTTTCAATAATTTTATGGTTACACAACCTAGAATAGAAATAGATTTAGAAACGGAATAATTTAAATTTTCATGACCAGTTTTAATCATCCCTTTATATTTCTCTTTTACAAATAAAGAAAATTGTTTAATCAAGCCGCAAGTAAAAACTACTTGACAGGATATATATAACAAAAACTTGGTAAATAATGAAATCGAGTCCCAGCAGGCCTCGGCAGATATTAAATATAAATCAAGTGTAAAATTTTTGGTCCTTCTCTTCTTTTACACTTTAACGGTTTCCACAATTTCGGAATAAGTTAAAGTTTTTTCTTGCAGATACCTTTTTCTCTTTTCTTATAAAACGCAAACAAAAGCTGTTAAATAATTTTTGGAGGAGCAGGATATCTTATTAGGAGACCTCATCCATCTCTGTCAGTGAAAAAAGAAGTATCGAGAAACAAAAAAACTGTCTAGGTAGTGTTCCTTCACGCAGAATTTTCATTTGTAGCAAGATTGTACTATAAATATAATATGGATGTGTACCAGATATCACAAATATGGATTAGATAAATGATAAAAAATGTGTTAAAAAAGAATATTTACGTCTTGGTCAAAAAGTTATCGAAATTATTAAATTTGGATGACGATTTCGACCTTATTAGATTTCAGCAGCATACTATACGTAGCATCGATAAACTATTGACTAAACCGAAGCTGTTCCATAATAAGAAGTTGATTTAGTATCGTATTAAAGACAGTATGTTGCCATCTACCGATATTTACTGCTAACTGTGGTATTTCATATGTTTGACTAAGCCTTACATAGATATCCACTTGATAAACTGCGTGCCTATCACGTAATATAAACTGTGTAGTAGATTCAGTTGGTCAAGTAGATAACTTCGTAAAGCTTTGTCAAATCACAGTTAGCAGTAAAAATCAGTAAATGGCGACATACTGCCTTTAATACAATTTCAAATAAAATGTGTTATGGTATTAATTATGCTTTACCGATCAAAAAAAAGTTCCAGCCGAGGTAAGTCATAAAATTAAGATTAAACACTACCCACATTTAATTCCGTGTTATTCCCACCGGAAGGAGCTTAATCTGAGACGAAATTAAAAAATTCCTAATATTCCAGAGTATTTTCACGACGAAAAAACTAATTTTTACCGATAATTTAAAAACTGCGGTGTGCTTTCGATGTTCGTCGTATTTTTTCGCTTTAAGGAACTTTATAATTTACCCACAACGCGTTCTAAATATACAAAGTCTAAGCCAAACGCGATGTGAACAAATTGCGACAGTCCACAACGTATTTTGGGTAAAAATTTTGGTCCTTGACGTTAAGTAGAATAACGTAGATACCCGGAGACTATGGCAACGACTAATATAATAATAAAAAATGACTCACCCCTAAGTAACACAACAAATAATCACGTTTTTATCCGTTAATCTTGCCTTGAAAATATCCAAAACTAAAGTGGATGCAACACGTATCCACAAATTGAATCAACATTGTGGTAGTTAGGGCATGAGTCTCTAATTATTATTTAATATTTAATGTAGAATTAAATATTTTAAATCCATACTCCGATTTTACCCAAAAGTACTAATAAACCTTGCACTATTTTATGTCAGTAGAATGTATTTTTTAAATTTATTACAATTGATTTATGGTTTATCAATTTTAAAGTGTAAATATTATAACCCAGTTTTAAAGCAAAAATAATTTTTAATTTGCCTTTACCTATAGTAGCATTAATAGGGAACTTACTACACGTTTTAAATTATCAATTTTTCTTTAATAAAATAAGCAACATATTGTCTTCATATTAATATAAAAAATTGTTTCTAACACGATGAGACGGTTTGATATGGTAATCCTTTTCGTATTTTTTGTAGAAATGCTTTTTATGGAAAAGCAGTATCATTTACATTTCCTTTCTGTTTTCTTTGAAGTAAATGGATGTTTTAGACTACTATATACGAAATATATCTTCGACAATCTTCTTGTACTTCGTATATATTTACGAAGTCGATAACTTGAAAGTGTTAAATAAATTTCTAAACCGATACAAGTTTACTGTGGCCTTTAATCATTCGGTTTGCTAACAAACTGTTTGCATATCCTCTTTAACAAGCCATTCGATCGATTGTTGAGATGAGTAAATATTGAAAATTGTATCAGTTTTTATAAGAATGATTTTCCGGGTTTGATGGCTGTGGACTAAGGCTTGTTTTCTGCCTGAGGTTTCGTCAGCGACTGCGGCTGACATCTTCAGAGGTATTGTCGAAGTAACTTCCTGTCTCGAAGTTCTCTTCTCGGTGGCCCGCTATTGTGGGTGGCTGCCGCTATTTATTTTTTTTTGTTTAGGTTATTCTCGAGGAGGGGAAACCTTCAAACACACCCCCGAGAGGGTAGTGTCGGATTACTCATAGCGCCTACCGACTAAAACCCCTCCTCGAGGTGGGAGCTCAACCCAGAGGTTATACATTCCGGGAGAAAAGGGTGGGAGTAGAATTAGGTTGGGCGGTGAGGAGGGAAGAAGTGTTAGGAGGTCGGTGACCCACCACAGATGATTGGGTGGGTGCGATGCGGGTTCGGCTGCTCTTGTCCAAGTTTTCTGTGGTTTCCTTGGATCACTTAGGCAAAATGCTGAGGCAGTAATATTCCACAGATAATCTTTCACTTCTCTTCTGTTTTCATTTCGTCCGTCTCATCTTTCTTTCTCTAACCACACTATTCACCCATTCCCACGATTCCTGCAAGGAGGCTGAAGAGTATCTTACGCCTTACCCTCCGGTTTTGCACTACAGTGTAGGTCGGAGGGACTGCCCGCGCACCAGCACGAGTAGCTGGTGGGAATGAAATACAAAAAAGTTTTTTTTAAAGAACGACAGCCACACACGATAGCGGGCCGCCGAGAGGAGAAGTTCGAGACAGGGAGCTACTTCGACGATCTCAATACCTCTGAAGATGACGAAACGTCAGGCAGAAAACAGGCCTTTAGACCACGGCCATCAAACGCGGAAAATAATTCTTATAATAACGCCGGCCGTGAAATCCAAGTACTTTAATGTACAATATTAGTTTTTATTATTTTCTTTAGACATATTTCTAGAAGGAAACTTGGACTTACTGTAAATATTTTTAATATTCATTATCTTAGAACTAACAAACAGTAAAAAGATTCGTTGAAGGGCAGCATCTTCTCTCGTTTGTTTTTTTTTCCTGAAAACTGTCCTCATACTAACACTTCGTCCACGTGTTATTTTCTCAGAGGAATTCAAAAAAAGAATTACTTGGGAGAAAAAGTTTGTCAAATTCCTTTTACAATGATTTATCGAAGCTACCTATCAGTGTCGTATTTTAAAATTTAGCGCCTTGGGGCTGTAAGGTTTGCCGCTCCATTAATTAATTAATTGTTTTTCGGAGTTATATGGCGTTAACTTTAACTTCTGTTTCAAACATTGTTGGTACTCAATTCGTATAAAAATAAAAAATTGTCGGATTCTGCGTCATACGAAGTACTGGGCCTTCTTAACTCGTTCAACAATTTGTCGCATACTGAGGAGAAAGTATTTGTAACACTACTTCTTCCTCGCGACACTTTTTTTCCTCTTAATAATTATTTTGTGAGTACGGCTATATTCTTTTGATAATTTTTTTCCCAACTTCTTCAAAAGCCTGAAAAGATTCCCGGTTATTTTTTACAAAAATGATGAGTGACTCGTACACCCTGGAAACAACCTTTACATCTATGTCGACACCTTGGAGAATTTTGGGAACTATTTAAATTGCTGTTATACAGATTCACAAAATTCCAAATTAAATATCTACCGAGTCTCGTCTTGTTGTGCTGTTATCAACGAACAATAGTGGCTCCGTAGGACTACTAACTTTAGACGTTGCATGAAACGTCAGCAAACTTTGTTTCTTGATGAAATTCTATCGAATTATGTTATGTAGTTTCATTGGTCTTTTCGTATAATGATATAAATCTTATTTGCACTTACTTGTCGAAGAAAATAACATAATTAAAATAACGTTGCTGTTTTAACAAATACGATGGAATAAATTTAAAGACGTAAGGTTAGCTAGAAACGAGAGATCAAATCGAGCGGCATGGTATAGTACTCTAGATCATTGCTTGGCATTCGGGAGGTCACCTGTTCGAACCCGGGTCCGGCTGCTGTGGTCCAAGTTTTCTGTGGTTTCCTTGGATCATTTAGGTAAATGCTGGAGAAGTAATATTCCACAGATAATCTTTCATTTCTCTTCTGTCTTCATTTCGTCCGTCTCATTTTTCTCTCCCTAACCACACCACACCACCCACCCATTCCCACGATTCCTGCAAGGAAGCTGAAGAGGGCCTTACGCCCTACCCTCCGGCTTTGCACTGCAGTGTAGGTCGGAGGGACTGTCTGCCCACCAGCACGAGTAGCTGGTGGGAATGAAACACAAAAAAGTTTTTTTTTTTTTGAAAGAGTAAACTGCTTATTTCACAAAATGGAGTATAAACAAACATTTGAAATAAGATAAGCAGGAAATGTTGACGTTTCATATACATCCGTAACGTCTAAAATGCCGACGTTACTTTTATTCATAATCATTGTGATTACGTATTTTTATAGATATTCATCAGTATTTAAGTAATTGAGTCAACATTTTAAAATTCGTTTTGAAGATGTATTATGTAGAAATAAAAAAGATATTTATAATGATATTTAATTGTTCTTTATATAATTGTCATTACTTGTGATTTTTATATAGTTAAAGTTAGTGTACAAAACTTTTCCAACGTTATTGATCTTATGACTTTGCTTAATTCATACTTTGCTTCAAGTAGTAAATAAATATATCTTTAGAGAAGCGTTCAATGAAAATGAGCAGGGGCTGTACCTTTATGTAATATATTCAAGAAAACGGTGGAGATTTCTAAGCCAAAACCTTACAAAGCTAGAAAATTACGATGCACTGCTCGAAAAGATTGTCTGTTCGGAGCGAAAGAGTCAAAGCTGTGCCCTTATCCTTCTGAAGGATTTACCCCGCTGATGTAAATCCTGCAATAAATTTCCTCCTAGCAAAACATCGGCTTTGAGAGAAAGTCAACGTTAGGCCGCATCGTTAAAAATACAAACGACTAGCAATAAAAATTAATTTCGCTTGGGAAGACTCGGTTTTAAGGACCTTTTTAATTTTGGTTAGTTTTCGGTTTTTGTGTAGACATAAATATGAAAAGTCTCAATTGTCGAGACGGGGATTTTCTGTGCGATATAAACATGATTTCAAGTTTTTAGGTACGGTGGCAACTAAAAACTTTATTCTTGAAATCTTGATAAATATTCAACTTTGGTTTTATTTCATTATTATAAGGAAGCCAATGGATAATAGCAAATTAATGAAAGCAGTGTAAGTTTCTAATCAGTTATTTATCAAAACTGCAGTAGGTGCATTCCGATTTCGATTTTATTAAATCTCATCAGCCCGCCATAAGCAGCTTCGAGGAATCACTAACCAAATCGAAATAATTCTCTAAAAGAAAATTGATATATGTTGTTCCGGCAGTATATCGCTATCTATTGATATTTTCTGTTAACTAAAGCATTTAATATACTATATAAGGACCTTATGAGGTTATCTACTTATATGCTGATTATTGAACGTTTGAAACGCTTACTTTTATTCGTTAGTTACAAACGTTTTAAAATATGTAAAAACATATAAATTCCTTTAAAAATATTTAAACTTGTAAAATCATGCAGTAGTTATTTGCAGTAGACGAGTGTAATAGTAAATAAGAAATTATTTCTATTTGCTTACGTACTTAGATAGCTATATCGTGGGTGCGGTTTGACAAGTCCATTTCTTTACTAGAAAATGATCTTATTGAAGATTACTAAATCTCATAATAAGTAGCAAATTTCTACAGATGGCGTTGATGATGCTGTCTGGACTTATTCATGATTATAGAGTTTCATTTTTACTAAACTAATTTTCATGATTTGGAATATTAAAGGGGTAGTTGTATATGTTAGTAGTTGGTAGTGCACCCGCAAAGACAAAATTCGTTATTACTCTTTGTTTATATGTGTTTATTATGCTTAGGCACTGAACCTTCATTAAGTTATTACTTGTTAGTGTCCACTGCTGCACACCTTAATTAAAAAGCTGTGCCACTTATTATTTCTGAATATAAACAGGACAGTGTAGTTTTAATTTTTATTTTTGCACTATATACAAATATCTACATTACTCATCTACTCATCTAAGAAGTTCATAAGTGATTGTTGAATAATGAAAATAAAAATGAATAAAATTACTAGGTGGTACTCTTAAAATTAAACGGAGGGGATGCAAAGGGTGGGACAGTGGTTAGTCGGTTGTTTGACCTTAGGCTACGGTTAGAATTAGCGATTACAAAATAAATATGTACACAAAATCGACGTATTTGGAAAACCTAAACTTAGACATTTACGGTCCCTTTGTTGCCGGAATGATATCGGCAACATTTGGAAATACCCAAATAAAATTGGTTTGTATTTATATTTCGTATGAAAAGGAATTGTAAACTGTGTACCAACAACTTATTTCTAATCTCAACAATATGTAAATATACTTTTCTATTAATTTACATAGAAGAAGATGTAGGTACATTCTTATCAATCACAAGCTCATTTAACATACATAATAGTTAAACATTTGGACCCCACCCCTAAATTGTGTGCTACCTTGTAGTCCTAAATGTAATAAACAAAGTATTTGGTGCAAATAATCCAACATACGTATTTGAATAATATCTACTAAACATTTTTTGACAAAGACACAAAGAAAATAAAATAAAATCACCCATAGTTTTGTGAGCTGTTTGAGTGGATTTAGTATAGAGAAATAATATTAGAAAGAATATCCAATTTCTACTTACAAGAATTTGAATTTTGCACACATGAATTAACGAACTACAGAGCTACAATATATGCTGCTCTCTAAATATAAATACGACTAACACAAGAAAGAACACAAAATATAGAGAGTAGAAAAAATGATTTCTATAGATTATCTGTCTGAAGTAATGTGTCGAACGTACATTTCCACGAATTCATTTTCCGTGGGGAATTACTTACATATCGTAAAAGTTTTTTCATGTGTTCATCCCCCTGACGACTACTGATGACACTATTTGAATTTTAAATGAGAACCAGGATGTTTGAGCTTAGAAAACCAGTTTCCTTTCCCAGGTGCGCACTTCCTCTGTTCTGAACATTTTACGATAAGTTGTAATTTGACTCATTTTTTACAACTTCTGAAAATTTCTTATTATGTTAAGCGTCTAACATAAATAAAATGTATTAACACTTTTAATGTCACAACAACGTATTTGTTTGTTTGTTTGTTTGTTTTGCTCTGTAGAACAAAGATTAAATGCGAACTTGTTCTTGACTTCATGGCTCAAATTACGACAATAATATCTATTACAACAAAATGTTTGAAAGAAATTTAAAATTTTCATTTAGGTAAAAATTCGCTCAAAAGGCCTTTACTGATGTTAAAAGTGTACAACCAAAAATACACTTAAAAATAATATTTATTTTAAACGAAGGATGCAAAAGTTACAATTATAATGGCTAGTCTTAAAGTATACTTACAGGATCTATTAAAAATAACGATCTAATAATCAACCAATCCAATTGCAACTCCTAATTAACGGATTCCCAAGAGATCGTTGAAACAAATTATGATATATTCAAAATAAGAAGGCATAAAAATGCCCACCCGTCTAACTATAAAGGATCACAGATTCCACATTTTGAACGCGTCTTATACAATAGGCATAGCGTACCGAAAGCCACATCCCGCGACCAGTTTCGACCTATCGGGTCTCATCAGGTGGGCGCTGGTATAAAGGTCTTTACAGGCTATATGATAAATAAATATATAAATATGGAATCAACAGTGTAATTCAATTCCGGCAAGGGTAATAGTCCTTGGAGTAGTTGTTTCTGTTGATTCCATATTTATATTTACATTTATCATATACCCTGTAAAGGCCTTTCTGCCAGCGCCCGCCTGATTAAACCCGATAGGTGGAAACCGGTCGTGGGATATGGCTTTCGGTACGCTGTGCCTGCTATGTAGGACGCGTTCAAAATGTGGAATCTGTGATCCTTAAAATTTAGACGAAAAAGTATTTTAATGGCTTCTGTTTTTTTATTATTATACTATTTCTTATTTTATTAAGAGAAAAATCGTTATTAAAAATTGTGGAGACTTATTTAAAACTAAAAATAATTTTAATAATGTCAACACAATAGTGAAGCTAAAAAGACGTCCTTAAAGATATGTTGGTTTTAGTTGAAGTAAATATTTCTTTTAAAGAAATCCTTTATTTCTAAGCCATAACACCCGGCAAAAGTCAATTATTTTAAATAGATGGCGGTTTTTCAACTTTATTTGACATGTTCATCAAATACTAACTATAACTAGCTTTCCTAATTTCAGTCTTCCAGTAATTCCAGTTAGTCAGTACTTACTAATAGTAAGTTAATTTCTTTTTTATTTTAAACTTACTTTACTCAATTTTATACCTAATTTCAAAACCAAGAATATTAACAACATTGTTTAAATTGTTAATTAATTCAAGATCCCACATTTCGAACGCTGGCAGAAAGAACTTTACAGGCTATATGATAAATAAATATATAAATATGGAATCAACAGTGTAATTCAATTCCGGTAAGGGTAATAGTCCTTGGAGTAGTTGTTTCTGTTGATTCCATATTTATATTCTTATTTAGCAAATTATAATGTTTATAAATAATAAAAAAGGGTTGAAGAGGAAGCACTACATCGGCCTGCCGAATGTTCGGAAGATGAATAATAATACTTCTTTATTAAGTGAAAACTGATACCAAAGAAACCTACAAAAAAGTTGTAACATTGATAAAAACGTTTTAAACCATTTCGTGAATTTAAGGGATCTATTCTCATTCGTAAAGTTTATTATTTTTAATAATATAGTTCATTCGCACATCCGCTTTGCTTTGTTGTAGGTACGCATCAACATTAAACTGTTCTTTGTAGTATTGGTTCCGGTTAGTTGTCTTCAGTTGCTGTTTAATTTATCTTAGTAAGATAAACGATCAAAGTTAATTTAATATCGTATTAAAGGCACCAATCGGAATCTACTAAAATTTCCTGTTGACTGTGTTTTCCATATGTTTGACAAGGTCTTCTAAAGATATCTACTTTATTAATTGAATCTTTGAGCATTTATTAATTCGTATTGGTTTATCGATGCTTCCTATGGCATGCTAATGAGATCTAATAAGAGAGAATAT
This sequence comes from Agrilus biguttatus, assembly GCA_963921985.1. Classification (NCBI taxonomy): domain Eukaryota; kingdom Metazoa; phylum Arthropoda; class Insecta; order Coleoptera; family Buprestidae; genus Agrilus; species Agrilus biguttatus. The sequence continues at coordinate 10,396,000 of OY998120.1, forward strand.
TTTGTTGCAAATATTGGTGTTTATTGCATTCGAGTTTCTTATAACGTTAGTGTGATGGCGATGAAGGGGATTTCCCTATTTCCCTTTTCCCTTTGTGATATCCTGCATGTTGTTGCCGGCGCGCATTAGGGCAGCTGTTTGTATTTCAGCTCCGTTAAGCTTAAGTTTTCGTAATTACTTAATTTCGTGCGTATATGTAAGAGGTAGAATGATAGCGTAGGCTGAACTCATTTGTAGTTGATTACACAACTTGTATAAAGTGGTCAGTAAGCACTAATTATAAATCAAAGAATGCAGGACGATAATATCATTTGTTTTGTGTTCCATGTAAAACAAATTATACGAGGGCGGTTCAATAAGTACCCGTGTTTGAAGACAGAGGACGTTCCTGACGGAAGTTGTTGTAATCAACGTGTGCTGGCATCTATCAAACGATGCCAAAACAAATTTCAGACTGATTGATAGGTTAGTTTGGATTTGGCAGCCATTCGAGTGAGACGTATTTCGTAATTTTCGCTAAGATGGAAAAAGAGCACATGAAGATCGTTCGGTAATTCTCTTTTTGTTTTTGGATGGGAAAAAATGCGAGGAGATAAAAGCAAAGTTGAATGCTGTTTATGGGGATACATCGCCATATATGACCACAGTTAGATATTGGTTCAACGAATTTAAACGTGAACGAACATCCGTTTTTGATGAGGAGCGACCAGGAAGCCCGGCAGACGTGATTTCCGAGGAAATCATTGAAAATGTCCACGACATAATTCTCGCTGATCGACGAACTAAAGTGCCTGACGCAAAGGCCGTAGGTGTGTCGACCGGAACAGCAATTAATATTTTACATGATAAGTTCGCAATGAAAAAATTGTCGGCCCGATAAGTGACGCGATTGCTCACGATGGACAACAAGCGGATGCGGCTGTTAACTTGGATGCAGTGTTTGGAGCAATTTAAGCGAAATTCGAAGGACTTTTTGCGTCGAGTTGTCACCGTTGATGAAACCTAGATTCACCAGTACAACCAGAAACCAAGCAACAATATAAACAATAAATTTCTCCCAGTGAATCTGCTCCAAACAAGGCGAAGACGGCCCCATCGGCCGGAAGGGTCATGGCGACGATTTTTTGGGATGCGAAGGACATCACTCTCATGGTTCTTTTAGAAAAAGGAAGAAGGATCACTGGACAATACTACAGTGGACCGCTTCGACATAAAATAGAAGGAGATATAGCCGCATTTGGCGAAGAAGAAGGTGCTTTTTCACTACGATAACGTAATAGAACATTCATTCGGAGTTGTCGCCGCTAAACTGCATAAATTGCGTTATGAATTGTTGCCACACCCCCCGTATTCATCCGATATGGCTCCCTGCGATTTCTTCTTGTTCCCTAACATGAAGAAATGGCTCGCGGGAAAAAAAATAGCTCAAACGAGGAAGTTATCGCCGAGACAGGGGCGTATTTTGGAGAGTTCGACCAATCCTATTTTTTGGAGGGCTTAAAAAAATGGCAGGAACGTTGGGAGAGGTGTATCTTTCTACAACGGGATTATGTTGAGAAATAAATTTTTTTTTTTAAAAAATGGTGTCTTCATTTATTTTATTATATTTAAATTTGTACCTATTGAACCGCCCTCGTATGTTCTGCAGCTCCGCAACTCTTATGGATAAATCGCCACTGATTTTTAATTTAACAAACTTTTCTGTTATGTACGTACACATGTTTAAGGAAATATTTTTAATGTTTCTTACAATTCTATTGATGCATTGACTAGTATATCTAAAATAAAATATGACATTTCGGAATTACAGAGTTCAGTTTCCATCATTTTGTATTTTTCAGTTTTCTAAATTTAATATTAACCCAATCATTTTATTAACAAAAATAATTTTGTGTTGTCATCAAACGGAAAACGTTTATTAACCATTATTGGTAAACACACAATTAGAACGTGGTAAAATTATTAATTTACAAGTAAATGTCGAATTTTCAATATTCAAAGGTCAATTTATCCACACAATATGCATTAATGAGAATCTGACAGAGTATAATGCAATTTGCGTGTTTCAGTTAGTAAATGTTTATTTAGGTGCATAAATCACGCGCGTTTTGTGATTTCCTTTTTATCCAACAGGTCCGTTATTCGGAAACGTTAACCATTCGAGTCGATCTAGTGACGTTAAGGAAATTGATGCCTTCGTTCTTTCTTCTGTTTTCTTTTTATGGATGAAACTAGAAACTCAGTTTGAATGTAAAATACTTTTCACAAAATGTTTAATTAACTGTCAGAGTAGGGATGCTTCTATAAATAAACACTGTTGGATAAAAAATGGGGGTTAATGACAGACCTTTTAATTAAACTTCTGCCCGTTTTCTTTGGTATCATCAATTAAGTACAAAAGTGAATTAGATCTGTAAATACCGAATAAAAACACCAAAAAAAACTTCGTTTAATAGGTACCTATATTTGATTTTAATTGAAGATTCTAAGTATTTCATTTACGACTTCAATTTCAGCAGCATTAAGCCAAAACTTTAACTTTGTTTGTATGAAATGTAAGAATTGCCAGTGGCTGCTCCCTGTTCACCTGTCTCTTGTTGTTCCAACCGAAAAATAATAAGAGAGTACGTTGGGCATGATTTAATATGACGTAAAGATGATACCAACTTCAATCTACGAGCCCTTGTCCGAGACAACTTCATCGACAAGAAAATGAAAATATTTTATTTTTGGAAATCTGATATTATAATGAAAACCTCCGTAAAAAGTAGTACACTTTCATTAAAATATTGAAGTTGTCTATTAACTTCCAACATGTCAAATTAAATTTTAACTAATAAACTGAAGAAATCCTGACTGATATTATTTTCGAATGAACGGATATTGTAACGAATTTTCTAGTTCACTTATTTATATAGCAATTATTAATTTACAACTTTTTATTTAATCACTTAAACACTACTAACAAACTTAAACTACTTATTTATCTGACAAACAATGATGCACTTTATTTATATCGCTTTGTATGTTGCCGTTGAATATTTGTATTACGCGTCCGAAAATCAACTGTCCCGCTGACCCAAAGACGAGGGTATATATTTACTGAAAGAAATTACCAGAAAACACGCGAAGATATTTTGACCGCTTTTCAGAGAAAACAACTTGTTATTTCAACAGAAGATTTTCGAGCGTCTATTGTTCGGTATCGATCGGTCTTGACATCAAACGTGCCGCCTTCGGGTGCGTTAGCGCTAACCGATTCATTGCACACACGTATACGTTAGCTACATTATTTTGAGCAGTTAGGCCTTAACTTTACTGAGATATTAAGTTTCGAATAATGAGCATGTCCTCCTATAGGAAGGTTATTAACAAGGCCTGCAGTTTTTAAAGTGGTTTGAAGATACGAAAAGTATGCAGGACAATAACAATTTTAATGAAAATTTCACGTATATAATGGAATGGGCTTTATCATATTGTGCGATTATAGATACATATAATAAAACATAAAAGAAGTTTAGAAATTTGGAGGTTTTGATATAAAAATGAACCTAAAAATATGCACAGTTAGGTATTCAGCGTCTTTATTCAGATTTATTTTAAATGTTGAGATTATAACAATCTTTTGTCAGTTTTTATGGGACCTAACAATAATAGGATTCTAGATGTAAATAAGTTATTACGTTTTGTATTTGTGAATTTGGTATATATTTAGCCATTGCATTTTTTCAATATATATATCCTTTTTAAGTATATTATGTTACATAAACGGATCCGTTTGAACTTTCATACAATGCTTACAATTTTCCGATTAATCCGCTATACAAAATTTGAAAATTTTCCGTCAGAAATAACATTAACATTATTATTTTAAAAAATATACTTATTATGTTATATAAGTTTATTATGTGTATCTATGGAATAGGAGTTGAAAATTGAAAAACACCTCGTCATCTGTTTAAAGCAGTAATTCATAGTCTAACAGGGTCGCATTGTTAAGAAATAATATACGAACATTACATGATTTATAGAAATAGAAATGGAGAAAGTTCAATGTTTGGTAAATGATAAATTTATCTATTATCAAGAATAACATATAAAAAATAAAACTGTCTGAAGACGTACTTATTTCTTTCATTTGAGCTAACGATCTATATTTGGAAAGTTCATATACCTTGTACGAGGCATGTTTTTTTAAGTAAGTACCGTTTTAAAATTAATAAAAATATTTATAATTTTATTTTTAAATTTCCTTTACTTTTCTACATAATTTCTTTCAATATTGAGGCACTTGCAATAACGTTTGACCAGTTTTTGAATACCCTTCTCATAGAACATAGAACTCTGCCGTGTGACTTGTTAACTATCTTTAAATGCTCTCCCCCACTTCCTTATTATTCCATCACTCATAATGTTTTATCCGTAAACTGCATAGATCTCAGATCTCACGATGAATATCAATCAGTTTTAGTCCTTTAGCACTAAGGAATCGTATAACAGCCCGGACTTCACAGTCTGCGGGACTCACGATTATCGGAGGCATCTTAAACACTCAGTAAACAATGTAAACAAAGGCGAATTAGACTGTAATGGCGTCAGTGCCTAGGTGAGAGATGTAGGTACTCAGTGCATATGCGTGGAACGTTAACCGTAGCACTGCGGCGGCAGAATTTCAAAACGGTTCTTACTTAAAAAACATGCCCTGTATATGACATCTTGTTTGTGTTTTTTTTTTCGTTTACGAAGATCTTGAAAGCATACTTATTATTTTACATTAATTGCCTTTCCGTTTGTCAGTTCTATACAGTTATAAAAATGAAAGTGTATAAGACCAGACGTGACGTTTTTCGCAAAACCGTTCCCAGCATTCGGTGGAACAGTCTCTTTGTCAAATTACAGCGTGTAAAGAATACCGAACAATAGATTTATTCATAGCCTGCTCCGAAATTGCTCAAAGTAAAATGTATGAACGTATTTCAAAGATACATAAATTTCACTCTTCAAATAAGTACAATGGAAGGTTGGTTTTATTTTTCTTTACACTTCCATATTCTTTTCAACTAATACTGTATCTCACTTTTGATTTTAAAAACGATATGAGAGTTAAAATGTAGGTAATATTCGAAATTTTTGAGGGTAAAACGTCTACTCACGTCTTTGCGATTATCGCTGAGCTTGGTGACGTTTCCGACCTGACTAAAGAATAATTAATCAACCGTCTGGTGATTTATGTGTTCGACATCGCCTTGAAATAGCTTTGATAGGTCAAAAAATGAAAAATTAGTTGCTTTTAGAAGGGAAATTTCACGTATGGCCACTTTATATCGCTTTGGCAGGACCCTCAACTCAAAAAGTGCTGAGACTTAAAAGATCCTTTGACTCGGTAAAAGAACATAGAAAGTAAAAAGTAAAATCGACCAAATGTGAATTGAACTCGATCGCAGAAGGTTTGGTGTTATTATTTTTGTCCCACTGGCACTGTCCGAATTCTGTGAATTTCTCGAAAAATAAAACATAAAAAAATCATATAAGAACTGATCATATAGCGTATAACTATAGTAGGGATTGACTAGTACGATAGACGGACGACTAACGGTATTTGTTACATTGTGATATCTTTCTGTAGCAGTTGTCTTTTCATATTGCTTCCGAAACAGTATTAGGTATTGTTGATGAATCGGTAGAAATGTTTTTATCTTGTGAAGTAATAGATTCAGGGACACCTGAAATGAATACCTGTATGTTATTTGTATATTGTTGTAGGTAAGGTGTTCGAAGAGGGGCTGGTTGTTGCTAGTTAAGCTGCTGCAGGACCATATTCCGGAGGACTAATAGATTTAGGGGTCTTTGATTCAGTTGTCGGTATTTCACTTTCCGAAATACTGATTAAAGTTGCACTTATAACCGGTGTTATGGTAGAAGAAGTCTCTAAGGTGTTTTTTTTTTAGTTTGTTCTAAACCTTTGTCTGTAATTAGGTGCTGATTTATTGTTGTTATTTAGTAGTTGTTGAGGTAAATGTGTGAAATCTTGTAATTGCATCAGTTTCTACTGTTTCAAAAAATGCAAATTCTGTGCTAGATGTGTCAGTAGCAGGTTTGTATAATGTTGTTAACATTTGACAAAATGATTAAGGCTTTCGCGGCCAGTTGATGAACTGGTGTTGTTCTTCTTCGAGTGTACAGGCCGTCGACGGTTGGAATTGCTTCCTAACGTTTCACTAGCGCGAGTGGCAAGCTTCTTCAGAGGTCTATCCATTTTCGCTGTTGGTCGTAGATTGTTCGTTTTTCCTACGCAGATAGCATTTATGCCTGTGGGTAGGGGGCGGAGCTTGTTCCGCTTCGGTAGATTTTGATGTATCGATCGGCATGGTTCGTGCGTTTCTAAAAATTGGGTTTCAGATCTGATTGAGTCTGAAGGTCTCCTCCTTCCTGTTGAAATTGTCCGAATGTTTGTGGATTTCTACGGCTTCTCTGGTCAGCCTGTTGTAATAGCCGTGTTGACTGATGTCAGCAAGGTGTAGCTTTCAAAGTATATTTTATGTCCCCTTTCGTTCAATGTGTGTTCGGCTACTGCTGATTTCTGTCTGTCCTAGTCGGCAGCTAGCTTTATGCTCTTTGAGTCTTGTCCCTATAGATCTCTTAGTGGTTCCAATGTAAGGACCAACAGCTGCCATTCTTGGATGTGCTAGTGAAGAAACGAGGCAACAAATTGAGCCACACAGTATTCAGAATACCAACCCACACGGACAGATACCTACACGCTATGTCTAACCATCATCCTAGTCAGAAATATGGAGTAATTAGAACCTTAATGGAACGAGCTCGAAGGATTTGTGAAGCAGAGAACCTGCAGGAGGAACTGGAACACCTGCGGATGGCCTTTGAAGCAAATGGTTACAACAAAAAGAGATCGAGAGATCAATTGGCTTAAGTACATCAACATCCCGAAAAACCGAATTACAATGCACCACCACTCAAGCTTATCTCCCCTATGTTCCGAGAGTCACAGACAGAATTGGCAGAATTCTGAAGAAACACGCCATTGAAAGTATTTTCAAGCCAACAAAGAAAATCCAGCAAACCATCAGTTCAGCGAAGGACAGGAAAGACGCACCTTCAAATCCAGGAGTCTACCGCATACCCTGTTCCTGTGGCAAGGTATACATTGGAACCACTAAGAAATCTATAGCAATTCCAACCGACGACGGCCTGCACACCCGAAGAAGGACAACACTAGTTCGTTGTTAACATTTCATTCATGAGTCCTTCTTTGGTGGTTACTTCATGAGGGGTGGTTGAAGGATGTGCAATTTTAGATGTAGCATATTCAGTGGTTAATGCTATGGGTATTTTCTTCTGTGACAACAGAAGCTTCTTCAATTTATACTTTTAATTTTCTGAAAAATATTTCGTCCTCAAATTAAATTTGCTTATTGGTAAGTTTTAATTGAAATTCATAAATTGCCATAGTCAAACACGTATTTCGATGTAAATATAATCTAGATAGAAAGATCTAAACACTTCATTGCATAGATATTGTACATCTCTCCTACCTTTTTAGAAGAGTTAGACTAGCGACGGGGAGGAGAGGTGAATTTCGGTTTTTATTGTTACAAAACTATGCTCAGTATACATAAAGACGAAAGGGAAACGTAATTCGTAAAATTCGTAAAACTGCTTTGACAAATTCCCTTTAATCAAGATAATTGGGAAAAAACGCGAATGAAATTTGGAAAGTCCAGGGTCTTTTTCAATGCAAACGTGCAATTGATATGGAGATGAATGTGTTGAACGCAACGAGGGTTACAGTAAAATAAATAGAAAAAGCGATTGAATCAAATATACAGTTTGCGGGGTCAGTATTATAATGAAATGCGTTAAAAGTATAGGAGGAGCATCTGTCCTGCCCTAGTGGTCCAATTCTCATCGCTAGTGAGGAGACAGAGACAATTTTTTATTTTGTTTTACAGTATTACAACATAGAATATGGTACTTTATACTGTCATGAACTGTACTTGCGGTTTGTATTGGTTCAGTCCTAATTAACAACAACTTCCTAGATGCGTCTGGAATGTTCTAGCAACGATCAATAAAAAAACAATAACACGAGAAGGTTGTAGAACGTTCTGTAAGGAATGCTGAAAACTATTGTGGTGTTGCGGGTGATTATTTAATATTATATTTATTTAAATAAAACTTGATGATGGTTGATTGATTATATTTACTGTATAGACGGTTAGTGGTGAAAAATGACGAAAGAATTGAAATGAATTTAATATTGAATGGTAAAAATGAGCAATGGTTGAAAAAGAGTATTATCGATAGCGGTCGGTGAAGAAGTGTTGATTTGAAAATATAGAAAGTTAGTATTCAACGGTAAAGGTTATTTCTAGGAAGCATGCCGAGGGTAGCGAAACAAGAAGCGGTAGTTTTAGTAGGGATCGGCAACGGTACTTTTTATGATTGACCGTTGCAAGCGATCGGTGACAAGGGACAGGAATTTTGGTTTGTGTATGAAAGATAGACAATAAAAGAAAGCTGTTTCTCAGAATTAAAAAAGGCAAGACAGTAGAAAACATGTTTGAGAAAAGGCATGCTCAAGGGTGTTAGTAATTTTATACAAAATATTTACACAGAATTTACACAAGACAATTTATATAACGTTAGGAATTTTTATGTACAATACACCCATGAATATAATTACAATAGTGGGACATAAGTCCCCACACTATAAAAGCGGGTGCACTGGGCGGACCGAGTCAGTTTCTTTACATCGTGCATTGACAGTGACAGGAGCGATAGACAAGCGGTCGATAGTCATATAGTGGCGACAGTTGAATGCGAGTATAGGCAGTGGCGAAGAATACGGCGACGGGAGAAATAGATTTACTAGTGTGAAAAATTGTGTAGACTTGTGTTAATCAGAACTGTAGCTAATTTAATTTTAGTTGTTAATAAATTTTTCGTTCGGTTCATTGTGTTTTCGTGACTGAACACATTACAATACTATATCGACGTAATACCGAAGCTTGTATGAGCCTTCTGCTTTTATGCACATTTGTATTTTTATTAATAAACAAGTTAATTTAATGGATTAAAACAATTAACTAGATAGGTATAAACCATAAAAAATATAAATTTTAATTAGAACTTTACAAGTCAGTTGCCTTGCGGATCAAAAATAAATATCGTTATACTCACAATAAAAAACGCAAGCTTCATTAGAATAGAAATAGTAGGGAATCGAACGAGTTGAAAATTTTACTTAACGGTTATTATTAATATTGAATATGTGTTAGTGAAAAATAAAACTAATTTGGACTTTTTTAATTTACGTAAAATTGGGTGTCTCGACCATAAATGAAAGAATTTTTAGTTTACTTTTGCTTAGTATTGTTAAGTAGTTGTTCTGTCATAAATGCTTTAATAATTACATTACGAATAGCCACTGAACTAGAAAATTTCGTTGTGCGCTACTACAAACACGAAAAATATTAAATATTTTATAAGAAAGGTATATTGTTGGTCGGTAATTTATTGAAACTACCAGAGGTTTCTTATTAGATATCTTCAACATACCACATCCTGATAAATCATCGATCAAATGGAACGAATAAGTATTCGGGAGGTTACCGGTTCGAACCCGGGTCCGGCCGCTTTGGTCCAAGTTTTCTGTGGTTTCCTTAGATCACTTAGGCAAATGCTGGGGCAGATATATTCCACTTTTACTTATCTTCTGTCTTCATTTCGTCCGTCTCATCTTTCTCTCCCTAACCACACCACCCACCCATTCCCACAATTCCTGCAAAGAGGCTGAAGAGGGCCTTACGCCCTACGCTCCGGCTTTGCACTGCAGTGTAGTCACAGGGACTGCCCGCCCATCAGCACGAGTAGCTGGTGGTAATGAAACATAAAAAAGTTCCTTTTAATGAATGAGTTATGAAAAGCTTCAATTACCAACACATATCAAAAGATGAGGATGTATAGTCATAACTAGAAATTAAATATTTTATATCGTAATTATGTCATAAATATGAGCATACGATGAATTGTACAATTAACAAGAACAGTAATGTTATCCACATCCGCTCCTGAAAATTTAAATGGCAATTTTCTCTGAAAATACCACAATTTATTTATCGTGCATGTTACACCAAGCACAGTATGCGGCAGGCGTTCCAATTAGCTGCTGTTATGTTTCAATCAAACGAGCAATTTTCAATGTTTCCTGCAATAAAGTGCGGTTTACGACGAACAGTGATGTTTTTAGTGTTTTAAAATGGACGTATGTTAATCATTTTCGTGAATTTTCACGGATTATTGCACTTTTACGAAATTATTATTCTGTCCAATTTGATTTATACAGCTGAGGTTATAAATGTACAGTGTTTTATGCGTCATAGATGTAAATTCTTGTTTCCAGTACTGAAAACAAAAATAAAAACGACCTCTTTTGAAAGCACGTTAAGGCAAATGTAATGTACTTATTCAGTGGTCAGCAATACTGTATCCCAGAAATTAGCTAATTGACTACATCATTGCTAAAAGCCTTTGTGTGACCCTTTTTCCTCTTCGTAGATCTGAATATTTCTGGGATTAGTATACATACAAGTGGGTTAAAGAAGAAGAACCCAACGTAGAGATTAATTATTATTCCATTACTAAATGACACAGGCTAAAAGAATATAATAATGATAGAATATATACTTCCCAATGGAATATTGCGGTAATGTTAAATACAAAACAGTTTAGCACAAGACAAAAGATCCATAAATATTTTTTAGGGTTTATTCATAAATTAGGTAATAGCTATTTTTCCACATTCAAAATTAAATTATACTAAATAAAAAAACACTAAAATTCATTAAGTATGCAAATGACTGATAACACGTGTTTCACCCCACAGGGGCATCTTCGGATCAGAGAGCGAGTTTTAAACGTTTAGTTTAGTTTAGTGAATTTTTGTGGTTTTCTTAAAACATTTTGTGAAAATGGATTTCCACCATGGAAACGCCTCATTTATTCAATATTTGAATACATTGATATTTAAAAAATAGCTTTAGTGAGAATTTTTTTCATTCTTGTAACGGAAACAAATATGTGTGAATTGAAACAGTTCGACGATTATATTGTAGCACTTCTGTCAGTAACACGCCGTGTTATTATTAATTATTTAATGACTTGATATATTTTACAATTATTTACAAAATGAATAAAAGTAAGTATTCGAGTACAGTTCGAGGTTAATCTTTCGACGCGTCACATCAACTCTACCCCGACCGCGCTACGCACATAGCGGTCGCTCTATGGGGGGTAGTGGATACATAAACGCATCCACCCAACATGGCACACATGCATTTAAAAATATATGCCACAATATTACGAATTTTATTAAGTATAGATACAAATAGAAAAGGTTAGTGTATAAAGATAAAACTAATTGCAATTTAACAATTGTGTCAACGACAATATTTCTGATTTTCGACTGTCTTCGTCTTTCACACACAGTTTTTCTCTGACCCTTCTTGCGCACCCTCGCATCATTTGACTGGACAAGACACACCCCATCATTCACCTACCCCACAATTCATTATAGTCATTCTCACTTGCAATCTTTCAGCAAACGTCTCTTTCTCTCTCTTACTTTCTCTCTCTCACACATACACAGACACATACGTATTCTGTCTAGCATTCATATTCCTACAAATATGTGTAAAAATATCAATCATTATCATTGTTAATAACTAATTGTTTCTGCCTTTACTTTATGGAAATTAGGAATCATATTGAATCAAATAATTGAGTGAAACACACTTAATTTCCACTTAATACATTTATTAGACTCTACGATCGTTTCTCCCTACAGGGGTATCTTCAAAAGAAGTATTGTAGGGTGAAACGATCGTAAAGAGTTTAATAAATGTATTAAGTGGAAATTAAGTGTGTTTAACTCAATTATTTGATTCAGTTAACATTGTTTTTAAAATGAAATCTTTGAAAAGTGATACGTAAGTTATTGTTCATCCAAAAAAAAAGGGGTTGCATATTCATTCTCCTCAAGAACTGATAACAGGGAAACCATAAGTGCATCATTTGTTTAGAATGTAGGTATATATCTTCCCTGCACCTACAAGTTTCCTATATATAAACCCCCAACGCTTCTCTAATAAGATTAATGTTTGTCTATCTATATTAAAGGTTAGTTTTGACGTAACCCGTCCATAAAACGAGCATAACAACCGAAGTTTTTTTGGACAATGACAATGATTCTTACCTAAACAGAAATTTTTCTTTTCCCTTTCCACCAAGTAACAGTTCATAAATTATGAATGAATCCTCCCTCCCTTGGTATCCTTACGCAATTTATGAACGGTCCCTTACTGAAAATATAATATATTAACTAAAAGAATGTACAAAGAAAAGTAAAAGGAAAAGTTTCACTAGTTTATTTATCAACTCGACAAATTTGTTTCCGCCTAATAAGGCCATTTACAAGGGAAATACAGATGATTACTAAAATTAAGAACTACTCGCTGATATTTATGTAATTACAAATTGAAAAGTAGAAAGGGGGAATTATAGGTGGTTAGTTCTAATTGATTGTTAACTAAGTTAAGGTTATTTAATATACATTTTTTAATTTCATAATTTTCTAAAGGAAACAATTTTCTTGACTTGGGAATGTTTGAATGTAGAAGTCTGAAATTATTTACATCTAGAGAATGACCTAACTCGATACAACGTTCAGCTATCCCACTGGAATTACACATTTTGTTTCTTATAGCCGCATCATGTTCTGAAATGCGTTTACCAATAGCCCCTCCTGATTGTCCAATGTATGTAAATATATTGATTTTGCCAATGGTTATTCCCCCCTGACTATTGATAAATTACTAAATAAAAAGTTGAAAAAACAAGTTTCTGCTATATTGTACAACAGTTCTTCCCTTTGTCAATAAAAAACTGTCTTTTGTCATATCAAATAATTTTAGCATTGAGTATAAGTTCAACTGTAATATAATTGAAACTAATTCCACTAATCTTAGTTTAATGATATGTAATCTTAAAGTTAGTGTTCCGCAGTCTAAAAAATCGGGTATCTATCAAGTTTTTTGTAATAATTGTGATGCTATATACATTAGATAATCAGGCAGGGCCATCGGTAAACGCATTTCAGAACATGATGCGGCTATAAGAAACAAAAAATGTAATTCCAGTGGGATAACTGAACGTTGTATCGAGTTAGGTCATTCTCTAGATGTAAATAATTTCAGACTTCTACATTCAAACATTCCCAAGTCAAGAAAATTGTTTCTTTTAGAAAATTATGAAATTAAAAAATCTATATTAAATAACAATAACTTAGTTAACAATCAATTAGAACTAACCACCTATAACTCCCCCCTTCTACTTTTCAATTTGTAATTACTTAAATGGCAGAGAGTAGTTCTTAATTTTAGTAATCATCTGTATTTCTCTTGTAAATGGCCTTATTAGGCCGAAACAAATTTGTCGAGTTGATAAATAAACTAGTGAAACTTGTCCTTCTATTTTCCATTGTACTATTAAGATAATAGTTTCTTCTTTCAATTTCATTCTACTCTTTTTAACTTCTTTACAAATCCTTTCGAACCTTTGCTGTTATACCCTTAGTTGGTGTTATTCGAATCTTGACGCTCTCACGCATTTACCCTCGCCTGTAGAAAGTGACCCTTTTCTACATCCGGTTCATTTTCCCTTTTTTACACCCATTACCTTCGTCACGGTCACTTTCCTTAAATTACTGGTACCCTTACTTAGAATAACGCCAAACTAAAATCCCTAGAAATGGTAACCCTACTTCTGTCATTCCTAAAATTTGGTTTCATGAAAACCCTTTAAAGCAGAGTTATTAGGTGAGTTGCTTTAGTCACCCAGTAAGGATCAGAGAATCAAACATACTCACTCTAACACAGTCAATCTAATCCAGTTAAACTTACTCAATCAATCAAGTCCTTATTCACGTCTTATTTTCTACTTGTCTTTCTTTTACGCGAGTCTTTTCATCTTGTATATAACTACCCCTTATAATTAGTGTACATTATAAACTTTACACACGTATGCATATTTCCAAACATATGTAAACACATAATTATTGTTACCAATGGTACGAGTATGAACTCTGTAAATAAAAAATATCTGAGAAGAATTTTCACTTTTGTGTTAAAACAACTTACACACTATATTCGATGTTGGGAACAATACGATATAATTTTCTGATATTTCTTTGGACTCCTTTCCTACCGCTAAATTAATCTTTTCTCGCTTTTTCATAGCCCTTTTGTACGTTCGGTTAAATAGGAATTTAATAAATTTTCCAAAACTTGTGAAAACTTTCCCGCAAACTCAATAAAGCCAATTAGGGTCAGACTTCGTCTTTGACTTTGATTTGATTTACCCGCAGTCGTTCTTTAAACGCTCTCGGGATGTGATAAGGAATAGTAAATAATTCTATCCAATAAATAATAGTCACGGAATGACTGATATTGTCTGAAACTTAGCAGTAGTTGTGGCTAATTGGTTTTAACTTCCTTTCTATTAGAGCTTTTACTATAGTAGAGAATTGGTTTTCTATATATCCAATGGTTTTACTAAAAGTAACCCAATGGTGCTCTTAAGTGGCATAGATTTTTTGTTCCGAACGTTTTATTTTCTTAGAGTAACCCTTCGTCCATCCAAATCTTGATAGAATGTTATTTATAGTGCAGTTACATGGTAGAATCCAAGCTCTTGCTAAGATCTATCGTTGAATTTTTATAAATCACAGGCTATAGATTTTTAAGATCTACAGATTATGGAGAAGATTTAAAAGAGAAAAAAAACACGTACAGATATTAGTTAAGAAAATTGAGGAAGAAAAAAAGCATTATTTTGGATCCACCGCGCTTTCGTGGACCTATCAGATGCAAGCATGTCTCTTCATTGCCTTCAAGTTCTTCTACAAACTCAAGATATCAGTTCATTGCTTCTCACTCTTAACTTTCTTTTATCCGTTAATTTGTTTTTTCTCTCTTTCAACCTTTTTATATATTATTAGTCGTTACTCTTACTAAATGCTTTGTCTCCATGTATAGCCTTCGACCTATGGCTTATTAGGCAAATCTATTGCACGAATATTTCTTATCAATTGTAAAATAGATACAAATTCTCTTATATTATTAAAGGTATGGGGGTAACAACCCCTAACTTCAGAGCTATTAAAAGTAATTAAATAAAATAAATAGGAAAAGTTGTTATAAGATGTTCATATTATTGTGTGAATGAAATTTTTCCTCAAGATATCCTTAAATATTAATCTTTTCGTTTTCTATGGATTATGTTTCATTTGGAAGAAAGTTATACTAAAAGTAGTTACCTCAAATTCTGTAGAGCATGATGGGAATGCGTGGCAGGCTGCCTTTATTTGAGAAACTTATCTTTCGAGCTAGTGTCGTAATACATATAACTTCTTAGTTCAGAGTAAAAGCATTAATCTTGCCGGTTTTACGTCATTTAACTATTTTAACTAAAGTGACGGTTTTGGGTTAGAGCTGATGCATTATGCGGAGAAACGTGTCATACACAACGTTAGGTAAAATTAAATGAGATGTGGACTGTGTTTCATATTTATCACCATCATCATAGGATCGTCAGTTCAAAGTCTGGTTGGATTTCTTTGAAAATAGAAATTTAATACATCCCTAACTATCAGCGAACAGGTATTTAATCAAGATCTTCTTCTTATTTCTCTTTACCCCTATTACCCGGAAAATTTCGAAGTTTATAAATTGGCTAAAACTGCAGCTGACTTATACGATTCATTTAAAGTGGCGACCACCATTTTCAATGCTATTTCATGGCAAGCAGTCTACTGGGGATCGATACCAGCCACTCGTGGCTGATTCCAGTGGCGACCACGAGTGGCCGACTACGCAAACGGTCAAATGTATCCACGGTATATTCTTCATCATATCATAAACGCTTCTGACTTTTTCTTTTCGCCGCATCCACCATCTACATTTCGCACCCATTCAAAGCCGTGCTTTAAAAATACATTTTTAAAATTATTTTCCCAAATATAAATATGGAAACAACAGAAACAACTACTCCGAGAGCTAATACCCATACCGGCATTGAATTACACTATTGATTCCGAACGATTCTTAGACGAAGATATCAATTCCTACTGTGTAGGACGTGTTCCAAATGTGGGATCTATGGTCCTTTATAATTAGACGAAAAATGATTTTAATACCTTCTCTTTTGAATTATTTTCCCAGTGTATAAAGCAACCGATCATGAAAATAGAAGCGATTTCTTTTTGTTAAAAGCGACTCGATCCTTCGACCCTTACGCTATCCTTTGTATGATGTCTCTACCCCTTTTTCCATCCTGATTTATTTTCTAGATATCTCCATTTTTTGTATTAGCTCTTTAGGCTCTCGTGTTGGGTAATTAGAAAATTGATAAATAAAACTAAATAACAATAACGATAACAACAACAACAATATATTTAATAACAAAGAGACGGAAGGAAATGAATTTTACACACGGTTCAAATCGAACTGAGTAGTCAGAGGGAAAAAAGAATGAAATCGAAATTGTGAAGCAAGAGAAAGGGTAGTAGATAAGAGTAGAGTACCGATAGAGAAGTACAAAAGCTTGGAGATTTTTGAGATCAGAAATATGACCAAATAGAGTAACGACCAAAATCACCCTAGAAACCCATCATAAAATAGCAATTAGGGAGGACAGTGAAGTACAGACGTCATACGGTTAATACGCGAAGTTGAAATATTAGGAGGGATTATAGGAAAGTACACTAATAAAAATTATTGGCACAGATAGACAAAATACAAAAGATTTAGAAGATAACGTTAAGAAATACTTACATAGAAGCACAAAGAAATATAATACAAAAAAAATTAAAATAGAATATTACATTATAAAACTGAAATAAATAGGTTGTATTGACCGCCATAGTTCTAACTGTAATTTTGCCTTCCTTACACCAACATGTTTGTTTTACTATTATTTATTTTCGTATTTAAGTATTAATATTTATCATGTTTTTTCTTCCTACGTCTTTTGAGTTACATAATTAAAAACATAAGATATCTAAATCTAAGCGTTTTCATTAAATGACGAACTTTTCAAAGTTCCACGTTCTCTCAAGGGAGAGTTGAGGGTAATGACAAATGAGAACTACTGAAATATTCACATCGTAAAAATTTCACAAGCGTCTAGCAAGCCGGAATTGCGTTTGTGTATTCAATAGAACTAAAATTATAAACAGTTATTTTATACAGGGTTTTTCTTTAGTCATGCTAAAAATTCAGACAGGAAAATATGGAGATTTTGAGGAAGCTGTTGTAACCTTTGGAAGTATCTAAGACTTAATGTACTTAATAAAGTATGAGGGGCGTTTTTCATGGGATACAGAAATAGACAGGATTCTTTAAATAAATAACGTTCATATAACCTTTTTTGGGAACAATGTTGGGGCTGTCTGAAATAGAGCATTGTGGTTTGAAGTAAGTCTTCATAATAACACATGGACACATAGATGGCGCTAGTTTCATTTCATCCACCTCTTTTTCAGTTAGTACTAACCTTCAAAAGACAGCTGTTAAAATTTCATGATTTCATGATATTCTATTCTATAGTTTGTGAGTTATTGTGCTAAGAGTGACTTTATCTAGCTACTTTTGTTATTTGCAAAACAATGGGCCAAAAACAATTTCATGTTTTAATTTTACACTGCTTCTTGATGGGGAAAAGATCCTTTTAAATGATCGAAAAGTGAAATTGCGTGGATTAACTGACAATCAAAATATCAATATCATATCAAAAGAACGTGTTGGCTTTATATTGAATAAGAATGTAATTATGAGAAAGCTAAAGCTCTGTTGTGTTCAAAGTGGGTGTCGCGTTTACTCACTATTGACCAAAGACAAGAACGTGTTGATGATTCTGAACAGCGTTTGGACATTTTAAACGTAAATCGCATCGATATGTGACAATAGATGAAACATGGATCCATCAGTTCATTCCGGAATCAAAATGATCGTCATCTAAGTGAATAGCAACTAATCCAATCCTGGAACCTTGTCCAAAGCGCCCGAAAGCACAACAATCGTCTGGAAAGGTTATTGTCTCGAAATTTTGGGTGGTGTAATATGTGGGTGGTGTAATACTTATCGACTATCTTGAGAAGAGAAATACCATCAACAGTGAATTGTAGTAATTATGTAACGTTATTGGAGCGTTGAAAGCCCAAAATTGCAAAGAAACGACCTCATATGGTAAAGAAAAAAAGTTTGTTTCATCAAGTCAACGCACCGTGTCACAAGTCATCTGTCATCAAAACAATGGCAAAACTACATGAACTGAACTTCGAATTGCTTCCATATCCACCGTCACCATCCACCACCAGATTTGGCTCCCGCCGACTACTGGCTGTTCGCAGACCTCAAAAACATAAAACATTAGAGCGGTGCTGGAATGATTGTGTTACTCTTGATGGAGATTACGTTGGTGAATAAAGCCAACTTTTTAAAAAAAACGCGTTTTCTTTGTTAGGCTTTGTGTTCGGTTCTCTCAAGGCGAGCGGCATGTTCAGTTCTCTCAAAGACTTTGTTTAGATTTAGAGTATGTTTATTTAAAAAGATTAGCATGTATTGTCAGTTCATTCATAATGATGCGTTTGCCTGCAGGTGGCATTTTGACTTTAGATGTGTGCCGACCCTTTGTAAGCATGCGATAACGGCGGCAACAATCTTTGCGGGATGGTTGTCGTCGACGGTAAATTACAATCAGATTTTCATATATTTCTCAATTATTAGTCACCATCCTCTCCCACTCCGCCAGAGAGTGGTTGGTTTTGAATAGTCAGTACACATTCGTACTCAGATCGTACAGCATCACAAAAAGGCATTTTTTAACGTGGATCATCTTAGAAAGGGTCTTGTAATAATTATGTGTATATATTTAGCTGCAGTCATATTGTAAATAAATATTCATAAATACAGTTACTCACCTTTCATCGTCATAATAAGTTTTTTGCACATTTAACTCCGAATATTAAATTTCGGGTGCTCCATCACAGGAGAAAGAAGTGGCGCATCAGCGCAAAACGAATAAACACTTTGCTTTATATGGTGCATTTTAGGTGCTCAATTGTAGACGGTCTATACGAGTATTTTGTGAATATTTTTCCGATCCTCTGTAAAATGGATAACGATAAAAAACTTCAAATATCTCGCTTCCGACATGAAATGACCTCTAATTGTTTTGTCATTTTTTGGTTTCTGTGACCTCAAATTAGTCTAATAACTAATTTGCTATTCTACTAATGGGAATTGTCTCCATAAGTAGGGATTAAAAATTTCAGCATCTCCAGCTTTTAGTGAATTAATTTGCAATTATCTGACTAGCTGTTATTGCGTGCAAACCTCGAATGTGTCATCATGCATAGATATTTACCGGAATTTCTCAACAAGTAACAACGAACAGTAATTGAATTGCTTGCTAGTGGAATCCAAATGAGTAATTATTTAAATGCATTTGCAAAACTATGTCTATATGTATATTGAAACGAAATATTTACTAGTGGAGTCCATACAAATATTGTACGAATGCAAATAATCGCTTTTAATCTAACTAAAAGATAAACTTCAACACAAACAAATTTTCGACTTTTTATACAAATACTTTTTCTTGCCTGATCAGTTTCTAAGTGCGTAATCTAATAATTAAACCCTTCATGAGAAAAAATGTAGAAACAAGTTGGAAATTATTGAAAATCCCAAAATAAAACGTTTCAAAACAAAACATAAAGTTTTAGTTACAAAATTTGACGAGCCATGAGATGGCGGCAAACATTGAAGAGTCATTGTGAAATAATCTGAAGACAAGTCAATTTTCAATTCAGTTGCGAATTCAGATTAGTCCACTTTAGCAACTAATGAATGATTGTTGTTGTCACACTTGAGGTTTATTAATGATGATAAAAATGTCAAGAACTATTATTTGGTAGAAATTTAGAGACAGATACAAAAAGAAGAAACCCTATTTGATACACTGAAAAACACAAACTTTGTGATGAAAAAAAAAATTCTCTTAAAGAATTTTATATCAGCTGCTACGGATGGCGCTCCGGTTATGACAGTGGCAGTATGGCATCACAAAGGCTTCGTAGCGTACTTAAAAAATAAAGTTCCAAATGTGCTTGCTGTACATTGCGTCATTCATAGACAACATTTTTTTGCGAGAAATTTGAGTGAACGGCTGTTTCAATCACCGCATCATGTTATCAAAGCAGTGGAAATGAATAAAATCCGAAATAGCCCTTTTAATGAAAGATTATTTAATCATCTTTCTGATTGTTGTGTTGCTAATGATGAAGATTTCAACCGGTTACTGTTTCATACTTGTACTTGCTTGACTCGTTTTTACAATCTGTTTGACCCTGTGATAGAGTTCTTGGAAAACAAAGACACAGAATTACGCAACAACCTCATCACATCAAAGAATGATATTGTTCACTTGACAGACTTGTACAAATTGTTTAATGATATCAATCTCCAATTTCAAGACGACGATTTGAACTTGATTAAAACAAAACATGTCGTTGCTGCTTTCGTACCTAAACTGCTTTTACACATGAAAAATATTAGCAGACGTGAGTTTCACGCTTTACCTAATTTATCAGCACCATCCTTCAATAACAACGACTTGCTTGTTTACAATATTTAGAGTCATCATTTAGAGAACCTCCACACCTCTTTGAAATTCAAAATCAAAGAACTATTCAAGGATATTTTAGATTTGGAAATATAGGACTGGATGTTGGATCTTTTTTCAAATGTCAACACAGCAGTTTCATCCCAGTATCATCAGGAAAAAAGAAGAACATAGAACTGACAACGAACTAGGAAATTAAAATCAAATTTAAAAATGGCTACCAAGAACATTGGCTACAAAAGCCGCAAAAAATACTGCAATTATTCCCTGGATTGTGGTCGATTGTTTAACGATTTTTGATAGCATTCGCATCATCGTGTTTGTTTGAATGTGGCGACGTGGTTTTAGTGCCGTGATAACGCTGCTTACTAATAAGAGAAATCGTTTGATGGTTTGCATGTTATCGAACGCGGTGACTTACGACTGTTTTTGAGTAAATTCGAGCCTGATATTAGCAAACTTATTAAAAAGCGTGAGATTCATTATTCGTATTAGATTAGTTTTAAAATTGAAAGTGAAATGTTTATTTTAATTTGAATAACTTTTTTTATAAATATTTACAAAGTTGCGTTTTATTGCTCTCTTTAGAACAGTACTTAAAATGTAAGTTTGAACTCAGTAAACAGGATGAGACTCATATGGCACCTTATAATTAAATAAATGATTTGTAAGATGCGGTAAAGTTAAAAAAAAATTGGGGGCGCTCAAAGTGGTTGATTGAGAACCACTGATCTATAGTTATAACAAGGTGGAATCGGAAAATTTTTCAGAAAGCTTTACAACCCTCTTGAAACTGCCCTCGGTTTAATAAATGTGTCTGACGCAAATACCCCTAGGATAATAGTATATAGTTCAAGTAACAGGATTAATTGAGAATTTATTTTTGTACTTATGATATTTTTGTTAACTTCCTTCCAACTCCTTTCCTGTGATTTCAATGGAATTTTAATCTAAGTATGCATTGTCCTTGGTATCCGTAACACTTATTACATATATTTTGAATTTCTCAAATACCAATTCTTGAGAAATAATTGTTTTTGATTTTACACCTAAAAACCCTTAAGCAATTTTCAGTTTCTACAAAATTTCAATTTCAAATTATAAGACTTCCTTACAGGAAACGAAATGACAAGATCCTTGTTTGTTGAGAGCGACAATTAAACAACAATTTTAGTCTTATACGATTTGCATAGGAAACAACTTGGGCGTTAAACTTAATTTCTTTTACGTTACCTTCTTTCTTCTACGTTGTTCATTTTGTCGACGCGCTTACAGTGGATGATTACATTCTCAGTAACAAAGGGGAGGGTAAACACCCTTGTGCCGTAACATTTCGTAATGTCTAATACGGCATTTCCTTGAAAAAGTTGTCTCCTTTTAGATAAATTCCTGTGTCACATGTTGTAACCCTTAATTCAAACAACTTAAAGAAAAATGGAACTTTTCGATTAATGATTAATCGAAAAACTGGACCGATTTATTTCCATTTATAAGAGTATAGAAAAGACAACTAAAGTATAAACTACTATTTATGTATTCCATTTTTAATAACAACGATCAGTTGTAGATCTACAATACTAAGTTCAACATCATAAGATTCTAAAATTCTCCAATAGACAATAAAATTTTTGCTGATAATGAGATTCAAATTATAGAGATTATAAAACGTTGCAACACAAAGAACATTCCTAAACGTCTCCAGTAGCCATTTTTATTAATCATAAATTTATTTGGCAACATTCAGATAATTGCTTGGACCATTCAGAATCTTGAGTATCTTCAGTATTCCTTCTATGTAAATTAATCTCAATTTGAGAATGATTGTAGACCATCAAGGAAAGCAACGTTATCGTCATAGTCTCATTTTTAACTTTTTTCCTTCTCATTTTCGCACACTCATTAAAGCATTTTAAATTGTACCTACAACAATTCTTGTAAAAGTAAAATAACTGTTAGTTAGTTCCACTTGTGCGGATTTTTATCTCGAGGCTTAATTGTCTGCATCGTAGGAGAATGAGATCGTACATTTGAAATTAGTCGGTTTTGTTAGCAAGCTTAATAAAAGAAGAAGAAATAAGCTCCACTTACCTCGTGGCGACGTAACACACGTACATGTATTTGTAGTAATACAAGACAGGGAATTAGGAGGATCGTTTACAAAACTGGTAGAACCTGGTACTTAATGTAATGTTACTGTGTAAAATAAAAAGATAGCTATATGTACACATACCATGCGTCTCATTGAATGTGGCGAAGAAACAAAAAACATTTCCGTGTTTCATTCCCACCAACTACTAATAATGGTATATGCACATTTGCATGCCAAGTCGTATCGATAACGAACAAATTCCTAAGTTCAACTAAAAATCAATTTTCAAATTGTACTCTAACACTTTATTTGATTTTAATTTCCGAAAATATCACCAATTATAGTGGCATATACGAATCTATTTTAAAGAAAACGTCATAATGGTCCGAAATTCAATAACAACTCTCCAAATGAGGTATTTGGGTCTATATTATAGGAGAAATATCAAAAAAGAGTATTTTAACGAATTTCCGAAAAAAAAAAAACATCAAAATAGTGGCGTATACGAATTGATTTTACAGAAAACGTAAAAAACGTAAAAATGGTCCGAAATTCAAAAACAATAATCCAAAAGAGGTATTGGGGTCGATATTACATGAGAAATGTAAAAAAGAGTATTTTAACGAATTTACGAAAAAATCATTCAAATAGTGGCACATACGAGTCGATTTTATAGAAACCGTAAAAAACGTAATAAGTTATTATAATTCCAACGTAATAGTAATAATAGTCCGAAATTAAAAATCAATGATCCAAATGAGGTGTTTGGGTCGATATTATCGGAGAAATATCAAAAAAGTTATTGAAAATTTGTAAAAACAAACTTTCATGGTTCTTTCGAGTGGTGTTGTTTTTACGTTTTCTTACGTTGTTGTTTTATATAATCATGAAATCGCAATAAAAGACCTAAAAGGAGAATCCTGACTGGATCTGGTATTCTATCTGCTCTATTAGGGCTTAATGTTTAGAATCCGACCACCTTACATAGCCCTGACCAGGGTACCCTTTGTGGTCCTGACAAAGTTAACCTACATGTGTAGAAGGAAATTGAATGAACTAACAGAATATAGATTAAATAAATATATAGTTCAATCACGTGTAAGTTAAGATTAAATTAAACACAAAACAATTGGTTACAAAACTTTTTATTGTTACCCACAATAATATTATTTCACTTAGATTTATATAATATTATATAATTTCCACCTGAGGAAGCCACTGTGTGGTGAAATAATATTATTATGGATAACAATAAAAAGTTTTGTAACCAATTGTTTTGTGTTCAATTTCAATATGGAGTTACAAGAATTAACAGCTTCATCGATTCACTAAGATTAAATTGCCTACAGTGATACAAAATAATTAAAAGTGACCAATAAAGAATCTTTGGAAACAGTTTGTTTTAAGGAAGGATTTCAAAATCGATATCGATTAAGGACAAGTAAGAGGTTCCCTGGAAGAATTTAGAAAACAATAATACTGTCAGTATCAGCCTAGAAATATAAATAATTTCATGAAAGGATTGAAATAACAAACAACATCAGGACCGGACTGGTATAGATAAGGGCTAGATTGGGATACATGATGGGTTCCTTATTGGATTAAAATGCGATAGGCAAGTTAGAATCGGACCAGGATAGATAAAGGGTTCCCTAAAAGAGATACAATACTTTTTTTAAGGCATTGAACGACCTCGTAAGTCTACGGAAGTTAGGGATTTAGGGATTTATAGTGACTATATATTTACAGTTTTCACCATACGTCCATATATTCTATTAGACCATTTGTCAGAATATTAGCGTTGTTTTAATACACAACCAGGGGTAGACAGTGAACAAGCCCCTGTCGCTGGTTTAAATTAAATTAATCAAAATAAAACATTAAGGCATTGGATCATTTAAGTAATAGAAATACATATATGTTCAGTTTAACAATGTACCTACTAATATTGCCTCAATTAAAAATCAGTTATTTTGGTTAATAATTATACAGTTAATTGTCTTCTACGTTCATATATCACTTAATATACATTTTGCATGATATACAAAATTCATCTGGAAAAGAATGAATTTAACTAAAAATAAAAAACGAACTGGAGAAAGTACTTTTTCTTCTTTCCTTAGAGTCTGAGAAAAGCTTTGGAAAGACTTTTATTGGTCATAAAGGGATAACCATGATGAGTTATATGGAACTAAGGCGAATCCATTTTAAAGATGTGAACTGGATTTCTGCGCAAAGAAAATTCTCCGAGAATTGACAAAATAAGTAACCATCTTAAAGTCGTGTAAAATGTTATATAGCGCAGTAGTATTTTATGAACCGAATTAGCCTCGTAATGTATTCTGTGAAACATTAATATGTTCACGTACGGTAGAAGAAGTAAATTTCAAAAAGTTTGCGATGGTGTACATAAATTGTTTTCTTCAAAACTTCTATAATTCCACTAGGTAAATAATTAGTAGTTGTTGACGATACTTTTTGAAACTAGATGTATGTTAATTACTAATAAGTAATAAAATACTACACAATTTAAAAAATAATAATAATGTGTGACACAACAATTGAATAGCAAAACTTCACTATTTTTCACTAGGAGCTAAGACCGCACTTATCATTACCTTTGCTTTTCACTTAAGCACTGGCCAAAGGTTCCGATCTTGGAAAGCTCCTAGAAGGAGAGCTCTTTCTCTGGTTTTTTCCCGCTCTAGTGTTCCATCAATTGGAATGCTGCTAGAGGAGCTGGAGGTAGAGTTCTCTGTCTCAGCTAGGCTGGCTCTTTTATTCTTTCTTTTTGGGTGTTGCATTCCTACCAGACATTCGTGCTGGTAGGCGGGAAGTCCCTCCGACCTACACTGTAGTGCAAAGCCGGAAGGTAGGTTGTAAGACTCTCTTAAGCCTCCTTTCAGGAATCGTGGAAATGGGTAGGTGAAGTGGTTAGGGAGAGAAAGATGAGACGGACGAAATGAAGACAAGAGAAGTGAAAGATTATCTGTGAAATGTTACGGCCCCAGCATTTGCCTAAGTGATCCAAGGAAATCACAGCAAAATTGGACCAGGGCAGCTGGAGCGGATTCGAACCGGTGACCTCCCAAATGCTAAACAAAAAGCTAGAGCACAAGACCACGCCGCTTGGTGTACCTTGAGAGCGGGAAGCTCGTCTTGATTCACCCTGCTTAGGTGTAGGTGGGGATTGATGAGTGCGTTATCTAGGGGTAGTAATACAGAAAGATGGTAGTCTACCGCGGTGGGGTAATATTTTAAGGTCGTTTGCAAAATTTTTCATGTTAGTTTTCGTTCTGTACATCTTACAAACATATAAATAGTTGTTCTATTCATAAACATTTAAGCAAACTTAGGATTAAGTTTATTATTAGATTTATTGATTATCATTAAGTTTACAGGATGCTGTATGAAAACTAAGCCTATTGTTAGAGCACGTTCCGAGTATTTTTGAAAGATTGTCATAAAATTAAATAGCACCATACGGTACGATAAATAGCATGGTACTCGTCCATACCTCTAATTATTTAAATAGCACCAGATATAATTTTACCCTCTAGGTCAATAAAATTACCAAAACAAGATATCAACATTCATAGAAGCAAGGGACCATGTCATCCCCATAGAAATTTTAAACAACCAATAATCTTGTTTAGTAATTTTAAGTAACACCTACTGAATGTCAGTGTTATCAGTATTTATACCTTGGAAAGACCACAACTCATCATTCATAATCATAATCAATATAATTCAATAATTAATAATTAAAAATTAATCATTCATCACAAAAAACATTTTAAACATTGTAGCATCGCATTTATTGTAAATACCAGTGTAGTTTTAGTTGTTATTTAATAATTAAAAGTTGAAAGGCAATTTGACTCGCATCAATTAGAACTACTCTAGTGTCAGAAATAACACCAGAAGTGTGAACAATTAAGTTTGCACATTTTACAGTTTTCTTTTCCTTAATCACAGAGTAAAAGACACAAAAGTAGAGACATGGTAAGAGTTCCAGATTACGGGAGCGTTACCATTGGTTCGTTAAATAATTAAATCTTCTTCTTTTTCATACAACAATAAACAATTTCTTGCGGAGGATACGGTAATTGCATCTAATGTGTGATTTTAATCTGTAGAAAGTCTTACTATTTTATTTACCATGATCATACGTCACAATATTGGACTTTATTATAATTTTTTATACATGAACAGCAACCACAACGTAACATAAACTTCATAAAATACCTCATAGAAATCTCTTGTGACTATTATTTTGATAAAGCTTCTATCAGACAAAATTTAGATGGTATAAAATAGTTGATAGGTAATTATTGAAACAGTCAATTTTGTGAAGCTACTAATGAAACACCGTATTTATATCATGATTTGCTGATAAGGTATTACATTTGGAATAATGTTTATGGTCTATGTTGTTTATATCTTACTTATTCTTGAAGTGCTGCTACATCTTGAATGCGGATATATATATATATATATATTAATGTAATTTTTTATTAAGCTGAATATTGACTAAACCATTGGAGCATGCAAATTAATTTCTAATGAAGTCCTCATTCCAGAAATACCTTTATGTAGTCTTAGGCAATTAAATTTCCCTCCTCCTTAAATACTTCAATGGATAAACCCGTAATAATAGATATTATCTCCATGACTAGGGGTTAGAAATTTCGAGCGTCACAATATTGGATTTTATTATTATTATTTTATATATAAACAGCGAGAACAACGTAAATTTTACAAAATACTTTATGTAATTTTTCTATCAATATTATTTTGATGAAATTTTCTTGGACAAAATTTAGACAACATGAAATGGCTGATATGTAATTATAATATACAATAAATTACTGACTCAAAAAATAAAAATACTTTAATAGGTAAATGAGTAATATCTTTGCAAACAATGGGCTTACCAGAGTTCAGGGTTCGTTTACTTTAAGGATTTTCTAGGCGATAAGAAAACAGCAGACGGATTAAAAGGTCGAATGCTTATGCGGTGTTAAAATGAAGAGCAAAAAAGAAACGAGCAAGTCTGTCGTTCTAGCAAATTACCTGAAATTGGATTATTCCGCTTGTCGTTAATTTTCTCTCAGTTAAAAGACACCATGCCTAACCTTCGCTGACTACGATTCTATTTAATTATCATCAAAACTTTACAACAGAATAGATATAGCCATAATCATTAATTTGGATATCAAAACATTTAGCTGAAATAAAAATAAGCCTAAAAAATATTTCTATAAAACCGTTTAGGCCCACAAACATTATTTCTATGGTATATTGTTGTTCGCTGGTTTTAGGGTTTATAGTTTCATTAGCTTGTTGTATATAGAAAACATTCACCAAGCGGCCTGGTCTAGTGCTCTAGGTCATTGCTTAGCATTCGGGAGGTCGCCGGTACGAACCCGGGTCTGGCTGCTCTAGTCCAAGCCTTCTGTGGTTTTCTTGGATCATTTAGGCAAATTCTGGGGCAGTAATAGTAATATTCCACAGATAAATTTTCACTTCTCTTCTGTCTTCATTTCGTCTGTCTCATCTTTCTCTCTCTAATCACACCACCCACCCATTCCCACGATACCTGAAAGGAGGCTGAAGAGTTCCTTACGCCCTACCCTCCGGCTTTGCACTATAGTGTAAGTCTAAGGGACTGCCCGCCCACCAGTAGGAGTAGCCGATGGGAATGAAACATAGAAAACTTTTTTTTTTCATAAAACATTCTAGCCGTTCTTGCTTTTCTGGTCGATTTATAGAATGTACCTCTGATGATAGTAACTTGTTTTCCCCATAAGTGTGAATGTACTGTTTATGACATTTTTGGTAAGGAAATTGATGTTATATATTTACAAAATTTTAGATTAGTCTTTTTTCGAGATCCTCTCGAAATAACTGTATACTCATTATCGATAATTAAATAGTTGAGGACCTTACTAGGGTATCTACTCGCCCAACTGAATTCACGACACAGCTTATATACGTAATAGGTACGTAAAACAAATTAATTGTTCTTGATCAGTGATTTATTGTAACTACCAGAACCAAACATGGGTCGCGATTTCGATATAATTTGACCTCATCAACATGCCATAGGTAGTCTTAAGTTCTTTAAAAGTATGTTGATATAATATCTATTTATGGCAGTACATCTCCATTTACTAATATCTGTTGCTAAGTGAGGCCTCTGTCTAATAAGAAATACTTCATTTTTTTTAAGACCCTTATGCAACATATGAAATATGCAATTACTCGTAGATCCTAAAACAATCACAGGTTGATTGATTTTGTTAAAATGTACAATTTCAAACTTTTAGTATTAATAAATGATCATATTCGCTCGGAAAGTCTACAAAACATACATTGCATCAGCCTTAAAAGCTTAGACAAAGTCTTGTAGCCCCTATCCACCGGTATGTGAAAAGGTAATTAATATTTCCATTAATTCAATTATTTCATTAATATCAGGTATTGAAGACCGCTTTAGATACAAGGGAGTTTGCAATTTTAATAACTATTCTTTGTATTTAAAGAGAAAACTTCCAGATCATACATTGTGAAAGTCTTCGTAAAATTCTAACCATTCTTGTTATTACTTATGTACTTGCATAAATAATTAAAAAGGTAATAAAAAAAATCCCGTACCTAACCATTTTTTTCAAAATTTAATCTCAGAGTATGAACCTTGTACCTGTAAATCGTTGAATTAATAATAAATTGCGTATACTTGAAAAAATTATTGCAGTCTGTATACCAGTAGTAGGTGTATTGATAAAATTTCAATTTATTTATTAAATATAATATTTTACTAAAATTGAAAGGTTATTGATGAAAATATAAATAATCATATCCTAAGATATGCGAGCTAATAATTTTCAAAATTTCCGGTTTCATTTACAAATTTATCTCTGAGACCTAGCAGTATCTTTTAAGAAGATTTATTTAAAATTTCCATCGTGGACTTATGATAAATAAATAATTATTAGGAAAGTCTCAGTTGGGAAGTTGTAGAACATTTTAATAACCAGAATAAAAACGCTTGTAGGTAGGTCCTTTAAGATTAGATGTAACGAACATAAAAAGTCTATAATTGATAAAAAATGTATCACAGGATCTTCCCAACACTGTATTGCAAATAAACGTAATTTTAACGAATATATAATATTATGTTTTTACATTATACTAATAAAAGCAGAAAATAAAATTTATTAGTAAAATTTGAAATTCGAAAGGCATTCTTTCAGAATGAAAATGTTACCAATGAACAGTATGAATGGCATAAAAGTCCTATCTTTCTCACCAAACTTCAAAAATTGTAATTCTTTCACCTCACACCATATTGTATAAATTGTCATGTCTCTGATTTGTAGTTTAGTTTCGATTTAACTCTTTGATAATGGCCTAATAAAGCGAAACGATATTGTAAGGGTATTTTTAATTAAATTATCGTAATTCTCAACAAGTTTTTTTATTCTGGTTGATAAATAAATGTTTAGATTTTCTGTAAAACAAATTTATTTTAAATTATTTGGTAATATCACAAAAAATTATACTTACATACAAAGAATAGTGTCATTCACTTTATAGATACCTCAGATTTTTTAGTAAAAACTGTAGATAAAGATACAAATGCAGTTAAAATTCCAAATATTTGCTAATTTAGCCAATTAAGGTTCTTAGTACATATGATTCTTTTAATTAACCCCTGTTTTTCTTTATTTTAATACACTTAAGTAATTCTGATAAACATCTATTGTTTCCTATTTAAAATAAAATTCAACTTTTTATATAAAAGACGCTTTTAAGTCTTCTAGAATTATTTATAAATGGCGGAGGCGCTAGGCGGATTATAAAATGTGATCAAAGTTGTTTTTATTCTTCTCCGTTAATACACCTTTTTCGTAAAAATCTGTCGAAACCTTATAATCTAATAAATATAAATGGCAAAAGGAACTTCAGAGTGGTTCTCATCAAGATAATTCATTTTTGAAATGGTAATTTTGTTTGCACATTGTTAGCGTTAATTTTTAATGTACATATCGAAGATGTAATTATTATTATTAAAAACAGAAAAAAATTATTGTTAAAAATATAGACAAAATATTAGTGAATTCGATTTACGTATCATATACCCGGGTATTACCATCTGACAGAGAAGAGGTAGAGATGACCTTCAATAAAATGCAAACAATATACTATACGAAAATAAATAAAAAATAAAACAAAAATATATGGATGAGTTGAAGGTAGGGTTAGAACTCATATAGAAATTAAAGAGGAAAACTAGAACTAGAGGAAATCACCGATTTTCGATATCTAGGAAGTCAGACAACTCATGATAGAGTAAGCGGTAGAGGTATAAACTAAAGAGAACGACAAGATTGAATCACTATTAACAAATGGCAAATGCTGGGGCAGTAATATTCCACAGATAATCTTTCACTTCTCTTCTGTCTTCATTTCGTCCATCTAATCTTTCTGTCCCTAACTACACCACCCACCCCTTTTCCACGGTTCCTGAAAGGAGACTGAAGAGGACCTTACGCCCTATCATCCAGCTTTGGACTACAGTGTAGGTCGAAGTGGCTGTCCGCCCACCAGCACGAGTAGTTGGTGGGAATGAAACACCAAAAAGTTTAAAGTATTTTAACAGAAAGGAAATGGGACGGTTAATCCAGGAGTTCGAAGAAGATTATTAAAAATGCGACGAAAAAGGAAAAATTAGAAGCGTCTCAAATGTTGCATTATAGGAGGACGATGAAAATAACGTAGAAGGAAAGATTAGAAAGAAAGGGGGTTGTAAAAAGTAAGAAAACAATGGGTCAATAACTAAAAGGAGGAGTGGGATAGTAGGACACCATCTGAAACGTGAAGGACTAGACTAGACATACTAGTTTTCGGTTTGAGCGCCTTGTGATGATAAAGTTTGTTTACCATTGTAAAGTAGCCTATTACCTAATAAAACAGACTTTCACTTTTTTATTTTTTTGAAACACGTTTTGTTTTGAAGTAAGGTAATCATTCAGTTTAAAACAAGCAGATTTGATAAACATATCTCCAGAAACATTGCTTAGCATTGGGATGTCACCCGTTCGAACGCGGGTCCGGCTGCTCTGGTCCATTTTTCTGTGGTTCCCTTGGATCACTTAGGCAAATGATGGGGCAGTAATATTCCACAGATAATCTTTCCTTTCTCTTCTGCCTTCATTTCGTCCACCTCATACTTCTTTCCCTAACCACACCACCCACCTAGTCCCACGATTCCTGCAAAGAGGCTGAAGGGGGCCTTACGCCCTACCCTCCAGCTTTGCACTGCAGTGTAGGTCGGAGAGACTGCCCGAACACCAGCAGTAGCTGGTGGAAATGAAACACAAAAAAGTTTTAAGTTTTTTATCTCCAGAACGGTATAAAATTTTGATTCCTTTATTGTCTAGCTTTTTATGCATTGGGTTAATTTTGTTGTTATTTGTGTATCCTTTCCTTGCTTTTTGGATAGTACGTTGCTCAACCGAAGATTTAGGGAATTCATTTAGTTTACTACCCTGCATAGAAACACCGGCAAAGGCCAATATTCGGCAAGCACATTAGCATCGGATGTGATATAAAAACACTAGATTATTATATTAATAAATTCCAGTAATTAGTTTTTTGGATTGTTGCTTGCATTGATGTTATACTTGTTGATTTGTTCTTTGTTATACATATTATATGAATAGTTATTTTGTTGGCGGTTCTGCATCTTTGCAGTTCATTATTTACTAATACGCAAAAGTTGCATTAATTTAGCTTCCGTTAACTTTTGTTTTATATTGTGTTTCTTTTATGTAAGTTTTAACGGAAAAAGGTTTTAATTTGAGGATGATGACAATGCGTATTAGTTCACTAATTCCTCAATTTTCATATATACTTTTGTTACAAATATTCAAATTAACGGACCTTTACAAATACATATCTCACACATTAATTAAAATATTTAATGTTGATGCTTTAAACGGTAAAAGCAAATTTTCCCAATTCAATTCTTACACCAGCACGTTGGCTTTAGTAGGTACATTTTCTACCGGTAATGTAGACAAAAGGATCTAATAATCATTTGAATAATCTTCATTTAAAGGTTTTTGAATTTAATTAATTGATGTAATATTAAATGTATCTTCCGGTTCAGCAAATTCTAATAATCATCTCCACACCGGGTCAGATAAAAGGAACAGTGTTGTTCATGGCAATGATTCTACGCAGACTTTGATAAATAATAATCATAGTTGAAGTAAATTGTTTGTTTCTGTGCAAGTAATTTAGCGGGCTACCTTACGCTAAAAGCTTTTCGGTTTATTTCATTTATTTTGTTGGTAGATGCGAGTGCAGAAACACCTTTATAGCACAAAATAAATTCAAAATGCTCTCGGCTTCCAGTACTTGCTATTAATTTGTCTTGTTTTACTGAGTTTCCCGAGACACGACTCCATCGTACATTAACGTATCATTTATCTATACGGGTATAAAATATTTTAGAACCATGGAACAAAAATTACAATATTGAATTGCTTTGGAATATGTAGCTTAGTTTTGAAATTGACATTTTTCCATAAAATGCTCCCTATATTATAAACTTTCATTGCTGAAAAAAAATAATTTCAGAAAAATTCTCTTATCCTACCATAACTTAAATAATTATTTAGTTTTTATCAATTTTGTGGGAATGGAAAATCCTTCCCTTGTCCATAATAACCCTTTATGTTCCATCCCTGCATATTCCTATGTCCATGGGTCATACAAACATGAAGATGCTGAATATTCTGGCTGCTTAAATAAAGCTGTTAAGCCGGAAAATACAAAAGCAGTCCACAAAATCGTTTTAAATAATCGCGAAGTCTGAGATAACTGACATTGTAACGATATGAATAGATGGTGTACATATATTTTGCACAAGTATTTAGGTACGTTTTGTTCGAAGTAGGTGCCGCATTTGCTCACGGTTGAGTAAGAACAACGCACTGATAATTCAGAGCACAGTTTGGAGCTGTTTAAACCAAATAAAAATGTTGTTTTCATACGGTATGTGACAACGAATGAAACATGGATCCACCAATACACTCAACGAAAGATTACAGCTAACCAAAGCGACAGATTATGGTGTATGTATTTTGGGATATGCATTATATAATATTTATTAACTGTATTTAAAATGGAAACACAATGAGTAGCGAATATTATAAGAAGTTATTGGTGCATTTAAAGGAAGAAATCGCCAAAAAGCAAGTCTAAAGCAAGAAGAAAAAAGTGCCTTTCATCAAGATAATGCACAGTGTCACAAGTCGTTGGTTACGACTGCCAATTTCCATAAATTGGACTTCGAGTTGTTTCCACATTCACCCTATTTTGCAGATTTGGCTCCCAGTAACTGTCACCTGTCCACAAACATGCTGGCCGGGTAGACATATAGTTCCAATGAAGAGATGATCTCCCCCCCAAAGAATATTTTAAAGAGTTGGACAGCGTTCTATAGCAAAAGAATAAAAATACTGTAGTTGTACTGAAACGATTGTATCACTCTATAAGGAGGCTATTTTGATGAATAAAGTCTAATTATTCCAAAAAAATGTGTTTTTATGTTAGTCTTTGGACTTTTGAATCACCTTAATCAAAAGAAGTTCATCCTTAATTACCATTACAAATAATTTAATTTGCGGACAAATGTTTCTTTTACTACTGAAATGTTATTTTCACTTTTCCGGGAAAAGACTTCCGTACTTTCATTTTAATTCCTTTTAACATTATAGCACGCTTGAATAGAAAAGTTCGGTCAACACAAATAAAACAAACTACGGATTTAATAATCTCAAAAATAAAGGCCAAGTGGACTCAAACAGTTTTTGTTATTAAGAAACATGCAGTACGCACCATTATTAAATACTCCAGTGAAATGATCAAGAAAAGCGGATAGGTGAAAATTTTGTGAAGGCATCAAATTCATTACTTCAATATCTAAGGGGGCAGTGAGGAGTATAGAATTCGTTTTTCAAGATTGTGACACCATCCCCCGCTATTTAAATTTTGAAGCATCTCCCTAATTGGAAGTCCA
This sequence comes from Agrilus biguttatus, assembly GCA_963921985.1. Taxonomy (NCBI): domain Eukaryota; kingdom Metazoa; phylum Arthropoda; class Insecta; order Coleoptera; family Buprestidae; genus Agrilus; species Agrilus biguttatus. The sequence continues at coordinate 10,430,949 of OY998120.1, forward strand.
ATAAAAATTTATATTTGTAGTTATTTTAATAAGTTATAACTTTTACCAATAATAAAATTTCCATCTGCCACAAAAGTCGAAAAATTTTAATAAAAAAATACGCCTGCCTTTCGACTTTTCTGACTTCCTTAATAAAGCTACTTAAAAATGTGTTAATGAAAGTTATTAATTAGGTACAAAGAAGGTCGGTATAAATTTCTTCTAGAACTTGCGGTATGAATAATATTACAGAGATATTTAAAAATAAATGTGTTAGTCCTTTTTCAAAATAACGGTTAAACATAGAGTGTTGCGACCGCTAAAGCCACTGCACCCTACATAATCAAAAAACAAATTGCTACGTACCCAAAATGTTAACCTATGTACCAACTGACTATCCTCTGCCTTGCCAAAAAGTAACGTATCTTTGTTGTTTTTATATTTTGTCTATATCTAGTATGATTTCCAGGTTTATGAGTGTCGTTACAGATTTTGTTCTGATTAATGTTTCTTTGAAATTTTCTGTTGCAGGCCATGCGATCGAAACGTAAAAGACGTGGAAGTAATTGCTGTTCGATTACGCCGTATTGAACAACTCGGTCGTCTTCCGAATTCTGTGTTGCAACAGCTGGCACTTTGTGCTTACTATGAGGACTTAGAAAAGGGAGTGACAGGTAAGAATTCAAACAATTTCTACCTTCAAATTGGAACAAAATAACAGATACATTTCTTAGGGGTATATATAATTTCCCTTTATAAAAATCATTTCAACTTTTTCACGATAACTATAGATACACATATACGATGGTAAATAAAATATAAACGGTAATATTGTAAAATAAATTTATTGATTAATGGTACACACAAACTAAATATTTAACATTTTTTAATGTAGTCACCTCCGTGCTCTACACACTTTTGCCACCGATTTGGAATCTTGAATATTACTTCTTCATAAAAATTTTGAGGGCGAGTTGTCAGCTAATTGCGCATAGAGGAGTATGTGCCTGTACTTCTTCATTGCTTTCAAATCTTTTGCCTCCAATTAATTCCGTCAAGGGCGCGAACAAAAAGTAATCACGTATACACTCAATTCTGAGACAGTGTAGCATCCACAAACTGTGTCTTCAAACGAGTGAAAATTTCCGATGGTTTAACGTTAACGGTTTCATTGGTTAAAAACTTTATAATGATGCGTTGTGCAACAGACGAAGGTACCTTGCGCTCAGTCATGGCTGTACTGCGAACAGAACCGAGCATCAAATCCTCTAGATCGGAATTACGTGCTAAGCTAAATAAGAAAATTACCATTTGTATTTGATTTACTCCCGTAAAAGTATGAAAGCAATCATATTCCAGGTTATTTTGCTATGGTTAGTGGCGATTTGCTACGTCAAACGTTTCGCTGCTCGTAAATGACAGCATCTTCGGAAGCAACTAGGCTGGAACCTTTGGCGCAATTCTGACACGCATTCAAACGTCAAAGCTTCCAACTCAGTTGCTAGAGCGAAACGTTTGGCATAGTAAATCCCCATCAACCAAGAAAAAGCAGCTAGGAAAATCACAACAATGCTAATATTACTATATCATGGGTAAATCTAAGCACGCTCTGGTTTGCCTCTATGTATCAGATACGAATGCTATCCTGTCTTTAATAGTAATAAAAATTAGCGGTGGCAATATACATCTTTGTTTAACTCCATAACATATATTCTCTATATTGCTACTCAAATTATATAATATTACTTCCTGTTACTCTTTATAGAAACAGTACGTCACATTTTTAAGTATTTTTTTCTATTTAACATTGTCAAAATATTTTTGTAGATGTACGAATGCTATATACGCGCGTTTTCTTTTTTCTATGTTATCATTACCCCTAAAGGTGAAATAACCTTGTCGGTTACCCTATCTCAAAAAAAATAAAAATCAGTTATATTCAAATAAGACTCCTATCCGACGTGATGAAACAATATGAGTTCCGTTTGTGGTATTGGTACCGAACCATAAAAAGGTAAATTTGTGATTTTAGTGAATCTACTTAAATAAAATATAAAGCGTAGCGTTTGTAATTTAGGAGAATTTAGTCGTATTTCGAAACGTGATACCTTACTTTGAAAGGATATTTTGACGAGAAAATTTATGTAGATATGTTGAATAAATTTCAAAAGATCAATGTCCTTTGCTGACATAGATGTAAGGGGATTGCTTGCTTACTTCATATTGAGAAACGAACAACCAACGTTAAGGAATATTTATTTTGGATCCGTTCCCAAATCAATAAATGTTATATTTTATGCAATCGACAAATAAGATTGAAATGTAAGAGGTATACATTGAATCTTTTGTCACACCAGACGATATATTATAAGCTTCTGATTTACTTTCATATAGGTGTTTCGGGACTTGCAAAATTCGTGAATTGAGTTACAAATATGAATATATCGCGGGATGTTGTTGAAATACCTGACTGGATATTTTACCAAACCTTCCTTTAAAAGTCTGTTTTTTTACAGATATCTTTATTTCTAATTTTCTCATTTTATTTTGAACAAATATGAGTTCTATAGCAAGGGGTAGGTATAAAGGAATAACTTGTATTGAGTTTTGCAGTCCGACTAGCATGTTATAATTTAGATTACTTTCTTTCATTGATGTTCTATTGGCAAGACCAAGTCAGTTGATAATGGCTAGCGTCGAAATCGATCGTGGGACAATACTAAATAATAAATAACATTGAAAACATTCTGACGTCTAAGACGAGTTGATTTTCGCGGTCCAAATTCGCAATATTCTTTCAGGCTTCTGAATTTTGCTGTTGTTGCAATTTAATTCGGTTTAAGGCATTTCACTGATATTGCTGTTTCATGATAAGTGAAATAGGGCAAACTGGTCGTAATTTTGAAGTACGATTTAAAGAACACAAAAAATCCATCATTGATAAAAAACATCTACAGACTTACTATAATTTTGTCTTGCGTTAAAACACTCAATTGACGAAGAAAAATTATCTATAATTTACCTAGGAACTAAAGGATATGAACTCAATTATTTAGAAAAGCTTGAAATACAGAGGGCAATAAATTTAAAATTAAAAACTAGTAACAACCTAACAGAAGGATTAAAATATTTTACAATCATCCAACCTCTGAATCTGTCTAAGTTAATAAAATAAGTGTTGCTACAGTATTATATTTAATAGCATTACTTTTCATAGAGCTACGAAAATGGAATAAGATTTATTATTCGGACATATTCCATCTGTTTTAATAGTTAGTAATTGTATATAAATTGTAACTTTGAAACTACTTATACTTCCCATAATTACTCAGCCCACAGATATTTTGCCAATAAAGCATTAGAAAAATATAGATCCATTATAAAGGTGTATGTTAGGTAATAAAAATTTTTAATAACAACATAGAGACAATTTCTGCCGTCTAGTGGATTTTAGCCGCTACAGAAGATATTAAACTGGACAAGGCCTCATGGAGGTATTGAAACTTATCCAGCTAAATTAACAACGCAGCCTACGTACGTGAATTCACGTAAAGCTCAACAATAACAATTATTATGCTTTTGGTCAGAAATTTATCGAAACTACCAGACACGGATCGCTATTATATTATATTAACTGTGCCTATGGCACGCTGATTAGCTTCTAACAAGAGCGAAATCGCGATCCGTGTCTGGTGGTTTCGATAAATTTCTGACCAAAAGCATAATAATTGTTATTGAAAATGTTTCTTTGGAAATTTATATTTGCCCGTAAAAACATGATTATCTACATGAAACCGGGCGGATGGATTTGAATAGGGTCTTATCTACCATGCAATACACATTTGGGGGAATAATAATAATTGTTTCTCAACAAATTTAAGGTTCCGTATTTATGTTTAATAAAAAAGAGCTTCTAGTTTTAATAACTTTTTGTTCATACTCATAGTGAACGAATTTCGTTTCTATCCCGAATTTATTAGAAATTTTTTTTTTAGAATTGGGATTGGGATTTCCTTGCTCAAGTATTGAATTTTGAAAGTAATTTGTTCTTCCTAAGGTACAGTTTTCGTGTAGGTTGGTACTGCGTTGTTTTTCTTCTAATGTTTGAAGAGCTTTTGAAATAATATTCGTTAGACGAGTACCTTTGCAAATTTGAGTTTATATACATATATCCTTTTAAATTAATTTTCTCTTGACCGCGCAAGGATAGAGCAAAATATTATTAGGTTCAGCCCGGTAAATGGTGCGGAAAGAGATAAACGCCGAAATGTGGTAATTTAGGGGTTACACTCCAAATTCTGTATCACAGTTTTCCCATTACCATATTTGGAGCGAATTTTAAGTAAAATTTTGTTTTGCGCTGACGTTAGTAAATTATTTATAATAAAAACACTAGGTTTTCATAATTACACAATTTCCAAATTATTACACTGAAGTTTAAATAGATTCAGCCGATAATCAATAAGGTCAGTACAAACGTGCAGTTCACACTAACAGTGTGATAAAATTAACATTTACATATAAATACTAATAACCATTAATAGCAATTATTCAAGTTATACTTTGAACGTGTATACAGGGTATTTCAAGTTGATGGGCTATTAGAAGTATATTTAATAGAATTAATAGAATTAATAAAACGAATTCAATTCTGAAACTTGGACACCTTTGGTTATTGTTTATGCCGCTTTTTTCAAAAATATTTTCAAGTTCGATTTACATCCGGTTATACCGGAAGTAGATGTTAACTTTCTAATTTTAAATAGAATGATATACTTTTTTTTACATTTTCCGATAGAAAATTTGAATTGATGCATATTTTATAGGAAGGACTACCCCGAAAATATTGATGGATTTTGAGTTATTTATTTTTTATTTTTCAAAATTTTTGACTTTTGCACGTAACATTAATTCAATTTTTTTTAGATAAAATGACCCATTTTTGACTGCATATTCAAAATCCTCATTGAATTTGGCGTCTATTGATATGGGAGTATCGTATACCTTTGTTTATGTTTTTTAGACAAATTTACAATTTGTGAAGATGTTACTTTTTTGTACTGCATACGTATAATGTTAATGAAAGCAGTGTGCTGTGATTTCGAAACAATTGAACAATCAATTGTTGTGAAGTGTCAGAAAGCGTATGCCGTCTTCCAGACCCACAATGAATAACTTAGATCAAAACTACAGCAATCAAGATATTTTAAATTTATTTTATTTATATGGTGAATGTGGAAAAATTATAGAAAGAACTTGCAGACTTTTTAATTAACGTGAAAATATTTTTAAAAGAAGCGGCATAAACAATAACCAAAGGAGCCCAAGATTCAGAATTGAATTCGTTCTACTAATTCATGTACTTCTAATAGCGCATCAACTTGAAAAACCCCGTATAATAATGACAAAGAAATATGGATATAATAAAGATGAAGTAATTTATTTTCGACTTTGTATTCATCCCCTGTCTCTATCACACCTAAAGTTTTTTCATTTCTTCGTTTTTCTAAATAATTTCTCCATTTCAATGCGGAGATTTGTCTAATCATGTACAAACGACGTTTCGGAATTAGTCATTGTTTTGATTCTACTGCGACTACCTATATAACTAAAGTTTGTTAGATATTCAAGATAGGTGATGCTATTAGTTCAGTCAGTAGAGAATTTTGCCCTGCAAAAGGTAGGGCAGTAATAATTTTTATGTATGTGGTATTAAGTTCTGAACCTTGACAAAAAGTAAATCGAAAATTTTGACCTTTGAGGAAGGGTGCGCTCGAATATAAAGTTCGTATAAACGGTACACAAAATTAGTGTGAAAGAAACACGAAATCGTAGTTTTATAGTTTTACTTAGAAGTTCTCTAACCATTGTTTCGACTTATTCGGTCTGTCACCTCACCTCACCTCACTGTGGATACCATTAAAATTATCAAAATTACTGTGTTCAGCTTTTATAAGACAAATAACTGTATTGGCTCCAACTGACTATAATATTACTTCCTTCTTACATTTATATTTTCAGTGTATCTTACCATATAAACATTCATATGTTTACCTTTACATGCATGCAGCAGGCTTCAAGACCTTGTGACGATGTAGTACCTCATGTTTAAACCCTTGTAGCATAAAACTGATATTTGCAAACATTTGCATACCGTATAAATCGCATTTAATTATTAAAATTAAATTCTTGGTCAGTAATTTATCGAAATTGCCAAGCTTGGATCGAGATTTCCAACTTATTGGTTCTCATCAAGGCAACTTGACATAATTTCAAGTTATTGCCAGCATATTGTCATCTACTCATATTCACTGCTATCTGTATATTAAATGAATAATTTATATTTAAGTCTTTTAAAACGGTATTTGCAAATCATTTGTTCGTATTTAAAATATTAAGAAAATCCTAGTTATTGATAAATTTGATTCTAAATAAATTGAAATTAAATATCTATCCATGGAAAATAAACTCCTTTCGATTATGCTCTGAGATCCTGCTATCAATATGCCGTAATAGATTTGGAAAATACATAAGTAATTAAATTTCATGCAACTTAAAAGAACTCTTTAATCAGCGGTATAGTCCTTCTTTATTTGAGATTTTCTAAAAGCAATCACGAATACTCTTTTGTTTTTATAGAGCGCATCGACTATCGCTATTAGTTTTCAGTTTAATTTCGATATTTTGTAAACATTCGCCATGCTATTTTAATGAAATAAAAACATCCACAGTACAACAGCTCGGCAAGTAATAAATGAGGGACGCAAGCTGTAAATATAACAGCTGGCAGGATAATTCTACCAAAAAGTAAAACTGGTTTTTAAGGACATTCCACCCTACGAACTAAACTGAACTAAATTATGCCTATTTGGTGACACTTCTAACATTAACTGTTTCGTAACAAGGAGAAATCAAAGCTCAAGTAATTACTGCGGTATTATCATTAATGAATTGGAATTTGAATTGATTTGATTTCTTTTATTCCTTTACATAGCGTTAGTATTGAAATAACAGTTTTTATTTTGTATAAAGTCTTCCTTATTTTGATTTAATAGCGTTCAATAAATAAGTGCATACAGCATGAGAACGTCTTCTGTGTTCGAAATTGTCTATGACGTGCTAGAAGAGTTTGAAACTGGCAGATTCGGCAGATTACTAACCAAGAACACATTTTAGTTCTTCACCATGCGTTCAATTTCACAAATTGATATCTTTATTAGGAAAACATTTTGTTGAGCATTTTTGAATGCAATGAGTAGCACATTTTTACAGATGACGCTATTTAATGCCAGCAAGTAAGTTGGAAATCGCGATCCATGTCTAACAATTTCAATAGAATACCGACCTAAAACATATTTTTGTAAATTTTTATTGATATGGAGTCAATCACTTGCATGATTGTTTTTGATTTACTTTAATCTGCGTTTCGTTTCTTTTTCAAATATTGTGCTGTATCTTTTTAAATAATTATTGTTCTAAATATACCAAACTATTATCTTTATCGCTGCATGTTATCTATCGATATAATGAGATATATGAGAAGTGAAATTCTTATCTTTGTCGTTTATAAAAATTAGCTAAAAGTAAATAGTTTAAATTTGGTATAATCAATGAATTCTCAATTCACTTTTTAATATTCTCTCACCACTAATATTTAAATCGTACGGAACCCTTAAAGTGCGAGTCCTTTTCAGATTTATCCGTAGTTTTTTTCAATTATTCATCACTACATCAAAAACCAAAAGAGCGATTATATTTCATGGTCACACATTAATATTAACAAAAGCCTATTAACTACTTAATTGAACATTGTAAAGCTGCTATTGTCATTTAAAATGACGAATTATTTCTGTTTGTTGTCACACATTTACTAATTTCATTATAGAAACTTACCGATGAGAATTTAGGTCATAGTTAATTAACAAATTCTACTGTTTTTACACTAATTATCTAAATTAACATTTGTAGTGAAAATTAATTTTCAACTAGCGTTAATTTTTAAGTTAAAATTAAGTATAAAAAGCTACAACGATGGATACTAAACCTTATTTATTGTATTTTAATGCTGGAATAGGTACTTTCATAATATAATGTTATATAAAATGGTTAACTTTTGCTGTGTTTGACTGATACCGTTTTATAAATTGTTACCGTTTCCAATGAAAATTTAATTAATGTGTATCCTTAAGGGTAAATCTGGAAGAGATTGACAGTTCACGATATTTCTAACAATGTGGAGATTATGCTTGATTTGTCTGTATATATATATATATACAAGGTCTGTCTAAACAGTATCGGGAACAATTTTTTGTAAGAGGCTGACTTTTAGTTCAGACTAAATCGGGTTTTTAGTCGGGTGACTGGGTGCAAGCTCCGCACGCCATCAAATTTTGTGTTCAATTGAGAAAATCGGGTACGGAAACGATAGCTATGATCGGTCAAATATTCTAGGATGAAGGCATGTCACGAACTGCAGTTTTTAAGTTGCACAATGATGGCCGAGAGAATGTGGATGACATGTCCCGCCCTGGACGGCCTCGATGTAAAAAACGGATGACAACGTGCAACGTGTGCGTGAAGTATTGAAGCGTTGGTTAAGTGTGCGCATGAATTGGCTTTGATAAGATGACAGTGTCACCATTGTCACTGAAAATTTGGCGATGCGGAAGATCTACGCCAAACTCGTCTAGAAGGTCCTGATGGATGACCAAAAGCAGAGACGAGTGTTTGTTTGCGAAAACCTTCTGCAACGCTTTGAAGAAGACCCAGGCTTTTTGGACAATGTAAAGACGGGAGACGAAAAGGAAAAGTTTTTTTTTAATACGACCAGGAAAAAAAGCGTCAAACTTCCGAATTGCACACTGCGGCATCGCCTCGTCCAAAAAAGGGTCGAATGAACGAATCTAAAGTAAAAGCCATAGAGGAGGTCCACTACGAATTTGTATTTGAGGGGCGGATAGTAAAAGATGCATTTTACCTAGAGGTACTAAGAAGATTGAAGAGTAGGGCTCTATACCGTGTGAAGCCAGCCATCTCCAGAAATTCAAAATTGCATCTCGACAAAACACCTGCTCCAAGGTGACCGACAACCTAACGCAAAGACGGCGTCGCGGTTATTTTTCAACCCTCTTACACTCCCCATTTGGCGCCAACAGACATTTGTCTATTCCTCTCTCAAAATATATCACCATGAGACTGTAAGTGCCGTCAAAGGACTTTTCGGAATTTGCCTACCAGGAAGCCTTCGAGTCGTGGAAAAGCCGTCGAACATTAAGGGAGAATATTAAACTTTTGCAGCAACATCTGAATAACTCTGTTTTTTTAAAACTTTTCCCGATACTTTTTATACAAACTCCGCATGTCAGTAGCACATGACTATACACTAGTTCGTCGCTATTTGTGATTATTTTTTATAATTAAAAATAAAAGATGCTTTCACTAATAAGGCATAATTTTGCAAAGAATAATCCGTCCTTAAATTAAATTTGTCTAGGGTAAGTTCTATTTGTAATTTATAAATTAGCGCAGTCAAAAACGTATTCAAACACGATGTAAATATAATCCAGAAACAATTATCTTAACGCTTCATTTTATGGATATTACTTGGTGCATTACATATCCTTTAAGGAGAGTTAGACCAGGAGATGGACTCAAGATTTGATCGCTATAAAAAATGCCCAATACGTACATACGAATGGCAAACGTAATTCGTAAAACTTCTTTGTCAATTTCCCTTTAACCAAAGTACTCACGGATCAACGCGAAATAAATTTGTTAAGGTCAGGGTGTTTTCACTATGTTCTTCAAGAATATCTGGTAAAGATATAGGGTAACAAAAACAAGGAGTATCATGAACCAAACGTGATGCTAGGAAAAGCTTTCGACCAGGTTTCCACTGTACTTTATAACAGTACATGGAGTTATAAAAGTCTGTGCCAATCGTCGATGAGATCTTTATTCACCAGTATACATTGATAAAATAAAACTGGAAGCAATGGAAAAAATAAATAACGATGAAATAAGAATAGGAATTAAATCAGAAAGTTAATTAAATTATTTACAAAATTGTAAAACGTCTCCTTGATTAAAGTTTTATATAAAATTTATTCACTACAAGTTAAATCTTGATTTATAAAAAAATCTTTAAGAAGTATAATATGAAGACTACTGAGTCCAAGAGTCTTACTCAACTAATGCGACATTGATCATTTCAAAGGTACTATATAAAGCTTTCATTCACAATTAATTTCCGCATAATTAAAAACCAATTGATAAAACTTTAGCGCTGCATAATCGATGGTTTAATTTGTCGTTAAGCCGTTCCCAACAAAAATAATTTTTCGAATAAGTTCACCTTTTCAATTTTCCTTGGATTAACTTCTTTATGTTTTGGAGTAAGTTTTAGTCATGTTTCTGGTATCTATGTGTACGTACATACATCAATAATAAAAGCTATGCATTTTTGATGAGGTTTAGTGAGTTTCATCCGGAGAAAAACAACATTCCTTACTAATCCAAATATATTTTTGAAACGACCCCGTTCGTCTTACAAAATAAATATTTTAGAAAAGGGAAACCGGGAAATGGAAAAATTTTGTGTCCTGTTGACTATTATGGATGATGCTCGAAGTTGTAAGGCGTCGTCACGTAGTATATGAAACACAGAAGTATTTTATTGCTTTAATATACTAAACGCGAGCACATTCAAGCAACAACTCCTTGAATACATTACCCGCTCTTTTTTCATGAATTTCAAACATACAGGTTGTCCCAAATTACTCTATTTACAATGCAAACAAGTTGCTTATCGGTAAAAACAAGAAACAATCTTTATTGTGTACGAAAACCTTAAAATTCAATAACACATTAAATGTTAATTTGGCCAGGCAAAAATGAAATGTTATTTAGTATCATTTCATCGACAAATATCATAATCAACAACAAATTAACGAATTGTACTGTTACATGATCTTCTCTTCGGTACTATAAATTGTTAGTGAGTAAGTAACTGATAAGGATATTGGATGTGGTAATTTGCCAATGCCTATTGCACTGCTAATGCTAATATGTCAAGGTGCGGTTTCCACCGAATCTGCTAGCGTGGTTTACCCTTAACATCCAATACCATCGATGATGTGTCGCTTCCATGAATGTCTCGAATATCATCCATGTCTTGTAGTCTTGACTCATATAAAGTGAAATCGTATTTGTTATATTTTTTTACACGTACTAAATGATACTTCACTACATTTTAATAATTTATATATATATATATTGTAATATGTTTTTATGTCATTCAGTTGAATTAATCTTTAATTAAAAGTACATTGGTCTCATAATACAAAGGGGTTAATTGTCACAGTTGCTCGGTACATCCTATTAACTATAATGTTTAATTTAATTTGACTTATTGCTTATTTTTTTGCGATTTGATAATAAAAAAATTCTTTTTTTAAAATTGTTTTATGATGTTTTCAACTTCCGGTTGCGACTATAAGATCAATTTTTAAAGCGGAATAGGCTGTTAGGGATTTTTGTTTTTGGCCAATAAATAAGCATCATTTTTGTCAAAATTTTTCTCTCTTAATGCCTTATTTATTCTTGAAATTCCTTCAAAGAGTGTTGACCCAAATGATTTAATACTCACTAACAGAACCGTAGTAAAATAAAGAAATTCGGTTCTGTCAGAAAATTTGGATTAAATTTACAATGTTGCCGCAAATCCAACCATTTTCAGCTTCCCTTCTTGAACTGACGTTTGTGTTGGTGTCGCCCTTTTCTTTTTCGAACTTGGCTGGCACACTGGCGTATGTTTAGATACTAATTGGAAGGCTAAAAGAATCCTAAATGAACTGGAATGACCACATACGTGTTTATTAGCAGCGTTGTTTGTATAAAAAAATCACATATTTTCTTTTTAACAATATTATTCTCCTAAATATAACAAATTGGTCACTGTTTCCATAAATTGCAATAGAAATTTTTGTATTGGGATTGTTGTTTAACATTATTATTAATACATAAATTATTACGAGAAATTTGTTTTTACGTAATCTGAGTCGACCAGAGCAGTGTGATCTAGCGGTCTAGATCATAAAAATTATGGACACCGGTTCGATTCTGGGTCTGCCCGCCCTGGTCCAAGCCTCTTTTTCGATTCCTTATATCATTATAATAATATTTAACTTCTCTTCTGTCTTCGTTCTGTTCATCTCATATTCCTCTCTCCAATTCCTACCACCCACCAAGTCCCACGATTCCTAAAAGGAGACTGAAAAGGGCATTCCTCTCTATTCACCGGCTTTGTACTACTATGTATATATTATACTATTCCCGCCCACCATCAAAAGTAATTGGGAATAAAATACGCAAAAACTTCTTACCCTTTTCGAAAAAGCTTCTTCGCAATAGCAGTTTGATCAATCAATATGTTATTATTATTCAAAAAGAAGGAATTAAAATCCTTATTCGTCTAAATATTAAGATCAAAGATGTCACATTTGGAACGCGTCCTACCAAGTAGACACAACGAACCGAAAGCCATATCCCACGACCGGTTTCGACCTATCGGGTCTCATCAGGTGGGTGCTGTCAGAAAGGCCTTTACAGGCTATATTATAAATATAACTATAAATATAAATATGGAATCAACAGAAACAACTACTCCGAGGGCTAATACATCGGAATCAACAGTTTAATTCAATGCCGGTAGGGGTATTAGTCCTCGCAGTAGTTGTTTCTGTTGATTCCATATTTATATTTTTGTTATTATTAGTTTAGTATTTAATTTCCTTAACGATATTGTAAAATACACCTATGAAAACAAAAAACTTTGAGTTGTAAAATGACCTAATTAATTTTAATTGCGGGTTATGATATAAGAAGGAACAATGTGTAAGTAAGAATCTGTCTGAAATAATTAGACGAGTAGCATGTTCCTACTATAAGATAAGTAATGAAAATATTTCTTTATTAATTGTCTATTTTTTACTGTTTAATTATTATACAACGTTAGTTTGAAATATAAGAAATATGAAATACATAATCGAAGTTATTCCTCCGATAAATAAAACGTAACAAACTTATTTCCTGGTGTTAATTTCTTATAATGTTACATAGGCATTGTAATCAAAGAAGCCACTAGGCCTCTGGGACTGATAAATTTTTAGTTAAAGACTAAAAGCTGTCAGGAGAAAACCTTATCGAGTTTTCGCTGAGGATTAGAGTTTCTCAAACATTTCAACCTGTTTCGGTTAGGTAACAAAAGCAAAATTGAATGTTCCTATAGGTTCGGATAAGTAATTAATTATTTATATTTATAGGTCGTTAAAGTGTTCGTTCTATTTGTTGTTTAAATCTCACCGTTTTAAGGTACAATTCTGATGTCTATCTTAGTTAACAAATTTCTTTTTTGAACTTCTTCCCGCACCTGATTAATACCAAATGTACATTTTGTAAATAGTGTTAATAGACATTACAAGCAAATCAATTGTGCATTCATCAAAAATTTAATACTTGCAACCATTTAATTAGGTTTGTCAGGACGTTTCATGTGCTACCACCGCACCCTTAAGTTTACTTGAGATTTATCGAGTGCATGAAACAGATACTTTAAAACTAATCTGTTAATGTCTGTATTTAGAGATGCCGCAACAACTGTTACTGGTCATGTGACGGTATACACAAGTTCTTAAGAACTCATCTTCTGATGAAGCCACAAAGTAACGAAACGATTGTTGAGATTTGCGATGTACTTTTTTCTTTAATTTTTTCTTCCTCCATTTTGTTGCAAAAACATTGGTCACATTAGTAAAATGGTCGTTTGGGTGTTACGTAACGTTTAAGGAAGGGAGAAAAGGCAAACCGTCATCGTTAGGTATACGGGGAGGTGTCAAAAACCTTCAAAAGCTGCTTTACGTAATACTAGAACAACCCCGTAGCCGAAATAACGTTTTAGAATAGTAATGAGAATTCCGGAATCTGTCTTGTTTCCCCCTGAAAGGTTATTTACGTGTATAGATGTATATGTTGAGTTTATATTAACGTTAATTGATCTCGTAATCAGACCGAAATTCATTTAATGTAAATTAGAACAGCAGTGCTTTAGCCTACCGACCTGAACCTAATTCCTAATTTAGCTTACAAACATGGACGGAACAGAATTGTTAGTTTCCAGAGAACATTACTTATGAATAATTAATGAGAATACATCATTGGCCAAAGGTTAGAAACGTCGTGAAAAGCGACATTCCCGATTTACATATGTCCCACAAAGGAAAAGTAGAATTTGTAGTCATTGTTTCGTTTTGTTACCGATCTGCATTTACAAATGGATGTATGCGAATTTATTCTTTGAAGGTTGGAAATACATCGTGTAAAGTATTGTAAAAGTGCAGATATCTTTTAAGAGGAACGAATATACGATTATACAAAACTACAGCGCCTCCAAAGTGCATACATTACAATGAACACCTACAAAGGGATATTCTATACATAATTAAACTATTGATACCATGCAGTCTTAGATACATATAAAACATCCAACACCGGAAATGACGGTTGGACTTCAATATTTGATATAGATTATATTATCGGGATCAATAACCTTATATCTTAAATTGTTCGTGTCATCGACGTTGTCGTGTTAATATATATAATTAAAATGATGAGTAAAAACTACTTGAAAGATTTTGATCGAATCTTTTTATTTTTATTCTTTAGACGCTTGGTCATTACCTCAAATACATTTATCACGATATTCCTACTTAACATAAAGTTATCAATTACTGTTGAAATTTTCATACACTTAGACGAAAAAGATAGCCTTTCTGGCAACAAGCGACGTGGTGCGCATGCTCGGAAGAATGAGCTGCTTTATCTTGCACGGTTAACTGTACGATGCGTCGGTCGCGTCGCGAACAACGTGATCGAAGATGAACACGAGGAAGTTTCATTATCGCCTTAAGCATTTAGTTCTAAAAATATCAAATCCACAATCATTTCAGACAAATAGGAATAAAAATTAACCGTGTGTTTTTATTTTGTCAAACTATAAGTGTCACAGATACATTAAATATTTTTTCTAGAATATCCTTGTAAAATGTATCTTAGATCATAGATTAAGAAGTTTTGAAATACGCGACGATGCCTAAGACGAAATTTGTAAGACCTCCCCTTTGTATGATATTCTATTCAATTTATCAATAAATGTATTGGAAGTAAAAATTTCTTTAATTTTTTTTGTGTTAAACTTTAGGTCCATAAAATAAGTAGTTGCCAAAAAATTAACTGTATCATAAAGGCAGAAGGACGGACAACAAAATATCACTATAATTCCTTTTTACATTTTTGGTAGGTACGGAACTATAAAGAATAGAAACATCAATAAATAATTAACTTAATCTTTGAACTTATTCAAATCAATTGAAATTCTAAAAGAACAATTTTATTATTTTTGTGTAACTACCTTTTACTATTGAATTGTCATTATGGATCTCCACAAGGTTTTAAATTGACTTACGTAAATTTTCCAAGAAGTTTTATGAAATTGACTGCTACATCTGTAAATGAAAACCATTGAAAGACAATAATTTATTTGTTTATTTGAATATATTGTAGGATGATGTACACTACCATCATCCTATAATCTCTATAATTGTTAGGTTAATTTAAAGGATATTATTTGATTTTAAAATTAGCTGTTGCGTTTGCATTTGTTCAGTGAAGCGATAAAACAATTTTTAATAATTCCAATTGTTTCTGTGGTAGGTTCATTATGAAACATTTTGAATAATATTAAATTGTTTAAAATTAAACCAGAAACGTTTTCACAAAATTTATTAATAATCTCTTACACGTGTTACAACTTTTCGGCCATTCTCAAAGAGAACTACAAGAGTACTAAATTTATTTACCTTTAAAAAAAACTTTTGTGTTTCATTCCCAGCAGCTACTCGTGCTGGTGGGCGGGTAGTCCCTTCGACCTACACTGTAGTGCAAAGCCGGAGGGTAGGACGTAAGGCCCTCTTCAGCTTCCTTTCAAGAATCGTGGGAATGGGTTAATGGTGTGATTAGGGAGAGAGAAATGAGACGGACGAAATGAAGACAGAAGAGAAGTGAAAGATTATTTGTGGTAAAAGCCCAAGCAAGGAAACCACAGAAAACTTGCATGTGTAAATGTAAACAAACCTATTTATAGATTTATCTGACTTATTAACCTTATTATCTAACTTACTAATTTATAAGGATATTTTCAAGAAATTTGGTGTTTATAGGATTAAATGTAATGATTGTGATAGTATATATATAGGAAAAATTGGGCGAAATCTGGACATTAGGTATCATGAACATGTAAAATCCATTCGAAATAATAAAAAATATACGGGCTTATCTCAACATTGCATAGATAAAGAACACAGCATTTGTAAAAATAATGTATTAATTCTCCATTTACTTAATAATAGCAAAAAACTTAATTTCATGGAAAAATTAAAAGTTCAGAAATCTCTATTTTCAACAAAATACATCACATTAAATGATCAAACCGAAGGGTACAACAACCCCTTATTTTGAGCACGTACCAATTGCCGGGCTTTCTAAGTAGGCATGCAATAAATACTTTAACCATCTGTAAATAAATTTAGTACTCTTGTAATTCTCTTTGAGAATGGCCGAAAGGATGAAACATGTGTAAGAGTTTGTTAGTAAATTTTGTGAAAACGTTTCTGGTTTAATTTTAAACAATTTAATATTAATAAAACAATTGTTAGATATATTTTTTCAAATGCTCTTCGTAGGACGTTAGTTTCCTGTTTTCGAATTTCGAATGGTTTAATTTAGTTACACGATTATAATTAAATGAATACATACATTTACTGGTAATGGCTTCTCAAGCAATTAAATTGTATTTATTGCTCATCTGGTGTATAGAATATCCCTCTTCGTTAGTTATTCCAGATTGATGCAGTGTATTATTGATGCATAAGCCTGAAAATTATAAACGGTTTTGAATAGACGGTACGTTCAATTATTCTGTTGAAGTACATAATAAGTACGAACACATATGGAAAATAACTTTATTAGACGAGGCATTAATACGCTCACGTTGATTAATACAACCTTCATTTAAACCATAATATCTGGTAAATTCGTAACTAACACAGAAAACGTTTTATAAACAAAACATGTTACAACAATACAAGGATATTTTAATAAACATTGTATTGTATGAATTTGAAATGGTTGATGTTGGTTTACTTAATCCAATGTTGCTCTAAGTATAAGTGAAGTATAAAAAAAGGGGGCATATATGCAACTTCCTTGTAAGTTAGAATTAAATAAAGAACATCAGATGTGGTTAATATCAGATTGCAAAATTCAATGTTGGTGAAATTATTTATAACCTGGAATACACACTTTTAATAAAAAATAGAGAAAAGGAGACTGTGGAAAATTAACAAATAAATAAAACAGGAGACTCGCTCCAATTACCACTAACACAATCTTACTGAAAGGACACGTGTTTCGCCCACTTTAAACCTGAAAAGCCTTTTAGGGAATACAAAAGATAAATTAGAAAACAACAATAAGTTCGGAATTTATGAAATTAACTGTGAAGGCTGTGAACTTAAATATGTTGGACAAACGAAACGGGCTATTTTAACGAGATATAAAGAACATATCGCCCACTGTAGATTAAACAGATTTGATAAGTCATGTGTTGCCCAGCATATTTTTTAAACCAATCACCCTATAGGGCCCTAAATGTTAGTCAAATAAGTCTCTTGGAAATCTGAACTTGACGCTTGGGAAAATTTATACATTCAAAAGAACAAATATAATCTTATGAATTCAGATTTTGGTTCAATCCCTAATTCTTTTTTGTTTCAAGTATTGCAATAGGTTTAATTGATTATAGTATTAAACTTTTTTACCTCCATTTTCCTTACAGTTTTCGAATTGTGAAGCATGCGTAGTGAATATTGGCCTATTAATCCTCATCAACTGCGGTTATTGAACACGTTCGTTAATTGTTTTTCCTTTTCCCCCCGGATTATGCATGTTATCGTGAAGCATGTGTTAATTACATAATATTGGCATATAAACGCCTTCTGGATGTATTAACGGTTATTGAACACACTCATTTTCTATAAATCCATTTCCTTACTTGTTTGTCAAAACATACATCTGTAAAGTTGCTTTTCATAGGCCAACAATTTTTTTACAAATGGCATTGAACGTATTCAAATATCCCTCCCAACCCTTCTTCTACTTTCCACTATCTTTTCTTTTCGGTCTTCAACCGCCGCCCCTATAAATAGGTGAAAATTTAAATTTTAGAACCACCGAGCGGCTTGGTGTAGTGCTCTAGATCATTGTTTAGCATTCGGGAGGTCACCGCTTCGAACCCGCTTCCGGCCGCTCTGGTCCAAATTTTCTGTGGTTTCCTTGGATTATTTAGGAAAATGCTGGGGCACTAATATTCCACAGATATTCTTTCACTTCTCTTCTGTCTTCATTTCGTCCGTCTCATCCAAACCACACCACCTATCCATTCCCACGATTCCTGCAAGGAGTCTAAAGAGGGTCTTATGCCCTACCCTCCGGCTTTGCACTACAGTGTAGGTTGGAGGGACTGCCCGCCCACCAGCACGAGTAGCTGGTGGGAATGAAACACAAAAAAGGTTTAAGTTTTTAATTTAAGAACAAGTCTCGCATTGATAATGCCCACGTTTGAAGTGGGCGAAACACGTGTCTGCGCAGTAAAATTGTGTTAGTGGTAATTGGGGTGAGTCTTCTGTTTTATTTATTGACACTTTTAATGTCTTGCAATATTATATGTGCGATCAATGTAGAAGATTGTACATTTACAATCACAAAGAAGATAGAAGTAATCGATAACCGAATCAAGTAATTGGTTTTGTTTAATTTACAAGTATTTGGTACAATTAATAAACCACTTGCGAACATTATTGTGCTTTTCCTCTTGAAGTATTCTCATTCAATGAAACTGAAACATTCAAACGTTTTATCGATGATTTTCATTTGTTTTCCATCAAATATTAACGAATATTAATTTTCATTTACAGTTTCAAATTTGTTACATCACATTATTTTGATTTATTTTTTAAAAGTACCATTACCCCGTTTCTAGTTTATTATTTCATATAAATATTTTATTTCAATGGGGTTCATCAATTTTGTAAAGTTCAAGCATACAATTCAAAATATATATTAAAATAATGGTATTTATATCAAATTTACATTTACATTTACAATATAATTTCGGATAAAGCGAAAAAAGAATCATTTAATAATGAACTTCATAATCACCATAATGGTCGTTAAATAAAAGTTATTGAAAAGCGTAAACCTTTTTAAATTTTAAACTAATTGTAGTAATGCCACTGGTTCATAAAATGCGGCACTTAGGTATCTATTAAGCCTTACCAGTTGAAAATACATAAAACTCTTTCTCGACTAATTGTGTTGAAACAAGGAAATATATGAGCCGTGAAGTTAAACTGCATCCGCGCTGTATCTCTTCACTTATCCTAATTGAAATGAGCTTATGTTGCAGTTTATTACATATATAAAGAAATATAAACGTGCTAAAACGTTAATAACTGTCGGAATAAGCTCATTACCGGAAGAAAAATCCATTAACTAGAGTAAATATTGTAGACTGTAGATTGCATATCACTTTTTTAAAATCCAAACAAAGGAAAAACGGAAGGTGATACTGGTAAAATTAAAGTGTTATAAAACTAATTGAAACAAGTAGTGTGAATTTTATCTGATTAATGAAGAATATCGAAGCTAAAATACTTGGATCGCTGTTTCAAACCTAATGTTCTTTAATAATTTGTTTTACGCACCTGTTACGTAAATCTATGTCAATGACATGTAGATTCCTTGTTAAGGCCCTTCTCAAACATTTGAAAGAACTCATTTAGCAATAAGTATCACTAGGCGACGACATACTGACCATGACTTGATATTATAACGAGAATTTATATGTTTAAAATTGCGATCTACGTCTGGTAGTTTTGTGAATAGAGTGTACGATTCTTCCAAGTTAAAAATTATAAATTGTTAAACAATTAAATCTATAATACTGATTTAATGAATAAATGTAGACAGCGCAGTGGACCCCATCTGTACATATCTGTTACTTATTTATTGTAATAAGGATATCGACTTGCTAAACTAAACCACGACGTACCTAACTAACTATACGTGGTAGGTGCCTAACCAAACAGAATAAAAATTAAAATGGTATTGGGTAGTATTCTGTTGAAACTGCCAGACGTGTGTCGCGATTTCGAACGATTTGTTTCTCATCTGTACCCGTAGACAGCCCGACAGAACAACACAACACAACGTAGGGGGTAGTGACTACCGACTAAAACCCCTCCTCGAGAAGAAGGTTATGCATTCCTGAGATAATTGGGAATAGGAAATGGATTGTGGTAGGGAAGAGGGGGAACAGAACAACATTTTTTTAAATTTATTCTCGAGGAGGGGAAATCTTCAAAACACACCCCCCGAAGAGAGGGGTGGTGTCGGATTTGTTAAGGCGCCTACCGACTAAAACCCCTCCTCGAGAAGGGAGATCAACCCTGTAATGGTTGAGAATGGGATATGGATTTGTTGTGGTTGGGAGGGATGGGGATTTTGGGGAGAAGGGAAACGGTGGTCCACCTCAGAGCAGTTGGGCGGACACTCGCTAAAAAAGCTTAACTAGAGTTGAGTGAAGTGTGGCAACTCAGAGTAGAAGGTGACAAGGCCTTCTAAAACGGTCGTTCTGTTTAGGAGCGATATCGAAAAGTGCCGGATTTGAGTGACCCGACAATGAGGGCCGGAGATTTACCACGAATTTGGTTGCAGTTTCGGGGAGCGAACGTAAGCCGGTTTCCTTCAGGATTTGAGAGTTTCTGACAAACCAGGGGTACAGGAGTGCGGAGCGAAGGATCCGCATGTAGGTGCCTTGGAGGGTTTTAAGACGGTGGGAATGGCAGCCCCATATAGGAATGGCGTAGGAGCAGATGCTCCTGATAATTGCGTTGAACGGACGGATTTTGATTTGTTAGGAAATTGAACTGTTGTGGAAGAAGGGCTTGAGAGAAGTAAAGGCGTCCAGGGCCTTGGCCTGGGTGGTTTGTATTTGTTGTCGCCAAGTGAGCTTTCTATCGAAAACGACGCCAAGATAAGTTACGGAATTGCTCCATTTGATTGGGTGGTTATTTACGGAGATGGAAGGAGGGGTTCGGTTCCTACGGGAGAAGAAAATTGCTTCCGATTTGGCTTCGTTAATAGAGAGTTTCCATCTACGGTGCCAGTTTAGGTGCAGGAGTAGAAACGTGTTGATTCTAGCGGTGCAATGGACAATGGTTTTGCTAGAATTTATAAGGGCGATGTCGTCGGTGTAAAGAGCAGTGACAATCGAGGGGTGAAATGGCATGTCTGCGCAGAATAAATTGAACAGAAGGGCGATAATTTGGAGCCTTGGGGGACACCGGCCGCAACGGGTTTGCTGGATGAACAAAACAACAACCAACCTACTCGCTGCCTTTAAACAGCGTTCCATGAATAAATACGGACAGCGTAGTGAACACCATCTGTATATATTTGCTACATGTTATTGTATTCAATAATACTCAACAAAGTATTGTTTCTAATAAGGATATCGACTTATTGGAACGCAATTAAAGTAAATGTTTCAATGACACATTTATGAAATACTACACTACAGTTGTTTCGGTCGAAGAGACAGACGGTTACTTACAAATATAGCTGACAGTAGTGCGATAAGCTCGAAACATTCGTCGCATGTTAAAATTTTACCCTCAACGGTCCAGAAGAAATTCCTATAACTTTAAAGATTGCCACATTTCTACGTTAATTAGGTAAACAGTATCTTTTGTGTTACAGTGTTGTAATGAAGATAATGTTTTACTTTTAATGGAATTTTTTTGAACATAACTACTAATGTTTATGACTGGTAGGCCAAAACAATATTACCCTAAGAAGGTACACCCAAATATGTATGTAAGGCATTGGTAAACAATGTAAATAGAAAAGAAAGAATATTTTACAACGGATAAGGAATTTCAATTCAACAATATGCCTTGTAAACAGAATATTAATTAATAGAAACTTATCTTCATGAAGAAAATTTAATAATAATCATAATTGAAGCATATTTCAATAATATTTCGCAATTTGGACAGCTTCTTAAAATATTCTTGGTATTTTCATTTCCCTCGTTATATTTCAGCGTGGTTGCTTAATAAGGAGTTTTAATATCTTTATTACGCTAGGTTGCTGATAATGAAAAAGTTCCAATGAAATATTCATCAGGATTATATATTGGTGCCATGTTCCAGTAATCCGTACGGTTTAGGGTAAATTTGTTCCCGCACGAATGATTAAGGTAGGTCAAGCGGTTTACATCGTAACACCAAAACGTTGTAAATCTAACAAGCGTAATTATACGATGTTAAAACGGCACACGCAATTAATTTACTCTTTGATTACCTTAAAAATGCTAATTACATTAAAATTAGTCGTTTTATACTTTACCGCAAACCATATTAGCAAAAATAGAATCCATTCTTGTAGTTTGTCAATATTTTAATTTATTTCTATTTATTGTCAATCAATTGTTTGTAATGTCAATAGTAACCATTTGAAATAACATATTAAATAAATGTAGCAAATAAAACAAAAGTTAGAATGTTTCAACAATTTATTATTGATCATTATCAAGAACAAACAAATGTTAATGACCACATTGTCGAAACATTCTGTGTTTTGTTTTATTTACTACATTTATTCTGATAAAATATTAAAAAGTAGATACCAATTTTGCAAAATATTGAAACTCTTCATACTGAACGTAAGTAAAGCTATACATATGGTAAAATATAATAATTATTGAAAATTTGCTGTTTTCTTTTAAATTAAACTAGAAACACCTTTACAATAGATTTGTAGTTATTTAAAAATTGAATTAGAATTAAATATAAACAAAAAATAATTTGAAAATTATATAAGGAAATAACAAGTTAAAGAATTATATATTTTTTAAGAATTCTTGAAAACAGGGCGAAAAGAACACGAATATTACTCAAATTTTAAATTAAAAAAAAATAGGAATTTATATGAACAGTGATTAGACAATAACCATACTGTAATAATCGAGATACTGCGGTGTCTGGCCACTTGGTGAAACATTTTCAAAATAAATAGGAAGGTTAAGAAAACACTCGGTAGTTTCACAATATTTATTCAAATTGAGTCGTTTCGAATAAAATTACACCATTGTCATACATTGGTAAACTACCGAGTGTTTTCTTTACCTTACTATTTATATTAATAACCATATTACTACTGAAAATTGTGTTATTGTAAATAATAGAGAAAAAAACTTAATTTATTAGAAATTCAAGGGTTTCGTTACTTTCACCCCATATTATAACGTTCAATGACCAAACTGAAGGGCACAATAGGCTGTTACTTCGTATTCTTGCAAATGTTGTTAAAAATTCCAATGAAGTTGTTGATATTTCTTATAACTAACCGAATACATGCTTGTAATTTATTCTGTTTGAAAATGAACAAAAGGTCAAAACAGACGTCAGTTTACCTAATAAATATTTTGTGAAGACGTTTCTAGTTTAACATGATTAAAAAATAATTAAAATGTTAGTGAACCTACTGCAGAATCTATTGGAGGATATTTATTAACAAATGATTGAACGATTCCAACAAGTAGCAAGTTCTACCATAACATATATGGCTGTAACTAATAGAGATATTTTATAAACTCTATTATCATTCACATGTGTTGATATGTCGGAAAGTTCCAAGTAAACTTTACTAACTGGGCTACAGGGACAATTACAGTGTAGGGAGAGAGAACAAAATCGGAAAATTATTGTTCGTTATTCTCGAGGGTGTTTTAAAGAGAACGCATCGCGGGCACAAAGGTACACTTAAGGAAAAAAGAAATCCTAGTAAAACCAAATTTGACAAACTTTTTTGAACCACGCAGAATATAAATGTTACATGTAAACAGTAGAAACCCCTTAGAAAAATTATAGGTTGTTCCCAATTTATAATAAAGACATTTAAAAGGGAACTGGTTTATATAGCTAGTACCTCTAATAAAAATTCTTTTGAGTTTAAACGAATTTAAAGGTTTGGCCAGTGGCGAAGTAGATCAGGAAATTGTTTGCATATTCGTATTAACAAAGCGGACGGCATCTTGTAAATCTCTTCTATAAAATACTTATAATATTATGTTTTAAATATTTCATTTGAATTAACTTCTTCGTAATTAAAAAATTTAAGCAGAAAATTATACCATTTTATAGACAGTATATCGGACATCTACTGTGTGTTACCGCTACTTGCAATATTTCATGTTTGACAAGGCCTTACGAAGATATCTACTTCGATCGATAAAACATAAACTTTTAAACTTTTTTGTGTTTCATTCCCACCAACTCGTGCCAGTGGGCGGGCAGTCTCTCCAACCATCACTGTAGTACAAAGCCAAAGGGTAGAGCGGAAGGCCCTCTTCAGACTCCTTTCAGGAATCGTGGGAATGGGTGGGTGCTGTGGTTAGGGAGAGAAAGATTAGAAGGACGAGATGAAGTCAGAAAAAAAACCAATGCTTTATTAACACACGAAATTCCTTTTTATCCATTTTTTCAATGTAACCAAAGTTCCTTCACTCAGATGCTAATAGTGCAACAGCTGTCAAATTTATTAACGCGTCTTTTGAAGGTTAGGACTAATTAAAAATCATATGGATTTGATACTAGTAGCGCCATCTATGGGCCAGCCTAAGAACGTTTCAGCCCGCCTGTTATACTTCAGTATTAATGTGTACGAAGATTTCTTCTCAGTTCCTTACACATACGTACCCACTTCTCTGAACGTAATGGCCACGCTTAGAAATGTATGCGCAGTAGGTAATTCCCCAACCAACAGATATAAATCCTTTGTAATTATACTATAATTCCAGGAACTCCTTCTAAATCTTCGTTCCTGAATAAATCCACTTAATTCCGCAATGTAAAAACAAATCCCTTGAATTCCAACAGGATGTACATTACAAATCGTCTGAGGTTTACCTTTCGGTGACTTATGACGAGAAAATTGACACAGACTCAGTAAACCGTAAATTTGGTTGATTGACTAAAGTCCTTGGTGTGAACGCTATATAGTTTATTCTGAAGGGTGTCAAGGGAGTTCATTGCCACCTATTTTCCTGGACCTACGATACCCTCCTAATTACATTTTCCTCTCATTGTTCTTTGGTCAACCCCAATTTCGGTGTAATCTAGTTTCTTTTTAAACCAAACGAATTCAACAGAAATCTGCTTGAATCTTAATATTAGGATCAAATTATTCGAAGGCCTTGTCAAACATATGAAATACAACAATTAACAGTAACAATTAATATATGGTGATATGATATTTTATCAACATCAATTTAAGGAACAACTTCAGTTTTCGAGACTGTTTATAGCGTGCTGATGAGACATAATAAGTTGAAAATCGCGATCCACATCTAATAAAGGTGTGGTGGGTCTTATGATATGGAAAATTAAATAATACTAATTGTTTGTTCAAAGTAAGGAAGTTAATCATTATTAGTACCCAATCAAATGTTGGAATGTAGAAGACGATGTAACATGAAGATTTAGTGGGAAAAAAGAAAAGTTGGAAGGAAGGCTTGAATACCTTCAATACATTAGAAAGGTTTGAAAGCCAATATTTTCGGCAAAAACTGATTTTAACTAATGCCTGCTTCGACAAGCAAGTAAAGGAAATTGATCTAAAGGTGGCGTATTTGTGCATTCGATAACCGTTACTATAAGAGGTTAGAAATTCATTGGGGAAAATTATATAATTAAAGCATCATTCATAAAGCACCTACCCTACCAAAGAAAAGATGGAAAAAGCAGGTAGCGTAAGTATTCAATAACCGAAGTTATTTTAACCTAAGAAGATAGAAAGGCCAAAAAGCCCACAGTGAACTACGCATGCATTACAAAACAACACTTGCTAGTGGAAATTAAGAAAATAGCTTAAGATTAATAACTTAATTAAGAACATAATTATTAACTGAGCCTTTTGTAAAAATTGGAACAAGATGGAGTTAGGGATGGATCTCAAATCTGAATGCATTAGATGATTTTTGTATTTGTGAATATGTAAAATTTCGTATGTGTAAGTTTCCAATTTGCAAGAGACTTCTTTAATTACTTTAACCATTTAACACTTATAGGGTGGTTACTTTTAAAAATGTGCTAGGCTACACTTGACTTTTGAAAACTATTTAATCTGAAGTGAGCAACACGTTCTTTTTATCTTGTTAAAATAGCGTGTTTTGTTTGTCTAACATATTTGAAATGACAACCTTCGAAATTTGTTTCATAAATTTCGGATTTCTTTTCATTTTTTAATTTGTCCCTTGTGTTTCCTAAAAGATATTTAAGGATATTATTTGTTCTGAATATTCTAGTTAAATTAAATTCTTTAAAAATTTTATTAAGAACTGATGCTATGGGATAAAATGATACGTAATTTGTACAAAATATTTGTTTGGTTTACGATGAAGTGGACAGGGCTGTGGAATTTCTAATATAGGCCTTAAATGGTAATTTTTGTAATATTTTATTAACAATGTCAGAAGGGAAACCGTTGCAACAACATTTTTTAAAAAGGATAAGTAATAATATTCTATAAATTTCTGACCAAGAACTAGATATTTGTTCTTTATTTAACGAATTTATTCTTGTTTTAAAAAATACACATACTTTGAGGGAAACTGAAATTACATTAAATGAAATTGTATGTTCCGGTATAATTGTTCCCAATCTAAAATCACGAACCAAGACCAACCAATGACCAAAAATCTCAATGTTATACAGGGTCGATGCGTCTGTATACGATTTATCATTGTATTCAACAAACTTCATATACCTAATTGTACCTGTAGCTTTACTACAACAGATATGGTAATTTAGAGAAAACTTATTTTCATTTGTGCAAGTAAGTGTAATTACAAGTTCAGAATTTTAGCAAATAATGTACGCTCGGAACATAATAAAGTTGGCAAAATTAGTAATATAAACTCTCCTGTTAGCTACACCATTTTCCAAATAGGTACATAATATAGTAGCGGAAAGTGTCATCAAGGAAACTGTTTATTAAGTTACCACTTAACTCGAGATTACCGTGTGCCATTATCCCTGGTCATACCATACCTAATTTACATGTACTACCGCCATCCAGAATTCTAGTTGGAAAGCAGAACCACGTACCACGAATACCAAATACCACTTTAACACAAAAGACAAGGCGTCTTGTCAACTTGGAAATCCTTTAATACTTTAAAAATTGAACTGAATATCACACAATGTCTTTTTCAAATGTTTGAGCAATGTAATATGTTTTAGGACGAGAATTTTGTCTTTCTTATAAAATATGCGAGAGAGAGCGTTTAGAATAAACGCGTGACAAGGCTGCAATTGAAGGGAAAGGAACTTATCAAATGGAACGATTATCATATATTTCAAATGCAGATGTTCCAGAACGAATAAGGAGTAGAATATAATGATTATAGCGGAATTTATTGGGTAATAAAATTAATTCCATCATTTTCTTTTATTTTTTAAACGTAAGCTATGTTTCGCGATCGCACACCTCATTAAAATTTTACACTAAATATTAATAACGTACAAATTAATGTAAGGTAAACATATTAAAATTTTTGTAAAATGGAAATCTTAGAGGGTTACTCTAGTCAGAAGAATACTTCTTACTAGAAAACGAAGGTTTGAAAAATGGCTTTGACAGGTAGGAAGCTTTTGAAGCTCAATAAGTTTTTCAAGAAAAGCTGGGAAATGATAACAGAATCTAAATATTTTTCCTAAGCAAGTAAAATGTTGGCTGCTATTTATATTTTGAGTCCAATAATGAAAAGACTGTAATTTATTATAGAAAATGACTATATTGTTTTTCGAATTATTTTTCGTTACG
This sequence comes from Agrilus biguttatus, assembly GCA_963921985.1. NCBI lineage: Eukaryota > Metazoa > Arthropoda > Insecta > Coleoptera > Buprestidae > Agrilus > Agrilus biguttatus. Next base: position 10,458,990 of record OY998120.1, read on the forward strand.
GTCAATAAATACACTTTTGCATGCGCTCGAATTAATTTTCGTAACACTTTTTCCACTCCGATTGAGATTTTGTCGAAAAAACGTTTTTTTAATACATTAACGACTGCTTCAGGCGTCAAAAAACGTTCGCCACGCAATTTATTCTTGATATGTCATTTGGTGACAAATCAGGACTGTACAGAGAATGACCCATCAATTTTGGCAAATCAAATAGTCAAATAGATGGTTGTTTCAGCTCATGTGTGAGAGCTTGCATTGTCATGATGAAGAATGCTCATTCGTTGCCGCTTCTTTTTCCGAATTTGACCAAGCACTTCTGGCAAACAAACTTCTGGTTGTGTACCATTCAGAATTTACCGTTCTACGTTGCCTTAACGGCACGAATCATTTTAAACCCATACGGTGGATTGCCGTTTTGTTTTTAGCTCATATGCATGGATCCAAGATTCGTCACCTATGCAGATGTTATATACAGCTTTTGATGTACCGCGATTGTATTTCTTGAGCATTTTTGTGCACCAATTGGTACGAGCATCGTTTTGAGCATCTGTCAAATTATGCGGGATCCAACGCGAACATATCTTTTTCACAGATAAATATTTATGGAACATCTTATTGATGCTCGATATACTAATGCCTATAACGTTCAATCTTACGATCTTACCATATCAGTTCGCGCACAACATCAATGTTTTCTAGCATAACAACCAACAACTGATTTTGGACAACCTTCACGACTTTACTTTCTGAGCGAACTACGGCCACAATTAAACTCATTATGCAAGCGTTTCACAGTAGCCAAGGATGGAATTTCATCGCCAATAATCGAAGTAAGTTGTTCGATGCACTCCTGGCTTGATAATCCACGTCGAAAAACAAAAAAAAACATCGCACGAAAATGTTCACGATTTTGCATTTTTGCGCTGAGACAAAATTTTCAAGTCGCTGTAAACAACACAAGTTGTGCTCAAATGACAAAACATTCTAAAGAAGACTATGGTTAAAAAGGTCAAACTTTCAATTAGAAACGTAATATAGCAGCTGTAAACACTTAGTATTGCCAAGGCTCAAAATATAAATAGCAGCTCTCGTAGAAAGGACATACCTACGATTTGTTTATTTTAATTAACTCATCAATATTTCCGAAAAGTATGTAAAAAGCTATTATCTTTCGGAAATTATCAGCTGCTGTTCAACAATCTTCTTGACAATATAGGTAATTTTGGAGATCACCTGATGCAGATTAATTGAGTTAAATTTAATATGTTGCTGTGCGACTAGAATTCAGGATGATGAGATGGTAATTATTCACATTCACCGACGTTTCCTCTTTCTATCATTTGCATCTAGCTGTGGCTTTAGAAGGAAATCTAAACCGTTGCACTGTTAAGCCCTACAATTTCTGAGAAGTGGGACAAAGCCAATTTTGGAGTGTAAGCACTTCGAACTCCTACATTTCCGAATATTCAGTGATATCGTTGTTTAGTTTTACCAATCCTGGATGTTATTTGTAATTCAAATAAATTGAACCCGAGCAGGATTGTTCAATTAGCTCAGCACAGTAGCAACCCAATGTTGGGTGCCCTTCTTGTAGCAATGGACGACTAATGTGAGCCATTGCTGGACAATTTATAAATCTATTAGACAATGCTAAATAACATAAGGAACATTTATTTCTTTTAGATTTAAACTTTCGATGGTACATTTATTGTGAAACATGGCGAAATATTAAGAAATAAAACGCAGTAACTTGAATAAGTTTTACCAATCTGTTGTTATCCACTCTACAATTGTTTCTAACTACAAGATCATTTTCATAAGTTCTTAAAATTACTGTTTTGTTTCTTAGTTTAGTTCTTGGTTAAAATTTTATCGAAATTTGTATTCTGATATCCATTGTTCATCGTTAAGGCATGTCAATTCAGATACTCGTAGTTTTGTTCCTGTTGTACAAGTCCTGATGATTATACACCTCTGCGACATCCGTCGTCGCACGTGGTATATAGTAGATGGCAACATAATGACGAAGAAATTCCATTATAATATAGAACTTAATAAAAAAATAATTTAACAGTGACCTATATATACTCTTGAAACAATAAGAAAAAATATACATCTATATAAACATACCAAATTTATATTGTTTAACTGGGTGGTTTTTACTAAAAATGGATAAATACACTTACATATAAAATTAAACAAGTATTTCTGTAGCTGCTAAAATCCACTAGATGGTAGAAATTGCCTGTACGTTGTTATTATATTAACTGTTCCTTATGGAATATTTCGACTTGGTCAGTAATTTATCGTCCTAGTTTCGCTTTTTAGTGCGTATGCCCACCCTTCACATCAGAGATGGGCCATCGTCTTTCGAACGCCCTCCCCCCAACGCTCCAGTCCCTTCCCCCACACAACTCTGCCCTCTCCTCAATCCACTTCCCTATCTCAACCTCTCCACATCTACCCGGGGATGTTAAAATCTTCTGGTTGATAATCCTCACTCGAGGAAGGTTTTTAGTCAGCAAGAATCTGACACTACTCCCCATTCAGGGGGTGCCTATGTTTTCCCACCTCGAGTTAAATCCAAACAAAAAAATTATTTATATCCTACGACCGGTTTGGCTTTCTGTTCGTTGTGCCTACTTGGTAGGACGCGTTCCAAATGTGAGATCTTGGATCTTAATATTTAGACGAATAAGGATTTTAATTCCTTCTTTTTTGAATATGTTATATCTTCGTCTAAGAATCCATCGGAATCAACAGTGTAATTCAAGATGGCGTATTCACTGAACGTTATTTAATGTCAGCAAGCAAGTCGGTCGGCGATCTATCTACTGTATGCTGACTTGAGTAACAACTTATTGTCTAAATATGTATTTACTTATCAATACCTAATTTTTATTATTATCACTATGCATCTGTGTCTTTCGTCTTTGTATGGTAGGTCTTATTCTTATTTCGTTTAGCAATGAACTAGTATAAAAGACTCTAAACTACTAAATAATGAGAAATCTCGTAGAAAATTATGCACACATTTATTTAATAGGCGAGAGAATTACACTTTATTGCTAAAAATCTAAAATCCAGTAGCCTCATGCTTGAAAAAAAATCCTGTAATTTTAATAGGTTTATCTCTACGTTCAGCTATTCCATTTTTAAATCAAATGCTTAACTGGGAATAAGCCACAGCTTACGATATCATTTTTTCAACTATTCACTTCAGATGTTCCATTATTGATCCCGGAGATTATCCCCTCGCTGACTTTTACTTTCTACTTCAGTAACGTTAGAAGAATCAAAAACCATTTCTCCCAGCATTCAAATTCCGAACCGTTTATCTTACATAATCGTCGTTTATTCATAAAATGTCAAGTAGTTTTCACGAACTACCTGTTCCAATATTGCAATAAGTTTCCTTTTAATGGAAAATAGAACCGATCATTGCAGGATGTGGCATGTATCGTATGATAAGGTCGGTTAGATTTGTAATTCCTTCGTAAATGCTGTTACAATTAACCACCCCCATTTTTATTTATCGATCATATTTACCACTCGTATATGAGTGGAAACTTAAGGTAGATAAACGAAAAATATGCATAATTATAAATATAAATATGGAATCCACAGAAACAACTACTCCGAGGGCTAATACCCCTACCGGCATTAAATTACATATTTATATTTATATTTATATTTATATTTATATTTATATTTATATTTATAATTATATTTATATTTATATTTATATTTATATTTATATTTATATTTATATTTATATTTATATTTATATTTATATTTATATTTATATTTATATTTATATTTATATTTATATTTATATTTATATTTATATTTATATTTATATTTATAATTATATTTATATTTATATTTATATTTATATTTATATTTATATTTATATTTATATTTATATTTATATTTATATTTATATTTATATTTATATTTATATTTATATTTATATTTATATTTATATTTATATTTATATTTATATTTATAATATAGCCTGTAAGGCCTTTCTGCCAGCGCCCACCTGATGAGACCCGATAGGTCAAAACCGGTCGTGGGATATGGCCTTCGGTTCGTTGTGCCTACTTGGTAGGACGCGTTCCAAATGTGAGGTCTTTGCTCTTAATATTTAGACTAATAAGGATTTTAATTCTTTCCTTTTTGAATATGTTATATTTTCGTCTAGGAGTCCATCGGAATCAACAGTATAATTCAGTGCCGGTAGGGGTATTAGCCCTTGGAGTAGTTGTTTCTGTTGATTCCATATTTATATTTATATTTATATTTATAATATAGCCTGTAAAGGCCTTTCTGTCAGCGCCCATCTGATGAAACCCGAAAGGTCGAAACTGGTCGTGGGATATGGCTTTCGATTCATTGTGCCTACTTGGTAGGACGCGTTCAAAATGTGAGATATTTGATCTTAATATTTAGACGAATAGGGATTTTAATTCCTTCTTTTTTGAATATGCATAATTACTTTTACTACAACGACCAAAAGGATATTTCATTCCTGTCAAGATGGATTAAGTCAAAAAAAAACAACCTAAATCACTAATATGTCAACCCTTTACGTTCATATGTATGTATTCTTACTTTTACATATATTTAGGGTGGATGAAACTTGACTAAGAAGTTAATTATATTTATGTTCGATAACAGGCTTTCACGGCCGGAATTCATTGTAGAATAAAGGTTCGGGCTGTAGGGCCGTGGTCTATATATTAACTATTAGGTCCAGACGTTTTGTTGGCCACTGTGGGTGACATCCTCAGTGATAGTGCTGTGTCGAATGTCGAAAAATAGAGAAATTTTTGTTTATGTAAAAGTTTTCAAAATAAATGTTTTAAATGAACAAAGTCTATTTTTGATCCATCCTCGTACGTATAACTGACTTGTTTGTATTATCGTGCGTTACCAGCCCTTATTAAATATGTTTTTTTGTATAATATAGGGCAATTATGCCCGTTTATTTTTGAAATAAATAAATAAAAATTGTTGGTAGAGTAAGGTTTTCTTTGCGCCCTCTTATGTTTTCTTTGAAAGAGTTAAAAAATTTGCTTCCCCGGAAGAAGTCACCTCCTTTGACTTATTCGCAATTTTTACATTTTACACACTTTTGGTTCATTTTATTTACATTTAGGGCGGATATTAAAGTTTTTCCAAGAATATGTAGGAAACAAAACAAAAAAATCGTCAATATTAACAATAAAGCGGAATATGATACAAATCCATTGACAGTGATTGGTAACATTCAACACCGATCGAATTCCAAATCATACGCTGCGTTTTCAATATCAGTAATAAATTAACAAGTATTTTATATTTTTAAAAGCAAGATAAGCCTTCATTTCATGTGTATTTATTATTCTTATTGTTTGCCAATCTTTGCAGTTTGTAGGACGGATGATGATTTATGCCTGCCTACATTATGATTCTGTTTCCCAGTCCATGTACAGGTTTGAAGGGAGCCATCCTGCAATTTCTTGTTTGATAACGCTACGGCAAATACCAGCAATGGTTCTGAACCATAAAGGTACTGAACAACCGCTTTTACAAGATATACTGGGAGCTCGTTTCCTTTTATACCGCTGTGGTCCAGGACCCACAACACGACTACCTTGGTTTGGGTCACGAATGCATTGAGGACTTAGTGGCAGTTCTCTTACAGCTTCGACTTTTACCATCACTGCACACATTGGTATATGCGCCCAATGGTATCGTTGACCAAAGCTGAAAAAGATTATCAAACTGACTCAAATATAGTGGAAACCTCTCCTTGAAACTAGAACCATCGATGAGGATTTTTCTCGAGGACCAGTTCTCTTTAGAGAGCAGGTTGATCCTGTATTTTTATTAAAGAGAAAAAGGGTTTTTGTGTAGTCAGGGGTCATCCCAAGGATACCTTCCGTGACCAAATCTATAGGAAGCTCACCTTACTATCCTCTCTGTAGATGTTATTGGTCCTTCAAAAGGCTGTTTAGCCTTTAATATGGATATTTCATAAAATTAAAGCATCCAAAATAGTTAATATTACAAATGAAGCAACAATTTTTCTAAAAATCTTTTTTATAAAATCTTGTATCATTGTTAAAATAAAAAGTAGTAAAAAATCTGCCTACAGATATTGTTACTTAACGAGCAATGTTAAAAGAAAATCCTCCACACTACCTTGACTCTAAAAAGCGAATCTTTATAATCCTGGTAATTAATGTTTAATATTTAATGTAATTTGAGAAAACAATAATTGCAAGAACAAAAGAAATAATAATAGTGCACATGACATAGAATTTCCCACATTTCCATTTGTATTAAACTTTGTAATCCATTTAGGTCAAAGTTTACATACTTATTCGGATTTTTGAATAATTAAGGTGCGTTTCTAATTAATAACTCATTAAGGTGCTATTAGACAGGAAGTCTTATCATTCGCTAAAATATCTAAATTGCGTTTACGCATAAATTACCTTATGTTAAAGATTCAGCAGGGAATTGGCACTATGTAGTAAATGAACTAAAATTACGATTTTGAAAATGTCTCTTTACGTTGTTTTAACCTAACAGTTCACGATTTAAAGTGATCGTTAATGTCACCTACGAGCAACGCAGGGCCCTATCTATCTAATTTTAGATGTAGACATAAGCGAAATTTATAAATTTACGATGCGTGAAATTGAAGTTTTGCTGATTTTCTCCTTCTTTTTTCATTTCAGTTTTCCGACAGGGAGATACGGGAAAATGTTGGTATGCCGTAATAACGGGAACTCTGGAAGTCAAAGTCACTCAACCGGAATCGGAAACCAAGGTATGATTAATTGTATTTCCAATTATTTATGATAATTGATACTTTTTCCAGTAATGACCAATATCCGAATCAAATTTCTTTCTTTTCACAATTTGTACCTACACAAATATGACATTATGACATGACTATGAATCGTCAAAATGTTTCTTCAATAATTGCCTTATAGCAAAATAAACTTAATAGCAAAGTACATCAATAAACCCCTATAAATTATTTTAGTAAACTATAAGGTTCACTTTTTAGAAAATATATGGATTTGGTTTGTACTTTGTGACATTCCATATTAATTTAGAAATAAAACGACGTTTAATTTTGTATTGTCACCAATTTAATTTACACCCCGGACCGGTTTCGACTTACAAAGTCATTATCAACAGGTAAAGCTAATGTTAAATTACATTGTATTTATACTTAAAATTAGGTAACTACTTACAGCTATAGTGGGGATGGTTTTTGTTCTTTCGGGATTATACATTTAAATAGTGGTGTGTATTTTAAGTCTATTTGATCATTTAATAAGTTGACATTTTTTAATTTATTATACTTAAATATTTCTAAGGACTCAAATACGTTCAGTTTTTTACTTTTTTTATGTAATGGATCGGTGTTAATGTGTTATCAAATTCATGATTGCAATTATTAATGTTGTAGTATCATTTTTTAATCTAATTGCTCTTATATGATCGTTTAATCTAATTCTAAATTTTGTTCCCGTTTCACCCAAATACACACCATTACAAGAATTATATTCATTTTGTCTATCCTATCCTTGTTATTAAATAATACGTTACTTAATTTATTATATGGTTCACTTTTAATTAAATATAATCACGGAAATAAACTTTTAATTTACCGTTTTAATTTAAGAAACTTCATATTGGATTCTCGTTTTAATCAAAAAGTAGGCTTCATAACTCTTCTTTAAATTTAAAATTCAAGCCTAATCGAATTCCTTTTCTTCGTAATGAAGCAATTTAATGAATGTGCGTCTATTGTAACTAGTAGACTTCAGATCATGAAAAAATCGTTCAAAGACCGTCCGTTACGCTCTGTTAAAGAGGCACACTTTGCTATAACTGCGTGTTCCGAATTTGTTTGGAATTCAAAGGTTGTTTTTCTTCATCGCACCATGACCATACGTAGAAGAATAAAAGAATAACATTAAAATCCTCATCAAGTTTACTTAGAAATGAATACACAAATGAGCACGAGATGTGGCAATCATGTGCAGTGAATTTCGACTGCCATTCTGTCCACTAATTCCTCCAGAAATTAATAACTGCTACAAGTACCTACAATAAGTTCTCATTTTAATTTTTTGTAACTAATCCTACTTATTATTATTACTGTAACACTACCGGTTACATCTACTCAAATTAAATGCTTTCTATATGGAATAGAATTAGGTTGATTATGATTACTGCAATGATTATTTGATTAAAGTATGAAATGATATGAATTATCTGATACTTACAGATTGTTACACATTATTTTTTTTAAAAACTTAGCAATAATAAAACGTAATTCGTAACGTTACACTAATTAACTTTTAGGAAGTTTCGACATGAGGCCAGAATATCCACAAATTATGTTTAACCTATTTATGAGATAATCCTCGATTTTTTGTGTTCATGTTAATGTCGAAATGATATTGGTATATTAAAAAAATTGCTTTCTACTTTTTAATAAACTAAAGTACACTTAGTTCATTCATTTTTTGAAATTAATATTCGACAAATTTAAGAAAATTACATTTATGAAACAGTTGGATTAAGATGGATTAGATTCAGGCTTAGTACAGTGTATAGGTTGCCGCATAAAAATTGACCACTTAGATAAAAAGACAAAAGGGTATAATTCAGCACCGTATTAAAAAGTATCAAAAAATACCAAATTAAACACTAAACAACATAATAAATTAAAACTTTTTAATGAAAAGTCATATGTGAAAGCAAAAAATTTAATTTACAGTAGTATTTAGGCGTTTACGTTCATTTTCGTGGCTATTTTGCAGTGGCGCTTGGGACGTAAATGTTGCGTCGAAGCTCCCAACGCAGTCGTTAGTGAGGGTGCTGCCAGCAATGAATAGCGAAACGTTTGGTATAACATGCCATCATTGCTCCTAACAAAGAAGCTTGGAGAATGAATATCCTCGCTTTGGTTTAAACTCAGGAAATAGTAATACTTCAAGTATTCATTACTATTTAGACTCTTCGAGTTTATACATTATAGGTAACGAAGAATTTAAAATAGCACTGAACCAAAATAAACATATAATTGACTAAGAAATTCAAATGTAGACTAGGAAAGAATTTAAATTGTTGCCAGGAAGATCGAATGATAAACTGTTAGTTGTTTTTAGACTCTCGCGTTGATAATGTCCACGTGTGAAGTGGGCGAAACACGTGTCCGCTCATTTTAAATTTAGTTAGTGGTAATTAGGGTGAATCTTTCTTTATTTAATTATTCTTTTACCACAGTCTCCTATTTTATGTATTTTATGTATATATTATTTAATATAACCTATGTGTTAAAACAGTACAGCATTGCCCGCCAGTAAATGGCTTGTGAGGCAACCTGCACAATAAATTGACTTTGGAGTACAGTTGTGTTAAGCTAGGTAAGGTTAGGTTATAAGCGATTAGAAATTCTAACAGATCTGCTTTAATAATTACCTTGGTTTATATACATATAATCATAACATATAACATATGGGCTGAAAAGTCCCGGACCTAGGACATAGATTTAGTGCTACTTTTATTGCATTAACCTCTTTTTCAGTTAGTACTAAACAATGGATCAAAAACAATTTCGTGTTTTAATTTTACACTGCTTCGAAGCAACGAGCAATGGCTTGAAAAGTGGAAAAATGTTATGGAGATTCCGCTCCATCGGAAACAACCGAAACAAAATAAAACGTTGGTTTTCTGACTTCAAACGTGGTAATGGTCGTAGAGACACTGATGATGCAGAACGCAGTGGACGTCCAAATGAGGCGTAACAGAACAGAAAACATCAAAAAACTCCACAAAATCGTTTTGAATGATCTAAAAGTGAAATTGCGTGAGTTAGCAGACAATCAAAATATCAATATCATATCAAAAGAACGTGTTGGCTTTATATTGCATGAGTAATTTATTGCTTGACTATGAGAAAGCTCTGCTCAAAGTGGGTGCCGCTTTGCTCACGGTTGACCAAAAACAAGAACCTATTGATGATTATGAGCAGTTTGTGACAACGGATGAAACATGGGTCCATTAGTTCACTCCACAATCTGCTGGAAAGGTGGAAAGGTTAATACCATCAACAGTGATTTGTAGTAATTATATAGCGTTATTGGAGCGTTTCAAGGCAAAGGCCGAAATTACGAAGAAACGACCGCATATGACAAAGAAAAAAATATTGTTTTATGAATACAACGAACAGTGTCACAAGTCAATCAAGATAATGGCAAAAATGGCAAAACAAGAATTGAACTTCAAATTGCTCCCACATCCACCGTCACCATCTACCACCAGATTTGGCTCCCAGCGTCTACAGGTTGTTCCCAGACCTCAAACAAATGCTCTCTGGCAAGAAATTTTGTTCGAATGAAAAGGTTATCGTTGAAGCTGAGACTTATTTTGAGACAAAAGATAAATTATTCTATAAAAGTGGCATTGAAATGTTAGAGCAGCGCTGGAATGATTATGTTGCTCTTGATGGAAATTACGTTGATGAATAAAGCCAATTTTGAACAAAAAAAAAACATTTTTTCTTTGTTAGCCCCGGGACTTTTCAGCCCATGTCTTCTGTGAGTCGTACGTCGTGTGCACTATTCTGTTGCTAGTTATAATAATTTTTTAGAATTTTCACTGATACGCAGAATTTTACAAAGAATATTTCGTCCTCAAATTAAATTTGTTTAGGGGAAGTTTTAATTGAAACTCATAAGCTTTTGTCATTACAATACGTACACACGGAAGAGAAATGTAATTCGTAGAACTGCTGTATCAAGTTTCCTCCAACCAGTATGCCCAGGGATCAACAGAGACGAAATTTGGAAAAGCCATCAGCGTCTTTTTCACTAGATTCATTCCAAATACCTGATACAGATGGAATAACAAAAATAAGAATGCATTGAACTGAAAATAACGCTGGGGAAAGCTTTTGACCAAGTCTCTTCTATACTTTGTAGTAGTAGATGGGGTTAGAAATGTCCGTACCAATTTGCGGCGAATTTATCAGTTTACATTAATAAAAGAAAAGAATTGGAAACAAGACGGAAGAAAAAACAATAACGATCAAATCAAATAATTCGAGAAGCAATGAAAAATTGATAAATACAAATGCGATCGTGTTAGCTACGTTACATCGAAAATGAGTAGGTTGGACGCAACGAGCACTGCAATAAAACTAAGAGAAGAAAAAACGATCGAATTTAATATATATTGTGATTGTATATGGTTTCTTGATAACTGATGATTGTACGTCATGTAATAACATTTATAAGATTTGCAGCACCAATATTATAAAGAAAAAACGTTAATTTATCACGATCCTGTGTCCCATACCTAGTGGTCCAATTCTAATTGTAATTACACAAGACGACCAATTTCGTGTATCGATTTTTTTTTTGCTTTTTATCATATGAAGTGTGTTTTCCTAATTTACACTATACCAAAGTAACGCCCAATCTTATATGAACTTTCTATATTTTTGGTACATTTTTATTTTTATAAGTAAACAAGTTACCCATTATTTTGTAAAAGGTAGTTAATCTATCCTCGCTTTACCCTGTTTACTTAGATACACAATTTATTACCTATACGTAATCATTTTCAATTTGAGAAAATATTGTGTTCTGTACATTGTACGCATAGATATATATGGTCGCAAAGTTTAGTTCAATTGTTTATCTTCAAGTAGCTACTTTATTGTTTCATTAGAATGGTGTGATATCTTGAAGTTTCTAAATAACGATAGTGGTTTATTACAAAAACAAGTACTTAACCTTAAATATTATATCTCTAGTAAATATTTTGCAGCAAAATTTTCATCACTTAGCTACCGTATCTCGTAAAATTAAATTGATGATGTTACCTATTGTGCGACCGCGCTGTCGCCTGGGTAAGAGCATTAATGAGGCAGTTTTCTTGCGAATGTTAACCAATAAACTTACACTAAACGTATCTAATAAAATTCAGAATCAACGCCGGCAGTCACGGCAAATATAGAGTAACAATGAAGGTTTCTTTCAATTAGTTTCGTGTTGAACGGCCGCTAATAAAGAACAACAACAACAACAGACTACTGCTTGATAAATTATATTCCTAAATGTCAACAATCAAATAGTAGCGAGAGTTTAGTTCGATTAATTCAAAATTTTTAAATTTATGTGAGGAACGTGGCTCATCCTATGGATACGTTATTTGGTTTAACAAAAGAAGAAAAGATCACGTAAAAATGTTTTACTACTTTTAATTAATGTGTAAACGGTTGGTGTTTGTGACTTAAGATGTATCGCATGACTAACAATACAATTAAAGTTCTACATGCATGATAATGTGGCATCAGAAGGGAGTATATAAACTTAATCCTGCAAAAGTAAGTTGTTTAGTTCAAAATACAATAATTAGAAACAGTTTAATACCAAATTTTCTTATATTTACTATGTTCAATATTCTTACTTTTATTTTGGAAACAGTACATTCTATACTTTTTCTGTTCTATTGTTTATAAACAACAAAGTCGTATCGAATTTCGTCAAGGTTGTTACTGCAATTATTTTTAGTTTTTGCAGTCTTACGATTAGAAGGTAATTCGGCTAGTTAAATATTACAACTGTTCATTGAAAATTACTTGATACATTTGAAAATTGTAAAACATACATTCCTACAGTGCACTCGGTTTTTTTGACGCTGCAAACATAAGGTTCTTTATCATTAAAAAATTTACGACAAATAAATAAAATCATTATAAATTCTCAATGTTTCTTATGATATATACTGCTGGTTTTTACTCTTTTTTGTAGTAAAGTAACGGACATGAGAAAAATATGATTCACGTACTCGAAGAAACGTCTTAATAATGAAATACACCAGACAAGAATTTTCAACTAGTTACTTATTTAAACAAAATACAGTGTAGTTGGTCTTTTTAAAATGTTTACTGTAGCAACCATGGTCTTTCGTTCTCTATCGCTTATTTCAATAATTTCACACTTTCCTAAATTATTACCTAGTACTCATAAATCGGGAACTGTTTTGTCATCTTAGACGCGAACGAACGATAAAAATTCTAAATGATGGAGATGTCGCTCAAGAGGTCGGGAATTTTCCCCTGGCTCAGCGTCGCGTTCTTGGTAGTAGAGGGTCGTAGGGATTCTTGGTGTTGACAGTGTAGTGAAGTGTCGCGTTTGTTGGTTCTTTGTTTTTTATTTCCATTTTTGTGTGTTTTTCAAGTTGCATTCTCAGGTAATAAACTATTGTATTTGTATGTATTTTTCAACGAGGTTCTAATATTTATTATGTTGTTTTTCACTGTTATAAAATTTACACAAATGTTGTCAATTTTCATTGTTCCTTCAATTCATTTTATAAAGACACAATAATTTGTATCTTGCATATTTTTTTTAATTTGAACTTTATTTTGTTAATTTAACCAAAATGGTGATGTGTAACAATTATTTTGTGATTTTTCTTTGCTCATTGTTGATCTACCAGGTGCGTTCAGTATGTTTCGAGCTTTGTTGAATTTACATTTTCTCCCGTGTAGAGTATTGATCTGTGGTATTCACAAATGTGTGTGTATTTTATTTTAATATTTATTTGTTACATTTGATTTTGATATTTATTTGTGCATTTATTTCGACGTTTATGTGTTTCATTTTATTTTGATATTTATTCGTCGCATTTATTTACATATTTACTTGTGTGTTTATTTTGGTATTTATTTATCGCATTTTATTTTTATGTGAGGCCCATATTGTGCTCTAAAATCTCAACTTATAGCTGGGTTGCCTCCCGTATGGGGCCTCAGTACCTTTATTTTTTTATTTTTGCATTGTCTACTAACGAATACCAACATTCAATTCAATTTTTAATGATTATTTATTGATGTGTCTGTGTATGTGGATCGTGCAGTGTAGATTTTCACAGAGTAATATTTTTATTTTACATACATTTCATACTTTACGGATGTCACACATCTCTGATTTGTAGGGCTAAGGTCGTGGGTTTCCTTGCCATACTCTTTCCCCGCGCTGGTCCTAGGCTAAGTCTGGCTTTCGTATTTGTTTTGTTTAATGTTTAATATTACTGGGATTTCCCTGGCATTTTATCATTTCATTCATAATAAAGTTAGGATGTCACATATTTGTTGTCTTTCATTTAACAACTATAAACGACCCTTCCAAATTACATTAATAACTAGTGTATCGAACCGATAACAGCTGATTCCCGTAAGCAACGTAGGTGAGTTATATGACGATCGAATACACCTGGATAAGATACACTACATTATTCAGAATATACATATTGAGGGAAATATGAATAATTAGATTAAATAAATGACATAAAAGGCGTACCTACACTACCACTAACCACCCAGAACTTATATCATCGCTCTCATTCGTTGACTAAAGTCCTCTTGCAATATACACAATATTAATATAAATATAAATATGGAATCAACAGAAACAACTACTCCGAGGGCTAATACCCCTACCGGTATTGAATTACACTGTTGATGCCGATGGACTCCTAGACGAAAATATAACATATCCAAAAAAGAAGGAATTAAAATCCTTATTCGTCTAAATTTTAAGATCAAAGATCTCACATCTTGAACGCGTCCTACCAAGTAGGCACAACGGAACGAAAGCCACATCCCACGACCGGTTTCGACCTATCTGCCAGCGCCCACCTGATGAGACCCGATAGGTCGAAACCGGTCGTGGGATGTGGCTTTCGGTCCGTTGTGCCTACTTGGTAGGACGCGTTCAAGATGTGAGATCTTTGATCTTAAAATTTAGACGAATAAGGATTTTAATTCCTTCTTTTTTGAATACACGATATTAGTATAACACGTCCAAATTTGAACGAACGGGTACCATGGCGTTCGTTCATACTATAATTAACTTCAGTGCCGTTTGACATGAGGCGCGGCGTAAGGCGCTTTTTTAATGGACAATGAGTCAAAAAGAAACGACTTTGGATACATCCTTTCTTATATCCATAAGAACATAATGCCCTAATTGTCGACAAAGCCATGTCAGGCGTACGGGTCAAGCTCTAATTCCCTCATGAAATTTTGCAACGCACTCACGCCGGTTCTATATGGAATATACCATCTAACTCAATACCAACCGAGTTTCTGGCCTCTTAAAAAAACTGTTTTGTATTTCATTCGCACCAGTTACTCGTGCTGGTCCCTGCACTGTAGTGCTAATCTGGATGGTAGGGCGTTAGGCCCTGTTCAGCCTCCTTTCAGGAATTGTGGGAATAGGTCGGTGGTGTGATTAAGAAGAGAAAGATGAAATGAACGAAATGAAGACTGAAGAGAAGTGAATGATTATCTGTGGAATAATACTGCTCTAGCATTTACCTAAGTGATCCAAGGAAACCATAGAAAACTTGGACCAGACCAGCTTAACCACATTCGATCCGGTGGCCTCCCGATTGCTAAGCAATGATCTAGAGCACTAGACCACGCCGTTAGGTCTAGCCCTCTTGTGATACGGGACTTAATGATTCCGTTGGCAGGCTTTTAACGCTTAACAGTCATTACCATATTCTAACAATGACCCTAAGACGCGACGACTAAATATTGACATTTGAGTACGCGCAACATGTCAAAACGTTGTTGTTTCTTAATCACAAGTTTCGATTACACGACAACAATCTGTATATGGATGGTAGGCTTGTTAGATAGTTTCATTCATTTGTTAGATTTTAATAATCAGATAATTTCATAATTTTGTATCAAGAGAGAGGCAGCTCCACAAAATTACCTCATAAACCTATCCATACTAGTACCATAACGTATTTAAACGTAGAACATTATTGTATAGTAATGAAATGATTATGATGATATAAATTAAAATGGGACTCACCCTAATTACCTCTGTTACTTTTCACAGCGGACAATAATGGTTTCAATAACATTATGGTGCATCTGAACGTTTGTCTGACTCTGTAAGAACTTCGATGTGTTTTTTTTTAATGTATAATCTAGGGTTCTAAATATTTATTTAACTACTATATTGCTTGATACATTCTCGATTTAAACATGAGGAACTGTATTCCTCAGGATTTCTATAGGATTAATAAATTCTACTGTTAGCTTTATTTGAAACAACTCAGAAGACGATATTCTCGATCTTAATAAGGAGTCGTATTTTTTATTCTAACTGATCACGTGATTTCAAACTGATTTTTCTGTGAGAGAGATACCATAAACTTCAACTGATTAATTTCAATTCCTGGTACTTTAATATGCTTTATAATCCAATTATTTATTGTTTCTTACTTCAATAAAACCTTTAAATATTCTAAAATTACAACGTCTCAACGTCGTCCCTTCAGAATTCACACTGTTAATTGTTAAATACTTATTACAACAATATAAATTAAACAAATGTATTAATATTATTGAAGTATTGCGTGTGGTCTAATTATTCATACATATACATACAACGATATATAATCTGTCTTTCGTATTGTTTCATATTGTAACCGGCAAATCAACTGAAATACCTATGCTGTGCAGTAGGGTAAAGCAGAAGAGTGCATAACTTATTTACCTATAAAAGTAAATATGTGAAAAAAATACAGAAGACTCATGAAAGCTTAGGCATTATCTTAGTATAGTTTGAACTACAAAAACACGTTTTCATACTGTAAAAAAATTAAAACACGAAACTGATTCGTCTGTCCTAGCCAAGAAAAGTTGAAAGACCGTTAGGAGCAGTACGGAGGGTCCTTACTCTTTTAAAGGTTTTTTTCTTTACAATACCTTCAAGGCAAATCTTAGTAATGTTATCACTCTGTCATATTAAACATAATAATGAATAGAATGAAGCGTTTATACCATTGTTTCTAGATAATATTTCCATTGAAATACGCTTTTGACTATGAACCGAGCGGCGTAGCCTAGTGCTCTAGATCATTGCTTATCAATCGGGAGGTCACCGTTTTGAATGCGGGTACGGCTGGTCTGGTCCAAGTTTTCTGCAAATGCTGGGGCAGTAATATTCCACAGATAATCTTTCACTTCTCTTCTGTCTTCATTTCGTCCGTCTCATCTTTCTCTCCCTAATGACACCACCCACCCATTCCCACGATTCCTGCAATGAGGCTGAAGAGGGCCTTACGCCCTACCCTCCGGCTTTGCACTACAGTGTATATCGGAAGGACTGCCCGCCCATCAGCACGAGTAATTGGTGGGAATGAAACACAAAAAAGTTTTTTTTTTACTATTGTAATTTATGAATTTATATTAAAGCTTATCCTAAATAAATTTATGTTGAGAACGTAATATTCTTAGCAAAATTATACACATCAGCGAAAGCAACAACAAAAATTACAATACCCAAGTATGACTAACATATGTGCTTATATACAAGTACAATTCCAGAAATATCGTCTTACCTTCTGATCAATCTCTTCTAGTTTTACCCTATGACATACATTCACCCTGATTGACTTCACATAAAACCATGTAACCTAATACAATTGTGGGGTGCAACATATACCGTATATTCATAAGTTGTTTAAAATATTATTGAGATTGGTTCATACAGGCTACTAAGATGACATAAATACAATCTGTCAATAATTTTTTCCGTACCTAATTTATTATTATACTTATATTAACAATGTTTTGCGAAGTGTTCATTATCAATATACAAAAAAAAATACAGGCGATAAGTTAATAAGTCAGTTTGATAAACATAGTAAAAATAATATACTTGATTTAATTTAGGTCACTAACTTTTCTTCAATTTATCTAATGTAATTTATTGTAATGAATGAAACGTTTACTGGAATTTTGTTGTCAAATAAGAATTGCTTAAATTGTTAATTAGCGTCTCATAAATGATAACTTGATAACAGAAAACAATAGTTTCAATTCAAAATGATTCCACTATGTCTAATAATTCCGGGAAATATTATTCCTAACGAGATTAATTAGGTGATTGGTAACGTACATATGTACTCAAAACAGAAAATAAATTGTTGCTTTATCATCCAACATTTAATAATTGAAACTTTATATTTAGGAGTCATTCAAATATTACGTAAGACAATTTAGGGGGAAGTGGGATCGCCCACTTCTTATTTTTTTTACAAGGGGTGAGAGGGGGTCTCGATGATTTTTACTTACGATAACAAATATGCGCAAAGGTAAGATTATACCACAGAAGGATTACTAGTGCAAGCAAACAAGCGCCGTATATTTAATGCGAGACAAAGAAGTTTTGTACCGCATCAGGGCTGATGGTGAATGGGTGGACGTCGCTGATGTCACAATCTGTCAAAGTAGAAGCGACACCTATCAGACATGTTCCAATAACAGATTCACTTTCTGAATGGGTTTTGAGTCCCTGGACTGATCAAAATCTTTGAGATTACATACATATGTTACATTACATATTCTGTAAAGATGACTTTAATGATAAAGAAAAACTTTAAAACAAAACCAAAATTGATTATATGTATTCATTTTTCCCTTTAGATTCTTACGTAATAAATATTAAACCAGGGGGGAGGGGTCGGCCTATTCTTATTTTTTCTTACATAGGAGGGGTCAAAAATTGTCAAAAATAGTCATACGTGATAAATGAATGTCCCCTTATAGAAATTGAAAATTTAAAACAATTCTAAGCAATTCTTTTCTTAATTTTGCCTAGCCGTTGTTATGAGTTTGCACCTTTAGGAGAAATTTTCTTCTTCACTGTGGAATGAGACTGAAAATACCCTTATTATATACAATTATAGTTCTAAAATAATCAAAATATGCAATTGTCAAAACTGCCGGACGTATATCCCGATTTCGAACTCATTGGCTATCATCAGTACTCCGTAGACAGTTCCAACAGTCCATCTGCTGTCTATAAACAGAGTTCGTTTACGGCGTGCTGATGAGAATCAATGAGTTCGAAATAGACACGTCTATCAGTTCTAACAGATCATACTTTTATTTTTGTTCTATTTGGTTACGTGGTACCGCGTTAGATGGCTACGCCGTGGTGTCAGTTTAATAAATAGTCAATATCCTTATTAGAAAAGCGCCTTGTTGAATATTATTGAGTCGCTGAAAAGTCCCGGGCCTAACAAAGAATACACGTTTTCTTTGGTTCAAAATTGGCTTTATTCATCAACGTAATCTCCATCAAGAGCAACACAATCATTCCAGCGCCGCTTCTAACATTTCAATACCACTTTTGAAGAACAATTTACCTTTTGCCTCAAAATAGGCCTCAGCTTCAGCGATAACCTCTTCATTCGAGCGAAATTTCTTGCCGGCGAGCATTTTTTGCGTCTGGTATGCGAACAGCCAGTAATCTGGAGAACACGGTGGATGTAGGAGAAATTCGAGGTTCAATTCATGTTTTTCCAGTTTTGCCATTATTTTGATTGACTTGTGACACGGTGCGTTGACCTGATGATACAATTTTTTTTTCTTTACCACGTGCGGCCGTTTCTTTGCAATTACGACTTTCAAACGCTCCAATAACACTATATATTTACTACAATTCACTGATGATGGTATTTCCCTTATCAAGATAGTCGATAAATATTGCACCACGCACATCCCAAAATACCGAGGCCATAATCTTGTCAGACGATTGTTGTACTTTCGGGCGTTTTGGCCGAGATTTACCAGTTGCTGTCCACTCAGATGACGATTGTTTTGATTCTGGAATGAAGTGATGGATCCATGTTTCATCCATTATCATATATCGACGCAAAAATTCCGGTTTACGTTTAAAATAGCCAAACACTGCTCAGAATCATCAATCCGTTTTTGTTTTTGGTCAACAGTGAGCAAACGCGGTACCCACTTTGAACAGAGCTTTAGCTTTGTCATAGTCAAGCTCATTGCTCATGTAATATAAAGCCAACACGTTCTTTTGATATGATATCTTTACGATGTCAGCTTTTTGATTTTTCACTTTTCAAAACGATTTTATGGATTTCCTTCATGTTTTTTGGTGTTCCTCATTTGGAAGTTCACTGCGTTCTGCATCATCAGTAGCTCTACGACCATAACCACGTTTTAAGTCAGCAAACCAACGTTTTATTTTATTTCGGTTGTTTTCGAGTCTCCGTAACACTTTTCAAGCTTACTTTCATTGCTTCGCTTGAACGGTATTTTTTCCCATCAAGAAGCAAAATGTGCAGTGTAAAATTAGAACACGAAATTGTTTTTGATCCATTGTTTTGAAAATAACAAAAGTAGCGTCACTCTCTAGCGTCAACACAATAACTCACAAACTAATGAATAGAATATCATGAAATTTTAACAACTGTCTTTTGAAGGTTAGTACTAACTGAAAAAGAGGTGAATGCAATAAAACTAGCTCCATCTATATGTTAGGCCCGAGACTTTTCAGCTCATATGTTATTCATTTATTCTTCTATTCGCGCAAGCATGAATGCTTTATCAATGTTTTAAAAATAATTATTACGAGTATTAGAAGTATTAGTAATACATTTATCGGTTTACGTAGTTTTAAATAGTTTTACAATTTTTAATAGCAGGTACATAATCTTTACCTACTAATGCAACCTTATACTAATACATAGTTGGTAAACGTAAAAACAAGCGAAAACGCCGGTAGACCGATAAAAGTGATAAAGTGAATATTTACTTTTTTATCTGATAAGGAGGAGCACGTTAAGAAATTTATTTGTATTATAGTATCAATATCATTTATTTCATTACGTGTAACTCACAATAATACAAAAATGAAATCATATTCGATTAAACGGTTTTATGGTTAATTGTAAGTCTTCCTAATTTCTAATTCTAAACTCTAAACTGTGCATGTACTGTGTAAGAGTGTATACAGTTCTACTCAAAGAAAAAATGAATCGACAGAGTTTCCTAACGCAATAAAATGTTTAAAGTTGAAAGTTTATATTATGTAACTGAAATACGTAACAAAATGTTTCCCTGCATTTTTAAGATGTTCTCCGAAAGAGGAAGTTACAAGATTACATCAAGAAAGGTACAGATTAGAATACAATAATTATAAAAAGTATAATTACAATTACGGTTTGATATGAATCATTAGGTTAAAAAATCCCCCTTCAAAAAATTTAAAAAAAGAAAAAATAAATTCTCCATTTAATTTTTATCTAAAATTAATGATTTATAAAATAAATTTGTACAATTTAACTATTAAATTACATATTGTCATTTATTTTCCATGTATTTATGCTCAAAGGGTTTAAAAAGGGGTTGTAATCAATATAAGCATGCAGAAAGTAAATGGTAAACAGTCCTTATGAAATAGTGATGGACAATTTTTGACAACAATATGTTGAAACGAGTTTTATAAAATTTAGTTTTTTTTGTCTGTTTATTTGAAACGAATACATTGTGCCACATGTGGTTAGTTCTAATTAAAACGATTTTAAACGCTTGTTTGTTTTGCTTTTTAATTTTTTATATATAAGTGAACGATTTATAAGGCTTGTCTAATTCATGACAAAGTAAGCAAATATCTGAAAATGTTACATCGGAGGGTTCTTTAATTATTATTAGTTAGTCTGCAGTTACTTTATTAATTTCTCCGGGCCCGTAATATTTTAACCGCAAGAATTTACTGATTGAAAATAAACTAATAGCAGTCCACTCATCAGAGAGATCACTTAATTAATTAATAGTTACACCAGAAAAATAACAAGTGGAGACTGTAATCGAAAGACTCAACACGTTTAATAACTTTTATTAAAAACCAAAGCGTTAGCCCAACACGAAGTACAGAACTGAAGGGTGGTTTACAAAAATAAGCTTATATATTAAGGGCTTACGTAGAGCTACTGATAATATTTACGAAAGTAAACAAACGTGGAGATGTCTACAACGTAACAGTAAAGGAAAGTCGCCAAATATGGGGAGGTTTTCTTTGGCGCTATTAAATAAAATGAAATATAAGTTCGAAAATAGAAAAAAATCGTAGTAGTATTGCTGTTTATCTAAGGAAAGGTAATTTTAACAAAAAAGTTATTTTTTTTTCAAAATGACCTAAATATGACAATTTGTAAAAAAAAATGCGTCTCCCCAAATTAGGGACCCATGGGAACAGTTAAATTTTTTTTTACATATTCATTTATGCCTGTAATAGATTTTATTGAGAAAAATATAAAAATTTAAAATATTTCGTCAGCAGGGGTATCTTCTTTTTTAGCATGACGTTCCAAAGTCGTTTGAGGGACAGCAAAAACTCGAGAAGCCTTGAAGCTACCCATCTCCCTATTCCGCATAGCTTGTACCGCCGCCTTCATTTGAATAGGGTCCCATGCCTTTCTTTTTTGTATCTACATATTTACTTGTATAAATGTGTATATTCAAATCGTCCTAATAATCTCGCAACCTATTTTAAATTAATGCCTAAAGTACAAGGGTCCCTAAAATGGGGATCCCCAAATTAGGGGTCTTGCATCTCCCCATATTGGGAGCCTTATATCTCTCGGATTTCTAATCTAATAAATTTATAACATGCAATTTAAATTTAAGAATGAATATAAGGCTTCACAGCCTAGCTCACATAGAGTGCTTTGAGATAAAAAAGTTCTTGAAATTGCTTACCTTGAAAAAGTAATTGATTATTAACTGTAGCTTTGATAAATTTTAGAAATGCGAACATTTACTTCGTATAAACAAAGACTGGCTATATCTCAATTGAAACAAAAGATCATGGCTGGGATATAGGCAAGAAACAATACTATTTAAGACGCCATACATCGAAATCTCTTTCACCCCCTCCTAATAAAAAATGTCGGACTTCCCCAAACTAGGAAACCTCACCAAATTAGGCGACTTTCCTCTATATACATTTTATACATACATACATACATACATGTATCTTATAAAATGCCCTAATATGAAAGGAATCCATATGAGCGTTTAAGCAACTCATCTCCGTTTCTTCTTAAGTTGTTGCTAAATTTTCTAATCTCCTCTAAGGAATTAACCTGATCCCTGCAGCTTGAGTAAATGCATCAATTATTGAGAGCCTGGAATAAGATACGTATAGATAAGTATGTTATATATATTGCAGCAATCAATAATGCCTCATGCATTTTAGACTCTGGTTCAAAGCAATTTATATGGATGTAAACTGACTCATAATACTGTATTCACACTTACTTACAATACATGTAATATAGTATAACTAACAGAGGGGTGATCTATTCGAAACAGTTCTTTTTAAAATACAGGTCCAAGTTTCTTTTGCAAATACAGAGAAGTAAGATTTTTTGATAATGGTTCAGTTATTATAAGAATTATTTTCCGGGTTCAGTTATTGTTATCTAAAGTTCTTGCTTCTTTATGGAATGCCTGTATAGCCATCATTACATTTACAATTATTAATAATAATAGTAATGGGTACTACACAATCCCCAATTTTTCAAAAATCAGAATATTCGCTTTAGTTCTTCTATAACGTTTAGGATTTCTGTAACAGTAGTTTTAGAATTGAAAGCAGAAGAATATATTGTAACGTTCGGGGGTTCAACAATTAAAACTCGAAGACTTTTAATCAGGAACAACAATTTATTTATACTAATATTAATTAACTTTTTAAAACACTAACGAATAACTTATTACTAAACTTAACTTTACTATTTATTTATGTACAGTTACTGTCTGTATAACACTTCTCACTTTTCTATTTATTTACAACGCATCTCGATTTATTTCTCTCATTATTTTCACTACCGTCAATTTATATCTGAACTTTTCACGACCGTCAATGTATATCTGCACTTTTCACGACCGTCAATTTATATTTACTCTTCACGATTGTCAATTTATATCTGAACTCTTCTCGGCGATCGTCTTATATACTGTTTCGTTAAATTTCCCGAGAAAGTCGGGACCATTTTATTTTTTGCCGTAATATTGAACAAGTCTCCATGAAACACATATACGCTAACATGTCCTCAATTATTACGCACACACTTGCAGTTACGATACACATGTCGCAGCCAAATCAAACACTCGGCCGCGACCGGCTCGCTCACATACATGGGCACTCGAACGCACATAAGCAAATGCGCACTCGTTACAATATTTTTGACGCACATTTAAGGCCATATCTCCAGAGGCATCTCCTATTCAAATTAAAAAATATATTCTGGTCTTCGTATAAGTAACTCCTCTGAACATTGTCAGCCAAGTTTGAAAAGGAAACAACTAAGTTAGGAAAAGAAAAGGGCGACACCGTCAGTGTGTATATTACACGACCCATTCCGAGCTATTTCCACCCCCCTCCTCAAAAGCTATTGCACCTACAAGCTTGCAATTTGCACGTTTAATAAGGCTCCCCTTAAGCACCTATAATACCAAATTTTATGAATAAACCTATGAAACTTTTCGAGTTATCAAGGTCTGAAGAGTACTATTGTTATCACTTACTGTCTGACTCATTAAAATCTAGAGCTCTTCTAAATGGTTTAAAAATTTGAGAATTGCAATAATGATAGATCTGTAGGCGTATACAAAAGAAAAAAATATGGATACTTAAAATTATCGATTTTTGAAAGTTATTGGTTCGGTTATATGTATAACGTTAATAGAGATGATTTAAGACGTATCCTATATTCTTAATTGACCAATTATAAAGCACAGCCTCTTTGAGGTTTGCAAAAAGGATAAAAAATTTCAAAAATTAATTATGTGCGAACAGAAACATGAATGTCAAAATGGAGTCATGTTCGGTACAAATGACATTCGGAGTTGTCGGCTTCACCAATAAAAGGGTTGAGACCTGAATGGGTGCTAAAAACTTTGCTCGAAATGGTATTTTTATTTGGGTTTGTCACTGACTTAATTATTTTATTTTTCGATTGATTTCGATAACTATTCACCTCCTGAAGTTATTTATTGATCACACTTATCTAGAATAGACAATAGAGTTAATACCTGCATATGTTATACCTGTTAATAGGACACATCTTTACATTGTTTCATTGTCACTGTAATAAGACGCTATTTCGATGCTTGCAATTTTTAGCTTTAGTTCTCATGATGAATAAGATTATTTTAACAATTTTACGATATATTTTGCTTATAGAAAACATTCTAGCTTCAGACTAAACCTAGTGTGCACGCTTTTACCATTTGCAATTTTTCTAATAAAATGTGTTATTTTTTAAAATGACTTTTTCATAAAAACAAAGTACTTAACACATATACATTTTAATGTCATTATTATTTTTTAATAAATTATAAGTATAACCCTATTACAAAGGAGGTTGTCCTTATTCTGTAAACTGGACAAGTTTATTTTTAGAACTTGATTATAAAAGTATTATTTATTGATGGTACAGCTTTCTAAACTTATTACAAAAGACATTTAATTTACGAACTAAATAATTTTCTGACTATTATTCTGAACCTTTCTGTCTAGGAGATTGCGTTTAATTCCAGTAATTTGTTTGAATATTATTAAATTTGAGCTTCAAGTCATTCTGAGAACTGTATTGTAAAGACATTCCTTTTGCCCTTGCTTCCTTTAACAAAGAACTTTCACAGTTGAGTTATTAGAAAATGCTACGATAACTCACATAATGGATGTTTCACAAGGAAAAACAATTGTCCGTTTTCAGAGGAAAATCCAGTATACAAGAGAGGAAAATGAAAAATCGATACCGTAAATTGTATTCTTATTGGCGTTTTAACAAAACTAATAGAATGTGCTTCAAAGGGTGATATAATTAGGAATACTATAGTCACGCTCTACGAAGAATTTATTATACAGGTACAAGAATTGTGTTCTTGAATAATCATTGTTTACCATGCTAAACACGAATCGACAGACAAAACCGTGTGACATACCACTTTTCAGTTGTACCTCTTCATCCCAATCATTTTGGTGCAATCGATACCAATAGAATCTTTGATGTGTCCTAAACCGGCTGTCGCAGTTCTTAAATTAAACAGCGACAACGACTGAATAAATAACATGGCAACAATTGCCTCTATGTTATTATTATATTAACTGTTCTTTACGGAACATTTCGACTTGGTCAGTAATTTATCGAGACTGCCTATGGCACGCTGATGAGCTTCTAATAAGAGCGAAATCGCGATCCGTGTCTGGTAGTCTCGATAAATTTCTGACCAATAACATAATAATTGTTTTACGTGAATTCACGTATCTAGGCTGCGTTGTTGATTCAACTGAACAAGTTTAAATACCTCAGTGAGGCCTTGTCCAGTTTAATATCTTCTGTAGCAGCTAAAATCCACTAGATGGCAACAATTGCCTCTATGTTATTATTGTATTATTATAAGTGGCCAAAAGACAGCTAGTGTGCGAAGAATAAAACTAATCAATTTGGTTAATTAACACTACCATAAATAGTAATATTGTAATATAAATAACCGCAGGTATAAAGTGTATTTCGTAATTTAAATAACTAGAAATTTTGCTATTACATTATTTAACAACCTCTCCCAATTTTGAAAGAAAAACATCAGCGAGTAGTAATAGTACTTGCACAGAGGGCACATGTCCATTTTTATGTATAATCCTTTTTTGTAGTAAAAAACAGAAAACATTAGATTATTGATAATTATGTAAATCATTAACGCAGAAACTCTTACAACAAATATGATGATATATTGGATTTAAAGTGTAATCCTAATAAAGAGTTTTCATGATTTTACATCAGTTATATAGCTACTTTATACTTCTATTGTAAATCTAAACCAAAAATTAATTATAGCAGCACCTTGAATTGATTTGTAATATAGGGAATATGATTTATGTCAGAGAAGTTTAGTAAGTTAAGTACATTCTCACTTATTTACCCGTTGTAATATGAGACAGTATGAAAAATAGAATACATACCGTAAGTTGTTATATAATTGGTCCCCACGCAATCACATCACTATACAATAAATTTGAAATAATTGATTGAGTTAGCCTCTACTATGTGAAAGTTGATCAACATGATAAAGAACTAGTAAAAATAAAACACGCTAAACACTTTCACTTAATTTTTATTGTAATTTTTACAAATTTGTTTCAAACCACAGGGTCATCTTCAGAAAAAGAAATTATAAACTAAGTCTTACAAGTGAGCTCTTAAATATTAAAATTTAGGGTAGGAGAGGGGGAGATAAATTTTTAGTGCACATTTTAACTATAGGGGAATCATGAACATTTTCTATTTCGTTTAAAACATTGTTACTATTTGAATTTAAATGAATTTTGATTTCTAACGCTTCAAAAATAGTTAGTTTTTTGCTTTTATCAATCCCGTGAAGAATTTTTACATTTTATAAATTAAAATTGTGACCCGTTTCCCGATTATATATAGTATTTATCTCCCCCTCTCCTACCCTAAATTTTAATATTTAAGAGCTCACTTGTAAGACTTAGTTTATAATTTCTTCTTCTGAAGATGACCCTGTAGGTTGAAACAAATTTGAAAAGATTACAATTAAAATTAAGTGAAGATATTTAGTGTGTTTTATTTTTACTAACTATACAATAATGTACTAATATCCATGGCGCTAGTGTGGTAAAACAGATCACTGGCGCTATCTGTTCCGAAGATACAATTTTCTGGAATAAACTGACGATTTAAACGTCTAATTAAGGGATTGTGTACGGTTCTATTTAATTAACAAATAATTTTAATTATAATTCAAAGTAAATCTTTGTCACTTTAATTCTTATTATTCATTGATATTTTAAGCATTTCGTAGAATGTTGTTGTCAACTCTGCGTGTTCTTATTTCATCAAACTTATAATTTACTATACTAATAAACTTAATAAAAACGAATAAAAATCTCAGTTTTAATTATTTTGATTTACTACGTGCATTTAGTGGAAGATTTAACTATATCCAAGTACGCAAATAAATGTTTATTCATTTGCAAACATGTCTCTGTAATAAGGCGATCGGTTTATCTGAGATGTCAATTTTATCGATTATTGTCAGGGCTGTGCCCCGTTACTGCCGCACCCTGTATATTCAAGGTCACGTGTTAATTACAATCCTACACCTGTAAGTAACGTGAAATGGTAATTACTCGTATCATTGAACTAATCGTTTGTATGTGCGATAGCGACCACGATGTCAAGACCCCATCGATTGGTGTATGTCCTTACGCAAATGAACACGCGTTGACACTGTCGCGTCATAGTAAAATATCAATTATAGTTCAATCAGTAATTGAAGAACAATAAAAAGTTTTCAAAGAAAGTTAAAACGTACATTGTTAACCTCTCTTTTTGGTAAAGAACATTGGTCAACCGTTTATGGATATTGCCAGATTTGGATCGCGGTTCCAAACTTATTATTCTCATGATGTGCTAATAAGAACTAATAAGTTCAGCATCGTTATCCGCATCTGGTGGTTTCAATAAATTGCTGATGTTCGTTATTGATTTACTGCTGCGTAATGGATTTAGTTTGATAAGTCAAATATGCAAAATACCAGCAGTAAATATCAGTAAAAGACTACATAATACTGTTAAGACTTTCATTCGTGTACTGATTGTGAAACATGATGTAAATTCACTTAGAAGAAAAACACAAGATGGATAGTTTCACCAATTTATTTGTTAACTCGACAATATTGTTTCGGTCCAAAAGGAGCATTATCAAGAATGATTGTGTACTAAAATTAAAACTTACAATAAACATTTTTATACCTACAATCTACATAGGGGGAGTGGGGTTGAGTCTGTGTAAATTTCGATTGTATTGTTGACCAAACCCTGTTCTTATGTAGTGATCTCCGAATTTCAAGATTTTCATATAAAGAATGTTTTTTTTATTATTTCAATATTGTTACGCAAAATTTTAGTTTAGAGCATTGTACAGATAATAATCATTAACTTGACTTAACAAATACTAAAATTTTACGTAACAATATTAAAATAAGAAAAAAACTTTCTTTACATGAAAATCTTGAAATTCAGAAATCACTATATAAGAAACAGGCTTTGGTCAACAATCAAATCGAAATTTACACAGACTCAACCCCACCCCTCTTATGTAGATTGTAGGTATAAATATGTTTATTGTAAGTTTTAATTGTAGTACACAATCATTCTTGATAATGCTCCTTTTGGACCGAAACGATATTGTCGAGTTGTCATTAAATTGGTGAAACTATCCATCTTTTACTTCTAAGTGGAAAGACTACATACTCTATTTTGATTTTAATTTAAATGAAACTAATAGTTATTAAGTTATTTCTTTTTCTACTTCCCCAAGCAGTGCTTTCAAATGTAGCTCCCAAACTCCCGCTAAAATCAAAAACCTAAAATATTATATTCAAGTGAGACATATTCAGCAACCTTATAATCTAAGTATCTTAAACTCCTTAACCTCTTAATCTAAACCGTAAATATCCCCATAAACCCATAGCCTAATCTTTTAAACCCGATGACCCTACAACGTAAGCTTTATAAACGTCATAACCGGGGAGACAGTTAGCCAACGCACCAAAGCAATTTATGCCGGAGTGGAAAGTTAGTTACATATCAATAAAATATTTAAAATGGTTGACTCGTTGCCCTCCGGGTTATGAGGTTTAAAAAGCTTACGATTTCATCCACTTGGATTAAATATTTTCCTTTCACCATCGCTACCCCTAAAGAAGTTCTCTGAATCCGTCCTTGAAACGTAGCGGCTACCCTACCATTTCTACTGCCGGCTGATTATTATAATATGAAACATAACTATTTTCAATAAACAAGACACACAAAACGTTTCACAGAATTTATTTATTTAACATAACTATAGTTTCGCTACACTGTAGTGATTGTGGTCATTCAATCATTCATCACTTGATAAAGCTACAGTGTAGCGAAACTATAGTTGTGTTAAATAAATAAATTCTAGGAAATGTTTTGTTGAAAATGGATAATAATTTTCACTCAGCATCAGCCAACTCAAACAAATATTTGAAACATAACTAATAAATTTAAATTTCAATACGAATACCCATATAAGGGAATCACTTTTGCATTGGCATTACTTCATTACTCCAATGACTTGTTAGATCATGTGCGTTGGTTATTGTTTTGTATTAACTGTAGTTGAGCCTTACTATACGATGAAATGAAAATGAACTGGATCTACAGTTACTGGTTGAGTTGTAGGTACTCCCACGTATTTTTTCGTACAGGACGAGGTGTCGCTTGGTGATTAGCATAAGCGATGGAAGCAGTTCAGTTGTTTCACGTTATGTGCACGCGTTGTATGGACTACGTCTGTAAAACGTTCTCTTCTCTCATTCTGTTTGCTCCAGGTGCCGGTGACACTTTGTTCGCTGGGTGTTGGGGCTACGTTTGGAGAATCGATCCTTCAGGACCTCCCTCGGGATACAACTGTCATCACGCAAACCACCTGTGAACTGTTGCGAATCGAGCAGCAGGACTTCCGACTCATCTGGGAGGTAACTGCACGCCTTTCTTTTCATTTGTAGAAATTAAGGGGTAGCTACCCTTGAAGGAAACCATGCCGCACTGCTTGAAGTCCAAATGATTTGTGTTGAATTATTAAACACGCTTGTGCATGCGAAAGTAGAATTTTGCTGAGAATTCTGTAAAATATCGCGTCGAAAACTTGTTTCAAATAATTCAAAACTTTCCAGGAAAATAGAAACAGAATCTCATAAATTTATATTAATAAAAGATAGAGAAATATATTTTCCTTTTTCCTTCCTCGTACAGACAAGCTTCCGCCAAAAATTTAAATTGAAGTACTCTAAAAAAGGAATGGTAAATTATAGTTGTGTTGTAGAATGAGCTAATAAACTCTTTCTTTATTGACAAAGACTAAAACTTAAAATTAAATAACAATTAAAGGAAATGTTACTGGACATTTGAGAACAAAAAAAATATCTACTGTTAATAGACTGAATAATCTGTCTTATTTAATTTGAAAACTAATATTCTTATATCCCGGCAAAGTTTAGATGTTAATCTATTTTCCTTGCCTACACTTTCTCTATTAAAAATCACTGTAGGTTGCTGCCTATTCTTTTTATAAAGCGTTTTCAGCCTTGACTTGTTTTCTCATTATACAAAGAATAAGTTAGTGAAAGTGCTTCAGTAACTCAATAATTCAAAAACCAATTTAATTTTTAGACAGGATGGAAACGGAATGTATCTAATCTATCAGGAATAGCAACATTTCTTTTTAGTAAATTTCCGTTTTAAATTCGACATCGTATTGATACACTTTTATAACTTTCTTAAATGTTTAAGGATATTTTTATGAGGACATATAATATTAAAAGATCTGAAATTGTAGCCATAAAATATGCTTCAGAAAGTTTTAATGAAATGAAAATAATTTTATTAAAACGATAAAAATGAAAAAAAGAACTGAGGGAATATAATATGGCAATAAAATCCTTCACAATGTCGCTATTCTTAGCCATAACTCCTTTTTCTTTTCGGACCAGTTCAGATTCCTATGTTCATCCGAAAACTTGCTGTACTACACTCCTTTATCACGTTTTCTTAACTTCGTTCACAGTTTATTATTTTAATATTCATGTCCAATACATTAGTGTTATTTGTGAAGTTTGAAAAAATGAACTTAATTGATGAGTGCAATTCTTCTGTCCCCTTTTCACTTTTTATCTCGTAACCGATTCACACCCTACGCTATTCGCATATCATCTGTACAGAAAATAAATTTATTTCATTATATTCCAACGAAAAAAATGACTAATGAAGGTAACATTTGATAGACGAAATCGAAACTGGTCGATACTCCATGATCTGTCCCAACGTCATTGACATTGAAAACACAAAATGTTCGAGTACACGACAGATGGTCGCGTGGGCGAAATTTTAAATGGATATTACCTGTAAACGAAGAACATGTGCTCTTCAACACGCGCTGTTCTATTAATGCACCGTGATGCTTCTGTATACAATAGAGATTATCGGCTGTTGTTATTATAATAAAAAATTTTACCATCTTGAATACAATCACCTCTAAACCTCTGGATCTGGAGCTCAAAGAATCAAAAGAAAGTTTCCAATAAGCTCTTATATTTATCGTATCTTATTTAGGGTATAGTCATTATATGTCTGCTTCTTATTTTGTTAAAGTATATACCCTGGTTTAATATATAAGTAACAGGCGGGCTGGAAAGTTCGTAGGCTAGCATAGAAAAAATTATTATTTTTTTTTTGATAGAATTTGATTTTATTATTCAATATAGTTCCCATCGAGGGCGATACAACGATTATAGCGGTCATACAATTTTTCGATACCATTTTTATAATACGATTTGTCTTTAGCCTCAAAATAATTGAACAACTCCAAACACTGCTTAGAATCATCGATCCGTTGTTGTTTTTGGTCGATTGTGAGCTCACGCGGCACCCATTTTGTACAGGTGTTTCGCATATCCAAATATCTATCTATCAGCTATCTCAATCAACTTCACTTTACGGTTATCAAAAATTATTTTGTGGACTTGTTTGATGTTTTCGTCGGTAACAGCCAACAGCCTCTTTGGGACGTCCACTGCGTGCATCGTCCTCGGTGCTCATTTCGTCTCGTTTAAATTTAGCAAACCACTTTTCTACGGTTGATTTTCCTGGTGCAAAGTCCGAATAATGTTTATAAAGCCAAGCCTTGGTTTCAACAGTATTTTTTTTCGCCAAAAAGCAATGCTTTATTAACACACGAAATTCCTTTTTATCCATTTTTTCAAAGTAACAAAAGTTAGTTCACTAAAAATGCTACAACTCAGATACTAATAGTGCAACAGCTGTCAAATTTATACACGCGTGTTTTGAAGGTTAGGATTAACCAAAAATCATATGGATTTAATACTAGTAGCGCCATCTATGGTTCAGTCCGCCTATTATATTACAAAAATGTAAAATAATAGAGCGGCTAGTTATTTTGCACAATCATTCGAAACTTGATCATTTTATGAAACCAATCACGATGCGTACATTTGTGAAACCCATTTAGGAAGATATAGTTTTGGATATCGTCTTTCGACGAAGAGATTGCCGTAAATGCTTTGTACTTAACGATGCAGAAGAAAACCTGATTTTAACAAAAACCACAAAGAGAATTATTCTGTAATAGCAGAGACTTTGGAAAAGCCTGTAAAATTCAAACAAGCATATACACGACGAGTTGAAAAACTTTCGACGAGCTGGTGAAATTAGTTGGCCAAATAATTAAAAAGAAAAATAGGAGATTTCGAAAAGCTATTGAAGTATCAAAGTGACGTCTGACCTCAACCTGCGAGAACGGGACTAACAAGTTTGATTTCATGCAATTAGTTTCATTCCAATTTTCTCTAGTTACATCGCAGTCGCTTTAATGAACGGACATGCAATTGTTTCTACTAGAAATTTTCATTGTCGACTAACATTCATCTGCGCATAACTGGTTCTATTCTTTTGGTTGCTTAAATGTACGAGCCGCCCCTGAGTTAAATTTCAGACTTTCAAAGAATACTGTTTACAATCGCTCCATTTGTTTCATACAATGAAATACAACGATTCTATTTCACCGTCTGATAAAGCAATTGTGCAGCGAAACAATTTTAGCGATTGTCAATAAATTCATAAGAACAGTATAATTTCTTGGTCAGTAATTTATTAATATATCAGACGTGGATCGCGATTTCGATCTTATTAGATAAATCAGCTCTTTAAAAGCAATATATCGTCATCGTTATCATTTTCATACGTTAGACAAGTGCCTTACTAAAGTAGCTAATCGTCCAACTGAATCGAAGACGAAGCTTATGTATTAATAAGAACACCATATAAATAAATACATTCCTTTAAAACTTAACTTAATATGTAATTATAAATATTGAGCTTCTTAGCACTTATTAATATTATCCTATACTTATATTAAAAGCATGCTGTTTTGTATTTCTTATTTGTAACGAATAAGTTTAGAGGGCTCAGTAAGAAGTAAGAAACTGAACAAATCATGCTCATTTTTTTCTCCTTTTTTTTTGATAAATACCAGTTTAACAGTTCGCGGCTGTTGCAAAGTACGTTTTGGTTCTCGAGTTCAGGATCTAACCTGTGCAAAGACATTAAATTCTTAAACAGTCCCGTTTATAGTCTATTATCCCACGAAAATGTGGTCAAACGACAACTGCATTCCATTGTAAGCGTGTTATTTTTGACGTGGGCATACTCAAAAACATATTTAACCAAAAATTCATATTGCAAAAACTGTCTTTAAGTAAATAATTTGACGTAATCGTAAGGTTAAATATTAATATAAATCTTTTATTGAAATATTATCCTTTTTAGGGTTCCGTATATCTGTACTCAAAAAACAAACGGAATCCAAATTTTATACTTTCATACTCATACTCAATAATATGTTTAAAAAGGTTTCGCAACCCTCGTCGAGTGACTCAAACTCTTAACAGACTAAACATTTTTATTGTTAACATTTTTTATCAGCATTTGCAGAGTCGATGGTGAAAAACAATTAATTCTATAAATAAGTTCGGCTCGACGAATCAAGGGTTAATTAATATGTAGTACATGAATATCATTTTACTTCTATCTTTTAGTAAGCATTTAGTGAAAACGAATGGCTTTACAAAGAAAGAAAATTTTTATTTAATCGAAAGAGTCAGACATATTTCAATAAAAAATCAACTTACTTTCTCCTACAATCTTAATTGAAAGTTATTGGAATTCTATGTTTACTTTTTTTCTCATAAATTTCCCATTTGCATTGTTCGCTACATTTTACAAATATATACACGACAAAGGATCGGTGGCATTGTAAATTTAGTTGAAAGTTACATGGAGAAAAAGAATTTTATTGGAATAGAAAATTTGAATTTAATTATAGTCTCTGTAGATGAATAAAAAATTGAAGTAAATAAAACAAACACTAACAACGATAACAATTTAATTAACAACAACAATACTTAACAACAAACTGGCAGGAGAAACGGGTAGTAATTAAGCGAGGTCGAAATCATAAGTGAAGTTATTTTAGAAAAGTAAAATAGTTAGGAAGTCAGTTTAGAGGGTAAAAAGTTATTCAGATTAAGGTAGGGAACCATTCGGAAGATAGTACAGTTGCAAATGTCTCAAGATAAGAAATACTAGGAAAAAGAATTTAGTCCCAAACCACCGAAGAAATCCATCATTAAATAGCAATTAGGAAGGTACGAGAAATATAGACGTGAAGCTGTTAGTATGCGAAATTGAATTGTTAAAGGGATTGTATGAAAGTACAGCAATAAGTTATTTGAATAGAAGACAATAGAATTTTATAGGTATACGGAATTTAGTAGAAATATTTGAAAAGATATTTAGATAGTGACAATAATAGAATAGTATTAAAAATAGAAATATATGAAGAGACATCATGAAAACCGAAATTGAAAAGAACTATTGAAATATTTACAAAATAATAAAAGAATAATATTTGAAAAGACAAACACAATAAAACTACAATTAGAAAAATCAAACAAAAGATTATGGCAAGTAAAGTCGCCACAAAATAAAGGAATCGAGTACAGAACAATAACATCACAACGTTAATTGAACCTGTCCCGCATGAGTTCTTATAAATGGGAATGGTTACGTTGAGAAATTGAATTTCTCATTTTTATTTATTGACATAAGGAATACAAAAACATTAATTCTTTAAAAAATTGGAAGATATAAGTATAATTTATTTTATTTTCGATATTTATGAAAATGCCAGTATCATTTGAAGTTAAATCTAAATTTAATGTAAATGATAACAATGTATTTGGAGCTTAAAGCAATAAAAAAGAATACAAAACAAATACAATTGCTTCTCATTCCCTTCCTTGTTTGGAACCAAAGTCAATCAAGGGATGCTGTTCAGTTGTAATTACATCCGGCTAGATACAAGAAACTATATACAACACCATTTTGAAGGAATAATAGATAATCCCTGTTAACGAATGTAGCTCTCGCTATTTACATTTTAATGTCTGTAACTCAATCGTGGTTCCTACTCTCCTAGTATCTTCGTGCAACACATTTAGATTATCTATTACCTCAGAAAAGAACATCAAGACTGCAATACATTCAGATGAGAGATGTTGTTATGTGGGGCTCTGCTCTTTTATATAGGTTACATAATATAAATTGTACGTGTCTTTATGGATACAGGATGACTAACGAAAAAGTTCGTAAAAGGAATTCAAAAACGTAACGCTTAAGATGTTTTTATGTGAACTTTGTTTGTTTGCTTCAGTTAGGAATAATATAATTCCTACATAACCCATTGTCCTTACCGATCGCTTACGTACGCATGGTTAGGTTAGGTTAGGTTATGTTACCTTGACCGCAAAATCGACAGGCCGAACATTTTATTTGTGTACATCTTTAGGTATATATTTTTTTAATTGATACTGAAATGTTCTTGACATTCTTCTGATTTCTCAAAGCACCAATAAAATCTAACTCGTAACGATGTCGATTTGTTTTAACGCTCCTTTCCTCAGTGCGAAATTATGTGATGTCCTATTACTAATTCTATAAGAACAAAATGTAGACGTCAAGTTTAGTTTTTAGTTTTTCATTATCAGTACAATCATGTTAAATTTTGTAGTAGTGTAATTAGTTTATTTAAGAACAAAGATTAGGCAATCAAGAAACATCCTTATTTCTGACTACAAATATTTTTAAAAATAAAATTGATACTTAGCACTTGATGAAATATTAATAAATACAAATATAAACCAATAGATTTTTAAAAAGCACTTTGTTTAGTAGTTTACATTAAATTTATTAAAAATTCTGACGATTGTTTTGACTAACCAACATAAATACAGTTTTCTTAAGTTACAATAAAAGTACCGAAACGTTTAACATAATTTCAAAATAATTTCTTTGATTCTACGTTGTAATTAATTTTTAATGTTTTCATGATTTGTACAAGTACATGGTTCAATTTTCTTTGGTGATATGATTCCAATTATCCAATACACTTATTAAGTGCGTTCCGTTTCGGCACAAATGTATGCCTGAAATAAGTTGTTCGGGATATGGCTTAGAGTGTAATAAAATAAAACGCTTTATGTTCAGTTAGACATTAAAGAAATCCAATAATAAGAGTATAAATCCGTTTCAACCGTTATAAACTACAGTAGGTACGTGCTCTCTGTTACTAATAATGCGATTTCCGCTTCCGGAACTATTATTTTGCTCCTGCCAAGAGAAGTGTGTGTTGTTCTCAGTAACTTTACAAATACAATGGGTCGACCATAAATACATGAAATCGGAACAATCCTTACAACTCTCGCACCTGAAAGACACGTCATTAATCTTCGTTTGATTTAATTACATTATCTTTTTAATTTCTCACTTCCACTAAACACAAAGTAGCAGTTTGTTTTAGACCGACAATAGTATTGATCAGTATTTCACTTCTTTCAATTTCTTGAATACCCTTCTCATAGAACTGTTAACCACTGCATCACAACTGTTTTCACTTCGTCATCGTCTTGAAGACGCTGTTCGCCCAGATGTTTCTTGAAATGCAGGAACAAATGGTAGTCACTAGGTGCCAGATCAGGGCTGTACGGAGATTGATCTAGAGTTTCCCAGTGAAAAGATGACCAAAGAGATCTTTGGTCCGATTAGCCACATTCTGACGGGCATTGTCATGCACATTTATGCGGCCATCTTTAAATGCCCTCACCCATTTCCTTACCATTCCATCACTCATAATTTTTGTCTGTAAACTGCACAGATCTCAGATCTCACGATGAATATCAATAGGTTTTAGTCCTTTAGCACTAAGGAATCGTACAACAGACCGGACTTCACAGTCGGCGGGACTTACGATTATCGGAGGCATCTTAAACACTCAGTAAACAACGTAAACAAGGGAGAATCAGACTGTAATGGCGTCAGTGCGTAGGTGTGAGACGTAGGTACTTAGTGCGCATGCACGGAATGCTGAACGCAGCGCTGCGGCGGCAGAATTTCAAAACGGTGCTTACTTAAAAAACATGCCTCGTATGTTATATACCTCTAGTGACTATTGGGGTGTTACATAGCTTAAATTCACATTTTTTTCTTTAGTAGCGAATACAAGTATACAGTTAGTTGTAATCTAATTTGAGTATTTTGCTTTGAAGTATTACAACTTGGATATTATATACTCTATAAAAGTCAACAGGATTGAACAAAACACTCTTCATTTTTTTTCCTAAGAAAATGATTTCATACCATCCCTCGTAAAATTATTTTACCATCCCCGAAAACTCCCGTTTACTAAATATTATCGAAAATGTTACGCTAACTAATCAGCTGACCTGTTCCCCCCTCCCTATGAAAACTCCCTTGATACGTCCATGAATTTAAGTAATTTTGTTAAAAGAACCTTCAAATCGAACAAGAAAATCTGGAAAACATTTCATAACATTCACAATACTGTAAACTATATCTGCAGTAAACCTTTTGTATTTATTTTTTTATTAATTTTGCTCCAACCCTACTAAATCCCTGTCATGAAGTGTCAGACGAGAAAGTTTTGCTACGGTCGTATTTCGTATAAAGTTGATGAAAATTTAAGGTTTAGATGTGTAGCCCGTAATCCAGCAAAAACAACTCATGTCTTACCTAGTAGAACATCAACTACTAGGTAGACATCTACCTACTGGAACTTAAATTTTATTAGCAATTTCGAATGAAGTATAGCATTAAAAGAAGGTGCAAAATATAGATAAAGCCGTTATCGGTTTAGCTGTTTTAAGGGCTTTATTTATACTGTAAAACAATTTTCTTTCTAATTCTGTAAGCTTATTATTTTGCTTAAAATACGTGAAATTAATTGGAACATTAAATTTCACAAAAGTGAATTTTACGCGATTATTCAAAAGTAATAAGCTACGAACACAGAAGCACTTTTCGGTAACAGAGTTACCTGCTTGAAGTTCTACAACACCGCCAAAGTTTCCAGTCTTGTTCTTTAATAAATTACGATTTAACAAAAATTTTACACAGCATTATTCTGCGATCACAATATTTTCATTATTAATTTCGTTTATATGCCTTTATATCACGTACCTGAATAAGCTGCATCGTAGATTCAGTTTTCAAGGTAGTAGATACCTTCGTAAGGTCCATTTAAAACATTTTAAAACTACAGTTAGCAGTAAATATCACTAGATGGCGAGACATTAGCAATAACTTGGAATTATTTAAAAATTGTGTTTACGTTTACGTTTATGGCTGATATTTGTAACACCGCCTAGAACTCACTTGTGATATTAAATATACGATATAAGCTACACCCGATAATTATAATATACATCACTTTAAGTGTAATAAAGTTTTCTGTTGCTTTCTTGTAACATTTAGGCAAATGACTGGGAATTAATATTCCATCTATACCTATAAATAAAATTGGAGTGTCTGTTTGTAATATTAAAATTACCACTTTTTACTAAATGCATATGGATGTATATACGGTACATATTCCAAAATAAGATTTTTTAAAATTTTTGTCTGTCTCTCTGTTTGTTCTGGCTAATCTCTGAAGCGGCTGTATCGATTTTGACGGAAATTTCACTGACAGATAGCTAATATAATAAGGAGTAACTTAGGC
This sequence comes from Agrilus biguttatus, assembly GCA_963921985.1. Taxonomy (NCBI): domain Eukaryota; kingdom Metazoa; phylum Arthropoda; class Insecta; order Coleoptera; family Buprestidae; genus Agrilus; species Agrilus biguttatus. The sequence continues at coordinate 10,498,636 of OY998120.1, forward strand.
TACTTTTATTTTAGGAATTAATAATTTATTTTATAAATTAATAACTATTTATTAATAATAATAATTAATTTCTAAAATAAAAGTAGACTAAGTTACTCCTTATTACATTAGCTATCTGTCGGTGAAAGTCCCGTCAAAAGTGTAGCTGTTTCAGAGACTAGCCGGAACAAACAGACAGACGAACAGACAAAAATTGTAAAAGCGCCTCCCACTTAATATCACGAAGGCTGCCCGTTGCGCGGGCTCAGAACGCACGAACGGGCTATTGCTAACGGTTGTGTCTCAACGACTTCGTTTAAAATTTTAAAAATAATCTTTTTTGTTAAATTTCACGCGGACGAAGTCGCGGGCACAGCTAGTAAATAATATTTAATTTGATTTTTGTCTTTATATCGTCCATCTCATTTGTTTCTGTCTAACCACCATCCCATTCCCACGAATTCCTACAAAGAGGCTGAAGAGGTCCTTATGCCCTACTCTTCGGCTTTGCATTACAGTGTAGATCGGAGGCAGTGCTCGCCCACCAGTGTAAATAATTGGTGAAATGAAACACCCAAAAGTTTTTTTTGTCCACAAGCAGTCTCTCAATACCGTTACTTTAGGCACAATTGCAAGCAGAAGTTAAATATTCAGATGAGTGCAGAACTTACTATTCTATGGTTTCCATTTTCCTTTTATTTTGACATGTATAGAATCAGAGTCTGACAAAGGTTGTAAGGTTTGTACTTAATGTAAAACCGGCACCGACGTCTTACTTCTTGGGGGAAGCCTTTTTCACACTAGGCTTTAAAGTTAGATAAATTTTTAAACCAATGGGTTAACAAAACTAATTTAAACTTAAAACTTACCATAAAAAAGCTTTACACCAAGAGACGAAACGTCGGTGTCTGTTTTACAAAAAACCTTACAACCTTTGTCAGGCTGTGACTAAGCATGTTACAGATTTGAAAATTTGGAAGTGAGGGTTATCAAGGATGATCTATTTAATTAAAATAATTTCAACTGTCGAGCACTTCCGGTTATACCGGAAGTTGATGTCAACTTTCTTATTTTAAATGGAATGGTATATTTTTTAAGATGAATTCGTGTTAAACATAAAACTTTAATGTGAGTTTGATTACCAAATGGTAACTTGTATGCCTACGACGAATAGTTTCTGAGATAATTTAATTTATTGGAGAAAAGATTGCACCACAACCCAAACTATAAAAAATCATAACTTCCATAAAAAATGACTTAGAATGTTGAAATTTTTACTATTAGTTATAGCCAAGTTGTAAGGCTAACGTCATGCCAAAACTAAGCTTTATAATTTCTACAGGGCGTTCAGAAAAAATCCTAAATTTAAAAACTTCAAACACGAATAACTTCTTTGTCATTCGATTGCATTTTTTATTATCTGCGCCCGACAGTTTAAAATATTTTAGTTAAATAGATCATCCTTGAGAACCCCTACTCCCAAATTTTCAAATATGTAACATGCTTAGTTTTTCTAAAACGTTTAATGTACTAGTCAGTTTGAATGACCGTGTATTATTTCGCAGTACTATTTAGGCATAAAACTTCATTGTCCTACGGAATGTTTCCTTAGAATTTTGCGTTCTATTACATTATGCATGTTTCATTTCCCCCTTAGTGCTTGAAGTAAGTAAACAGAACTCTCCTAATTTTAGCCAACGAAACGGTTTATCTGACATATATGTGTGCAGACCAAACTAGTTGGAAATAGGAAATCGCATTAACTTATTATACGCTCACGTAGTGGCAATAATTGAACCGGTTGGTGGCAGTATATCGTGTAAGTTCGTTTTAGACAAATTACACTTTAATAATTTATTTGTGTCCATGAAAAAATACATTAACCAATGTTTTTATATAACTGACGGTTACGCAGTTTTTGGTAATTCAGTAAACAAGTCAACTGTATCAACTCTTTTGGTGCAGTCAGCCGAAGATGGTATAGCTAGCTGTAGGTATATAGTAATGACGAATATTTTAAAAATTTAATCCTTGCAGATTTATTCTAAATTTCCTGCGGAAATAGTACAGATAAAATATTCTATATCAGCTTAACAAAAAATTGAGAACAAATAATCCAATATTTTGATATAACAGTAATAAAACGATAATGGAAAATCAAAATGGAAACGTGTGTTTTTAATATTACATGTTTTATTAATTAAACGACAAGGGATGTAATAATTATTGAAAAACATTACATTTTATAATTCTAATTCCAGTTAGCACTTTAAGTAGATGAACTTGTAATATTATAAATACATAATAGGGTGGGTCCACTTTCTATAGCTGTTTTGTTTCTTATTTCCGAAAGATTGGTAACTCAAAACTTATAAATTCTATTATTGACAGTAAAATTTATTTGTTGTTATAATTTTTATTATACGTATGATAACAAAATGAAACAAAAGAACTGTTAATTGCTGAAAACTAATAAAGAATGTTTAGTTCTTGGTCAGAAATGTATCGAAATTACTAGATGCGGATGTGCTGCCTGTAATATGATTTTCTATCAACTTCCTTTTAGGAAATAACTTCGGTTTAATCAGTAATTTATTGAAGCTATCTACGGTGTGCTGATTAGTTATAAAATCACGATCCAGATCTGGATAAATTTCTGACCACTAACTTAATCTTCTTTATTAATTTGGTTCGCTTGTCTATCCCGTAATACAAGCTGCGCTATATTCTGCCTTTACTTTATGGAAATTATGAATTATATTGAAGAAAATAAATGAGTAAAATACACCTAATTGCAACTTAATACCTTTATTGAAATCTTAACAATCGTTTCATCCTAATAGGGCATCTTCAAAAGAAGTATTGGTACAAATTTTTGATTGCACTATTTCTTAAATACTATCACATTCATGATGGGGATACATCTACTGATTTATCCATAATTATTGAGCTATACACATTTTCAATGTCATTTGATTATATGTAATAGGTTACAGTTTTCCTAATTCTTTTTGATTTCTTAGGTTTCCATAATGCCTAATTTTTTGCTTTTCTTCTTTTTATGTAAGATCTTAAAATTTACTTCTAAATTAAATTGATGCTTTTCGTTATTAATGTAGTTCATAAATGATTTTAAGTTTCCATCATAATTTTTCAAATGTTCTTGAATTATTTCTTTGAACGCTCCTCCAGTTTATCCTATATATGTATATATATATATATTGCATTTCAACTAATTCAATTTAATTTATACACTCCATTTGAATTTATTTTATCGTTTTTATCTTTGCTATTAATTAAATACTTGGATAGATTATTTGCAATTTTGAATGAAATTTGAAACTCATGAAGATTCCCTAGTAGAGTGAAACGATCGTAAAGTTTTAATAAAGGTATTAAGTAGAAATTAAGTGTGTTTTTTATTTTATTCAATGGAATAAATAAATAGATTACATTTAAAAAGTTAAATTACATTTTCAAGTAGAATACTGAAAATATATGGATATCGATAAAGACTAAGATAGAGGGTTTGTTTTTTATCCACACTAAAAATATGTTGCCTGTATCAGTCAAACGCAAACCGAACAACATTTTTTTCCAAATTACATTACAGCTGTTACCTACACTTCTATAGGTAACCGAATTTTCTTTAACACTAGCTAGACTCATAAAAATTTCGTCGTACGTCTACTGAATATTGAATTAAATTGTCTAACTGTATATCAGACACCTTAACGTGACTTGATTCAAGAAATTCACTTTCCTAAAGTATTCACGTATGGCCAGTCCTTGAAGTTTCGTCTAATTTTGTTTTGGTTTCGTACTTGAGGAATCGCATCCTATTGGGAATTTTTTTCTTATTCAAATTGTGTTTTCAGTTTCAAATACTATAGTTGCGTTGGTATGTAAAGATGTCGGAAAGGATTATATTTTTCACCGTATTTTAAGAACACAAACAAAAGGTTCTCAATATATACATATACATACATATATATATATATATATATATATATATCTAAATTTATTTTTGGTCTACAAATTTATTAGTTTATTTTGTTTGTTTAAAAAACTTCAGAAGTAACAAACAAAACAAAAGACAAATACTTTCGAGTTGTTCTATGTTTTTTAGTTCAAAATCAATTATTTTCTACAAATATTTTTACCATACACGTTTTCTCTCGTCTGTAATGCTTCATATTTATTTATATTATCCACTTTTCAACTCATTTTCCTTGTTTTAAATCCTTCACAAAACTTTTACCGCATGTTTTGCTTATACTTATTTTTTGTTACGTTGTTGCAGATTATTCATCGGCATTCTTGTTTCGCATGAATATATTTAACCCTTCTGGTTCTCTTTTCATTTTTTAATCGTTTTCCTTGATGAAAGGCCTGGAAAGTCTGGTGGTATTGTAGAACACAGCAAATAACTACATTTCAGTAAAAAAGTTAGTTATCTTCTTCAGGGTCAGTACTTTGGATGTTTAGTGTCGCTTTTTGCCGTTAGTGTTTAATCTATTTGCTGTGTTCTTTTTCCCTTATAAGAATACTACTCCTTACTTCTTGGCTCTTTCATCTCCTTTACACATTCGACAACTTCGAATCTTAATTGCATCTCTTCTGTTTGGTTACAAATATATTTACTTATACTTTCTGTTTTATTTCACACTTCCCCGGTCAAAAAATATCTGTTCAATTCGTCATTTCGACATGATTTCTCGTCTACAAATACCATTTTTTTCGTTTCTTATTTACCTTTTACCTTCTTTCTTTTTCACACACGCGAGTCTCGCGAGTCTCGCATTGATAATGCCCACGTCTGAATTGGGTGAAACACATGTCCGCTCAGTAAAATTATGTTAGTGGTAATTGGGGTGAGTCACCTACTTTATTTGCTTCTTAATTAACCACAGTCTTCCTGTTTCTATTTTACATCCCATTATGTTCAAATTAGGGATTTTCGAAAACCTAATATCAGATGCATATTGTATATTTATTTTACATAAAAACAGTCTTTATATGTTATATATACATAGTATATAACTTACTGTTAATATTTAGTGGTAGGGAAACATAAGTTTATTTAAAGATTCGATTAGTTTTAAGGATTCAATGTAACAATCTCCCTAACCAACAGGTTAAATTGTAAATATTCATCTTTTTGTATAATACGTTTTCATTAAGTTTTAACGAATTTTATTCACAAAGGAGGAAAAATTGTGATAGTGGTTTATCAGTAAAAATTCACTTCACACCCTTCAAAATATTAGTAAATTATGGGGCCACTTCATTCAGTTTTTCAAATTTTGACCTTCAAAATTTGAACAAAAAGCTGATTTTCATATGGGTCCTTACAAAATTAACTCCTTGTTAGGTTTTCGTCCTTTGATTATTTATTTATTTTCAATTTGAGTCACTCCAATTTACCGAAATATTCAGAGGTTTATCTTCGTTTTAATGCAATTCTATATGCACATATGTAATTTCATTCCAGATTGTAGTTGTCTAGTTAAATTAGTTTATTATCCACCAACCACTACAACTTCTGCTATGTACACGTTAGTTGTAGTTAGTGTATTTAAGTTGTATAAGTACTCTGGTAATTATAATAATTAACAGTTATTCGAAACTACAAACTTTAACATTATGAGGTTCATGTGACCGAAAATTATTTCTAATTCCTCTTTGAAGACAAAATAACTCCTCTAAGAATAATTATTTCAAACTTGTTGATAATTAATTAGTGCTAAAAATGGCCTCTCATTGTATTTTTAGGCATAATCTAATATAGTGTACTAACTGAATTGTTTGACCTTCGTTACTAACGAATGAAACATTTCAATAATAATGAATTGCGTTTATAAGCGATTTCTTTATACGATTTTTTAGCAAGTTAAATTCTTTTGATAGTTTCTTTACTTAGACGCTTCTATTTGTCGAACTCTTCTCAGCGAAAGATTTCAAAAAAGCAGGAGCTTCAGTGAACATGGAAGTCGTTTTTAAATTTTCATGAGGCTCAAATGTTTACTCTACAAGTCGGATTCGTAGATTGAGCCGCTTTTTTCCATTATTTCTCAACCTGCTAAATTTATTACAATTCAAAAAACAAAAAAGTGCTGTCTTTAGTTATCTTTCTACATGTGTTAGATGTTACAATTCTTTGGCGTAACTAAAAAATAATTATTCAAAAAAGAAGGAATTAAAATCCTTATTCGTCTAAATATTAAGATCAAAATCTCACATTTGGAACGCGTCCTACCAAGTAGGCACAATGAACCGAATGCCATATCCCACGACCGGTTTCGACCTATCGGATCTTATCAGATGGGCGTTGGCAGAAAGGCTTTTACAGGCTATATTATACATATAAATATAAATATGGCATTGAATTACACTGTTGATTCCGATGGATTTTTAGACGAATATATAACATATTCAAAAAAGAAGGAATTAAAATCCTTATTCGTCTAAATATTAAGATCAAAATCTCACATTTGGAACACGTCCTACCAAGTAGGCACAATGAACCGAATGCCATATCCCACGACCGGTTTCGACCTATCGGATCTTATCAGATGGGCGTTGGCAGAAAGGCTTTTACAGGCTATATTATACATATAAATATAAATATGGCATTGAATTACACTGTTGATTCCGATGGATTTTTAGACGAATATATAACATATTCAAAAAAGAAGGAATTAAAATCCTTATTCGTCTAAATATTAAGATCAAAATCTCACATTTGGAACGCGTCCTACCAAGTAGGCACAATGAACCGAATGCCATATCCCACGACCGGTTTCGACCTATCGGATCTTATCAGATGGGCGTTGGCAGAAAGGCTTTTACAGGCTATATTATACATATAAATATAAATATGGCATTGAATTACACTGTTGATTCCGATGGATTTTTAGACGAATATATAACATATTCAAAAAAGAAGGAATTAAAATCCTTATTCGTCTAAATATTAAGATCAAAATCTCACATTTGGAACACGTCCTACCAAGTAGGCACAATGAACCGAATGCCATATCCCACGACCGGTTTCGACCTATCGGATCTTATCAGATGGGCGTTGGCAGAAAGGCTTTTACAGGCTATATTATACATATAAATATAAATATGGCATTGAATTACACTGTTGATTCCGATGGATTTTTAGACGAATATATAACATATTCAAAAAAGAAGGAATTAAAATCCTTATTCGTCTAAATATTAAGGTCAAAATCTCACATTTGGAACGCGTCCTACCAAGTAGGCACAATGAACCGAATGCCATATCCCACGACCGGATCTTATCAGATGGGCGTTGGCAGAAAGGCTTTTACAGGCTATATTATACATATAAATATAAATATGGCATTGAATTACACTGTTGATTCCGATGGATTTTTAGACGAATATATAACATATTCAAAAAAGAAGGAATTAAAATCCCTATTCGTCTAAATATTAAGATCAAAAATCTCACATTTGGAACGCGTCCTGCCAAGTAGGCATAACGAACCGAAAGCCATATCCCACGACCGGTTTCGCGTTCCAAATGTGAGATTTTTGATCTTAATATTTAGACGAATAAGGATTTTAATTCCTTCTTTTTTGAATATGTTATATCTTCGTCTAAGAATACATAGGAATCAACAATGTAGTTCAATGCCGGTAGGGGTATTAGCCCTCGGAGTAGTTGTTTCTGTTGATTCCATATTTATTTTTATATTTATATTTTTAAAAAACAATTATGTATTGATTTAAAAAATGTTTTCGATACGTATTTAAATAATATAACAATGCAGTGCTACTCTTATAAGCTAGGGTGCGAATTCAACTTAATCAGCAAACAGCGGTGATCGCCGAGACCAGAGCCACTAGTTCTGATAGCGCGCGCGACTTTTCTACGTTTACAGTCATTCTGCTGTTTCAATTTTTGTTATCTGTTCGTGTGCAACTAAAATTTTACTTTCAACACCCTAGATGGAGAATAATTTCTGTACTTTGACCACAAATTGAAGATAAATACATAATGGGCATAATGACCGCCATAATTTGTACTGTTTCTTGCCTGGTTCTGTTTATATAGGAAGGGTATTATACAAAAGTACAAGTGCACAAAATGAATAAAACTGTAAATGGACAAATATTCCATTTCTTCCTTTCTTCTATGTATTTGCAACAATTTGTACTTGGTTCGATTTACAAATAAATATTTTATATTTCTTTTAAAACATTCACTACTTACGTGCAAAAATATCCTTCATTGTGGTGGTTACAACGAGTGCAGTTGTCGCAAAAAAGTACATCGCAATAGAATTTCAAGAAAAATAAAATACATAAAGTACACACATGCGACCTTTGCAAGGAAGTACAATCACCCTTGAGAAAATAACGGGACTTAGTGTGGTGGCAGGGAGGATAAAGAACACATCAGTTTTCAATTCGTGTTTCGATTACAAACCAAAGATCAGACGTTGAACTGACATTCTCGATTCAGATCTGGGTTACCAAATAGTATGTTACATTTCACGTTCGCTACTTATTGTGCCTGCCAGATCGGAAATTATTTTATTTCCGAACACGATTGGCAAAGTGGAAGCACTAAATCATTATTAGATTTCCTGCTAATTAAGAGGAATGGCATTCCAATTTATTTTCTCCTAAATATATCACCTTAAATTACTACGTCCTTATTTGTAATATAAAAGTATTACCTTTAATTATATTACATATTAATTTATGGTTTAATTTTTTTATAGTCCAGTTTAATTAATATTAAGTAACTTTTAATGAAGATACAGTAAGATAGGCTACATATCCCATTAAATTGACATTTAATTGTCCATATTAATCTTAGAAGAAAAATGAATTTACTTGATGACGAAAAACATAAACTTTCTCTAAAAATAGTAATAGGCTTGCTTCTGTTATGTATTTTTGGGGTTTTGAAAAACAAAATTATTCGCTAAAAGTAACATTACATATTTCATATTCCAAAAAGATGGAATTAAAATCCTTACTCGTCTAAATATATAGATCAAAGACCTCACATTTGAAACGCGTCCGATAGGTCGAAACCGGTCGTGGGATATGGCTTTCGGTTCGTTGTGCCTACTTGGTAGGACGCGTTCCAAATGTGAGATCTTTGATCTTAATATTTAGACGAACAAGGATTTTAATTCCTTCTTTTTTGAATGTGTTATATCTTCGTCTAATAATCCATCGAAATGAACAGTGTAAGTCAATTCCGGTAGGGGTATTAACCATCGGAGTAGTTATTTCTGTTGATTCCATATTTATATTTATATTTATATTTATTACATATTTCGTTTTTTTAGAGGTAAACACAAAATTGTAAGTTAAATTTTTTAATGGCAAAGAAAGTATTAGTTTTAAGAGTAACGGTGATGAGACGTTCATTTCTATATTTAAAAAACACGAAAAGAAACATCACAGGATTACAAGAAGTTACAATGTATTTAGTTATTGTGATAACAACTTTTGTGGATTACCTACAACAAAGAAGTATTTTATACCTAAACTGAACCTTATGTTTGTTTTCATGTCTTCTTTTTAACACGCTTTTCGTAGCTCCAGTAGCATATGTGTAAACAAACCCAATACTTCGACTTTCACCCCTCATCCAGTTATCGGATTGATTCGAAATGTTGCAGACTAATCCATATTTGACGAGAACATAATATTTCGGCGTCAAAAATTGTGTTTTTAAAAGTATTTTTATTCAGTGTCTTCGAAGTGCTTCGAGAGGAGTATCTGTTCCGACACCCTGTGCTGCTTAAGGTTTAACGACCTAAACCACAACGAATTATTTATTAATCCAATGGTATTTTTCTAATAAAGGAGCGTTGAGTTATAAATAATGTTGTGGACTTTCTACGGTATCTACCTATGTACATATGGTACACTTACAATGCACACTAGTTTATTGACTATCTTCGCACGTTTTGTCTTTATTCGCATCAATTAGATATAACGTCTTGTTTATTAGTAAACAATCGGGCAAAACAAAACTCTATTTTTCTTTGAATTTTTCAAGATAAACCTTGCCAGAATTGTAACGACCGCCATAGTCGAATAGAGCTAACGGTTAGCATGTTACAATCATGACTTTCCTTATCTTATCTGATTTAAAAGTTTGTATAAGTTCTTCGATTTGAACAACATAAACAAACTGGAAGGACTATTCTCTCTCTCTATTAACTGTGAGGCACCTTAACCGTAACACTTGAAATGCTGTTATGAAATACGTTAGACTGCTTATATTTGTCAGTAGAATTTAGTTGTTTAATTTTTTCTTTTTTGTTTTTAATGAACTGAATGTGATTTTGTGTGTGGCTCAGCATAGACAAATAACAATCGGAATTAAATGTTGCATCTTTGTGGTTTTCAGAAAAACAAGGAGCTCATGAATGACTTAGTATCATCTTGCAAGTTGAAAAATGGTAAGTCCACTTTTATTTTACTTGTTAATTACCGGCAGGCATGTAGAACTAATGTACTAATTATAAAACACGTTTATTTATAAAATTGTTTGGTGGCCAAATATTTAATTCAAATACAAATATTAATTAAGACTTTATGACGTTTTAGTTACAAATAAATAATTGCAATTATAAATATACTTGCGTATATTAAAAATTGATATTTGTCTGTATAATTTAAATTGTGATGTTGATTGCTAACTAATGTTTAAGTCTCCGGTTTGCAACGTAGGTAAATAGGTACTTTTAAATCACATTTAATTTTATGCCTTCGTCTCATTTCTGTTCCGTCTCGTTTTCTAATTTTATTTGAATTAGGTATGTCTGTAACTGAACCGAATTATTTCCTCGTAAACTTGATTACAGTTTAAATCACATTAAAAACCGTAATCTCCAAAAATCAACCTCAACTTAGTTCGATGTAATTTATACTTAATTTGTGGTACCTACCCCTAAACGTTCTGCGCCGTTTTTCTTATAAAAGAAAACGGATACCACAAATTTAATTAGGTCTGTTTTACCTTATTCTTTGTGCTTCTTAGTGTGAAGGTAAAAGAAAATATTTTCTGTAGTTATTATAATTCATTTATAAAAATGCTCCTGCCAGAGCTGGGTAAACATAAAATTGATCGATTTATGATCGTGTATTTTTAGTTTTTTAAAATGATTAATTAAGTAAATAAAGGATTAATGAAATAATTCGGTAATTGCAAGTAATTAATGTAGATTAATTCGAACACTCAGAAATCGATTCGTAGTTCAATAAAAGGGCAGACCGATTTTTCTTCTCTGGTAGATAATTCATAAAGGATACCTATATGTTCTTTGTAAATTTTTATATTCTTTATGTATTTTGTTTTTGAAATAATAACTGCTATTTTTTTGTATTATAAAAATGTTATTTTTGTTATGTATTAAGCTTCATCCTAATAAGGGTATAAAAACAGGAAAGTTCCTGTAATTCTATGAAAGCTTTATGTTTGCTTTCAAATAAAAGGTTTGTGGTTCACATTCAGAAATTATATTATCTTCAAGTGATTATTTCGTCTAATAAACAATTTTATTAATCGACTATCTGATTATTTGAATAATCGATTATTTTGGATAACAAAAACTAAAATTTGTTTGAATAGGTATATTCATTCGTGATATAATGTGTGTATGTTTAATTATGTTTATCAGAGTATGTTTTTGAGGTGAAATTTATGAATGATTTATAAAGATAACAAAATCCTGCTGCAGTATTTTTTAATCTATTCATTTCTGTCAAAAAAAAATTGAAGGGCGCGTATAAATATGTGTGTAATTTTTACTGTTGCAATTACTGCTATATCAATGATTGATTGCATATTGACTATTAATTAAACAATATTATCAGAGCTTTTAAGTTTAAAATGTGCAAAACAAAGCTGAAATTATAATTTTTTTAATATTGCAATTTGTGCTTATACATATAAATGAATTTTCGATTCTTTAAAATTAAACTGACCGAAAAAGACTTATGTTGCACATTTTCTAATACCACCCTACGGGTAAATGGATGGTCATTATTTTAACAAGAGAAATAATAATACTTATCCCAAAACCGAATTTTACTCCTAAAAAATAAGATTCGTTTAGTTGTCACAACGCTCTTTTTTAGCTGAAATTATAGTGATTAATGGTCTACATTATGAAAGGAACCATTAATAAAAGTTGTTTTATTTACTAATATGTATTACAAAAACTTGAAAAAGGTAACAGAACCAACTTCTAAACTTTCTGCGCCTACTATTAATGTATGTACCCACCTAAATGCAAATTAACCCACACATTACAACAAAGTATAGAACTAACATTAGACAATAATGTACATAATAAGTCATTCAACAAATTTGAACTATTACAATTAATAGTTGTTCTGTTTATTATCGGGACTAACCACCGAATGAGCTATAAATGATAGTAAAATATTTATACTTTTTATTACCAAAAACCAATTATTATTATTCCTTAAATAAAAAAAGATCAATCAACTAATGGAAACTTTTCGATTATTGGTATAAAAAGCGAGTATAAATTAATTTTAAAATTTTAATTATGGTACGTAATTATTATATACCTAAACATGCCCTAAAACTCGTTCGTTATTGAAATCATCCGAAACGTTTTCAAGAAATAGAAGAAAAAACTTTTTTTTTGGTACCTTTGGCGCTCGTTTGAGGGCAAACAAATCAATTTGATATATAGGATGGGTCAGGTAATAATTGAAGTAAATTTATATTTTGAGAAAGATTTATTCAAGATAAAGTTACAATCTTTTAGAACTCTTCAATGTAGTGTTCTCGTAGGCAGACTTTTTGCACACGGTACGCGTTCTGGAAGGCATCTTCAGGAACCTCATTAAGGCCCTTTGTTACGACGATTTAGATCACTTCAAGTGTCCTAAAATGCAGTTTTGACCAGATGATGTTAGTTGAGGCTTGGTCCGCACTGTGCGGGGGCTGCGACCGTGTTGCCAAGTTGTTCTTTGTCAGATACTGCCATTGCAATCTCTCCAAAATATCAACGTAGTAAGCAGGGTTCACTGTCCGTCCTTAAGGGACAGATTCCTTGCGGACCCAATCCATTTGATTTTTAGTTAGCCCTAACCTTCAAAAGACGCGTGTATAAATTTGATAGCTGTTGCACCATTAGTATCTGAGTTATAGCTTTTTTAATGAAAGAACTTTTGTTACTTTGAAAAAATGGATAAAAAGGAATTTCGTGTGTTAATAAAGCATTGCTTTTTGGCGAACAAAAATACTGTTGAAACCAAGGCTTGGCTTGATAAACATTATTCGGACTTTGCACCAGGAAAATCAACCGTAGAAAAGTTATTTTTGATAACCGTAAAGTGAAGTTGACTGAGATAGCTGAGACCCTAAAGATATCAAAGGAACGTGTTGGTCATGGTCATATCGTGAATGAATATTTGGATATGCGAAAGCTCTGTACAAAGTGGATACCGCGCGAGCCGCGAGCTTACAATCGACCGAAAATAACAACGGATCGATAATTCTAAGCGGTGTTTAGAGCTGTTAAATCGTAATAAATCCGAATTTTTGCGTTGATATGTGACGATGTATGAAACATGGTTCCATCATTTCACATCGGAGTCAGTCAGTCGTGGAAAGACGCAAAAGTCGGCTGGCAGGGTTATGGCATCAGTATTCTGGAATGCTCATGGTATAATATTCATTGACTATCTTAAAAACGGGAAAACCATAAACGGTGGCTATTATGATACGTAGCGTTATTGGAGCGTTTAAAAGACGAAATCGCGGAAAAGCGGCTTCATTTGAAGAAAAAGAAAGTGCTGTTTCATTAAGACAATGCATCGTGTCACAAATCAATAAAATCGATGTCAAAACTCCATGAATTGGGCTTCGAATTGCTTCCGCATCCAACGTACTCTCCAGATTTGGCCCCCAGCGACTTTTTCTGTTATCAGACCTCAAGAGGATGCTCGCTGGACACAAATTTCGCGCCGATGAAGAGGTAATCGCCTGAACTGAACTGAAGCGTATGTTGAGGTTAAAGACAAATCGTATTATAAAAATGGTATCGAAAAAATTGTATAACCGCTATAATCATTGTATCGCCCTCGAAGGAAACTATATTGAATAATAAAATCAAATTTTATCAAAAAAATATATTTTTTTCTATGCTAGCCTACGAACTTTTCAGCCCGCCTGTTATATAAGTTCGGTGATAAAATAATTTTTTATATTAATTAACTTCATGGTGTTAATACTTATTATTTTACATGTTTATTAAACAACTGCAATTCCAATTAAAACAATTAAATAAATAATTCTGATTTCTGTTTCTGAAAATAACATGTTGTCGTCGTAACGATAGGTAATACTTGATTAGTACACATTACCGAATAGATAGACGAATGTTTCATTTTAATCATGGGATTGGTGATCATTTGTATGGTTGTTATTACGAGATAAAAGTTTCCGCTATGCTATGCTGAGCAGAGCAGAGATGTAGTAATTATTAAAACACAGCCAAACATTAGGCTTCCGGGGTCCTATCAAACGTACTTAGTACTCAATTGATTTGATGAAAAGTATCATTATTATTATGACTATTGAAATAGTATAGATATTATCAATCACAAATAAAATATTCTACATACTTAGGAAAACAATTTCGTAAATTTACTGATGACGTATTCTTTTTTTTTATAGAAATTTATCATGTTAATAGAACCCTCTATGAAAATTGATTAAAGTTTATAATAACATGGAAATTGTTTATTTACATTTAAATTTTAACCACTATTAAAAGGAATACCTCGAAGGAATATCTAATAAATTAACGTTATCGAATGCAAGTGAATTATTACCTTTCATATTTCTTCAGAACAGCTTTACCCTGAGATATTTTCAATAGTTAACAACAGGAAATGCTCACGTTATCTGTGGAATATCTCTGTCTCCTTAATTGGGACAATTAAGACGTTAAATACTATCGTTTGTTTTAAAACAGTGCCTAGGCATAATTTCGAACTAAGATACAGTTAAAAATAACATATAGAGACACCCAAAACGAAGCACAATTTTTTTTTAAATGACAAACTCACAAATTTTGAACAGCTAGCTTATCTTACTTATACAGCTTCTAATGAAATAAAAAGCAGAAAAACAGCAAAAACTCGCAAAACATTTTAGCGGATTGTTACAAATCTATTATATATATTTATACAAAATGTGGATAACCCTTGACCAACCAACCTTAAGAAATAACTCTGCCCTTATTTTCCATTCAAACTGTTTAATTTACACTGAAAGCTTTTAAGTTAATTGAATCCGACGAATACTATGTTTTTCCTACTTTTTCTTCCTATAGGCATATATCTAATGTTTAAGTTTAATTCAAACAAGGCTTTTTCAAAATATATTTTTGAAATTGTAATCTTCTTAGTGAGAGTTTTGAATTGAATTTCAAACCATTCACACTTTCAGGCGAACTTACATCTAAGATTTGTTGGAGCAATGTTCACTAAAATTGAAAATTGCGATAGTGATACATTGAGAATTAAACTTTTTGGCATGAGCTGCTCTGTGAAATTAAGCAAGGAAACAGTATTCAGATATGAAAAAGTCTAGCATCAAATAAATAATCAGCGTACTAGTAAGAAATAAGTATCGTAAAATAGTAGGCATTCAAAAACAATTGCAAAAATTTGAAGAGGGTTTCGTGACAATAGTGAGATATTGGTTCTCATTCTTCAGTGAATCCATGGATGGAATCGTTAATCCGACGTTTTTCTCACTGCTGTGGTTGTCGTCCTTAGAGAACGTATCGAGGACCAAAAATCATTCGCTGCTGTTATGCTCAGACTGAAATGACACTGGCAACAAACCTAAAAACTTTTGGGTATTTTATTCCCACCAGTTACTAATAATACCGATGGGTGGGCAATCCTTCCGACTACGTTGTACCGGGGGTTTTTAGTAATTATGGGTGACGGACGCAATGAAGGTAGAAGTGAAGTCAAAGATTATGGAATATTACGGTTCCAGAATTTTCTTAAATGATCCAAGGGAACCACAGACAAACTTAGGGGTGAATGGATACGTCAGTCAGGAAATTTGGAAAAATAGACGACTTAGGAACCAATAATTAATTGGGGAAGAACCAGAAGTAGCAAAAGCTTTCCTCCTTTACGTTAAAAGCACCAATATCGGATACAATAGATCAAGACCATTTTCATTCCGACCAAAAAAATCCAACAATACATGCGTTCCACGGAGGTCCCTGGAGAACATAATTCTCACATTACCGAGAATATACCGTATCGAGATTGCAACCTGGGACAAGACAACACATCAGAACATGCCTTGCAAGAAGAACATGTCATTCATTTTGAAAACATCGGCATCATGGTTACCTGGAAGAGTGACTATGAAAAACTGCATGGGGAAGTCATCGAAATACTAAAGCGCTTCAAGATCTTCAACAAATGCTAGGATGCCTTAAAAGTAAATAAAACCTGCCTAACAATCGCCAGTAATGCTACTATCAATCCACAACGGCTGCCTGAAGTCAGGCACAATAAAGCGAAACCTGTTCCGTTTGTAAATGATGTCCGAATATCGAATCTTCTTCAAATAACCCTGTCCGTGAAAGCCTTAGCCTCTTCGCGATTATAATTACTTCAACTATTATGGTACGCCAAACATTTTTTTAAGTATTCTAAAAAAAAGGGATTAAAATCCTTATTCGTCTAAATATTAAGATCAAAGATCTCACATTTGGAACGCGCCCTACCAAGTAGGCACAACGAACCGAAAGCCGTATCCCACGACCGGTTTCGACCTATCGGGTCTCATCAAGTGGGCGCTGGCAGAAAGGCCTTTGCAGGCTATATTATTAATATGAATATAAATTTAAATATGGAATCAACAGAAACAACTACTTCGGGGAATAATACCCCTAACGGCATTGAATTACACTGTTGATTCCGATGGACTCCTAGACGCATTCCAAATGTGAGATCTTTGATCTTAATATTTAGACGAATAAGGATTTTAATTCCTTCTTTTTGGAATATGTTATATCTTCGTCTAAGAATCCATTCGAATCAACAGTGTAATTCAATACCAGTAGGGGTATTAGGCCTCGGAGTAGTTGTTTCTGTTGATTCCATATTTATATTTATATTTATATATTTTTTAAGTATTAAATTTTAAATATATCAATATTTAACGTATTCTACAATGGTCCTCATGATTGTAGTACTATATCACCCACGTATTTTAAACTCGCAACTTCAATTTTGTAAAAAAAATATTATAAGTTTATTTCTGCTTTACATTCAATTTGGAAAAGACGCCCCCGCAATTTATTGAAAATTAATTATCCATTTATATACGAAATAAGAAAAGAAAAATAAATTATGACATCTTCCATGCATTACAAGTAAAAATGTACGTCTCCAAGTAACGTAAACAAACCAACCCCTATTTACGTCATTAAGTATTTTTAGCCCTATTATATATAGATATTTTCACTTACTTTCCCTTACGTTCTCATTCGTTTCTGAAAGCACAAAAAGCATACACAAGTATAAATTTAAACATACAAAGAGAATCGAACCGTCATTTGTAAGCATATCACGTGCACACATAGAATTAGAGTGTTTATTTCGTTTTCGACGAGTATTCAACCAAAAATGTGATTTTATTTCTTTCCGATTTTGTTTAGCTGTTAATTATGATTAGTTTTTTATTATTTATAGTAACATGAATTAGGTACTTATAAAGTTAAGTCGGTATTTTCTAATTAAAGGAAATGTACTGTTATTGAAGCCAACGGTGGAAGTGTTCTTATAACCAATTAATATTATTAAATTATAAAATTAAATAGATACATATTCATTTACACATTCCTTATAATGAGTAATGTATGAATTTTATATCAGGAGAAAGTTGAATAAATAATTAATTAATTCTGAATCTAGTTGCATAAGAATAAGTATTCTAGTTACTCTTATAATATAATATAATTTTTCAGAGTGGAAATGAGACAAAGAATATGGTTTTTAATAATTAAAAATGTAGGTATTTCCAAAAAATACTGACATGACCTCCGGTCACCTAAAGTACCTTCATGAATATTAAGCGGTCCCTTTTCAATTTTTTTCAAGTTCCTTGACGAAATTTTTTTGCTTTAGCATTTTCTCAGATGATGCCAAATTTATCTTTATCTTCATTGGTCTTAGTGTGGCAGCAAAAAATGATGGTGCGGTAAATTTGTAACCCATAATTTTCTAAATTGAGGTCCTCTATTTGCCCGACACTTTTTTTTTAGGGCACTTTGTGTTTTAACCGTTTACTATTTAACTAATAGTAAAATTATAAAGTATGTAATTTTATCTTTTCACGATATTATCAGAATTGACGTTTTTTAACGTATAAATTATTAATGATCAGTGATATTAAATCTTTTATAATCAATTTTTGTAGCAAGTAGAAATACAATCGATAGTACTTTAGTGCATAAATACATTTAATACAATAACAGCGTTATTGACATAGGAAATAATTCTGGATCTCCTGTCTCACTCTAATGCGAACCGCCAATCAGGGGCCGCGTTAGAGCAAGAAAAGACATCCAGAATTAATTCCTGTCAATACAATAAAATATTTGGCTCCATATCATATGTTAAAAAAATTAGCCCAATTATAAAATCACACCTAAAGAGATTAGGCATCACAGCCATTGTATTGTATAAACTAGGTAATTAAGAAACTTGCCTATTATTATCTTCTATCTATAAATAGGTTTGTTCACATTTATACATTCAAGTTTTCTGTGGTATCCTTGGATCATTTAGGCAAATTTTGGAGTAGTAATATTCCACAGATAATCTTTCACTTCGTTTCTGTCTTCATTTCGTCCGTCTCATCTTACTCTTCCTAACCACACTACCCACCCATTCCTATGATTCCTGAAAGGAGACTGAAGAGGACCTTACGCCCTACTCTCCGACTTTGCACTACAGTGTAGGTCGGAGGGACTACCCGCCCACCAACACGAGCAGCTGATGGGAATGAAACACAAAAAAGGGAGTTTATACATTTAGTAATTTTCCTTACTCTTGATAATAACAGACCCCTGTCGAAACAATCGTAGAGTTCGTCAATAAACTTGTGAAAAAGTTACCAAGTGCTTTATTTCGTTTTTACTTTAAAATGTATTTTCACAATTTTTGCACCATAGTATCTTTGAACTCTATTAAATGCTGCCTCCATGTCTGCATGGTCTAAGTTTAGTACTAATTATTGTATAAATTACTTCTGTTTGTATTAAGTATGTTGCACTTTGATTGCTGATGGGTTACAATAATTTAATAATAATCACCGTGTATATTCATTAAAATAAAATAATGGAAGAACGAAAATCAATCTAATGTGTCGTTTATGAATATAAACGTCGACAATAATTAATTATTTAATAAATAACTTCACTACGAAAATGAAATTGAATTATTATTTGTTGATAAGGATTCTGTAATTGTTAGTGTTACTGTCGGTGTTTTGAACTGACATGTTTATGTGCCATTAAAATGATTTACGTCTTATTTTTTTCGACTTAATAAAAAATTTTATTTGTATTTTAAGTGATGTAACGAGACGGAAGAGAAAACGCCAGTTCTTAAATTAATGCGATTTTCGTATTACCTCATTTTACGATTATATAGAAAAACTTAAAACAGTGACGAACACCAGGGCAATATTCAGATAATAAAACAAATTTTGATATTTACAGAAAACCAACATTCACAGACGTAGCAATTCATAATAATTCAAATCACCCTCTTTCACACAAACTTTCAGCATACAAATCTATAATACACGGAGCTTTTTCAGTCCCCCTTTCAAACGAAAAATTAAAACATGAACTAAACATCATTCTAACAATTGCAAAAAATAATGGTTTTGATCCAAGAAAAATTCAAAATTTAATACGTAAAAAAACAATTTAAAATAGCATGCCAGTCTATATACCCATACATATCATTGACGTACTTTGGTAATATTTCAATAAAAATCGCTAATGTTCTATTTGCAAACAACCTAACAGCTAATTTTAAGACAAACACATGTTTAAAACACATACTTTTTAATTCAAAAGATAAAACTGACAAATTTGATAAAACTGGAGTCTATAAGCTAGAATGTACAGAATGTGGTTCTTTTTACATAGGCCAAACTGGAAGGTCATTTAGAACACGTTATAACGGACACTTTAGATCATTTAGATTAAGAAAAGATAATTCCAATTTTGCAAACCATTTTTTAGAAACAGGCCATCAGTTTCCTACTATAGAAAATCTTAAAATTATTTCTAATGTAAATAAAGGCTTTAAAGTTAATATTTTAGAATCCTTAGAAGTATATAAAGCATCAAAAATTTCCGAGAATATCCTATTAAACGATCAGGTAGATTTGTACCACTCAGTATTATTCAGTACATTTAATAATTAAATGTATTTCCAAAATATATATAAACAACACTGTACATCTGTTTATATTCATTCAATTTGAATCATTTGTTTGACAATGACAAGCTATTTGTCGATACTATAGTCAAAAGGATTTGTAACTAAAAAGTGATAATAAACAAAGTAGTGTTTAATCATTTATCGTTTATTTCTTTATTTATAGTTTTTCTAATCTTATAAAACCTCAATCATTTGATCGAATATTAAAATGTAATATAAATCTTTAGATACTTTATTTTGAACGATCTCCACTATAATCCAAAACTTTATGTGCGCCACTGGGTTGCAATTGTTTAATTCAACCGAAAACTACTCATAGGATTACATCACAACGCAGATTAGAAAATTGCATCTAAAACGCAATAAAATTCATGGACAGCAGCCTTCCAATATGGATCCATCTACAAGCCAAAAGGTTAACCAATTTATCACCACAATAAATTCCAAGTGATAAAGCAAGATCGGACCACCAACCAAGCTAACATATATTCCCTGCAGATTAATTTCCTGAACGTTAAACTATTTCTGACTAGAATGTAAAATGTGTCATTATATCAATGTCCGCATTTACTCGGATTTTAACATGGGTAGACTAACTTTTCTTCATAACTTATTTAGACTCTCGCTGCTGTGAGTTTAATCAAATGTTAAAAAGGCTATTTGCTTTTTTTTCTATAAGCAGAAGTTGTCACAAACTTTAAGTTGCAAATTTAGATTGGATACAGTACCCTTTTAAATTTTTTAATTTAAAAAAAAAAAAAAACACTTTTTAACCATTGAAATCGACGCTACAGAGTTCTGTTTGAATGTATGAGAAAATATTTTTATTGAAAGATGTCTTTCTTGAATTCCCACAGTTACACGCCAAAATTAATTGCGAGTAATCTAATTGACTTTTTGACGAAAGAAACGATGAAGATTGGTTTTAAATATTTAATAACAACACTTACACTATTTATATTTATAACAAGGTAACTAAATTAACACATATTGAAGAAAGTAAGCCCTTTTACTTGTTTGTTTATTTAATAATTGTATGTATGACATTTAAATGATATAAAGAATCTCTTTTTGAATGACTTTAAGAATGCTCTTAAGAATCTGGCAATTAATCTCTGTTTTTCAGCTTAAATAAACTATAATAAAGTGGGGGTTGACAAAAGCTGTTGCTGGCAAAACGACCATAACAACAACCCCACAAGTCATTGCACTCCTTCAGGTAAACACCCTGGTTAATGTGGTAATTTTACTAATACCTTAAACGTGACAATACAATGAAATTTTGACGATGAACATAATAAAATAAAATGATTTTGAAAATATTGAATGCCAGTTTACGCTTAAAGGAAATAAATATAATAAATAGTTGTTTGCACTAAAACCGAAATTTGGAGAAAGAATATAACAATAAGATAATAAAAGTGAACGTAATTTTGAAGATATTTACGTTTAACTCAAAATTTTACCCTAGTCTACCGATAGATGCCACTTAACGGACTTATCAAACCACCCTCGTATATTTGTGTGATGATTATACGTCCACCTTTCCTTCCCTAGCTAAGAGAGACGGACCTTTTTTAGATGTTTCGATTTTTAATTTTTTATTTTATAACAACGTGTGGTTTTGTAGTTTACACTATAGAAAATTAATTCTGATGCTTATAGTAGTCTTCTGTATTTTTTTCACATTTTAATTTTTATAAATAAACAAATTTATGCACTACATTGCAAAACAACCACCCATATATTCTTACATTGCCCTGTAGTTAGGTATTAGTCCATGTTAAAATAACCAACCAAATGTAGTTTAGCTAGTTTAATGCAAAAGTTACTTTAATAACATAATTCGTAATTGAACTTGAAATAAAGAGCTACAAAAATGTTAATCTAATTTTACTTTTGCTTAAAGGAAAATTTGAAGCTTTTACCAATCGTAAATGAAACCAGTTTTTCCTTTTGAATTGTCAGTATATTATTCATAAACTGAATATTGTGTTATGGTAATGCGGAGAGGCAGTTGAGGTTGAGATTTGCTTTCAGAGAAAATTGATTTGAAAGTTTTAATTAAAGTTGAATATTATGATTGAAGGTGAGTCACATTTGCCGTCTGTCCTCATAAACTTTTAAACACCCTATTAAAAATCAAGCCAAGAATAACTTCCACTGCAGTATATTACAAAGATTTAAAATTAATTGAATACGGTAAGTATGACTAGAAACGGAACATAGGACTAGTCAAACAAAAAAAAAAAAATAAGAGGCGTGAATTGATGCGGGAATTAGGCTAACTTTTCATTCGTCAAAAATATTAGAATATTTCAGTACTTCATTAGGTATCTATATTGATTTGTATTAAAAATATGTAGGATATTGAAGTTTAATTTTAACTGGGATGCAGCAGAGAAGGGTGGAAAAAGGCGGAAGAAATATTAGGTGAAGACCAATTCGACTAGAAGAAACAGGGGAACGCATGAGACCATTTTAGCTTTGCAGGTAATAGTAGAAAGGGGGAAGAGCGTGTACTTAGGTTTCGTAGATCTAGAAAAGCTTTTTACGATGTTCAATGGGAAAAGATGCTAAATAGTTATATTTAAAAAAATATATGTCTGAGGTGCAGAGGCAAAAGATTAGCATGCTTGGGTTTGCGGATTATATAACCGCATTAGGATCTAGTGGGGAGATGTTAGAGACAGGATTAAATACGAGGGTGGATCAAATATAAACGAGCATTTTTTAATTGCGCGCCGGATAGTTGTTCAAAGCGCATCCAGATGTTAGGAACTTGAAGTGGGGATATTAGGTGGCACGAAAACGACGCGTCGTATTGCTGCGTTCGCTTAATTAATAGCTATTACAATGAGTGACAAAGAGGCGCATAGCAGCCTTGCACAACGAAACTGGAAATGTCCACACAATCATAACGGAAAACTTGCGATTCCGAAAAATTTCAGCTCGTTGGGTTCCAAAACTGCTGAGTGAAGATCTCACTTGATTTAGAGAGGAAGGTGATTTTTTTTGCACAAAAGTGTAACCTCCGATGAGACGTGGGTATACCATTACACTCCAACATCAAAACGAGCAAGCATGGAGTGGCGGCGCAAAGATGAATCACATCCAATGAAGCCGAAAACACATCTGTCTGCTGGCAAAGCTTTAGCCACGGGTTTTTGGGACTGGTGAGGGGTGCTGTTGATCGATTTTTTGCACGAGCGAAGAACCATTAATGCAGCCTACTATTGTCTGTACTACTGACTTCTCAGTCAGGTAAAACTTGCTTATCACCGAAAAAGGAAGACGCACTCCATTCGTGACGTGTTACTCTTGCACTATGACGCTACGCCTCATACCGCAGCTTTAACGCATGCCCAAATCGGTGAAATGCATTGGACTCAGCTAGAACACCCTCCATATAGCCCAGACCTATCCTCTTGTGATTTCTACATGTTTGGGCCCCTCAAAGAATCACTAAGAGGCGAGAGATTTCAGACCGATGAACAGGTGGAGGCGTTTGTGCGCAACTGGATGTCTATCCACCCGGCCTGCTTCTTTTTATGAAAACGAGATGAAAAAACTACCAATGCGTCCGGAAAAATGTATAGACAAACAAGGGGGATATGTCGAAAAATAGAAAAATTTGTGTTTTTATGAAACTTTTCAAAGTAAATGTTTTATGAACAAGGCCTCGTTTATATTTTATCCATCCTCGTAAAATGGAATCGATATTGGCAGTGAAGCATGTAATGCAAATAAAAAATAATAAAACGGAAGTATTGACTTGCAAGAAGTGTTGGAGGTAATATAAAAATTGGAGACGAAAAAACTAGAAGTCGTCGATTTTCTATATCTAGGAACTAGAATAAGCTAGGTGGAAAAAAGCGGCAGAGACATAAAGAAAACGATATCGCAGGGTCGAGTCGCTATTAACAAAAAGAACCATTTCTGTACTCGCGATCGGTTAAATTAGGACCTCGAAAAGGATGGG
Organism: Agrilus biguttatus; assembly: GCA_963921985.1. Taxonomy (NCBI): domain Eukaryota; kingdom Metazoa; phylum Arthropoda; class Insecta; order Coleoptera; family Buprestidae; genus Agrilus; species Agrilus biguttatus. The sequence goes on from OY998120.1 coordinate 10,523,147, forward strand.
CGCTGCTGAAAAGAAATATTTAAAAGCATTTAAGATAAATACCGTACATGGAAAGTTTAGAAATGAGAAAGTATTAGAAAGAGTAGGAGAACAAAGGGTGCTATGGAAATCAATAAGGAATAGAAAAGATAGGTTGGTAGGACACCTTCTGAGACATGAAGGACTAGTAGAGGCATGTTAGAGGCAGAAATAGGAGTAAAAAGGGGCAGAGGATGTCCTAGATTAGATTACTGTTCGCAAATAGTTAGGGATGTAAGATGTTCTAATTTTCAAATACTGAGGGAATTATTACAGAAATAAATGAATTTTCTATCATCTCCCTAATAATTAAAACCAACGTAGGTTTTGGGTTTTATTTTATTTATGTTTTTGTTTTAAAGAACACATTGTAAAATGTGTTGTATAAGGAAAAATAATTAAGAAACATTTACTTATTCGTAATGCATGATACATTCTGTTGTACTCTAAAAGTAATTACAATAATAAAACGGACGTTTCTTTATTAAGAATTCTTCTACCTTTTTTTGATGGAAATTTTTACCTCTTTGTGTTCCATTAAATTTCACCCTAATAAAGAAACGAAATAACTGTGAAAATTACTCTATGTACTCTATTTAGTCTCTTCATTTACGTAACTTCAAATTTCTTTATTATGCAAAGGTCACGTTAATTTATTTTGTATACTACACAGAGGAAACGTCATAATGACGTCTCTCAGAAGAGTAGAATTGTAAAATATTATAAAAAGGAAATATTCTCGCCATTCAAAACCACATTATACTAATATTATTTTTATAATTAAGAGGAATTAAAATAAAGACTACAGAAATACAGAATTGGCTTAAATATTTTAAAATGGAATTCAAAAAGATAATTTCAACAGTTGATAGATACTTTTAACCCTATAACGATTAATAATAAGTTTAACATTGCCAGTTTTAAATGGGGATAGTTTTCACATTGAAATTATTAGTTTTAATTTAAATTTGGAAGCCTTTAAACATATACTTGGAAGTTTAAATTAATTAGCTTTAGCGTTACTATTCGCTTAAAAATGTATTTCATTTTTTTAATTTAATTTGTGTTCGTAGGAATTATTTTTACAAAAATGTTTTTATTTATTAAATGAATCACTACATTCTTAAATTGCTAAATGGAAAGTTCAGTTAACGTTAGTTTAGGTGATGGTTTGTATTCGTTATACAATTGAAAAAGTAGCCTTTTAAAGCTTCGATGATATTTTATTTTTGTGATTCCATCAAGTTAGAAAAGAAACTAATTAACAAGTTCAAATATCTTGGTTTTTGGTTTAATTCAAGAAATAGTGTATATAGGGTCGGAAGGGCACAAAATACAGCAAATGTAACATGTGGAGTCAAGTACCTACTCTGGTAAAGTACTAAGAAAAAAAGAACGTATTTAATTAACTTGTTAGTCAGACCGATAGCTTATTATGGACTTAAAATATGGGGATGCGGGAACTCAAGAGCAATGTTCCAATTAAAGCTAGATTATGTAAGGTGATAGTGGAAGGATCTATTATTTTTGTTAAACTAATAGAGCCTCCAGATGTATGGGTGGTCCCTTAACGTCTTTCTGGTACCGAGTTGAGGCATTTCAAGATCCCTTCCCAAAAGGGTACGATCCTTCTAATGCTGTTAACCTCGTAGCTGTAGGTTAAAAGCAAAGGGTCATCTAGAAACACTTCAAAATACGTATAGCAGTGTCAATTAAGGGTTAACTGTATTAGACCATCTATTATTGAAATGGGAATGTAGATATTTGTGTGAGATGCATAGAATGAGTAGCTACAGGTGTCCGAAAATGTGTTTATTAAAAGAAATAAGATCAATTTTGAATGGCATCCCCTCAAAATGAGGTAAAGAAATGACGGAGATGGTATAAAAGAAGGATGTAAAAATAATCAACTAAGAAATTTTGCCGACAAACGAGAGTGAGACATATTCAAATAAAAAGTGTAAAAATGAGACACATTAGAAACCCGGATTGGTTAGGGTCAGATGTGGAAAAATGGACAGGCTGAGAAAAGGAAGGTGTGTAAGTTGCGTTATTAAGGGAATGAGACGATAGGTCATTTAATGGGTTGTAAGGAAGCAATGAGAAGTTAGGGACAAGAAATTATAAACATCATTGATGAGTGAAAAGGTAATACAGGTGATCGGTTTACTAACTGAGATTTAAGATTTGATTTAATAGCCGAAAAATGTGGTCTTTTAATGTAATTAAATTAATTTTAGTTTAGATAAATTTGAGAGAACTTGAGTTATAGTATTTGTTTGCCACGAGATGTAATAAATATTTCTTGTAACTACTGTTTGAAAATGACTCTTTGTTCAAATCATATATGTTACAGATTTCTCATGAAATTCAGTGAAACTCACAGAAATGGTTTTTTATTATTCTTCTAGCTTTTTATGAGTAAAAATGTTTGACAAACACTGCACGATTGTAAATTCAGATAGTATGTGAAACTACATTTAAATATACAACTACCTAAAACTATTGTATAAACAGACAAACAGTATGACTTTATTAGATCAAAATAGTATGACATTTGGCGTTCCTACTACAAATTTTGTGTTCAAAGTCCTTACAGGTAGGCCTGACCAATAGCCGAATAACTATTTCACATATTATGTTCCAATTCATAAAGTCGATACCTGTATGATACACTATTAGTGGTTTATAAAGGTGTATGATGTGTACCGTGTTACATGGTTACAAGAACGTGAAATTTATCTACATGTACGTATATTTGGAAGTGAGCCGTTAGCGTCTCCTAATTATTACATTACACAAACATATGGAAATTACAATATTGTGCCTTCCTCATACATAGCATAGTTATTGATGCATGCATCAGCACCCTTATCTATGTTCGTGACTGATCTACCACTTTATGAAAACGACGTAATTAATGTAACATAAGATCGATACAAAATAAATTAATAAATTCTAAAAGGCGGTGTAGGTACTGAATTAAAAGTACAAAGACTTGCAAATGATGTATACATTTCATGTACATTTTAATCAAGAAAAGCAGGGATGTTTGCGCTCATATGAACAAAAAATTATTGAAATAACTTATCGATAAGGTAAATGTATAGATATATAGACTCTTGCTCGAATTGGGAAACAAAGGGTGGAGGATGACCTTGTAAAACCCCAAACAAGTATTTATGGTTGGAAGCAAACACGTAGAGGCACAGGGAGTGGAACCTAAAATTAGAAATGGGGTAAATGGTAATTGTGTATTTGAGCTGACCGTCGTTCTGAGATGGAGGGGATAGGGATGACCTTGTAGAATAGTGACAAAGTGTTTAAAGGTGAACGATAAAATTCGGAAATTTGAAAAACATTGATTTTTGTCTGAAACACCAAAAAGAAAGGCAAAAATCGTTCCAATTTTTTTTTACTATATCAGATTAGGTTAGTTTGCATTAACTAGTGTAGTACTGATTCGGATCTAAAGGCCGTCGTTGGTTGGAATTGCTCTCTAATGTTTCGCTAGCACGAGTGGGGCAAGCTTCTCCAGAAGTCCTTGGCTTTTGGTTATGGCTTTCGCGGCCAGCGACCGAATAGCGATGCACCACATCTCAAGGTAATCTTCCGTATGTTCCGAGAGTTAAACCAGGATTGGTGGAGTTCTGAGGAGCCATGACATCGGAACAATCTTTAGGCCCACAAATAAGATCCAACAGATAATTAGATCAGCAAAGGACAAGAGGGACCCACTTTCGGCTGCAGGAGTCTACCGCATACCCTGTTACTGCTGAAAGGTCTAGATTGGTATTACAAAAAGATAAATGACAACGAGACTTGGGGAGCATAAAGCAAACTGCCGGCTAGGGCAAACTGAAAAGTCTGCAGTAGCCGAACACGCACTGAGCAACGGGGATCACGAGATACACTTTGAGAACTGTAGGTTGCTAGCATCAGTCAACTGCTACCACAACAGGCTGGTCAGGGAAGCCATCAAGATCCACAAACATCCCAATAAATTTAACAGAAAGGAAGATATCCACGGGATTAATCAGATTTGGAACCCTATCCTCAGGCAATCTCGCGCAATGCCGATCAATACCCCGGTGTCAACCGAACCCAAGAATTCGTCATGTTTCGCTCTTTAGCGCGAGCACCCATCCAATATTCGAGATGGATCACCATGACAATTTCTCCTCCCCCTTCCCAAAGCCCCCACAAGCAATCCACTTCCCGTTCCCAACTACTCCAGGAATGAAAAACCTTCGGGTTGCACTCCCTTCTCGAGGAGGGGTTTTAGTTGGTAAGAATCCTACACTACCCTCACCGTCGGGGTGTCTATGAAGATTTCCCCACCTCGAGGATAAAAACTAAATAAAAAAAAGAATTCGTCAGCCTACATCCAGCATCGAAGATGGAAGGACCTCTGAAAAAGCTCGCCATTTGTGCTAGCGAAACGTTAGGAAGCAATTCTAATCACTGACAACTTTTAGACCCGTATCAGGACTACACTAGTTCACCAGCTGGCCGCAAATTTAACCAATTTGTTAGTTTGCATTTAAACTTTTTTAGTGTTCTATATGATCAACCCGTACCTCCTCCGCCATTCCGGTCGACAATTAGTTCATATAAACAATTACTATTAAGGTACCCCATTACTAATTTTCAGATCCAGCTCCTGCGTCTCTACGTGTATATGTCCAACTGAAAGCACCTATTTGGTACCTTACAAGGTCGCCACTATCCTCCTCTGTTTCCTCCCATTCAAACTAGGGTCCATACTAGACATTTTCACTTTAAAACTTTATTCATTAGTATCAATTTGTTCATTTTACATTTAGACAATAAAGATCATAAGTAAACGTTATTGCAAAACTTAAATTGGATATTCTACTCAATGACCAAACAAAATGTTACTATTAAATTTATTTTGATTATTATCTACTTTAGAACGCCTACGTTTTCTATATTCTTTGTACTAACTGTTTTGTCTGTAACATGTGAAACAAATTTCTTTTAAAAAATGTCTGAAGTAATATTTTTTTATTGTAATGGATTTTACTCAAGGTCGAAACGATTCAACTAATAGGTAGTTATTAAACATTGCTTATAACATTATTGTGATTAAATTTAATGTTATTATTAGGTAAGTTTTATTGTTTCTATATTTTCTTTGATAAATTGTCCGCAACAAGTGTCATCAAACTGACTTTTACAGTTAAATGTTTAAAAAAAAATGATACACTTAATTGCACTGCTTCTCTTTAATTACAGGTTTCGGGTCTGGGATTAATCCAAAACCCCAGATGCAACAGTCTTCCCCTACCAGGAGAAGATCAATTTCTCCTGTTCATCCAAATCCTGCAGAACCAATTACGGAAACTCCCAGCGCAGCAATGTCTCGCGTTGGATGGTGTCTCCGAACGCTGTTGCTTTGTAAGTTAAACTTAAAAAGTTATTCTAAACTTTATTACTGTTGATTTTTCGAAATAAAAGTAAATTTTACAAGAAAGTATTTAAAAAATTAATACGGTATACAACTTTAACCAGGAGAAAATTTACTCTTATATGGGTAGTCCCTCACGTGAAAGAAGAAAATGAAGCTAATTACAACATTTGAAAAAAAATATGTCCAGAATATTGATAAAATGAAGAAGGAACTTAACTTTGACACAAGAGAATCTTTTAAAGTCTTACACCTAAAAGTAACACAAATACACTTTAGACTCTTTGAATTTATACGTTATAGGTAACGAAGAAAATAAAATAGCACTGAACCAAAATAAATATATTGACTAAGAAATTTAAATAAAGACTAGAAGTTAAAATATATATAAAATTTAACGAAGTTAAGAATTTGAAAGGTTGCCATCGGCTGCATCCCTTGTGGGTACAATGACCGTATACCTGAGGGTTTCGACGTGGCTAACTAACTTCATAGTGACTACTAAGTTTTGTATATATTTAATTTTAAGTAAAATTGAGACAGTTCTCGTATAGACTCGCTGGAATCTACACGTATTCAATAAGACTCATTAAGCAATTTTTATCTATATTTTACAAATCAATCATTAATTATCTTTTTTCATTAATATTATTTATAGTTATAAGTTTGCATTTAATTTTATATTAAATATAGTTATCGGAGTTTTAAATTACGATAAATTTACATGGTTTTATTTCATGTCGTACATAGTACACCCCTTTGGTAAAAATTTAAGTTAAACTAACATTTGTTTTTAAGATTGTAGAAAAATAAATAAGAGGGGAGCTAAAAGTTTGTTAGTCATATTAGGGATTGATTTGAAAAGGTCGATAACATGAAATACTGAAAACCCAAAGCACCGAAGAAACCCATTGTAAAATTGTTATTAGAAAACACAAATAGAAATTTTATTTTTTAAAATGGAAATGTATCAAATCGCCACAACACTTCTGTAAAATGTAGAAATAAAACAACATAGAAAGTTTAACCAAATTTAATAAATATCCTGACCAGTTTCGATCACGCGACCACTTTCAAACGTTGGAATAAAATCTATATTAAGAGTTACGAGATAATGGGACAAGATATGTACCTAAATCTAATTAAATAACATAAGTGGGGAGTCCAATAAAGTTAACTCTATTTGGTTATTAACTAAATTTAAATTCTGAGCGAGAGCTTTTTCAATCTAAAGTTTCTAGGAAAAACAGTTTTTTACATTTACTAATACCGTTATGAAGAACAATAATATTTAGATCTAAGCGTTGGTTTGGTGAGATACTATGTTCCGAAAAACCTGTTTTTGTTTCTTTTCTTAATGCTCTGTACTTCTTATATTAATGGCCCTGCCACTTTGTCCAATGTAACAAGCATCACATGTGTTACAACTTATTTTATAAATTCCACTTTTTTCTAAAACATTCAATTTTGGTTTAAATTTTTACAATTATTTTTTTGGCTAGTGTTACATTGAATTTGTTAAATACATTTTTAAATCTAAAGCGTAATTAAAATTTTATGTTTTAAATAATTAATTAATCAGAGTGCAAAATCAGTACGTTATTCTAACAACAACAAAAAAAACATAGGAAATACAACAAGCATTTATTTATATACATATCAACGTCTTATAATTTTATATTTTTATTTCATGTGATAAATCTACTAAAACTAAAAGTGGCAAGCAGCTTTAATGCGAAGTTGTTTAAAATCAGAGCATTATTATACCTCTGCTTTTTCGCAAATACTTTTGAGCTTTTTACTCCGAAAAGTTTTAATTAACTCAAAAGACGCTTTGAAAATGAATAGGTCATTATGTTGGCTTTATTTATAAATGACAGAACAAAACAAAATTGAGGAATATATTAGAAGTGAAACATTATACAACTCACAGGCATAACATATGTTCATACCTAGTAAATTATACATAGTTTCCAAATATTGAATTTTCGCTTTTTCTTGAATATTCTTTACTTCGAAAATAACAACACTTTAAGGAGCTCCACAAAGTTTTATTTTATGTAAATTTTGAACGATTTGTTTTGAAAATACATAAACATAAACTATATACATTTGAAAACGACTCAGTTTCTCTTTTATGTCGAGTTTTTATTAGTTTCATGCATATAGCGTTTCTTAATATTTCAATTTCATGAGCTATTGTCATACATTTTTGCGGGGTCTTGAGAAAAATACAACATTATATTTCCCTCTAAGTTTCATTCACCTCATACAATCTTCGCTATTGTTGATATACATTGTTAACAGTGAAAGCCAAATTATGATGCATTTTCTCTATTTTCCAAGGTGAAAATACATGCTTGAAGGATAGGAAAGTGTCGGGGAAACTCGTGCGTCGCTGTGCCCCTGGGACTGAGCTAGTCGACTGGTTATTGCAGCAATCTCCAGGAATCCACACCAGAGTGCAGGCTGCAGGAATGTGGCAAGCACTCCTTGAAGAGGGGATAATATCGCATGGTAATTTTCTTTCCTTTTTAATAACTTCATCTCGCATGAACGAACGCCTTTGTATAAGACATTATATTTATAATACAAGTTAATTAGAAAGAATTAAGATTGACTATAAACTATGACAAGACTAAAAAGTAACTGAGAATAACTTTTAATACGTTTTATACTAAATAGAATTTCTTCTAACAAATGAATTATTACCTTAACAAATGATCATTATATTCACGATTTCAACAAACGTTTACAATTTTCCGGATATTCTTAACACATTTTTAATGTTGATATGTAGAAATTGAAAACTGAATTCTACTTATACAGAAAATCATTATATATGTATGTAAGTGAATAAAAAGAACAAAATTCATAATTTATTTTTTGAAACCATTAGGATAGGTATACTTGCAATTAGACCGAAGTACTTAAATATATTTTAATTTTAAGCATTGTTTTGTATCCTAAGCGAATAGAAGATTGAGTTCGATACTTTTTATTCAACGAATATCAGTTAAGGTTATATTTATATAAAAAAGAAATTGCTATAAAGTAAGCCATCTTTCTGTCGCAGAAACGTAGTATTTCTGGAGCATTTATTATTCTCTACTGAAGAAAGTATTTTTTTGTGTACCTACTCTTAGGCTTATTTGTTGAGACATATAAATTTTAAATCAAATTTAGAGTAACCTAGGTAATACCGATATATAATGAAACACATAGGACACCTTTTCACTACCTAACACTTGTCGACATCTTTGTTTATCTTTAATTATTGGCCTTGTTCTGTATTCACCTTACTTCGAGGGCTGCATACAGAATGCAAACAGATATAGAGGGAACTAAATTGGCTTGTCGTACAGTCCTTATGCAAATATACCGTAATTCCAAATTGAATCTTCTTGCAATAGAAATTTGGCGATTTAATCAAAAGACTATTGTTTGACTTCCTAAATTAATATAAATTCACTCAAGGTTTATTTATTTTTACGCAAAAAAATATGTTAACGATCTATCAAGAATACCTAATTAAGTTTCTTGAAATTAACAAAAGTTAACAAGTTAACGAAGTTGCCATTAGGTATATAAACGTTTCAATAAAAATTTGAATCCTTTTAGTTATAAAACACTCCCACAAAACAAAAATAATAAATTATAATATTGTAAATGTTAAAACGAAACACCATTTTGAAAATATTAAGGAAGATATACTATTAACAGTAAATGTAAGCAGATGGAGCCATACTGGCTGTAATACGATATTTAATCAACTTTCTTATGTGCAACAACTTCGGTTTGGACAGTAATTTATTGACGCATCCTGTGGTGCGCTCATGAAATTTAATAAGATCAAAATCGCGATCCAGATCTGGTATTTGCGATAAATTTTTGAGCAAGAACAATACGTTCTTTGTTAATTTGGTTTGTGTGCCTGTCACGTAATATAAGCTGCGTCGTGGATTCAGTTTGTCAAATACATACCTTCCTAAAGTGTTATCAAACATATGAAATACCACAGTTAGCGGTAAATATTAAAAGATGGCGACATAAATATACAGTGGCCGGCACGTAAGGAGATTCAAAAGCCGTAAATCATCGGATACGCACTAGCAAAGCTTAGCCCCTTTAAGACGGGGATAATCGACCGGTAGGCAGAATGATAACTGCTCGAAAAAGTTCAGCAGTTTAGTGGCAAACAGTTGCAAATTAATAGAGTAGAGAAGTGGTTGTTTTTAAAGAAATAATATACTTACAACTACTAACCCCGATATTCTTCTATCGCCGCAAGCGAATCTGATACGCAGACTAAACAACATTATTTATGATATCTGGTATATGCACAAATCGTACAACTATAAACGAAACTACGAAATATAAAAATAACAAATATAAAGATCGATTGTACGAACTAAGTTTTCTAACAAATGCCTTAACAAATAGATCTGGGTAAAGTACACTACATAAATCATATTATCACGTTTTGTTCATTCGACTTTATTTTTCATCCATACCTAATAATTTTTAAATTACCTATTATTCCTAGATTTATATAATTAGGTACTTATAACCGTTATTTTCTCCTTTTAATTGTTCACTTCGCATACATCATTAGAACCCCATTAGGGTAAGTAAATCAGTTGAATGAATTCACTTGTGTTCCGTGTTTAGTATTTTTTCTCTCAGTGATGCGCGCCGCTGAACTACAAGTTGACGTTTCGGTCCAGCTATATTCTTATTGGCTCTTTCATTTAAAAGTCTCCGCCTATCTACCTGTCAATCTGACCGTCGCTGAATCTCCTTACGTGCCGGCCACTGTACTTATCTATCCGTCGGCAAGGGAATAATGCTTTTTTGTTTTAATGCACGGACTTGCCATTATACATTTGTTTTATAATATATTTTTATGCGCCATAAAAGTGCTGTTTTCAATTAAATCAGCGAATTGCCGATTTTTCTCACGAACTGTGACGTCATTTTTAATATTATTCAGAAGGGCAATACGTTTCTTGTGAACGTGGTGTGAATTATTTATTCATTACAAATAAAATTCTTCCTTCAGAACACGAATGGAATGTCACGCTACTTATTTTACTGTTCAAATAAAAATACTATATGCTGGGGAAAGTTAACTCATTTGCGTAAGTAGGCCACAGAAAAATGCAAATTTTTGGTTTTGAACGTAAAATTGAGGGTGTTATTCCCTTTCAAAAAATATATTCGCATACATTCGATTTTAAATTTTCACTGGTAAACGTGAGCTACTTAATTTCAGCTGGTATCAATTTTTTCATACAATTTCTTGTTTGATGAATATTTTGTTGATTCTGAGTTCCGTTTTTGAAATTACTTTTTAAAGTAGTTCAATCAGTCAATTCCTAATATTATTAAATAAACCCTTGTTGTTGTAAAATTGATTTTACTTACCGCTCTCGGTTTTAATTAATTACACAGATCTGCAAATTAAGCGCTTTTAGGGCGCCAATAACGAATATGACGTCCGTTTTTAGATAAGTAAATATAAACAGCAAACTAAAATGAAAAAATAGTAATAGTATGTTAATGTTGTGACGTTTTTAATTTCGTTTTTGTTTAAATGGTGAGAAATTATTTTATTTGTTGATTTTTTTTATTAAAACCGTGTTCTTCAGCTATCTTTAAAATATGATTGTATTCTTCTTCGGATCTGTTCTGATTTAATGGAACATTAACTATTCTGTAAATTAAACTATTAAAGGCAGCCATCTTGTGATTTCTACAAGTGTATGAGTCATTTGGTGTGTACCTATTTGTGTGTGTAATTTCCCTAAAAATATCGAAGGTTAAAATATTATTTTCTTTTATAATCAGAAGGTCAAGGAAGGGTAGCGAGTTTTCTTTTTCAGGCTCATATGAAAAAATTTATAGAGTTATATTGAGAATTTAAAGTGTTCATAAAATCATTAATATCGAAATTAGAATCTATTATACCAAATACATCATCTATATACCTTAGCCATATTTTTGGGAATATATTAAATTTTCTTTTTAATTCTGTTACAAAAAAGCTGAGAAAAAGATTTGCTAAAAAGGTGAAAGAGGATTTCCCATTGCTATCCCTTCTGTTTGTATGTAAGTTCTTCCCCGAAATTGAAAACCCTTTGTGACATACATAAGTTGGTTAATTTCATCAACTCCATAATTTCTGAATTTGTTAAATCTAAATCTATTAGCCAATATTCTATAAAGACTAAAATTTCGTGTAATAAATATCACGAACTTTTTACTAGCGAAGCTAATGAATTTCAATAAATTAATTTATTCAGCCATTACATTATGGAAAATTTTAAATTATTTTATTATTTACTATTGTGAACTTGGTCAGACAGGGAGAAAATTTAAAGAAATATTAAAAGAACATGTCAGGAACTACTCGGGAAATTCTACCTTCATGAACCATATAGATAATAAAAAACATGATTTTAATTCAAACGATAATTTTAAAATTTTACACTGCTTGGAAAAAGGTAAAAAACTTAACATCTTAGAATCATTAGAAATTAAAAAACTGATAAAACAAAATAATGATTCTTCCTTAATCGAAATTGAAAATGTTTTTGATTCAATAATTTTAATTAAAATTATATAATGTACCCCTTCCACAACACCCTAATCAAACGTAGCATATATATATATATATATATAGATAGATAGATAGATAGATAGGATAATATACGTAATTCGTTATTATTTTTTCTGAGGATGCCCATGTTGGGTGAAACAATTGTTAAGTATATCAGTGGAAAATTGAACCTCGAATTTTATTTTATTTTTGTTCTAATGAATTTCGATACATATCACGTAAAAAACCCTCACATCTCTCTTGTGTCCAAGAATATATTAATAAAATAAGCAATTAGGTATTTCTTTTAAAAATATGTACGCACTGAAGATGACCACTTAGTGGTTGAAATGTACATTTGCACGATAAATAAATATTTGTGGAGTTAATACGACGATTTTATTCATGGTTTCTAATTTTATCTTATCTTTTTGGTGTTGAAATATTCAGTTATCTTTTTGGTGTTGAAATATTCCGTGGTAGCATAGCTCAAACAGGCTTTTAGTTTTACGTAGAATTTTATATATTGCATACAATTTAGCGTAATTTGTGTTGGTGGTTAATTTCTGATTGTTATTAATATTCGAGTGTAAAATTTTTGTATTTTCAATTTTGATCGAATGATTAGAATTGATGCAATAAAATACAAAAAAAATAATAATTTACACTCGAATATTAATTATTAAACAATCGGAAATTAACCATGCTAGAGAATCTAGAAATCAAAAAAGCAAAAAATTAAACTTAGTCAATTTTCAAACCGAATTAAATACATCGAACTCCCCACTACTCCTTTGTAATTTGTAATTTGCATATAAATTGTTAGCATTAGTTCTTAATTTTAGTTTAAGCACACTCTTAATAATGATCGCTATCGATCGAAACTTAAGTCGAGTATAATAAATGTGGTCAAACGTTATTTGTTTTATTTTATTTTTACAAGTTTCATGATGTTTCACAAACATTGCACTATCGAAAGTATTAATGTATACAATAAGCCAATATCGATTACATTATATTATGGGTATATTTGTTGTAGTAAATAAAGAGCAGCCATTTAAAGACAAGTGTTTTCTCTACCGATTTTGGCAAGATGAAGAAGGTGCTACAAATCTTCCCACTGTAGAAGATATAAACACGGCAGAAGAACAAGCCCGTGAAGCTGTCGCAACGCTAATCCAAAGGGGTCCAGATGCTATGTTGCGTATGATCCTAAGAAAGCAGTAAGTATCCTTTAATCTAATACAATCAATGTTGTACACAAATTATACTGTGTCGCTGGGTACCTTCTTGTTAAATATTTCTCAAATAAGCGTTAAGGAATAAAAGGTTTTTTTTAATGTTTAAACACCACTCTACAATTGTTTCAACAGTTGATGCCTTTTTCAGTAGTATACGAACATTCGACCTTTTAATCAATCTATATACGTGAAGAAACTTCTGGGTGGTGGAATAGAGTCGTAAAACTCAAGTACAAGCGCAGTTATCTATAAAGGGGGTGCTTATAGAATATTATTGTTTATCGGTTATATTTTATTTTAAGTTTAATTTTGCTTTTATTTCAAGCTGCTCTAAAAGATATAACTGTTTTCCTTTTTGATCCTGATGTAGCAACTGAACGTTTTGCATTTTTTATTATTTTAAATTCAATTTATAATACTTCTGTTACTCTGATCAATATAGAAAAAAATAAAAATTGTGTATAATTATCAAATTACATTATGTATGTTGCAAAACTTGTGTTTATGATAACATAAAAACAAGGTTTAGTGTTAACTATAATAGATTAATTATATATAAATATATAAGGTTATATATTATAAATATGTAATTTTATAGATAAATGTAACGTAAAGGTTTCAGTTTCTTTTCATGCATATGTCACTGGTAGTCGCTAGTATAGTCACGGAGACATTTTTTTGTCTTTTTGCAGTTGTAACTGAAATGAAATAAAAAATGATGTACAGTTTTGCTCCTAAAATCAGCTATGCGGTAAATTACCAATTAAAGAGCAACACATTGGCGCTAAACATGTTTTCGTTTAATTTGTCTATTCAAATTTGTAGCAGCTTTAGACACAGCCTTGATCTATACTAGTAGGGAAAATTTTTAACCGACTATGTTAAGAGTGTTAAAAGTAATCCCTTCCACAAGTCAGTAGCAAATCAAGGGTTATCACAATGCCCATTCTGCTGGAACCTACCGCATATAACACGCTTTCCTTATTTAGCTTCGCCGGTAGTTGAATTAGTTTCGTGCAAAAATTGTTCTAGCAGCCGCCCGTCGCATTAATTAGACAGTTTAAGAAGAGTGCATTAATCGTCATCAACCCTACCAATATTCCGTCTATTTAAAATTAATGGAATACAATCTCCTTATCGTAGGTTAAACTTTTCCCCGTAATGTATAAAGCCGTTTCCACCCAAACGCGCGTTTTAATTTTAATGAAGAATGGAATAATGTATTCTTCATTGTTCTGTTAAATTACTCCAACTCATAACACAACCGCAAACGAAACGAAGAAATAAAGAGAATAAATATAGTCAGAACCATTCTAATTTTGCCTAAATAATATCTAGCTCTGTTGAAAAGTTTCAATATTTATTAAATTTAATCTTCAATAATGAAACTTGTTTAAAAGTCTTACAAGCCTCTTTAGTTACAATAATGTAACAGGCGGGCTGAAAAGTTCGTAGGCTAGTATAGAAAAAAATATTTTTTTTTTAATAAAATTTTATTTTATTATTCAATATAGTTTCTTTCGAGGGCGATACAACGATTATAGCGGTCATACAATTTTTCGATACCATTTTTATAATACGATTTGTCTTTAGCATCAAAATAGGCTTCAGTTTCGGCGATTACGATTACCTCTTCATCGGCGAGAAATTTCTGTCCAGCGATCATCTTCTTGAGGTCTGAGAACAGGAAAAAGTCGCTGGGGGCCAGATCTGGAGAGTACGGTGGATGCAGAAGCAATTCGAAGCCCAATTCATGGAATTTTGCTATCGATTTCATTGATTTCTGACACGGTGCATTGTCTTGATGATACTTCACTTTCTTTTTCTTCAAATTAGGCAGCTTTTCCGCGATTTCGTTTTTTAAACGCTCCAATAAGGCTACGTAATAGTCACTCTTTATGGTTTTCCCCTTTTTACGATAGTGCAGTCCACTCGACTGACTGTCGATTGGATTCCGGTGTGACGCAAAAATTCGGATTTATTACGATTGAACAGCTCCCAGCCCCACTGCTTAGAATCATCGATCCGTTGTTGTTTTTGGTCGATTGTGAGCTCGCGGCTCGCGCGGCATCCACTTTGTACAGAGCTTTCGCATATCCAAATATTCATTCACGATATGACCAATACGTTCCTTTGATATCTTTAGGGTCTCGGCTATCTCAATCAATTTCACTTTACGGTTATCAAAAATTATTTTGTGGAGTTTTTTATGTTTTCGTCGGTAACAGCCTCTTTGGGGCGTCCACTGCGTGCATCGTCCTCGGTGCTCATTTCGCCTCGTTTAAATTTAGCAAACCACTTTTCTACGGTTGATTTTCTTGGTGCAAAGTCCGAATAATGTTTATCAAGCCAAGCCTTGGTTTCAACAGTATTTTCCGCCAAAAGCAATGCTTTATTAACACACGTTTATCCATTTTTTCAAAGTAACAAAAATTCTTTCACTAAAAATGCTATAACTCAGATACTAATCGTGCAGCTGTCAAATTTATATACGCGTCTTTTGAAGGTTAAGGCTAACTAAAAATCATGGATTTGATACTAATAGCGCCATCTATGGGTCAACCTACGAACTTTTCAGCCCGCCTGTTATTTTGTTTTATTATTTTTTTAACCAATTTGAAACTGCGGCCCATGAAGCCCTACAGACACCAATAAAATTAGAATAGCTTTCATGTCCCACCGATCTACACTGTAGTGCAAAGTCGGAGGGTAGGGCGTAAGGCCCTCTTCGGCATTCTTGTAGGAATCGTGGGAATGGGTGGGTTGTGTGGTTAGGGAGAGAAAGATGAGACGGATGAAATGAGGACAGAAGAGAAGTGAAAAATTATCTGTGGAAATTACTACACCAGCATTTTCCTAAGTGATTCAAGGAAAATACAGAAAACTTAGACCAGAGCAGCCGGACCCGGATTTGAATCGATGACCTCACGAATACTAAGCAATGATCTAGAGCACTAGACCACGTCGCTCGGTTTTCTTGTCCAATAATTAGTACACATACTATATAACCAAACCCAAAACAAAAATCAAACCGATAGCACCCTTTACATTGACCTCGTGCTCTTAGTCGTAATCCTATCATTAGTATTGCAATTATGGCAGTGTTTTTGTCTTAGTATTGTTCTTGCAAACTGTACAAGACCAAAGCTGAGGTTGATTTCGTTTATCACTAATTGGAGAACAAATTGTATTTAAATTTAAAAAGCTCAGAACAGTAGAGTATTCCAATAGTTGGAGTTTTGATAATGTTCAGAATTTCAGGAAATTATCTAAAAACCTATAAATAACAGGATGATCACATGACTACAATAAACACCATTTCAGTAGTCGATCAATTCTAAATAACCTTTTTGGAGAATAAATGCTAGCAAAAATAAAACTAACAGTCTACAAAAACACAACTTTACACTATACTCAATTCTCTGCACGTGATATTACAATAGAGTAGGTAGTAGAAGATTTTAGATTGTGTTGCTAACAGCTGAAACTTTTTCCTTTTGTTTCAGGAGCCACGAACGCACTGCAGATGATCTCGAAACTATTTACGAAGAGCTACTTCACATCAGAGCCCTTTCGCATCTTTCCAACTCGGTCAAGAGGGAACTCGCTTCCGTCATTGTCTTCGAAGCACACCCCAAAGCTGGTTCAGTCTGTAAGTAAATAGTATGTTTTCCAAGTAGCGTTGTTGTATATATCCTAGATATCCGAGAAACGTGACTGTTGTAGCCAGTTATAACTTAAGTTGTTCACGCAAAGAGCTGAGCCTTATTAGTTATTTTTTAACAGAGAAAGCGTAAGGAGTTGGCCCCTTTTAAAAATTCTTTCTTAACAACGTACTCTCGAAAGTAACTTCTCCTTGACACTCTTATTTCCTCCAACTATCCAACAAGTTAGTGATATTGCAATTCAAATTCTAAACATTGTTTGGTGCACTTTTAACATTTAAATAATAAGAAATTTATGAACAAGAACAGGTTATTTATTAGTTAGAGTTATTATATTATGATTGCTTAATTATCTTGGTGGTTGTAGAATGATGGTTCGGGCTTGTAGGCCGTGGTCGATGTGAACAGTTTCGTCCAGACATTTCGTCGGCAACTGCGGCTGACATCTTCAGTGGGTGCTGTGTTAACTACGTGTGCGAAGATTATTTCTCGAAGTCTCGCTGCCGTACGCACAACTAGTTAACACAGAACCCACTGAAGATGTCAGCCGCAGTTGTCGACGAAACGTCTGGACGAAACCGTTCACATCGACCACGGCCTGCAAGCCCGAACCATCATTCTGCTATGAATTCCGGCCGTGAAAGCTTATGTTCTTACATCTTGGTGCTATTTGGAAAACATCAGTAAAGCAATAAATTAATTCTGATTAGGCAGATACAGTTTTAGACTTTACTTGATCTTTGTTTACGTTATTTTGTTTTAAGTTTTTTTTTGTACTTTTGGGTTAGTAGGAGGAAAAATTATGCTTCGTTATATGTCCACGGTAATAAACTCATGATAAAAGTGTCTTAAAACATGGCCCGACTAAAGTATTGACTAAAGAACCAAAAGAACTGTCCTGATATACATAACAATGTAAGCTTTCACGGCCGGAATCCATTGTAGAATTAAGATTCGGGCTAAAAGGCCGTGGTCTAAATGAACGGTTCGATCCCGACGTATAAAAACTTCTGAAACTTCTGAGCCTGACCATTCATTTAGACCACAGCTCTTTAAATCCTCCTCTAAACAAAACAAATATTTAGTTGTACTATTTTGCGTATTAATTTGTATTTAAATCTTTTTTCGATAGAAATACAAAAGTATTGAATCAAATAATTGAGTGAAACACACTTAATTTCCACTTAATACATTTATAAAACTCTTTACGATCGTTTTACCCTACAAGGGCATCTTCAGAAGAAGTATTGATACAAATTTGCTTACACTATTTCTTAAATACTATTACAATCTTGGTGGGGATGCATCTACTATTTTATCTATAATTATTGAGCTATATACATTTTCAATTTCATTTAATAATATTTAATTGCTATTTTTCTTGTGTTTTTTTATTTCTAAGGTTTCCAAAATGTCTAGTTTTTTACTTTTCTTCTCTTGATGTAAAATATTTAAATTTTCTTCTAAATTAAATTTATGTTTTTTGTTATTAATGTAGTTCATGAATGATGAATTTTCATTATAATTTTTCACATAGGCCAAACCAGAAGAGCGTTCAAAGAAAGAATTCAAGAACATGTTAAAAATTACAACGAAAATTCACTAATAAATGTATTAAGTGGAAATTAAGTGTGTTTCACTCAATTATTTGATTCAATATTATTCCTAATTTCCATACAGTAAAGGCAGAAACAATTAGTTAATGTAAAGGTATTTTAGGATTTCATACCTGATGCTATAGCATCGGTAATGCCAATTATCTTAAATCTGTACTTTAATCTCTATTTAATTTAAGCCATATTATATTCAAATATGTGTTCTTAACAACCACTAAAGTTCACATGTATGAAACTTCTAAATTTCCATGTGTGGAAGATATATTTACGGTGTATATATGTACTTGTTAATGTTTTATAAGTATTCCATCAAGGAGATGAAGGCAGATCGTGGTACATAATTCTCAGAGGATCTGTGGATGTAGTAATACACGGTAAAGGAACGGTAACTACATTACAAGAGGGAGATGACTTCGGAAAGCTTGCCTTAATTAATAATGCCCCAAGGTAAGCCAATAAAATACGTGTAACAGTCAGTTTACGGTGAAGGCATTTCAGAGAAACGCAAGCGACGTGTAGTTGTTATGTAATCCAATATTTTTGTTTCAAAAGCTTTTGTCAGCTTTTGCACACTAAATACCTTGAATAGCTTATCACGTCAATTAAAGAAAATTCTACTTTTCTCATGGATAGTCTTGGAAATTTATGAAAGAGTTCGTAAATCGCATTAAAATATACTCATTTTTTTTTAATTAATATTTAAACCATTGAAGAAATTACTTTATCCTAAAACAAGGTGTGTAAACAGTACTTCTAATATCTAAAGTAAATTATTTTAGTTACGATATACTAAGCATTAACTGTGATAAAAAATCAGAATTGTTCTATTTGATATTGTATATAAAGCAAAAAAGATATTAAAAGACAGATTAAAAACGTTGTCAACGGCATTACAAGGAATTATCGTAAATATTCTTATGAACATTTCCAGTGTTTTGCATTTTCACTGACAAATTTACGGTGCTGTAAAACTTATTTTATATCGTAGCGGAGATGATTAAACTGGAATGTCCTTATTTAATATTTGTAAGCAGTAATTATTATTTTATCAATCCGTTTTAATTACAAATAAGTAGGAAGTTTACATACCTTCTATTTTCGTTAGTTTCCTGTGAAAGTACAAGTATTTTCACTCATTTTTTACCTAAATGACTGGTAGATGTATTCAAAGTTAATGTAAAAAGTTATAATCATTAATTAGTGGACGTAAATGTTAGATTATTTCTAAATCTATTGCACAATGAATAAAAACACCAGAAAACTTTTAACACTTTTTTATTAGTTTTTACGTATTTTAAATCTATCTTGTGACATAGTTTCTCATAATTGTAGAGCAGCAACAATCGTCCTTAGAGAAAATAATTGTCATTTTCTAAGAGTTGACAAAGAAAACTTTAATAGGATTTTAAGAGACGTGGAAGCAAATACAGTAAGACTAAAGGAACACGGAAAGGATGTTCTGATCCTTGAAAAAATCTCATCTCAACAAAAGCAGACATTTTCTCACATCAAGTAAATATAAAAAAAGAAAAAGAAATAAAAACTTTTCAAAACATCAGAATTCAATTTTTAGGTACACCGTTATGGCTGGTACTCCACAAAAAATGTTGGAACATTTGATAGAAACTAGAATAGATGGAAGAAGCATGTTTAGTGGGAATGAACATTTTTTACAATCAGCGCAAGATCCATTTCTCGACGATTTCTTATTAACTCATATTATATTCATGCCAACGCATCAGCTTGTAGACGAACTTGATAGACAATATCCTTTGATAGAAATTACATCTAGAGGGTTTTGCATCATTTCAATCTTTAGATAACTTGAAATTCCTGTAGGTGGTCTTGATCCAGTTTGATTTGTTGTAGCACAACCACTTATTTTTAATTAAACTGAATCTTTATTAAATTTCAAGAATCAAAAAAATCTACCTTTTCCAAAGTTGTTTGTCAGCTATTAAACTCAAATAAGTATACACATATTATTTTATTGATACAAATAGTCAGGGACGGCTCTGTAATTTACAGTGGCCCTTATTGATTGCATGCGAGATTTTTGGTATGGATTTTATCACGCAAGGTGAAGCTGCGTGTGGAGTTTTCCTTCTATCCACACCCACTCCGTCTCCCCTATGAATGATATTTAAACTGTGACCCGAACGTATAATTGAATTATTTTTTATTTACTATATTAAATTCGAATCGCTTATTCCTTAAATTTTTTCAGAATATAAAATAAAGACATGTATAAATAGTTAACCTTTTATTTTAAAAATGTGAATTAATATTTAACTGTAATAATTTTTGTCTTATTTTCCTTAACATTCACACTTATCGAATAGAGTCTTCCAGTCAGGATCCAGAATTTATTTTAGCAAGTAAGAGAAGAATCGTCCATTTTGTATATCGTTGGGTTAACGCCGTACGACAAGCAGTATTCGAAGATGAAAATGCCGTTGCTTTCATTGAAGATCTTGCTTCTGAAGTTGATAATGATAGCATACAGTGGCCAGATCTTCAAGAAGAAGTCTCTTTGATACATCACGTTATGACTCAACTTAGAAGGTAGGACTTTAAAAAATATATACCCACTTTTTTGTACAATTATATAAGAAAATGTTGTACATAAGATCTTAGATATTGGCCAATAGTTAAAAATATTTCAATATTGCTATGTCTTTTTAAACTTGAAATTTTCAAATCAAAAAATGCTGGAAACTTTGGCGGAGTTGTAGAACAAAGTTTGTTCCTGAAATTTTTAGTAAAAATATATAAATTTTAAAGGAAGGTTGATATTCTATGCTGTCAGCTGGAAACGTAGAGAAAACACTTCTTTTGATTTGTTTTTTACTTTCCTGGGATTTTTCTCAAAACAATGTTCGAAGAATCAAAGGTGTTAATCAAAAATTAAAGTAGTTTTTTATTTCTGTAAGGATATGTAGATTTATTCCATATCTGCACTTTAACTAGCAGCCATAGGTGCAAACGCAGTTTTGGGGTGGGGGGTTCGAAACTATTCCCGATATGTTTAAGAAAATTTTAAAGTTAGTTTCTGTAATTTCCTTTTACCGTACTGAGTTAGATTTAGGGGTACATCGGTGTATAAACCGCTGAGACACAGAAATTTAAAAGTGACCAGTGATATTATATCAGCTAAAAAACATTACACTGAGCTGCGACAATTTGCAATCATAATTTTTATGTATTTTTTTGTTGATATATTGGACATGAAATTTAATAATTAACATTCAACAAGAATAATTCAATATAATAATTTTAGTACTTCTAAATATTTGATAAGGTTCAATTTATGATCAATATCGCGTAAAATCTACATTACATGGAGATGTTTACAAAAGTTAAAAATAAAATTCACAATTATATATATTATATATTTTTGTGTTTACGATTGTTTAATTTAGGAACTCGAAAAGGAAAAGCTCTAACATTTCAATACCACTTTTGTAGAACAATTTATCTTTTGCCTCAAAATAGGCCTAGCTTCAGCGATAACCTCTTCATTCGAGCGAAATTTCTTGCCGGCGAGCATTTTATTGAGGTCTGCGAACAGCCAGTAGTCGCTGAGAACAAAATCTGGAAAATACGGTAGATGTGGGCAAATTCGAAGTTCAATTCATGTTTTGTCAGTTTTTCCATTGTTTTGATTAATTTGTGACACGGTGCGTTGTCTTGATGATACAAAATTTTTTTCTTTGCCATATGCGGTGGTTTCTTTGCAATTACGGCTTTCAAACACTCCAATAACACTTTATATTTACTACAATTCACTGTTGATGGTATTTCCCTCCTCAAGATAGTCGATGAATATTACACCACGCACATCCCAAAATACCGAACCCGTAACCTTGTCAGCCGATTGTTGTACTTTGGCCGAGGTTCACCAGTTGATGTCCACTGCTGCGCCAGATGACGATCGTTTTGATTCGGGAATGAAGTGATGGATCCATGTTTCATCCATTGTCACATATCGACGCAAAAATTCCGGTTTGTTACGTTTAAACATGGCCAAACACCAAACACTGCTCAAAATCATCAACACGTTCTTGTTTTTGGTCAACAGTGAGCAAACGCGGCACCCACTTTGAATAGAGCCTTCTCATAGTCAAATGCTCATGCAATATATCATAAAGCCAACACGCTGTTTTGATATCATTATGATGTCAGCTAACTCACGCAATTCCACTTTTCATCAATTCATTCAAAACGATTTTGTGGATTTTTTTGATGTTTTCTGGTGTTACCGCCTCATTTGACTGCGTTTTGCATCATCAGTGTCTCTGTCTCTACCACCACTTTTGAAGTCAGCAAACCAACGTTTTATTTTGTTTCGGTTGTTTCCGATGGAGCAGAGTCTCCATAACACTTTTCAAGCCATTGCCCAATGTTTCGCTTGAACGGTATTTTTTCCCATCAGTGGAAAATTAAAACACGAAATTGGTTTTAATCCATTGTTTTGAAAATGACAAAAGTAGCTAGATAATGTCACTCTTAATAATAATAAGCACAATAACTCACAAACTAATGAATAGAATATCATGAAATTTTAACAGCTGTCTTTTGAAGGTTAGTACTAACTGAAAAATATGGGAATGCAATAAAATAGCGCTATCTATGTGTTAGGCCCGGGGGTTTTCAGCCCATGTGTTATAAGAGGTTTTTGAAAATACCGTGAACAGAAAATATTAGAAATGAGGAGGTATTAGAAAGAATAGATGAACAAAAACCATTATAGAAGTCAATGAGGAAAAGGGGAGATAGGTTGGTAAGACACCTTCTGAGTCATGAATGTCTAGTTAGAGACATATTAGAGATAGAAGTAGGGGTAAAAACAGGAGAAAGGGAAGGCCTAGATTAGATTACTGTTCACAAATAGTTATGGATGTAAGATATTCTACAGTAGAAGTGCGTTTCCTACCAGTCTTCGGACTGACGACTACAATATTGATGAAAAACCTCCCCAAAAATATTTTCTGCGTTCACCCCTGCTGCAATGAAACTATCTTATTGAGCGGACACGTGTTTCGCCCACCTTTTATGTAGGTATTAACGCAAAACATGTGTACCTCCGTACAAATAAAAAATTCGTTATGTCAAGGTGCTATGAGCCTCCTTTTTCATGTCACATTCTCCTGTTCTCGACTTCGCAAGGAAATTTATAATAATAAAAATAAAATATTTCAGTTTCTTGCATTTCTTTAATTAAATTCTAGATACCAAGAAGACAGAAGAGCGCATGAGGGTCAAAAATGGAAACTTCCTCCATGTGGTCAGCCTATAAGTTTGTTCAGTGGAAACAAAGATTCTCGAACAATAATAATGCCACAAGATGACAGTAAGTGAACATCTATCATTTTCGTTAATTATCTCAAATATGTACATATGTAAATGATTCTTTTTAACGAAGGAAGTCAATAATTGAATGAAATAAATAACACATTCTTTTTCTTCTTTTTACCATCTAATTTAGAATAATGGATAATATTGTAATTCAACAGCAGCACAAACATAAAAAGCAAAATTGTATATACAGACATTTCTACAGATAATATTGATTTTGGCAGTAAATGCATACAACAAAAGATCAATTACAATTTCCAATTCAATATCGTGTTAGCTTTGCAATCCTCTTTTTTACCATTTTTATTTCATTTAAAAATACAGACTACAAAGGTACTTTTTCTCGTCTGTCATCAGCCGTTGTAAGTGAAAATTTTAAATGAAATGTTTGAATTAAATTTCCGTTACATTTTCATCTATTTACGTCAGAAAAATGCATTAAGGCTAAATAGCGGAAAAGGAAAATACTTTGAAAGCAAAGAATCAACATTTTCACAAAAAAAAATCTTTTTGTTTGTACTATTTTAAACAGCTTTAAACGTTTGAAAAGGTATAGCCTTTATGAAGCGAAAACTGGGCGACTCGACTGTTGAATTTAGGGTAATGCCGGACTTGTAATCCTCTTAAGCCAACGTTTAAAATCAATAGACCTGTAAAAATGCTACCTAACGAAGAATGGTTCTTTTATCAAATGTCTGATTTAAGTAGTATAGAGAGCTTTATTTGCAAAAGGCCCAAGTTTTAATTAAATGTAACACTTTTAGAAGGGACTTGTAAACAAGTGGCTTTTTTTTAAATGCAAAATCCTTATTAAAAGCTAGTAGTTTTAAGTAGGACACTAAAACTACCGCAAAAAATGTAAATACGTTTTAATGCTCGACCAGTAAAAATTTTATGCTTCATTTTCAAAATGTTTCAACGATTTTTACATCTTCATTTGATAACTAACTTGTCAACGAAAGCATAAAATATCGACAACTATTTAAAATTAAAATATTTTAATGCTACAAAGAATCGCATAGATTGTTTAACTCATTTTATGTTTTAAAAGCTCTAGAAGAAAAATAAGAACCATGTTTAAATAATTCTAAACAGTAAAACATCTGTTTGTTAAATTTGAGTAATTTTTATTAAGTTTTTTGAATTTCACATATAAAAAAGTTGTAGTTGCACAAAGACTTACGTATACCTGGCAAGAAATATTATAAATAATAGTATTGGCATTAACGAATATACATCATATGTATTCTATTATTACAAGGATATAAGTATTAATTTTTTTTTCGTACTTTGCATGAATTGATAAAAAAATTAAGCGAGTATAAAACACACCCTGTATCTTTTTTTCAGTAATCTTTAGAGTATATTGTGCCGACCACACCTACTGTACTTTACGTCTTCCTGTGGATACGACAGCTGAAACAATTAAATTTTGCGCTGCCGATAAATTGAAAATGAAACCTAATGGTGAACTTTTACTTGCTGAGGTGAAGTCTAATGGAGAACGCGTGGTGTTCAAAGACAATGATATAAGTGTACCAACGGCATTAACCATCAATGGCAGAATATTCGTATCTCCAAAGGACCATCTCGACGCTCTTGTAAATACAATAACGTGAAATAATAAAGTGAAAGCGTCGAACTAAAATATTCTTTTTTGCTTTTAGACTTGTCTCCCAGAACAGGAGGAACCTACACAAGGTGTGCAATCCGACATCGAAATGTTTAGTACAAAAGAGTTAGCGTATTATATGACCCTATTTGATTGGGACTTATTTTGGTAATTTTAAAAGTGTTCAATCAATAACGAAAATCGATACTGAAGCTTGTTTCTGTAGGTGCGTTCATGAATACGAGCTGCTGTACAACACATTTGGAAGGCATCATTTTGGTCAAATCACAGCAAATTTGGATGTTTTTCTTCGTAGATTTAACGAAATTCAGTATTGGGTTGTTACCGAAATTGTGATGACAAACAGCTTAAGCAAAAGAGTAGCAGTTTTAAGGAAATTTATCAAATTGGCAGCCTAGTAAGTACAACTTACTACTTATTATTATATTTGGTCCAACAGAATGAAATTGGCTCGACTTGTAAAGGGATCCCCAAAGGCTGAGTCCTGTTATAGTCGCAGATATAGAGACACAATATATTCTAAAAAAATGATTTAAATTTTTCCGGTTTATACGGTTCCAATAGAAAATATTTATACTGTATTTTGTTTTATACATAAAATATAGTAGGTAAAAGTCATTAGGAGGGGAGTATTCCTTCGAATTGTTATAATTCATAATCCGTGTTTCAACATCATCTTTAATAACTATGAGATAATATAATGATCTGTGAAAACAATTTGTTATTTCAATTCAAGAACCACCAATTAATTGACTTTTACTGTTGCAAAGGAAAGTTTGGAATAGATTAAGGGTACAGGGTAAAGTTTAGACCAGTTTTTCAATATACTAATAAAATGAGTAGTTTCTGTAAAATAAAACTGAATGTATGCAAAAAAGAAGGAATTAAAATCAGATTTTGAACGCGTCATACCAAGTATTCACAACGAACCGAATAAGGATTTTAATTCCTTCTTTTTTGGATATGTTATATCTTCGTCTAAGAATACATCGGAATCAACAATGTAATTCAATGCCGGTAGGGGTATTAGCCCTCGGAATAGTTGTTTCTGTTGATTTCATATTTATATTTAAAACTGAATGTTTATTTAACGCACAAAGAACTTTTGTATACGGCTAAAAACTTTGTTTACACGTAAATTATTCTTAATTACATAAAAACAATTCCTTTTCAGTTGTAAAGACTATCAGAATCTAAACGCGTTTTGTGCAATAATAATGGGCTTGAGTAACATGGCAATTTCGCGATTGTCTCAATCATGGGAAAAGTTGCCGTCAAAGTTCAGAAAACTTTATACAGAATTCGAATCTCTGATTGATCCAAGCAGAAACCACCGAGCTTATAGACTTAGCGTCAGTAAACTCCAACCTCCCATAGTGCCCTTCATGCCTTTACTGTTAAAGGACATGACATTTACACACGAAGGCAATAAAACTAGTCTGGATGGACTTGTTAATTTCGAAAAGATGCACATGCTAGCGCAAACACTAAGGACTATCAGATTCTGCAGGAGTAGGCATTTAGGTAAGAAAACATTTTCATATGCATTAAACAAAAGTTTTAATTTACATACCTAATCAAGTACAATATTAAAATCTGTACTGATTTTCTGAAAAGACTGTTTTATTTAAAATTCGGTTCTCAGATAAATAATTCTGTATCTTTTATTGTTTCATGAAAAAAGTAGTTTATTTAAAATTATTTTCTTACTCAAACAATTTAACAATGAAACAATTACTCTAGTTCTTGAGCCGCCGTCTCCAAAAAGTGAAGGTGACGTCAAATCCTACATATCCTGCTTAAGGATAATAGACAATCAGCGGATTTTAACTGGAATGTCTCAAAAGCTTGAGCCCAGAAGGTCTTAGTAACGTAATATAACTTAAGAAAACGTCCCTTATAACTAACTGATTCTAGTCTTTCAAGTGTGGAGCAATTTTTTTAAGTCTGAAGTATTATTACTTTCTTGTAGTAAGTAGCTTGATTTAATTATTTTAAAATTGGCAGATAAAAATTTCACCACGTGCATAAAGTGTTTTCTGATACAACGTACAACAGTCCTTGTTGTGTCTTAATTAATACACTTTCGTTTTGTCTGCCTAATTTTTAATACAACACAACATTACGTAAAGTACAAACGTACAAGATTAATTTAGAGACGTAATTGACAGTATTAGATAGGTATATAAATAAATAGTAAGTCAAATTTCAAAATCTTTAAACTGTTACCGTTCAATTTTTAAACATTTAAAAATATTTAAAGTATTAAACGCACCCAAATTATAGAGCAATACAGTTCTAAAAAAATTAATAAAATACTTATAGCACAGTTAGTATTGAATGATAATTGCACGAACTAATTAACTATTAAAGCGGTTCACATAACGATAGAAATATCTTTCAAGTTAATTTAGCTTAAATGTATCCCTACCCATTTTAATAATAATTGTTAATAATAAATAAGTAATTAATATTCGCACATTACAGCGAGACAAAAATATTAGGGTGTTAATTCTACTTTATTTAAACGGTTGATAATTTAAAATAAATAAGTTAATTATTGTTGAATAAAACACTTGGAAGCTTCACTTAATTTTTACTTTCTCTATACGTATTTCGCATTTTTATTGCATCTTTAGGAGAGATTACACATAAACTAAATGTTTGGGTTAAGGTGGCGGTTGTTTTCGAAACTGGTTTGGTAATTTGCTAGATCTCTCTTCTGATTTAAAACTTTTTTGATTTCTATTAGTTCGTATTTGTTCAATATTAACCCTTCTTTTAGATTGTGTAATCATTTTACGTTCTCTTTTTCTATGTTGTGTTTATATTCAATCAAGTGTGTGGCTAATTCTGAACTGTTTTTTGTATTTTACATATTGTTTTATACTCATTAAATCGGGTGATCATTTTTCTTTTTGATTTACCTATATGTATGGTATTACAATCTATACATTTTATTTCATAAACTCCGGTTTTTTCAATCCGCCGTACTTCAAAAAACGAATAGTAATATCCTTTTATGAAATAAAATGTACAAATTGTAATACCATATATATATATATATAGGTAAATCAAAAAAAAAATTATCACTCGATTTAACGAGCATAAACAATATGCAAAATACAAAAAACATAGTTCAGGATTAGCTACACACTTGATTGAAAATAAACACAACATAAAAAAGGAGAACGTAAAATTATTACACAATCTAAAAGGAGGTTTAATATTGGACAAATACGAAATAATAGAAATCAAAAAAACTTTAAATCAGAAAAAATATCTAGCAAATGATCAAACCAGTTTCGAAAACAATCCCCTCCTTAACCCAAATATAATTTAATTCTGCAAGATATAAGTAAGAAATATTGTATTTTTAGATTTAGTTTATGTGTAAACTCTGTAAGCTCCTGAAGATGCCCTAAAAAAGCGAAATACGTATAGAGAAGGTAAAAATTAAATGAAACTTTCAAGTGTTTTATTGTTGACTTATTTATTTTATAATTAAACATGTTTCACCAAGAGATGACGGTAAATACTTTCAACATGGTTGATAATTTAATGGTTGTAATATTTTTTTTATTCAACAACTAGTATTAAATACTTAAGTAAAATTATTAATTACCTAAGCAAGTATATATTGTTCATGCAATAATTATTCATCTCATTTTTTCCTCAATATAATTGCACGTTATAAAGCAAAACACCAATACAGACCAGAAGTTTTATATGTATCTATATCAATGTATGTATTTAATAGTTAGAAAATGATTGTGATAATTAATGTTTAAAGAAGGTACTTCGTGTAAAGTTTGTAAATATAGTAGAATAATATTGGTTTCTTGCCAATTTTGTACATCTTTTACTGTAGGTAACTGTCTTCAACATCTACTGTGATGTAAAAATTAAATCGTGAAAGTCTGTATGTAAAATATTCCAAAAGAGTACCAAATATCAAATCCCATAAAATAATAACCTTGGTCTTTTGTTAAAAAAAATAATTTGAAATATATTTTGTTCTTAATAAGTTAAAATACGGAACTTATAATAACGCATCCTCCTCGTTAATACATACAGACAAGGCTCGACAATCATCCCAGTATTTTAAAAGTTTAACTATCCTTACCCTTTGCCTCTTTCTTACGACAGTACCAATTGAATAATTTCGATTGTACTATAAACTTGAATCTGTCTGAAATAACTAATTATGTTGAAATACCCTGTTTTTATTTGTAGAAATCATGACAATCTTGTTACTTCCTAGGATTATATTCTGTCATGTCCCAAGAAACTCATTTGGTTTTTAAACTTTATGAATTTTTATCATGTAATTGTATTTGCTGTTAAATTATTAAATTCCAATGGGAAGCCATATAAACTAGCAGTGATTTTTTTTATTTTCTGTAAAATTTTTCCCACTCATAAGGGATCCTGATCTGTCCTAACAATTTAATTTAATCCAAATATTCTTACAATACAATTTTTAAAATACATACGTATGTATTTTAAAATTAGTTCATAATTGCCTGTTAATGATAGTGCATTTTAATGTTGGATTTCTTTATTAATTCATTTTTAAAAACTGTTAATATTTTAGGTCTTGCACATATTTCATTATAATTAGTTAATTAATAGTATTTAATTTTCCCTTAACGTCACCTTAATGACATTGTAAGGATACACTCCAAATGAATGTTTGTATAATGATCTCTCTTTATTCGTTAGTCATTTGTATATAATGTAATATTAATTTATAAATAACAAATATCAACATGTTTTTACAATATGTATTTCTGAAAAATAAATGTTACGCCCCTTGAAGTTTTATCTATTGATTTGAATCCACATTTGTAAACTTTAACTTTCTATTTCTAGATTAGCCATTAAATCATAGTATTGTGTTAGAAATAGTTACAGAGAAATTAGAAAAATTATGAATTAGTTAAAATACTTTAAAAATTGATGTAATTGTGAATTTTTTAACAAATGGCGCTGTAAAGCTTTGTGCAGGTCGTATTAATTGTGATATTTATGAAGTCAAATGTATTGGCGCGGTTTGGAGATGAACTCGTGGGTGGATGGACCGAGTTCCCAGATCAATCAAACAAACATTAGAAAAGTAGGGTACTTCAACCATTGCCTAGATCTACAGGTTTTGTCATAATACAGAAACCAGTAAACATAGTTCAACTGCTACAGTGTGTAGTTTATAGGGGTGTCTCTATGATATTCTATTTACTTACCAAATCTTCTTTACTATTCTTTGTTTGTACATTAAGGATGTTATATAAGGCACCTTGAAAATGTTATATAACAAATTAGTTAGCAATTTTCTTTATTCGCTAACGGTCAGTAAAACTATATCATAATGTTTTGGTTTCAAATAAATGAAAATTAAAGTATAATTAAACAATTTATTGTACACGCAGTGAATACACGAGATTACAATAAACATACTGTATTACCTAGGCAATTTATAAGTTCTTAAAGGCATATCATTACTACATATTTTTATATAATCTTAAACATTTAATAATTGTATACAGAATTCGAGATTATTCACTAGAGAATTAATTTTTTTATGGTGAAATGACGATTTAATTTCAAAGGTAGGTGTTCAACCATTTCATTTTTGTATTAAACAGTTTCTGTTTTTATAGCATAAATATCTTTATTCTAACTTCATAAAAGACAAAACAAAAATTATATGTAAATTTAAAAACTGCTAAGTAACAACATTATTATTATTGGTACTTAAAACAAAAATCATAAAATTTATTATAAAAATGAGAAATTAAATCAAGAACTCAAATTTCTCCTCTGATGTCAATTTCATCAAAGGTTACACTTACTAATTTTTTTTGTTCTACCACACACATTAAAGGGAATGTAACAGTACATACTACAAATACAATATTAGTAACTACGAGTTAAAGAAAACTGATAAAAAATATTTCAAAACAGAACAAGATATATATAAAAGGCTAGGAAAGACTAGCAAATCCCTAATTAAATATATGAATATTGATACATACATTAAATTGCCTTTTTAAAAAACATACTAGAATAAGAAATACAGCTCTATTCAAATAAGACATACTTTGAATATTGTAAACAAATATACAACAATCTGCAATAAAATTGGGAGACTCAAAGATCATTTAAAACAAACCAATTAGTTTTAAAGACAATTAACATCTAGTTTCATAAAGACCACTTCTTCCAATATATCTAACCCATTTAATTACATCGTGGTCCGAATAATTAAGTTTAGACTCGAACACTTTGAGGTATCTTACCTTGAACCCTGAAGGAGCAAAGGGTACTTCGAAGTTCATGGAAATTGGTGGTCTGGTCCATTTCTTCTTTGTATCAGTCTCCAACAGTTCTATTTCAGCAGAAAGCTGAGTTTCCTTCATTCCCGCCATTCTTTTTATCCTGAAAAATATAACAATGTTTTACTATAACATTGATATTTAAAACGTAGCGACGTACTGTCATATCAACGTTTTATTTAAATATAGGTAACTGAATCTACTTTTACTTAGAGAAAAATCATTCATTTAAATTACAAATTAAAAATACTTGTAATGTCCACAAAACTTTTATTGTTTACTTTACATATGTTTCACCACTTTGTACATATGTAAAATAAATAATAAAAATTTTGTGCAAAGTATAGGTGTTTGATTTATAGAAGATATTTAATTTTCTTTTAATTATATTTTTTTAATAAAAGTTTAACATACTTCCAAACTATGGCATTCTCGGAGGCTTTATACTTGGCTTTTCCTTTGAGACAAATGAGTTGGACACCAGAAGTGTTAAGTGGAGTTGGAATTTTAACTTCGATTTTCTGACCCAGTAATGAAGGTTTAAAGTTACTCTTTAAAACAACTTTAACTTCCATTTTTGTTCTTCCAACTTCGCGTACTAGTGGTATAACTCTGAAGGGTAGAGATATGTCTTTAGTTGTTCTGTACCTCATCAACTCAAATTCTCCATCAGGTGGTATGAAACTTATAGAGTGTTCTGTCTCAAATTTACTGAGTTTAACACATTGATGAAATTGACAGTCATCAATTACAACAACAGGTTTTCCTGATCTTGCTGGATCTGAATCTGAAGAGCTTCCTAAACCTCCTTTCCCCTTGGCTTCCATTACAATTTTATCATTAATTCCAAACTTGCACTCTGGCATTCCAGATAAATATGACTTCATTACAACTTTTCCAGCAACATGTGCAGAGAGTACTTGGCCTGTGAATACAATATATTAATAAAAACTGTGCAAATTTCTTAGAAAGATATAAAATGTTTTTTATATAAAACATGCGAATTTATAAGCTACACATCCTGAAAATATAATAACAGAATTCAAGAATTTGGAAAAACACAAGGAATCACCACTTCAATTATCAAAATTAATAACAACTTTCAGTTTAACTTTAGACATGCTTGAAAACAGTGCAGCTTAAAATTTCATACAGTCTGATAAAAACACAAGTATAAATTAAAATATATCTATTTTATATACCTTGAGGGGACATAAGCAAGTTAACATATTCCAGAACATCCAAAAATAGCTCGTTCCGCCGATACTTAATCCCTTCTCTACGCCAGCCAATTTGTCCAGTCACTTGTGAGGTAATTTGTGCTTGCTCTTCTTTGGTAGCTGATTTGATACCCTGTTGAGTTATGAACGTTTTTAAAACACCAGTATCAGAGTTTTGAGGATACCCAAAATCCAAAATTTCTGAAAAAAGTAGTGAGCAAATACTTTAGTAATAAACAGAAAAAAAAAACATTTGCTTATTTTCCAATGTATAGTTTGCACCTTTTTCTTTTTAATTACGTATCTTAATCATTCCACAGTAAATTATTAAAAATAAAATTAACAATTTGTTCATAAAATCAGTTTTTAAAACAGGTGCATAAACTATGTTTCTAATAGCACATTTAATCATCAAAGGTATTACATGCAGTCATTTTCAAAAAATAAGGAGTAATATTTTAATCCTTCCACATTTTTGACTTTAATTCTACCAATATCAAGTAGATGTTGAAAAAGAATACATAAAAAGATATCTTTCTGAATGTAAAGTTTTTAAATTATCATATGAACTACGATTTGGAACAAATAAATGCGTTGAATAGTTTTAATGATAGTTACACATTAAAAATATTTCCTTAGTCTAATTACGTAATGTTTTCTGAAACATTTTTCTGCATTTTCTATGTAAAATAGGCACACTGCTTGAGTAAGATCATAGGTTGTTTATTTCAGACTTACATGCATTTTCTCTATCTTAACTATAACTCTAATTTGGTTTATGACCAAAAACGATATAAATTCAATTAGTTTTCTTAAATATATTTTAACAAATAAAAGTATTAAACAAAAAGTAGAAAACATAAACATGAAGAAATCAAATGACCTACTTAAATAAATAAGCTTACCATCCAAGAGTTCATAAATAAGAACAAAGTTGTTCTTGATGTTTTCTTCAGATATTTTCCCAAAATAAGACTGCATAACTTCAATTATTTTTAGCAAAAATTCAAACACCATTGCTGCATTGACATTTTGTTTGGTTACAGCAGCAATCCAGATGTTTGCTCTCTAGAATATAATTAGACAAAATTGTTATTTGATCTTTCCAAAATAATGGTTCAAACAACTACTTACTTTTATATGAAAAAATGATGTTCTTGCGATGTTTGTAACAGGTGATCGAACTTGTTGCCTAGCATGGATAACATTGACTCTAAATGCATCTACTGCATTTCTGCCTATATCATCTCGATAAACTCGAGAAATAAGAACTTCTCCTTTATGATTATACACAAAAAGTCCACCGATCATGGCTGCGGCTTACTTTTGAATTGTGCTAACGAAACAGTTACACATGAGACGAAAATATATAAGTTCATGTTTGTAATAAACTCATCATAATATTAGAATGCAATCATTGTGAAAATGTACTTACTCTAACAGAAATAAATTAACGTTATAGCAATTTTTTACGCCCACCCATTCTCGTAACCTTTTCTTTCAACGTTTGATTATTACACAAACGGGGTGTTCAGTTCACACTGCCACTTGTCAAATAGTTGACAATTACTCCGTCGAGTCCATATGACTTATTATTAATACTTGTCGATGTTGCCATGTATAAATTTCCGATATTAAAAAGCTAAGTTGTTAAGTTAAGTTTGTGTCAGTGTACAGTAGCTATTATAACATGTCGCAACGTTAGCATTGATTGTTCGCTTTTTAGTTTTTCGTTATATCGTTTATTGTAACTTGTATTCATTGCTGTTCGTGGTAGATCATAAATTTAGAATTGTGTATCTTTTGAGTTTTTGGAAATTAATGTTATGCATCTCTATGTACAATGACAAGAAGATTCTTACTTCTGTTACTATTGGGGTTGTTGTATATTGAAGAGTAAGTTATTGCCCTTTGTTTTTTATTAAATATGTTGGTTACTAGCCTTCAATTGATACAAACTGTCTGATTGGTGTTATCTGTTGTCTTCAAAATTGAGATATACTAACGTAAATATTTTCAATATCTACAGTTACGCCTTTGCTTTCATCTTGCAAATAACGATTTTCAAGAACAATCGAGTACTTTTCAAACATTCTATTAAGTTCCAATGCCAAAACAAAAGTAAGGAAGAACTCCCTATCCTAGCCCTTGGTTACATACAACAGCATGTAATCGTCTGTAAACTATAAAGTGGGTTGCATAACTCAATGTAACTAAAATAAAATAAATTGTTTCGAGTCGATCGAGAATGAACGAAGTTTGACGAACTAAAGGTACCAAAAGCAAACCATAATCATGTCTAGATTTTAATACGTAGTACTAATTTGGAATGTATAAATAATGGTAAGCGCAGAGTGGTGAAGTGGTAAACATTGTGTCTGTGTTTTAGTAAATGTGAAATTTCATTGCTCCGGTGCTCAAACAAATGAAAAAGGTAAAACTTTTCAAAATTAATATAATAATTTACAGTGGTATATAAACAATTTAACAGACATAATAAATCGCTTATATTTATGTTAGCAATGTAGGAAAATTATGTGATGTGTTAAAATCTTACAGTAACGTTTGAGTGAAAAAGTTATT
This sequence comes from Agrilus biguttatus, assembly GCA_963921985.1. NCBI lineage: Eukaryota > Metazoa > Arthropoda > Insecta > Coleoptera > Buprestidae > Agrilus > Agrilus biguttatus. The sequence continues at coordinate 10,558,848 of OY998120.1, forward strand.
TTTTCCATGTTTCCAATAAGTCGTTCACAGGTGTGATCTACAAAGCTGAAGTTTTGGTACGATGCTAAATTGACTAATGGAAACGAAAAGAGCGAACTAATTCTACATATGTAAATGTAAAATATTTTTAAAATCGAGTTAATTTGCGTAAATATGGAAAGTTTTGAATTTATTGGATAGTTTCTTTTGAGACTTTAATTACGTACATTACATGTTGCTTATTTAAGTAAAGTTACATTTTCTCTTATCGTTATTAATGAAGATACTGTTGCAACCCCGCTTGATAGCAGAATTGATAAATAATAATCCAAATCGCAGAACTTCTCAACACTAAGTATATTTCTTGCACAAAATATATAATAGTAACAATAATCAGGCAGTAGTTTACATAGATGTCGAGTGAGACTTGGTTGGATGTTGATTACAATCTTTTACAATCTTGTTCAATCTTGTTATAGTCTGCTACAGTCTCTCTGACTGAACGTTTTGGCAAAAACGTCTTTTATATTAATATCTAATCTATTCTTACATAGGATTAATTAATTAATAATTCAGCTATTAAAATGAATTCATGCAAAAGTACTAAAATGGTCCATTGAAAAAGATGGATGATGCTAGACTTATGATAAGTACTAAACGGTTAATTAATGTTAAACGAAGAGAGGTTGATAAGCAGTAAATGGTACATTAATGTTAGATGATGTAGAACTTATCAATAAGTGTTACGGTGAAATACAAGTACATACACAGTAGGTATCATTATAATGTATATATAGGAAGGATCGTAACAATACACTTAAATAATGTATAACTTTAATTCTTATAAGACTTTATTCTTGGCGCTACGTGAAAATGTATTAATGAAAGCGAAGTTTTTTAATTAGCTCCAAAAAATGTTTGTATTAATTGTTTTAGAGCTTAGAGTAACAGAGATATTTCTAAAAACCCAGCTAGATACACCCCTTTTTCAAGATGAATAAATGGGGCGGTGGTGGTTTTGTGATCGTGAAAATCGAATTTTATACTCACCACTACATCCTCTATATATCTTTAAAAAAAATTGCTGCTTAGCGAAAAACAGTTTCGTTGTTTTATTTATTCATTAAGTACACAAGATGTAACGCTGAATTACGCAGTTCAATTTTTGTAGGTAGTATTTTAGAAGTCTAATATTTATTTGCATTAAAAGTTTTAGGAACTCAGTTCCATAGCTAGTTACTTAACTTAGAAAAACAGTAACTGAACTTCTAATTTTAATTTAACCGTACTGCCAACAAAAATGGTCCTAAATGTATTTCTTATCGTTGTCTTATTAAGTATTCGATCTTCTATATTGGATCTTCGTGTATTGTATAGTATATATATATATATATATATATCGATGTAGTCGTCCGGAAGGCCGAAGGTGATTGCAAGATGTTTGGCGGTATTGAAGGGGGTTCCTTCTTTCAAACACTTTAGCTTCAGGCAAGGGCACTCTTTGGCCTGATAAAACTAATTGAAGTGTACGTTGAAAAAGTAAATTACATGTAAAAATGCGGAAGCGAGGGAAGTTTTATAGAAGGTTATTGTTAGTCGAAGATAATGTCGGTGGTTGTTAAAATGACAAAGAAAGAATATTCTTTAAAAAAAACTGTAAAAGTGAAATAGTATTGCTAACAGAAGAGAAAGAGTGTCGGCATTTCTTAGAAGTATTAGAAGAATAAGGAAAATATATAGGTACTTATATTATAACGGTACATGACAAAAGTCCCTGTATGTAATTTCTATACTATCGGTTGAAGTTTGGAAAAAGTTAAATTTAACATATAGTTGGTAATTTTAATAAAAATTATAGTAAACACTATAAAAAATAGTTTTTGTTTTTAAATAAAATGCAATAAACTATATTTTACGTTATCTAGGTTCGTTCGAAGAAGGAAATGCGAGCTGGGGAATGGCCGAGTATATCGAAGCATTAGAGGCAGTCACAGAGTGCCGGGCCTGGTCTTACACAACTGCAACTTAGCAAAGATGAACCTGAAGTAGTAAGTCTTTCAAACAATTATTATTATTGTTGTTATTGCTATCAACATCGTAACAAATAAAATATAATCCTACTATTCGTGGTCAGTAAAATAATACAAAGGTGCATGCATGTGTGCATAAATCACGCTGTAAAGCGTTGTTTTGATGATTTTGGATATTAATTAAAACAAAACACGTGCAAAATTATCTCTGAAAATAAAACGCTTTCATTTAAATTTTTTAATTGCAAAAGTTTAGTTAATTATTCATTAAAATAATATTTCAAAATCCTTTTTTAGTATACCACTTCCACAAAAATCTAACTAAATGTATATGCAAAATGGTTTTTATTCTGGAAATTCGAATAGGTCGTTATATGTACCAAAGTCTGTTCTTTACGATGGTTTAATCAGATTTTAATCCTGACTTTAAATTAAGGAGCTACGGTCTTGCAAATTGTCATGTGTTTTTACAAAATCGTAAAATATTCTAATGTTCGCGCGGCTTTTTGGCATGGTTAGCCAAATTCTTTCTGGAAATTCGAATAGGTCGTCATCTGCAATATTATCTGCTCTTTGCGCTGGTTGAATCAGATTGAATTCTGACTTTAAATTATGGAGCTTGTCAGCTGTTTTTCGAAAAACGAACAAAATTCAAATTTTCGCGCGGCTTTTGGGTATAGTTACAAATTTTATTCTGGAAATTCGAATAGGTCGTTATATGTACCAAAGTCTGTTCTTTACGATGGTTTAATCAGATTTTAATTCTGACTTTAAATTAAGCAGCTACAGTCTTGCAAATTGTTATGTTTTTACAAAATCGAGCAATTTTCAAATTTTTGCGCAGCTTTTTGCATAGTTAGAAATTTTGGTCTAGAATTTCGAATAGGTCAATATCTGTACCAATGTCTATTATTTACGATGGTTTAATCAGAAATTAATTCTGACTTTAAATAAAGGAGCTACAGTCCTGCAAATTGTCATTCGTTTTTCTAAAATCGAACAAAATTCAAATTTTCGCGCGGCTTTTTAGCTTGGTTAGAAATTTTATTCTGGAAATTCACAAAGGTCGTTATCTGCACCAAAGTTTGCTCTTTGAGATGGTTTCATCATATTTTAATTCAGACTTTAAATTAAGGAGTTACGGTCCTGCAAATTGTCAGCTGTTTTTCGAAAAACGAACAAAATTCAAATTTTCGGGTGGCTTTTTGGCATTGTTAGAAATTTTATTCTGGAAATTCGAAAGGGTCGTTACCTGCACCAATGTCTGCTCGTTGCTTTGGATTAGTCGGATTTTAATTATGACTTTAAATTAAGGAGCAACGGTCCAGTAAATTCTCATCCGTTTTTCGAAAATCGAACAAAATTCAAATTTTCTCGCGGCTTTTTGGCTTGGTTAGAAATTTTATTCTGGAAATTCAAATAGGTCAATATCTGTACCAATGTCTATTATTTACGATGGTTTAATCAGAAATTAATTCTGACTTTAAATAAAGGAGCTACAGTCCTGCAAATTGTCATTCGTTTTTGAAAATTGAACAAAATTCAAATTTTTGATTAGCTTTTTGGCATGGAAAGAAATTTTATTCTGGAAATTCGAATAGGTCGTTATATGTACCAAAGTCTGCTATTTGCGCTAGTTTAATCAGATTTTAATTCTAACTTTAAATTGAGAAGCTACGGTCGTGCAAATTGTCATCCGTTTTTCGAAAATCAAGCAAAGTTAAAATTTTCTCGCGGCTTTTTGGCTTGGTTAGAAATTTTATTCTGGAAATTCGAATAGGTCAATATCTGTACCAATGTCTATTATTTACGATGGTTTAATCAGAAATTAATTCTAACTTTAAATAAAGGAGCTACAGTCCTGCAAATTGTCATTCGTTTTTTGAAAATTGAACAAAATTCAAATTTTTGATTAGCTTTTTGGCATTGTTAGAAATTTTATTCTGAAAATTCGAATAGGTCGTTATCTGTTTTATTTAATAATCGCGTTAATTAAGTTTATTAAATTTTATCAAAGTATTCTTTTTTAATTACTTTTTGCAATAACCAACGACGGTGTAGGAAAAGAAATGAGAAGAATTATATTATGTTGAACTCATCAAATAACATTACTTCCTGCCGGCTCGCTTTTTTGTTCATGCATTGCAGTATTTCTGTTCGTTTGTTGTGTCATTTCATCTACACTTTTTATAAGAAAATTTTGAAGAAAGTGATATGACAGTTTTATTTGTGGTATGTATTCTTTTATTCTGGTATTAGGCTATTTTTACGATTCCCACCAGTTCAAAATTCGCTTCGCCATATTACAGAATCCAGGAAAAGTTTTAAAACTTGAATTTAATAATTTAGAAATTTATTAGCAATCAGTTCAGTACAAAACAATTGTTGGTATAAAAAATACAATATAATTTTATTAACAACATAAATATTTCTCCGTTTATTTATTTTTTCATTTTACGTAATTATTACTTTTAGCTTTCATTTATTTTATCTTCCCAGATACACTCAACAATACATTCTCTCCCGTTATTCTTGAATCATTACAATAATTTTAATAATTTTCTATATAATTAGCTAACAGTAATACTGTAGTAAATCGAACATTTTATTTATAAAATCAGGATTTAACAATTGCAGTAAAACAGTTGCTTCTTATAAAGGTTGAAATTGATATACTACTGCTTCTAAACATATTTTAAATATTACATTGATATGAAAATACACGGCATTGTCCCCTTGGGGGTTTTAAAATACCACCCTGCTTATCTGCCAAACTAGACTAAACAAATGTATCGTATCACACGCGAATTTGCGTCATTTTTTGTTATACTTTTTCGCACTCACGACTCGAACGACCCTCGCAGGGCCGTACCGTTATATTTTCCACGTAATCCTCGCGCCCCGAAGTACGGAGTACTATATTATCAGTTAATTCTAAGAGATATAATAGTCTGTGATTGGTCGTTTTAATAGTTTTCCGTTCGGAAGTCTGATCTCGCAGGCACGCAAATGTTTGTTACCCGAACCATCCTCTCCATGACGATCGCGGAATGCTTTGGTCGTGTAACAAGACAATATTTTCAGTCTTAAATAAAGTAGACTTTTTCGGATAGTTCTTAACTGTTGTAAATAATCCGTGGACCACCTTCTCCAAAATTTTCTTAAATTTATTTCTCGCGATTTCCATTTTTGCAAAAAGTCGTTGCGCTTAATTGTAGAGTTTAAGATATTAGCGATCTTTTGTTATGTTGGATACAGCCTCACCAATCAAAAACTTCTCAGGCGTTAATATCGATATGTTATTTGGATCGTCGTCCATATACGTCAATGGTCTATAGTTTACGATCGCCTCTACTTCGATAAGGATTGTTAGTAGTTCGTCCAACCCAAGTACAGCTTTTCCAACTATCTTTTTTTAGTTAAATTTAAAATTAAGCTAAGGTAGGTTGTTAAGATTGGCTTTAAGAAACGTCAAAATCCAATGCTTATTAATGTGATAGTTTTGACAGGCGTAGAAAAAAGTTGCTGGTTTTAGATTGTAAAACAGATAAGCCATACTTACGCTAAATTAAGAATTCATAATTTTTATTACTATAAAAAGTAATAAAAATTGAATATTGTCTATTCCTTCAATGGTTTTATTGAACACTGTTAACAAATTTTTTAATACCCTATTCCCTGAATAATAGAATCGTCGAGTAGATGTAGTAAGTAATCTTATTTGTTTTATTACTTACCAAGAATGCCTTGAACCTGAAATGTAGTAATATAGTGAAATATGTTATAATTTATGCTAACATTAAACTTATAACATATAACATTTAATATTTAATAATATTTCATTTTTATTCTAAGCAGAGCGCGATGACAAGGAAGCAAAACTGAAAAATACATATACAAAATAACTTAAACGTTAATATTTCGGGTATTTCCCTAATTTATTGCGGACTTCGACAACCTGTCGCAAATGTCACGGATATGTACAGTCACGGAAAAAAGTATACGGAGAGTAACAACTAAAAGATCGTCTATTTTTTGTAGGAAAGGACACAAACGCCGTATTTGTTGTGTGTCTGAGAAGTATCTATATTAAACAATAGACGATCCTTTAGTTGTTACTTTCCGGATACTTTTTCCGTGACTGTACATATTTCTCCTTTTCTAGGAGAGGACACAAACGCCGTATTTGTTGGGTATCTGAAAAGTATCTATATTAAAAAATAGACGATCCTTTAGTTGTTATTTTCCGGATACTTCTTTCCGTAACTGTACGTGTTTCTCCTTTTCTAGGCAAGGACGCAAACGCCGTGTTTGTTGTGTGTCTGAGAAGTATCTATATTAAAAAATAGACGATCCGTTAGTTGTTACGTTCCGGTTACTTTTTGTCGTGACTGTACATATTTTTCCTTTTCTAGGAAAAGACACAAACACCGAGTTTGTTGTGTGTCTGAGAAGTATCTATTTTAAAAAATACACGATCCTTTAGCTGTTACTTTCCGGAAACTTTTTTCCGTGACTGTACGTATAAGTACATTAGAGTGTAATTATTATAGTTTTAAAATAACAAGCGTAAGCTACATTGCGTTTATAGAAATAAAAATAGTGTTCTGAAAGAAAGATTATTTGTACTTTGTACACTGTAAATATGTATTATAACATATTATTTTATCAGACAAATCAAGAAAGGGGATAATTTGTGTAACTATACAGCGTAGATGCCATAAGGAAGTGCTGAACGATATAGTGTTGGGAGAATCGAATACATTGCATTCGAATACAAAGATTTTAAGGTAGAGACTAGTCATTGGGTTCTATGTTAGAAAATACTAATTTTATTCATCTAATCTCTCGTCCGGTTAAAAACACACTGTCTTCCCTTTTTTTTAAATTAATCTCTACACCTTATTCATCATGTAATACATAAGAAAAATTCCAAACTATAAACAATAAACAATATTTTGCAGGCGCGACAATATCGAGCGTATAATATCAACATTGATACAGGATTATAACATACACGCGATAGCCTTGAACGTTTTCCGGCAAAATGTTCGGTCGACCAGTCTAAATTGCCGTCTTCTGTTCCACTTATTCATGTACGCAGGATGTTTTCTATCCCGAACTTAACATATGTGATGACTGATAACTGTTTTATGATAAAATTTTATTGCAAATTGCAACCTATTGTTAGAAAATAAGAAATAAAATCGTTGGAAATTAATAAAGAACGCACGGTATAGTCATATAGATGTAAAATGTTTATAAAAATACAAATAAAGAAATACATGTTAAAATAGTTCCTAGAATAAGATTATAACGTGTCGCTACCAAGTCGACAACCAGTGTGTATTGGACATTAAGATAAAGAATTATAAACACATGAAATCACCAGGACCGTGGGGCATTATTACGATTTTAGGTAACAAAGGATTATTGATTGTTAAGCTGTTGAATGAACAGTCGATACCTAAGTATATGTTCTTAAAAGATAATAAACTAACGACACAGGTTAAAAAGTGTTTCATTAAAATTACCCGCTAGAATTTCTTATACTATGAGGTGGAAAAATAAGCTGTTTCACAAAAGGAAACAGGGGCGTAAAACTAAAATAATTTTTAACAAAAACTGTGACTTCTTAGTGTGTACTTAGGTCACAGTTAGTAATGCAAGTATGACCAACTAGAAGATTAATGCAAGAAGTAATTGGTGCGGACGTGAAGTCAAAATAAAAATATTAAGATACCTATAGAGCAAAACCTTATAGGTAACTATAAGTAGTATTTAAAATTAAAAAATGAAATATTGGTTAAAAGATGAAAGTTGCAGTTAAGGAGTGCGAATGGGTTTAATTTAAATTTTACTGTTAGGATTTTCGTTCACACGTTTATGTCTACTTGTCTACATCTCTTGCATACACTCAAAGGATGTATATTTGTAAACACACCCACCAGCCGAGGAATGTGTATTATATACAAAATTCAACACGACACGGTGTCCAATTAAGTCGAAAGTTCGATTTTTAATTAAAAATATAGTTTTTATTACACTTTATTATACTTTATAGTTACAACAATACAATATACTGATACCAACCGAAGTTTTAAAAGACCGACATAGTAACGGCTAATACTAAGTTAGGACTTATTGTTTTAAATTTATTTACTAGTTTTTATAGGTCTGGACAGTGACATCAGTCTATTAGATAGGGCCTTAGGGTCGTCATTAACTTAGAAAGTAGCCCTAGGGTCCACGTATACTTAACAGTGCTGTATCGAGAACACATTGTATTCATATATACCTAAAAACTTACAACTAATTTATTTTGACATATTTGTAGCATAGGGCATTTTTAAATTAGCTTGCATAGTTTTTGAAGGATTACCTATTCTTTGTCGACTAAAAGCTATATCAAAAGATAATGTGTTTATGGTACTTTTTAATGATTTTGTTTATTACGGTATCATACGATGTCATTTTTGGTATTTTTTGGGACAATGATTACCTGCATAAATTTTGTTATTTTGACTGTTATACGTAATGAATGTTAAAATAAGAATAAAGGGTGCAAATATAAAATCCAAGAATGTTTGTTACATATGCATTGTCATCACGATCGCAGTTAACCGACCCACATTGTGTCGATTTATTCCGATTCAGTGTTACGAACGGCGATTCTTCTCTCGTCGCAAATAAAATTCAACTTTATTACATTTTTGCGGTGGACCTCTGTAATTTGAACCCAATTATTATCCGTAACTCCCGTGAAAAGTCAGACTGTCCGCGGATAATTTGATCTATCGTTCCTATTTCTTCTGATACTGTTTCGTTCTTCTCTTGATATGATACCGGTCGTACTTGATGTAGCTTGAGCTCGATGGAATCTACCTCGCGTTTTATAAATTTCATACTCAAATCTGTACTTTCTTGACTGTTACATTCTACAGTCCCCGATCTCAGCTTGACCACGGCTTCAGACACAAATCATAAACATTCCTCGGTAGTTCAACGATGTTATGAGCCTAACTCCTACTTTCCATGTATATAATTTTTACTAAACATTTAAATGCTCTATAGATTTCAATCTTCTTTAATATAAAGAACCTGTTTTAGTGGAATACTTCTATCATTTTGGCACTGTTATTCTGAATTCATTTATATCAAACTATCGTCCAGTTCTCTACTTCATCGTCAGTATTTTAACGTACATTATCATGTTTGCACTGTGTTATCTGTAAAGGACGTGTCGGATATCAACTTTTTAGGTCCTTTGAAAAACATCTGTGTCGCTTGTATCGTTATTTCAATAAACATGTGGGTTATTCTATCTTGTAAAATTTAACATCAGAATGCTTAATAAAATATTATGTTCTGGACAAATAAAATTTAACGATCATACTTTTACATTAATAACTCTTTTTGCATACAATAAAAGTATAAAGGGAGTGTTAGTAGTTAATGATTTTAATTTTTGTTTTTATATTTTAAAAATATATACAGGGTGATTCATAAAGGAGTGCATATAAGGCAGATTTCAAAAGAAATGTATTGTTGACGAAGCAGTAACAGTTGTTTAATCTAAAAAAATTGGCACTAATTATAAACAGGAGCACTAATTAATGATTCAAATAAATGAAAACCCGAACATCAATAATCAATATTCCACTAAGTCGAGCTGTAGATGTTTATTGTTTACTAACTGCTAATTTTCATGTCTCCGTCTTCAAAAATGACGCCATGTAAAATTTCAAATGCTATTTCATCCCTTTGTGATTCACTTTGAGAAAACAACACAACAGGTTTAATTAACTTGTAATAGTGTCTAAATACAAACGACTCGAATTTGCATACAATAGTTTCACGGCCATTTAATATGTTAAAGGGGTGAAATACATTTTTTGTTTCTTACTGGATGTCTACGTTACAAATTGTATTTGTTGTCCAAATATTATGTTTCTAGCTAGCTTTAATAGTTTCGGTCCTGTGTTATTGAATCAGTCAGATGTATAGGTTAACTCTAAACCCCCATTTTTACCCCTCTTGATGTTGATGCCCTATAAACTCAAAAACATATTTTTATTCATTTAAAATCAGGACCATCTAACAACTATGAGCCCGCACTTGACTAGATTAAGGGATTTAATTTTGCGAATTTGTTCCTTCCCACTGTTGTATACGCAATCTCTGTACAAAATTTTATGTTGCATCACAAAATAAATTAAAAATATACCTATTTTAAATTAGTTGTTGAAATTATTATATATATATATATATATATATTTAGATTATTTGTTGTTAGGTAGATAATTGAAAAAAATTAGGGAGGATTTCTTTTCATTATTTAAAAGCAAGCCTGTCGGATCCTTAAACAATTTATATTTCAGATTGTGAATGAAACTGGAAAAACAAAAATTCATTATCTTCTCTATCTTTCTATTCGTGTTGTCACTATTTATCTCGCTCTTGTACATGCACGAAGCAAGACATTTAATTTCAATATTATAAAACGAAACTGAAACCAGATATGCGATTGGTTGAATTATGAAATATTTTCTATCCTCTTTAGATACAATCGGATGTTTCCCATCGCTTTATTTGAAAAAGTCTAGAATTATTCAAAAAAGAAAGAGGATAAAAAAGGTATCGAATGAGAAAATAAACTATGGTATGTGCCATTTGAAAAAAATAAGTTATTCGTGTTTGAAGTGTATAAAGTTTTTTTTCGAACGCCCTGTATAAATCATGAAGCTTAATTTTAGCACGACGTTAGCACAAGACTTGATTATAACTAGTAAAGATTTCAACATTCGTAAGTCAGTTTTTATGGATGTTATGATTTTTTATAGTTTGGTGACAGTAGCGATGACGTTTTTTCTATAAATTAAATTATCTGAGAAACTATTCATCGTAAGCATAAAAATTGGTTATCGAAGTCACCTTAAAATTTAAGCTTCATACGAACTATTTGTAAAATATATACCATTCCATTTAAAGTAACAAAGTTGACTTCCACTTCCGGTATAACCGGAAGTGGCAGACAGTTCAAATTATTTTAGATACAAAAATCATCCTTGATAACTCCTAGCCCCAAATTTTCAAATCTCTAACACACTTAGTTTTCCTAAAACGTCTAATGTACTACTCAATTTGAATAACTCTGTACAGTTTTAGATTATTTTTTTTGTAGGTAGATAATTGAAAACAATTAGGGTAATAGTTTTTATTTCATCATTTAAAAACACGCTTTTGTCGCATTCTTAAATAATTTATAGTTTAGAATGTAGATGAAACTAAAAAGACAAAAATGTTTTCTCTTCATCTCTAATGCTCTCTGTTTATGTTGTAACTATCTCTCTCGCTCTTGTATTCGATAATTTTTGGAGTTGTGATCAGGCGATGGAACTTGCACGAAGCAAAACATATATAATTTCAACGTTATAAAAACGAGACTGAAACCAGCCACGCAATTGGTTGAATACGAAACATCTGTCGCGAACCGTCACAGATATCCAATGTGATGCTTCTGCGTAGCGATTTATACGTCATCGCTGCTTCGTGCAGTAGCTACCGCAAATCCGTGCAAGCATGAACGCTGTTCATTACCACTAGTCTATCGTGGTTCGTAGTTGAAAGAAGTCTTGCTCGCATCGTTTGTATTCAACTTACGAAGTTCATCTTTTCGTATAATTAGCTTGGTATTATTACAATAACTAGCTTGCATTTGCATTTGTATATTTTAGGTGAGTTAAACTAATTAAATTTATGGGGGTTGGGTTTTAAATAAATTATCCAAAAATTTCTACTAATTATGTATATGAGAACAATTCGTTTTCTTTTTTGTTGGCCACTACAGTCAATTTACCAATGTGTATTCATAATGTAACTATTTAAAATAAAAGCTTTTAGTATTTTATTAATAAAAGTATTTCTACGTATAATTTAATATCCTGACTTATTTATTTAGGTGTGTGGTTAATACGTTCTTCTTGTCCATTTCTACAGATTGGCAGATGAATGATAGTCCATCGAAGTTAATTTTGTTTGTACTTAAACAACAACTTGTCTATTCTTCACTTTGCAACATTATTCAGTTAATTTTGGACCGATTAGCGAGAACAACTTGAAATTCGTGTGGATTCACTGAAATAACGAATTGTCTACAACAGTGTCGTTTTTTCTGGACTTCGCCTGCTTTCAATGTATCTTCGGTTAATTTTTGACCTATACGTGATGGCACACTGAAGTTTACTTGGATCCATTGGACCAACACTGGTATCTTCCTTCCTGCACTGTATTGGCCTATTATTTTACTGTCGACTTCTTTATCCTTGGAACATACATTCTGCAGTTACTTAAGGTGAGAATAAATTAAATTTAATTAAAAAATGCTCTTTATTAATCTGTTACCACCCTATCTGTTTCAGGTCGCCGGTGGAGAAGACAAAGAAGACCGTAGTTAGAATGCTTTTTTATTTTATTTCAGTAGATTCTTTATTTTGAATGTTATTTAGTTCGTTTTTTGTTTTGCATATTATTTAGTTCATTTTAATTGAATTCGTTTTTATTTTACATGTGTTTTTTTTTATTTTGCATGTTTCTTGCTTAACTCTTCGCTTTGCTTACTGCACATTCTTACTATTTTGCTTCGCATTTACACTACGACGTCCACATGATTCAACGTTTCGTTATCGTGTTCAATTCTCTTCTCAGCTTTGTGGGCCGAGGGAGGGCCTCCCCGAACGAATCCCCTTAGCCTTAGCTTTTTAGTTGTTCTTTGAAAGTACCTTAGGTGCTTTCCCGTGAGTCTACTCTAGCGTTATTTCATTTCAGACAGGGTACAGCGGAGTTATCTGGAATAGAAGGAATAGCCGACTGCCTGGCTTGCCTTGACGAAATCTGTCCGATCTTTTCTACCAATCTATTAGTTTTTGTCGTTAGTCCTGCTTAATGCTCTATTCGCTTTCAGATAATATTGTATTTCCTAAGAAGACTGAAGACATCTTATTTCTTTCTTTTTATTATATTTCCTTTGTTTTCTTGTATTTCTCTTACAGGTTTTTTGTTCTTTTTGCTTTATAAACTGTTATATTAATATATTCGTAATTTAAAATGATAATTGGCTTTTCCAACTTAAGTTTTTGTCAATTACTCAAACCAAATTTAATTTTATTAATAATTTTAATCATAGAAGTAATTTGGGTGGATAGGGTGGCTATAGGGGGAGATGCGGAGGCCACAGAGTGTGGGGTGCTTTTTTGACCCTGACATGCTTATAACATGTTAACATAACAGTTTATAACCGATTTAATATTACCAATAAAATATTTTATAAATTAGATATATTTTGTAACTATTGTTTTTGTTCCACATATGAAATAAATTGTTCTTTTTTCATGTTATGTTGTAATGTCAACCATAGACGTAACTCCTATAAGTTAATAAAAAGTTCTAATATGTAATTTAAACGTGCTTCGTATTACGAAATTTATTAATAAATGATATAACATAAAACATTTTAATCATAATTTTATGTATTTTGCAGTAATTGATAATAAATCTACTTTTTATATTTTGCATTTTATTTGATATCATAACCATAAAGTACAAAATTTAATAATACAAGATTGTCCAAGGCAAATTGCTAAATAAATCTTCTGCCTTTAATACGAAGTTGTATTACGTCACAAATAAGATAAAACATGATAACTGGAATTGTAATTACTAATTCTCATTCTCGAAAATGACCTTTATCAACTTATGCTCTCCTGATACAAAAGTTGAAAATTACCAAAATTTTAGTTGCGCGGCCCATACGAGGTCTGATCAACAAATAGTCTAAAAATCAATTTCTACATTTATAGGATGAGAGCATGTAGTTTCGGATTTTTGTCAAAATATTTGTAGATTGGACCTTGTATAAATTGCGTGTTTCAAATGTTTAGATTCCTGTAATTAGTTTTGCTATTCTCCGATAGATTTCCATTACAGATTTCTATAGTAAAAATAAAATGTTCCAAATTAATTTTTACATGGACACCATCACAATTTTCTGTTTATTGAATCCAAATTTTTCGTTCAAGAAATTTTTAACGTTTATAAATTTATTTATTAAAACTTCAATTAAAAACATATTATTTATTATATTATTTAATCAAATACATGTTGCCATAACGCTATCACTTAATAATAAATATATTTCAACAAGATTGTACTATAATTACAACCAAATTACGTACAATATATTGTTTACAAGCTGTTACATTAATATTCAAACATTATGTTTGGGGCAAAAAGCAACCCTAACACTTTGCGGCCTCCGCATCTCCCCTTATAGCCACCCTATCCACACAAACTACTTCTACTTAATAAAATTACTAATAAAATTCAATTTGGTTTTAACAATAATAGCAAAAACTGGATTTTGAAAAATTAACAATCAATTTAAGTTACGATTATTTTAATATAACAGTTTATAAAGTAAAGCGAATAAAATACCTTTAAGAGAAAGACAAAATTATGTACAATATATTGCTTATAAGCTGTTACATTAATATTCCAAGTTTATATTTGGGACAAAAAAGTATCCCTAATAATCCACCCAAATTACTTAAAATTATTAAAGTTATTAATGAAGCTCAGTTTGGTTTTAACAATTAGGCCAAAAATGAATTTAAAAGAGTTAACTATTAGCCTAAATTGCGAATGTATTAATATAACAGTCTATAAAGATCAAGAAAAAATACCTGCTAAAGAAACACAATAAAACAAATGATATTTCAAAGAAAATACAATAAAAAGAAATACGATGTCTTCAGTCTTCTTAGGAAATTATCTGAAAGCGAATAGAGCATTAGCAGGACTAACGACAAAGACTAATAGATTGGTAGAAAAGATCGGACAGATTTCGTCAAGGCAAGCCAGGCAGTCGGCTATTCCTTCTATTCCAGATAACTCCGCTGTACCCTGTCTGAAATGAAATAACGCTAGAGTAGACTCACGGGAAAGCACCTAAGGTACTTTCAAAGAACAACTAAAAAGCTAAGGCTAAGGGGATTCGTTCGGGGAGGCCCTCCCTCGGCCCACAAAGCTGAGAAGAGAATTGAACACGATAACGAAACGTTGAATCATGTGGACGTCGTAGTGTAAATGCGAAGCAAAATAGTAAGAATGTGCAGTAAGCAAAGCGAAGAGTTAAGCAAGAAACATGCAAAATAAAAAAAAACACATGTAAAATAAAAACGAATTCAATTAAAATGAACTAAATAATATGCAAAACAAAAAACGAACTAAATAACATGCAAAATAAAATATGAATTCTATTAAAATGAATTAAAGAACATATAAAATAAAGAATCTACTGAAATAAAATAAAGAAGCATTCTAACTACGGTCTTCTTTGTCTTCTCCACCGGCGACCTGAAACAGATAGGGTGATAACAGATTAGTAACGTGAAAATTTTAATTAACTTTTAATTTATTCTCACCTTAGTTAAGTGCAGAATCTACTGTTCCAAAGGCGATGATGTTAATAGTAAAAGAATCAGCTAACTAAGTGCAGGAAGGATGGGATCACAGAATTATGACATTTATAATACAGCCAACTGTAGCTTATAAGTGTACCCGACCAATCACTAGAACTTCTCACTGGAAATCGTCGACAAAGCCACTGTATCTTTCCCGTTAACAAAGTGGAAGACGTGGCTGAGAAGGGCCAAAAATCCAACGAAGATAAAACTACATTTAAGAACAGCTTTTCAGAAATACTCATGGCAGGTTTGAACACACAATGATCGAGATATAAGAATAAAATGTAAACATAACTAGTACAATAATTAAAATAAAATATTTGTATATTTTTAATCGAGCTTTGATTGGATTGTTCAATAGAATTAAGAAAACGTCAAAGCAGAACGTTGGTGCAAGGTAACATAAAAATAATGAACGAATCTCTAGGCTTGTTTAAGAAATAAGGACTGATGTTTATTAAACTAGTAAATTCAAACGAACAACCTAAACTAACATAAAAAAAATATTCCACACAAATATATTTCAATGTCATTATATTAAAAACGAATTATGTCCGTTTGTAACAAATTCCAAATTGAAAAACAATAATAATCGGCACTATAAAGCATTAATAAATTAACAACAATAAAAGTCTGAGAAGCAACACCACATTTATCGTACTACTGAACAAAACTAAACACTAAAAATAAAACAGTATTAATAATGAATACCTCAAATAATCCCTTCAAACATTAACAAAAGTTTTTATCTAGTTTTCTGAAGCAATACACCGCAGTTGGAATTTTAAAGTATTTTCGCTAAACCTATTTATTGCAAAAGTTAAAAATGTGATTTTGTTTATGAAAAATTCCCTACTAATAATTATTGAAAATATTAATAAAAACTCACTAAGCAATTTTTGCATGAACAAACTGCTCATAATTGAATGTATCAAGTATTTACGCTCTCTTAATTTATTGTTACTATAATACTTCGTAATTTTTTTATATCAAACTTCTTAACACGATCATTTTAAAAATCAATAAACAAAGTTTCTCTTCACTGTTAATGATTTCATAGTAACCGGACTGGTCCACTGCATTACATTATGGTAACAAATTATCATCGAAAATATTAGTGTTCTATGTATTTATTCTTTTCTAAACTTTTAAATTTTCGAATGAGCAGGTATATGAAACCTGACAAAATTAATTGTTTTTCGGATGGTTCACCGAACACACCTGTCCCAAGAAAATAAATAAATCAATCTTCATACCTTCTGGCATTACACGCTCCTAAGGCCTACTAATTTGTAACCCTATGGTATTTCTTCTTCAGCAACAGACTGGGCGTTGCAATCCTTATATCCAGAGGAGAAAAACGCATATCCAATACCCTTCTTTGGTGCTGAACAGATAATAATATAAGAACATTATTTTAATTTAAGAACAAAGATAGGCAATTATGACATCAGTTATAAAACTGGCTGTGACGACATTGTGCAACTGAAGAATTATTAATGTTGCAGGCAACATTTTATTTCTCATATTAGATTTACATTACATATATAGGACCCCTAAATTAATATGCACAATATGTATTCGATGACATTGTAGAAAGAAAACTGAATGTAAAAAGTGGAATTTCTGAAAGTGTCCAGTCTTTAACTTTAATACAAACGATTAAAGAAATTTAAAACTTGTGAGTAATAATTATCCTTTCAACTTTACATTTAAAAAATATACTATAATAATTATTTTACAAATCGATTAAGGAAGATTATTTTGTAAACAATTCAGTGATATTCAAGAACACAAATATATATTAAAAGTAAAACTATTAATCGTTTGTGATCGTTTAACGAACAAACTCAAGTACTAAAAATATTCATAATGATCTTTCTTACCTTCTGGATGTAAAAGCTAGTGGGATTTTCATGTGGTAACCAATTCTGTGTAACAAACAATTCCTTCTTTAGCAACAGACTGGACGTTCTGATCCTTCTATCCAGGGGAAAGAAACGCATTTCCAATATCCATCTTTGGTGCTGAATTGATAATAAAATAAAACACTATTTTAATTTAAGAACAATGATAGGCAATTATGACATCAGTTATAAAACTGGCTGTGACGACATTGTGCAATTGAAGGATTAATGATGTCGCATGCTATATTTTATTTCTCACATAAGATTTACATTACACATATAGGTTACCAAAATTAATATGCACATTATGTATTCGATAACATTTTATCAAGAAAACTGAATGTAAAAAGTGGAACTTCTGAAAGTCAAATACACTTGTTTGATAATAAATAAACTTAAATATAAATAATCAAAGAAATTTAAAACTTGTGAGTAATACATTATCTTATATTTTATAGTGATGCCAGAAAAAAAATGGGAATCATTTGAATCATTTTTTAGCGAAAACTTAAATTATTCACCTTATCCACAAGTCAGATTATTTATAATAAATCCCCTCAAATAATTATTTCCAAAATTAACATAGATCTTTCTCTATTCCTTGAGAAATTGTTTTTAATGACCAAAATTGACAAGTTTTTTATAATGACATTAATATTGCTGGAAAAAATGGAGTTCTACTTTAATTTTGATGTTCTGTTTTTGACATTTTTAAAATGATACTTAAAACTTAACATTGAAAGAATGTATGTCATAAATGTCTTTATAATAATCTTATTGTCAATCCCTAGCTCTATTGTGAATTTTACTTTGTTATTAATGCTATTAACATGTGCTAAAAATTGATATAACTGTCTTTGTGTTCCTAACCATATAAAAAAGATATCATCTACGTATCTCAGCCTTTGAGAAAATTTTTTTTGTATATGTTTGTCTCATTAAATAATTTTTCTTCAAAACTAGACATGAAGATGTCTGCTAACAGAGGTGAAATGGGGGAAACCATTGGTAATCCGTCCAGTTGTTTATAAAAACTATTATTAAAACTAAAATAATTTTAATAATAATTAATATGCCAAAACAATTGTAGAGTCAATAAAAACCTTTTCGAAACATTACAAAAGCAATTTTTCATTTCCTTTGTATTAAAAAATAAAACATAAAACAAAAACCCTTATTCCAATCTCTTTGAACGAACTAATTCTTAATTAACAAACTGATTACAATCGTTATCCTAGTTTACCTTTCCACAGAATAAAACAGGCAAAGGATGTCCAGGTTTTTTTGTCAATATCCCAAATAGCTTGTCCAAAGGAAAACTTTTCCTAACTTCAGTATTTTTGTATAGATCATTTGGTATTATGAAGTCTGTAGAAAAACAAAAAATATTTTAAATAGCTTGTAACAACGGTATACTTGTTTCATTTAAATAAACTTTCCTTATATTTAAAGCAACAACGAATATTTCATTTTTAACATTACAAAACCGTTTAAGTTGATCAGAATGTTTCAAACAAATAACAGCACATATCTATGTACTCATAATTCTGCTATCGACGTTCCTGCAGAAATTAAGGTTTTGGGATAATTTAATAAAAATTTCACAATCACAAACTTTAATTGATATTGTTACTTACCAATGCATTGTCATAAATCCTTTCTTTTGGAAAAGCAACATACTGCCTCTGTTTCCAGTGGAAAAAACAGTTTACTGCCTCCTTCAGGTACAGCAACGTTTAGAGTAAAAGAAGACTGCTACAACAAATGCCCCACAACATATGGTGTCCAGAATTTGCATAATGTTTCTGTAAAATGATTTGTTAAGTTAAACAATATTCAAATGTAATTAATTAATTTACGATTACTAATCCTATTAACAATATATTTAACAAAGTATTAATGTAATAAGGTGAACACTCCTAGAAGGACTAAGCATACAATTTAAATAATTAGTAAGTATATTTCCAAGTGATTTTTCATATATATAAACAAAAAATATAAAAATTATGAATGAATTGTTTCTAATGGGTTTTACAAATTGTTTCTGTTTTAATAAACAGTCGTTTTTCAGCACGGAGATAGATGTAGTCGTTAACGTCATCATATGCTAATGATTTATGTGACACAAGTATCTACTCCTTTACTGAACTCCTTGATTTGGCATCAACTGTAATTCAATTAAATTTAAGCCTTTCACATTTTTAAGTTGATAATTACCAATAATTAAATTATTACGCACTTCGGTTATCTGACAGGTAGATAATTAATAAGTACAACGTGCGAAATATTTTAAAAAATAAATACACCTATCTAGTACTGTAATAAGATAACAAATATGTTACTACTTTACTATTGGCTAATTGAAATACACCTTTGATTAAATATTTAATACAAAAAGGAAGGTTCGACGTGTATAATTGAACAAATATAATTCTGAAATGTCAATTTTGACTTACTATCTGAATAATTGTGAATAACCATAGATTATATAATAACCGTCGTCTAGTGTATAGATAAAGACTGAACAGTAATACGATTGTTTTTTGCTTTTTAATAAAGACAAGTATTTCTAAAGGGTGAATTGTAAGGAAAATAATAAAATAAATTGTAGTAATAGTGGTGAGTATAATAAAGAAATTCAAGTGTTTAGTCTCAACATACATTACATTACTCAGAAGACTGACTCGACGTGATTATTAAGTATAGTGATCAAAATGTGTAATTTAAGTTACATAAACTTACGTCCGGTTATTATAAGATGTTCAGTTCATGTAATCAATTAATACAAAATATCTTTAAACCTTGAGAAAATGAGTACAATGCAGCTAATGAAACATAGACAGAACTTATTTTGCAATAATAAAGACTGTTCGTCCAGACCAAACACCTGCAATATAATACAAATTGATGGCCAACATAATTTTATAACATTATAGCAAGCATAAGTAATACTTTGTACTTTTGTAGCCCTCATATTCTATAAATACAAAATTGCACTAACTTAAATGTGTCTTATAAAGGTAGCATAGATTTTTAAAAATACATGATATTTGAATGGTTTTTGTAGCAAAGTATAATCAATCCCATTATTATTTAGTGTCAATTTTATTTAAACTACCTACTTAGATCAAATTTAATTGCCCTGAACAAGTAAAGTAAGTATTTTTAAAGGGACTTGTGCACCCTTCAGCTAAGTTTTGCACATGCAATAGTTGTCTTTGCTAGTATTAGACAAGTAAATGAAATTAACGAACGTGATCATGATCTGATAACATAACATTAAAAGGTAATATTAAATAAATGTCATACACGTTTCTATTACAAATGAGCAAAAACTTGTAATTTAAAAAGTATGTGAATCAACATTAAAACTGACTTCTAATTGTCCCATTCTGGAATTAAAAAATACCAAAAATAATCATAAATTATTTTTCTTACCTTCTGTTACCAATTCCATCTCACAAATTTTTTCATTGGCGATATACCACATTGTGATTATTTTCATTGTTTCCAGGGGAAAAAAAGCCACTGTCACAACTCTCAATTCTTTGAAGCTAAATGAAGGCAAGAAGAAACAATTTTAATTTTATTTCTACGAAACTATAAATTATTCAGATACAACAGCAATGTAACAGATGTTCCACATAAAAAAATCAATAAAAAACAAAAACCCTTATTCCTATCTCATTGAACTAATTAATTCTTAATTAAGAAACTGATAACAATACTATAATTAAAGATTGCTGAATTTTAAATTAAAGCCTAAAGTTCCTTCTTACTTTCTTCTTTGTTGTTAAGTTACCAATATATCACATGCATATTATACCTTACCTTTTAATACAATAAAACAGGCACAGGATGTCCAGATTTTTTCCCATATCCCAAATACTGTGTCCAAAGGAAATGTCTTCATAATCTTAGTACTTTTATTTAGACCAGTTCCATACCTCTTGATATTGTGACATCTGTAGAAAAACAAAAAATATTTAAATTATTTTATAATAACTGTGTACTTGTTTTATTTTAATTAACTTTACTTATATTTAAAGCAATAACGAATATTTCATTAAAACTTTACACAACCACTTAAGAAGTTGATCAGGATGTTCCAAAAAAAAAAACCCATACCTATGTAGGTATTTATTTTCGAAGTCATCTTACCTTGCAACAATAAGGTCCTTTAAGACTTAGGAAGGAAATACACTGTCTGTGTACGTCAAACTAAACGAGAATCCGTTTGGCAAGGGTAAGAAATAATGCATTCCGAAATGTATCTGTGAAAAGAAAAGAACAAATGAAAGCCAAAAATACTAATAAATTAAAACAGTAATTATTTAGTTACCAAAATAAAATAGTGAATTATTTCATACAATCAATTTGTTTATATAGAACTGATGACTATTATTTTTCATAAAATCGATCAATATATGAAAATAAGTTTTAAACTTTTCCTAGATTATTAAATATGGCGTAGTGAACCAGGAACTGCTCGTTTACTTAATTAAAGTAAATCGTACAAATAAAACTATACCCGAATAAAAAAATTAATACCACATATATAATTGTAATTTCGGAATTTATCGTGATACAAATTTTATATGTACTATTAGTTTTTTCCCAAAAAATTTAATCAAAAACGCCGATAAAATAACACACCAGCCGCAAACCGAACAGTAGATACCATACACGAACTAAGCAGCGAGCAAGAAGGAAGTACGTCATACACGACATTAATCAACATAACGTCTAACAGGTTCTTTTGATAAATCATCGATGATTCCAGCAAATAATGATTTAAAAAAATACGTCGATAAAATTTAAATACATCCACTATAACATATATATATATATGCATAAATGTAATACAACACACTTTTAAAAAGAGAATTATTAAAAAATATATTCATTTACACAATTTGGACTTAATATTACGACCGCACAAGTTTACAAACCAATATGAAGTGAGATTTTTTGGATATTTTAATCTTTTATTAATTTTTATTAATTACACAAAAATATTTGAATAATGTTGTTTACTAATTTGTTTAATGTAAATATAAACAAATTTGCCTTACCTACGATAATGTGAGAGCAAATTTAAATCTAGTAAAGAATTATTGAAACAAATGGAATGTTTATATTATCAGCATGGACGACTATTAGACCTTGGAGGACAAAAGAGTCAAAGGCATATTAGAATGTACGTTTAAAATGATACATGAGAATATAACTCTTCATTCATGTTAGAACACAGCAACGATACGTTTTTTCTGCAGAAACTCGTAATTCCTTATTTTAATATACAATCTGTCACATTCGATCATCATCCATTGACGACAAATTAAACACAAAGTTTAAGTTACAAAACGTTTATTGTATAACCACAATGATCATTTCACCATACTGTGGATTATTCAGGTGGAAAAAGTTAAATAAACATTAAATTAATACAATATCATTATATTATTTGAAATTGTAGACTCGCTTGGCCCTTGGTGAAACATTAATAAAAAAAAAGTAAAAGAATTAAAACACTTGGCAAGTTTCACAATGTTAATTTATTTCTCTGACGATAGTTTTGGTGTTAAAACCATTTTCAAAGAGTACACTTTTGTATACGATCGTCAGAGAAATAAATTAACATTGTGAAACTTGCCAAGTGTTTTAATTCTTTTACTTTATATCATTATATACTAAAATTATGAATAAAATGGTAGGGGTAGAAGTGGGTATTACACGTTAGAAATATTTAAAAGCGGTGATCTATTCACATATAATTGATCATTTATAATTAGGTCTAAACGATTTAATTTATTGATTTATAAAAACTATCAAAGAAAGATAAGTAGTAAACAATGGTTTGTCGCAGTGGCCCCAAATCCATTGGCGTAACTAGAGAGTGCTTCCATAGTTACTACACTACTACTTCTGAAACAGTTGGTTAATACCTCGAAAATTAACAGGATTTTAAAGTACAATGAAATGTTTCTGTGTTACTGAAACGATAATATTTAAAAATATGCCTGCATGTAAGCAACGTGAGATTATCCCTGGTACGTTTAGTAAAAGTTTAAACATTAACTAGACGACTCTTCGATCCAGGTTATCCATGTTTGAGTTGAAGTTTTGAACTTTGAGCTGCTCGAAAATGTACTTAATCCATTTATCCTAATCAATTCGATTTATTATCTGCTGGGTTAAAACGGCATTACAGAATGCAGAAACTACCAAAATGTTCACTTATAAACTCTTGTTAAACCCACAATGGAAACTAAATAAATTTATATAGGTAATACAATGGAAATTGTCTTTAAATTAAAAACGATAAAATGTATTGTAATTGTTATTCAAAGAAGTTTTTAAAAATTGAAGAAACAGTTATTCAAAATTTTAAATGGATGCATACGATAATTGTCAATTATTTGAAAACTGTTATAAACAAGAATAATATAAAATGAAATACTTTATAACATTTCAACTCATTATTAACTCTACAGTATTGCACTGTTATTTCGACTGTTTGTCACTATCAACAGTATATACAAAAAAAAAAACAGAATTATAAAAGTTAATTCTAAATTGCCAGTATTTGTGTTGTGAATTTAACAAACCACACAAATGACACCTAAAATATATATAATAAATTTTACTTTGATTAGAAATGAAGTCTTTGTTTGCCGCTATCGTTTTTCTCTGATATTTGTTTTAAATCCAATTGTTTATAAACCAGTGAATAGTATAGTAGTAAGTGTTTTGTTTTATTTGAATAAAGTATTTTCTAATTTTTCTTTTGTGACGAACTGTAACTATTAAATATGAAATAGAAATTCTAATGAAAGTATGGATGTAACTGAACATAGTTTTTTGCTTGATAAAGGTACAAAATGATACCGATGGGCCGTACCGGATACAAAAAAAAACAAGACTATAAATACGAATTATGCGAGTTTTTCTTCAGTTTATCGTGACCATGCTTTCGGGAAAGAGTATGCGTCGCGACGCGTCGCGCTGCCGTGGCTCGCTTTTCGTGATTTAGGTGCATGTTTATCCGTTCTTAAAGTTTTTTAACTTGTGCTGTAGTGGTTTCTAAATTTTCGGGAGTGTTTTATTAAGAGGATTAAGGCAACACCAAAGTGGCGGTAATGGTAAGTAATGGTTACCTTTTTATTTTTATTTATTTGCTTAACTTATTGTTCAATATTTCAATTGTCTTTTTTCTTTGTGATAATTGTCCAGTCTTTATAATAATTTGGAAATAATTAAAAACCATTCAGTGATTGAAAACATTTTGATTTTTAATTTTTTCGAAATTAACTTTTGTGATTGATGTTATTGGTTTGGTTGATTGATACTGTTTTAGAAAGTTTCTATTTCTAGTTTTCTTTTTAATAATTTTGTGAATTTTGATAGTTTGGAAATGACCAAATTTCTTACAATTTTATACGTTTTAGTTAACATTATTAACTTTTCATTCATGAATTTTAGCTTTTTAGAAATAGATTCGCTGCTCCGCACTTGATGAAATGAATTTTGGCTTTTCCAATAATTAATTTTAGGATTGATATTATTGATCTAGTTTGGTCGATCACAATGGTGAATCATAAATTTAGGGAAAAATTCTAGAACATTTGTAAAAATTGTACAGAAATTTATTATTCATTTTTATTACAATTGATTTATTTCTTAGTTTAATATTTAAAATTTTGATTAAATTTTTATTCATGAAATTTTAATGACTTGTATGATGGTTTAGTTAATTATTAGATATCATATATTAATTTTAATCGTTCTAATTGTAGTATACATAAATTTTCGTGAATTTTAGTTTGTTTAATATTAACTTTTAGGATTGATAGTATTGATCGAGTTTGGTCGATATCAATGGCGAACCACAAAGTTGTGAAAAGATTCTAGAACACGTTCGTTAAACCTTTATAGAAATTTATTGTTGTTTCTGATTATAATTGGTTTTTCTTAATTAAACTATATAAAATTTTGATGAAATATTTATTCATGAAAGTATTCTAGCTTTTATAATAGTTTGGAAATTGTTAAACAACCTACACCAACTTTAACTTTTGTGATTGATATAATTGATTGGATGTGGTCAATCACAATAGTGACCCGTACAGTTCTAAAAAGTGTATAATATAAATTGAACACAAAATTATTGTTCTTTTTAATTATAATGGCTTTCTATTTCGATTTGACTGTTTATTTCATTTTTAATTATTTTTTTTATTTATCTTTTTGCAGTTACCGTCCAAAGAGTGGTAAGTGATTTGCATGGTTTCCCAATAGACGAGGTGGTAAGTTTGACAATTTGTTCCTTTACAATTTGACTCTTGGCACTTCGTCTATTCAATGTTTAGCAAGTATAGTACCATTTTTGTGTGTTTGTTGTGCAAATGGTAAGTACCATTAAGATATATTTTATATATTAATATCGCAGTAGACTGTAAGTGGGTTTCAGTCTTGGAAAGACATCCAGCCGTCCTCCGTCCGTCCATACGACTGAGCAGTATTGGATTCCAACCTCCGAAGATGATATGGTTATGTTCTCTTCAGCCGGATGTATTTTGTGTTGAGGTGGTTGAGTGCAATTTGATGCGTGTGTTTAGGTGTAAATGTATGGATGTTGTTAGATGTTTGAGTGATGTGAGAAGATTTTCGAGGAATTCATCCAATTCCTCAGGGATGTCAGGACTTTGTGTCAGAAGTGTGGATGGGGGTGAGGGATTCTTTCTTTTATCTAGGGCGATGGCGGCGCGGTAGTGTAAGAGAGGTTCAACGAATGTTTTTTTTGTGCGAGTAGGTGTTTTCATGTTAGGTAGGTACATGGCTCTACATCGGCGGTTTGGATCGTGTCGTCGAGGCAAAAGGATCGCCGTCACATAGTAGGAAGCACGTTTTTCTTTATTTATTGGTGGGGGGTGCTTGCCTCTCACCCATTCTTCTACTATACTTGCTAAATGTTGTTTTTTCATGTTCGGTCGTTTGGGTATTGTATGGGCCGCGGCGAGGGTTGGGGGGAGAAGTGTAAAGTGTAGTGATTTCTAAGAAGAGGATTATCAACTCCAATAAGAAGATATTGAAAAGTAAGTACAAATTCCAGTGTGCACCTAGTTATTGATTTCGACTAATTAGTTGACGCAGCAGCCTCCATCCAGGCTGCAAATTTTGTATGATTACAGATCCGCCACTATCTTCGACGGATGTCTTCTGAAGAAGCAATGGGCTATAAGATGTGATGCATTAACTTCCAGAAAGTATAATATTTAGAATTGGGTGTTCCCTGTTACTGTTTTAATATATGACATGGTATCCTGAATCTGTCAGGTTGTCTGTCTTGTGGTGATTACAGATTCCCGATTACCTTCGACGAATGTCTTTTAAGGAACCAATGGAGGTCCGTCGACGTGTTTTCCAAAAAGAGCGTCAACTCTAAAATGTCTAACATCAATTTCAAGAAGGTGTAATTACATTAGGTACCAATGGATTCCAAGATTTATCTTCACCGATTTCTTTCGAAGAAGCGATGAGCTCTAAGATGTGAAACAGCAATTTCCGAAATGTATGGCTTTTATTTTCTGGTAGGCATTACATAATCTAATACGCTAACTTGTTAATGTAGCAACCTGTGGTAAGATTGTGAGTTCTTAGGATCACAGGTCCTCTCAATTTTTCCTGTTGATTTGTTTGACGGGATGCAAATCGAAACGTTCACGAATTGTTTGGTATTTCTATTACATTGTCGCACGGTATGATGTTTTATAATTTTGTGCAATTTTCAAATTTATATGTACGATTTGGAAATTACGTCGCTCGTCTTGGAATATTATTTAATTTTGTTAAGTAAACTAATCCGCTTCAATGTTTTAAGCTTTCTTGGAATATCCTTCCATCAGTCGTCACTTTCATTGTACATTTATATCATATATTTTAGTGGCGACCGAAAGCAAGTTCACAAAAAAATATAAGTTGCTTTATTACTACGGTTCGAAAGGCTAAATTTTCTTATTATGGGTTGTGATGTCGTAATTTTATGTGGTAGCTGTTGATGTTGTAATGTAGATCAATATGGGTGGCTATTCTGCGTAGAAGTAGTATAGAGAAAAAGAATTTTTAGCCTTTGAGGAACCAATGTAGGTACGTTGACGTGTTTTCAATGAAGAGCTTCAACTCCAAGATGTGATGCATCAACTTCCAGAAAGTATAGTGTTTAAAATAATTTTTTCTCTTACTGTTTTCATTTTTTAATATGTGGCATGACAGCCTGAATTTGTCAGGTTGTCTGTCTTGTTGTGATTTCAGATCCGCACATTTTTCGACGGATTTCTTTCGAAGAAGCAATGGGCTCCAAGATGTGAAGCGTCAACTTCCAGAAAGTACAGTATTTAGAATAAGCTGTTCTCTGTTACTGTTTTCATTTTTAATATGTGACATGATATCCTGAATCTGTCAGGTTGTCTGTCTTGTTGTAATTTCAGATCCGAACATTCTTCGACGGATTTCTTTCGGAGAAGCGATGAGCTCTAAGATGTGAAACAGCAATTTCCGAAATGTATGGCTTTTATTTTCTGGTAGGCATTACATAATCTAATACGCTAACTTGTTAATGTAGCAACCTGTGTTAAGATTGTGAGTTCTTAGGATCACAGGTCCTCTCAATTTTTCCTGTTGATTTGTTTGACGGGATGCAAATCGAAACGTTCACGAATTGTTTGGTATTTCTATTACATTGTCGCACGGTATGATGTTTTATAATTTTGTGCAATTTTCAAATTTATATGTACGATTTGGAAATTACGTCGCTCGTCTTGGAATATTATTTAATTTTGTTAAGTAAACTAATCCGCTTCAATGTTTTAAGCTTTCTTGGAATATCCTTCCATCAGTCGTCACTTTCATTGTACATTTATATCATATATTTTAGTGGCGACCGAAAGCAAGTTCACAAAAAAATATAAGTTGCTTTATTACTACGGTTCGAAAGGCTAAATTTTCTTATTATGGGTTGTGATGTCGTAATTTTATGTGGTAGCTGTTGATGTTGTAATGTAGATCAATATGGGTGGCTATTCTGCGTAGAAGTAGTATAGAGAAAAATAATTTTTAGCCTTTGAGGAACCAATGTAGGTACGTTGATGTGTTTTCAAAGAAGAGCTTCAACTCCAAGATGTGATGCATCAACTTCCAGAAAGTATAGTGTTTAAAATAATTTGTTCTCTGCTACTGTTTTTATTTTTTAATATGTTGCATGACAGCCTGAATTTGTCAGGTTGTCTGTTTCCTTGTGATTACAGATCCGCACTTTCTTCGACGGATTTCTTCTGAAGATGCAATGGGCTGCAAGATTTGATGCATCAACTTCCAGAATGTACAGTACTTAGAATAAGGTGTTCTCTGCTACTGTTTTCATTTTTTAATATATGACATGGCATCCTGAATCTGTCAGATTGTCTGTCTAGTTGTGATTTCAGATCCGCACATTCTTCGACGGATTTCCTTCGAAGAAGCAATGGGCTCCAAGATGTGATGCATCAACTTCCAGAAAGTATAGTGTTTAAAATAATTTTTTCTCTTACTGTTTTCATTTTTTAATATGTGGCATGACAGCCTGAACTTGTCAGGTTGTCTGTCTTGTTGTGATTTCAGATCCGCATATTCTTCGACGGATTTCGTTCGAAGAAGCAATGGGCTCCAAGATGTGAAGCGTCAACTTCCAGAAAGTACAGTATTTAGAATAAGGTGTTCTCTGTTACTGTTTTCATTTTTAATATGTGACATGATATCCTGAATCTGTCAGGTTGTCTATCTTGTTGTAATTTCAGATCCGAACATTCATCGACGGATTTCTTTCGGAGAAGCGATGAGCTCTAAGATGTGAAACAGCAATTTCCGAAATGTATGGCTTTTATTTTCTGGTATGCATTACATAATCTAATACGCTAACTTGTTAATGTAGCAACCTGTGTTAAGATTGTGAGTTCTTAGGATTACAGGTCCTCTACAGTTTTTCCTGTTGATTTGTTTGACGGGATGCAAATCGAAACGTTCACGAATTGTTTGGTATTTCTATTACATTGTCGCACGGTATGATGTTTTATAATTTTGTACAATTTTCAAATTTATATGTACGATTTGGAAATTACGTCGCTCGTCTTGGAATATTATTTAATTTTGTTAAGTAAACTAATCCGCTTCAATGTTTTAACCCTTCTTGGAATATCCTTCCATCAGTCGTCACTTTCATTGTACATTTATATCATATATTTTAGTGGCGACCGAACGCAAGTTCACAAAAAAATATAAGTTGCTTTATTACTACGGTTCGAAAGGCTAAATTTTCTTATTATGGGTTGTGATGTCGTAATTTTATGTGGTAGCTGTTGATGTTGTAATGTAGATCAATATGGGTGGCTATTCTGCGTAGAAGTAGTATAGAGAAAAAGAATTTTTAGCCTTTGAGGAACCAATGTAGGTACGTTGACGTGTTTTCAATGAAGAGCTTCAACTCCAAGATGTGATGCATCAACTTCCAGAAAGTATAGTGTTTAAAATAATTTTTTCTCTTACTGTTTTCATTTTTTAATATGTGGCATGACAGCCTGAACTTGTCAGGTTGTCTGTCTTGTTGTGATTTCAGATCCGCATATTCTTCGACGGATTTCGTTCGAAGAAGCAATGGGCTCCAAGATGTGAAGCGTCAACTTCCAGAAAGTACAGTATTTAGAATAAGGTGTTCTCTGTTACTGTTTTCATTTTTAATATGTGACATGATATCCTGAATCTGTCAGGTTGTCTAACTTGTTGTAATTTCAGATCCGAACATTCTTCGACGGATTTCTTTCGGAGAAGCGATGAGCTCTAAGATGTGAAACAGCAATTTCCGAAATGTATGGCTTTTATTTTCTGGTATGCATTACATAATCTAATACGCTAACTTGTTAATGTAGCAACCTGTGTTAAGGTTGTGAGTTCTTAGATTACAGGTCTTCTACAATTTTTCCTATTGATTTGTTTGACGGGATGCAAATCGGAACGTTCACGAATTGTTTGGTATTTCTATTATATTGTCGCACGGTATGATGTTTTATAATTTTGTACAATTTTCAAATTTTTATGTACGATTTGGAAATTACGTCGCTCGTCTTGGAATATTATTTAATTTCGTTAAGTAAACTAAACCGCTTCAATGTTTTAACCTTTCTTGGAATATCCTTCCATCAGTCGTCACTTTCATTTTATGTTTATATCATATATTTTAGTGGCGACCGAACGCAAGTTCACAAAAAAATATAAGTTGCTTTATTACTACGGTTCGAAAGGCTAAATTTTCTTATTATGGGTTGTGATGTCGTAATTTTATGTGGTAGCTGTTGATGTTGTAATGTAGATCAATATGGGTGGCTATTCTGCGTAGAAGTAGTATAGTAAAAGAATTTTTAGCCTTTGAGGAACCAATGTAGGTACGTTCACGTGTTTTCAATGAAGAGCTTCAACTCCAAGATGTGATGCATCAACTTCCAGAAAGTATAGTGTTTAAAATAATTTTTTCTCTTACTGTTTTCATTTTTTAATATGTGGCACGACAGCCTGAATTTGTCAGGTTGTCTGTCTTGTTGTGATTTCAGATCCGCACATTTTTCGACGGATTTCTTTCGAAGAAGCAATGGGCTCCAAGATGTGAAGCGTCAACTTCCAGAAAGTACAGTATTTAGAATAAGCTGTGCTCTGTTACTGTTTTCATTTTTAATATGTGACATGATATCCTGAATCTGTCAGGTTGTCTGTCTTGTTGTAATTTCAGATCCGAACATTCTTCGACGAATTTCTTTCGGAGAAGCGATGAGCTCTAAGATGTGAAACAGCAATTTCCGAAATGTATGGCTTTTATTTTCTGGTAGGCATTACATAATCTAATACGCTAACTTGTTAATGTAGCAACCTGTGTTAAGATTGTGAGTTCTTAGGATCACAGGTCCTCTCAATTTTTCCTGTTGATTTGTTTGACGGGATGCAAATCGAAACGTTCACGAATTGTGTGGTATTTCTATTACATTGTCGCACGGTATGATGTTTTATAATTTTGTGCAATTTTCAAATTTATATGTACGATTTGGAAATTACGTCGCTCGTCTTGGAATATTATTTAATTTTGTTAAGTAAACTAATCCGCTTCAATGTTTTAAGCTTTCTTGGAATATCCTTCCATCAGTCGTCACTTTCATTGTACATTTATATCATATATTTTAGTGGCGACCGAAAGCAAGTTCACAAAAAAATATAAGTTGCTTTATTACTACGGTTCGAAAGGCTAAATTTTCTTATTATGGGTTGTGATGTCGTAATTTTATGTGGTAGCTGTTGATGTTGTAATGTAGATCAATATGGGTGGCTATTCTGCGTAGAAGTAGTATAGAGAAAAATAATTTTTAGCCTTTGAGGAACCAATGTAGGTACGTTGATGTGTTTTCAAAGAAGAGCTTCAACTCCAAGATGTGATGCATCAACTTCCAGAAAGTATAGTGTTTAAAATAATTTGTTCTCTGCTACTGTTTTTATTTTTTAATATGTTGCATGACAGCCTGAATTTGTCAGGTTGTCTGTTTCCTTGTGATTACAGATCCGCACTTTCTTCGACGGATTTCTTCTGAAGAAGCAATGGGCTCCAAGATGTGAAGCGTCAACTTCCAGAAAGTACAGTATTTAGAATAAGGTGTTCTCTGCTACTGTTTTTTTTTTTTAATATATGACATGGCATCCTGAATCTGTCAGGTTGTCTGTCTAGTTGTGATTTCAGATCCGCACATTCTTCGACGGATTTCCTTCGAAGAAGCAATGGGCTCCAAGATGTGATGCATCAACTTCCAGAAAGTATAGTGTTTAAAATAATTTTTTCTCTTACTGTTTTCATTTTTTAATATGTGGCATGACAGCCTGAACTTGTCAGGTTGTCTGTCTTGTTGTGATTTCAGATCCGAACATTCTTCGACGGATTTCTTTCGGAGAAGCGATGAGCTCTAAGATGTGAAACAGCAATTTCCGAAATGTATGGCTTTTATTTTCTGGTATGCATTACATAATCTAATACGCTAACTTGTTAATGTAGCAACCTGTGTTAAGATTGTGAGTTCTTAGGATTACAGGTCCTCTACAGTTTTTCCAGTTGATTTGTTTGACGGGATGCAAATCGAAACGTTCACGAATTGTTTGGTATTTCTATTACATTGTCGCACGGTATGATGTTTTATAATTTTGTGCAATTTTCAAATTTATATGTACGATTTGGAAATTACGTCGCTCGTCTTGGAATATTATTTAATTTTGTTAAGTAAACTAATCCGCTTCAATGTTTTAACCTTTCTTGGAATATCCTTCCATCAGTCGTCACTTTCATTTTATGTTTATTTCATATATTTTAGTGGCGACCGAACGCAAGTTCACAAAAAAATATAAGTTGCTTTATTACTACGGTTCGAAAGGCTAAATTTTCTTATTATGGGTTGTGATGTCGTAATTTTATGTGGTAGCTGTTGATGTTGTAATGTAGATCAATATGGGTGGCTATTCTGCGTCGAAGTAGTATAGAGAAAAAGAATTTTTAGCCTTTGAGGAACCAATGTAGGTACGTTGACGTGTTTTCAATGAAGAGCTTCAACTCCAAGATGTGATGCATCAACTTCCAGAAAGTATAGTGTTTAAAATAATTTTTTCTCTTATTGTTTTCATTTTTTAATATGTGGCATGACAGCCTGAATTTGTCAGGTTGTCTGTCTTGTTGTGATTTCAGATCCGAACATTCTTCGACGGATTTCTTTCGGAGAAGCAATGGGCTCCAAGATGTGAAGCGTCAACTTCCAGAAAGTACAGTATATAGAATAAGGTGTTCTCTGTTACTGTTTTCATTTTTAATATGTGGCATGATATCCTGAATCTGTCAGGTTGTCTGTCTTGTTGTAATTTCAGATCCGAACATTCTTCGACGGATTTCTTTCGGAGAAGCGATGAGCTCTAAGATGTGAAACAGCAATTTCCGAAATGTATGGCTTTTATTTTCTGGTAGGCATTACATAATCTAATACGCTAACTTGTTAATGTAGCAACCTGTGTTAAGGTTGTGAGTTCTTACGATTACAGGTCTTCTACAATTTTTCCTGTTGATTTGTTTGACGGGATGCAAATCGGAACGTTCACGAATTGTTTGGTATTTCTATTATATTGTCGCACGGTATGATGTTTTATAATTTTGTACAATTTTCAAATTTTTATGTACGATTTGGAAATTACGTCGCTCGTCTTGGAATATTATTTAATTTCGTTAAGTAAACTAAACCGCTTCAATGTTTTAAACTTTCTTGAAATATCCTTCCATCAGTCGTCACTTTCATTTTACGTTCATATCATATATTTTAGTGGTGACCAAAAGCAAGTTCACAAAAATATATAATTTGCTTTATTACTACAGTTCAAAAGGCTAAATTTTCTTATTAGGTTGTGATGTCGTAATTTTATGTGGTAACTGTTGATGTTGTAATGTAGATCAATGTGGGTGGCTTATCTGCGTAGATGTAGTATGGAGAAAAAGAATTTTAACCTTTGACCATTATTTATGTGTTAATAGTTTTATGAACAGAACTCCTTATACTTGATTAGAGGTTTTATTTACTCGAAAATATTACTTCCTTTAAATCTCCAAATCGTACATCGACAATTAATAGCTATTAATGTCTGTGAAATGTTGTGGTTTGGACCCACCACATAACAAAAGATCCCTCACGCTTGGTTTGCATCATTGACCAGAGCGTGAGTATTATTTTTCCCGTGTGGGGAGCCTGCAACCCCCATCGGGCGCGTTCCCGGGTGGCGGATAGGGAAGTGCCCGGTTAGTAGAAATCGGGTAAGAGATAAAGTGTCTCTCGCGGACCAACAGGCACTTTTAACAATTGGTAGTTTATTATAAGAACAGGCTTTCAGGGCCGGAATCCCTTTTAGAATTCATATTCATAAAAGTCGTAATGATCGTATCTGTACGGATATTAGCTGCGTACAAGTCGATGGAACACATGCAGTTAATACAAAGTGTAAACATTAACTTTTCGTTAAATAAATAGGTTTACGTAGAAGTAGATGGGCTACTAAACGGTTAGAATTGCCAAATATAACTCTTGTTAGTTCAACTTGTACTTCTGGTTCTGTTTAAAATGCAAAATACGTATTTATATTTTTAATTATAAATGCCATTTTCTTAATAATAATTTTTACTTCTATTTAGAAATATTTTAACCCATTTTCAATTTTGAAACTACTACAATAACTTAGTTTCCACTTTCGTTGTTGTTTGTCTGTCTGTCTTGTTGTGATTACAGATCCGCTATTATCTTCGACAGATTTCTTTCGAAGAAGCAATGGGCTCTAAGATGTGAAACAGCAGTTTCCAGAATGTATTGTGCCGATACATTTTGGCGATGTCAGCTGTTAACACACAAGCATGTTTTCTGAGTCGCTACATAATGGAAAATAAATCATGCTGTATTGTAGGGCCTACATATTGAAAATCATTTAATGACATGTTATTATCGCATTTGGGTGATGCGTCAAACACTACGCGGAACTTTGTGGTTGAACTGCTTTGCTTTATTACAACGTTATGGGTTATGTAATAATTGTTACCAGAAATGTCATTTGAAATTTGAGGCATATGACCGAGTTTTTCATATTCTATCATAAATTGTTCGTAACTTGCCTTTAACTTATTAACTTATTTTTTGATAACTTACGTTCCAATGGGTAGAATCGATAAAAAAAATAATAAAAGGAAAGAAAAGAAAATTGCTTTTAAATGTTTCAAAATTTTTAATGAGAAGCACTCTACAATTGTTTTGGGTTGTTAGCCCTTTATCAAGTGTAATGTATTAATTCGTAATAATGATCGAATGTGTTCTTCAGCAAAAGCAGATATTTCTCTGTAGGAATATTAGCGTTGTTTAATACGAGATAAATTTAAGGTAAAAATTAAGAAATACGTTCAGTTATATTGAAAATAAAAGTTGTTATTATAAAATATTTTGCACTTTTATTTAATTAATAAAAATAATATTTTTTACAAGCTTCTGATTTTTGGGTAAAAATGTCAGTTTTCCATGTTAATTAAATGGATAACAAACTCCGTTTGCGACGTGACAAGTTGACCATAAAATTGTAGTTTGTAATTGTTGATAATTTTTGCTTAAATGTTATCCCTCTTTATTACGAGCGAACTTTAATACGTAAAACTGAAAATAAATTTACGAAATATTTTCTTAAATTAATTTATGAACATTTTTTTCCTTTACTTTGAAACTAACGGAATGATATATTAACCGTTTTGATTTTTAAGGCCTCTGTCTGCATTAATGTTCGAGTCAAAAATTAATTCTTTTCAGTTCCAAAATTTTTTAATACATATCACTTTCCTACTTTGCTAAAGATAAATATAGGCAATTTAATGTATCTGTTTAATTGTTTATATACTACTGTAAATCAATAAATTAATTCAGAAAGTTTTACCTTTTATTTGTTTGAACAGCGGAGCAATGAAATTTCACATTTACAACACAGACACAGTGTTCAGTACTATTACTGTTTATTATTATATACTATTAGTTATTTATTCCGTATTAGTACTACGTATTAATATCTAGACATAATTGCGTTTTGCTTTTGGTACCTTTAGTTCGTCAAACTTCGTTCATTCTCGATCGACTCGAAAATAACATAAGATTGATTTTAGTTACATTGAATTATACAACCCATTTTGCAGACGATTTTCCTATCTCATTAACTTATGGTTTTTATATAGTAAAATCTCATTATATTATCAAAAAGAGCGGATCTCAAAGATAAGACGATACTTTTGGAAAAAAAGTAAATAAAATTTAGGGATGCGTAAATACAGTCCGCAAAACTACGAATCTTCCTTAAATTTATAAAGACAGCCTATCACTTTGCGACGATTTTTCTAGATTATTTAAAGTTTTAGTTAAATTCCGTTTTAATCATGGAAAAGAATGAAGTATCGTGAATAGAACACTAGTTTCAAAAACCTTAACCTTTTCATTAATTATTCATTTTGTAAAGTATTAATTTGAACTTATTTAATGATTGTGTGTTTATAATAGTACTTAACATATATAAAAAAGAGATAAATAAATTAAAAGATCGTAAGAAACAGAAACATGATTCAACTTAGTAATTATCTGTTTATATGTTTTCAACTAAAGTCAAATCAAGTTCACCCTATCTTATTTTTAATAGCGTATGGATTCACCATTCCATACAGGCACGTAGCCAGGGGGGTTCTCGAGGGTCTGAACCCCCTTTCGAAATTTTAGAAAATTTTGCCTTTTTACGAGAATGTCTTTCTAAATACGTTTCTACTAAATTGAACAGAACTAAATTGGAATCATTATATGTGAATAACCATACATTATTTTCATTTTTATTTCATATTTAGAATTTTGGATATTACAGAATTGTATTTTGACTGATATAGATTAGGTGGACCAAATATAAACCGGAGTTTGCTTTTTATTTCGTGGATACAGTAGGAATTTTTTTGAATACATCTTATCTTTTTCCTCTATTAGCAATAACTACATTTTCGCCAACACATTTGAAGTTCATTAGTTCCGTTATTAAAAAATTAATGTGGCCGGGTCTCTAACCAATTGTGCCCAAATGCTGCGTCGTCAAAGTTCTTCTTTGAGCAGCCCAAACACGATACAGTCACGTGGTGACACATCCAGGCTATAAGGCGGATGTTCAAGTGTTTTCGAATTTGTTGTTTTTAGTTTTTGTTTTTTTATGAAATCAACTGTATGTGGCCCAGAGTGGTCGTAGAGAAAAATCACACTTCAGAAAGGCAAATCTAGTTTTTTTCACCGAAAAGCCAATTTTGTTTAATCAAAGAGCTGATAGTAGTACACGACGTAAACTGTAAGCTGCTTGTGAAGAAAACCAATGATCTATACTGTAATCCCTGAAAACAGTGGTAAGAACTTTGTCTGCAGAAAGACGAGTTTTGGCTTTTCGAGATAAAACTTATATAGGGTTTCGCTACCTAATGCTGGTTTGCTTAGATTCTGAGGTATAACGATGCACCAACGTTTGGTCACAGGTAATAATGCGTCTTAAGAAATTACCTCACCCTACGTTTCGATGACGACCACCACAGGGAAGTTTGTACGCAATTGGTTAGAGATACAACCACATTAAGGGGGGAAAATCCCAGTTAATTTTTTTTTGCTTAAAAAAATAATTTATCATCTGTAGAATATATTTTCAGTGATTTGAGCCTTAAAAGTAAAAAAAGTCCCTATATAGTCCCTAGAGTGATGCCCTCCAAATCTACCGAAGTAGGTAAGTGCGCGCGCACCCTTTAGGATCCCATACGTTTTATTTCTGGCCTCAAATAGTTTGCCAGAGCGCCTCGTGGTACACTTAATTAGTTTTAAAAAAATGAGTCCTAAGGTACCGAAGGATAATCCAGATTATCGTCCTGCCCGCCCTCGTCGTCGAAGATACGAATGAAAACTTTAAATGCGTTTTTCTCAAAACGCGTTCTTTTCCGCGCTGGGCAATATAACTCAAAAAGTAATGAAGCGATCGACTTGAAATTTTGTACAAATATTCCTTAACTTATCAACTGCATCAACCTAAAACATTAATTTAATTGTTATAATAAATATTGTTTTTATCAATTTGTTTTAAAAAAGTGGCTTTTTCGGTTTTTTGGTAATTTAGATTCGTGCAAAGCCTAATAACGTATTTTAATGAAAAACTCCAACCCATTCATTACAGATCATTAGAAGGACCTGGGCATTGCCCGGCGCAAACCTGAGGAGTCAACTTTGATGAGCTGTAGTGCCGTCATTTTGTTTTTTTACTAAAAAAAAATTTTCTGAATACCTTTAAATATTATCAATATCACGTAATTTTCCGAATAGCTATAGAGGCCTTTAATTTTTCGTAAAACAATATTGAAAAAACGGTCATTAACAGGGATTTCGCCCCTTAATTTTTTCATAACGGAACTAAAAGACTTTAAATCTGTCAAGAAAAATATAACACTAAAAGGGAAGACTACTGTGTAGAAAAATAAGATGTATTCAAAAATTTTTTTACTGTGTCAATAAATTTATTAAAACCAAATTTCGGTTTATTTTTTATCCATCATCTACGCCTATAAGCGACCTCTTCATAAAATCATTTATGATCTTCATTTTTCATACAGCCAATGTGATAATTAAACTACCTAATGTTTATGAGAGACTTTATTTGCTTTTTGTCTATTAAACACCCCCGAGAAAAACTTGCCTACGGGTCTGTTTCTTACTTTAAGACGGCGCGAGGTAATTAACATTGGAGTGATAATATGATAAGTATTAATTGTCATTGTAATTTTCACACTATAACGGATCTTGCTGCAAAATAACGTCTAGTTATTAGTGGAAATGGAAAGAGTACACCTCTACTAACTATGTTTGCATGTAAACAGAATGTCCGAGCTCGTGAAATCAGTTGAACTGAAAGGCTAGACAGTTAGTTGCTTAGTTCTACAGACAACATTTTATCTATACCGTTTCGTTGTTTTTTAGTGCCGCTATTATGATAATTGTTTTGTGAAATTATTTAATAACGTGAGCCGCTTTGGTAAGTACTATAAAAAATCTTTATATAATGCTAGTTTTAGTTAATTTAATTTATTGAAATTCCATTAGAATCAATGAAGAGTGTATTGTGGCAAATTTGTTTAAGTATAATCAAACTTAACACAGAAATAACATTCACCGGTGTTTTTTACTATAATAGACTTATCCTGTATTAATTAAACACACATGCAATGAGCACATATTAGTCTTAATGCGACACCAAAGTAAAAACCGAAAATTTTGATTTTTTGTTGCTAAAGATTTTAGATGGAATCATTTTTTTTTTTTTTAATGAAGAACTTGTGATCAGTTCTATACCTCCTTTCAAGTACCGAGCTTGAGTTTTACAAAATAATATAAAAAACAATGTTATTTGAATGAATACTTTACGCTGGAGTTTATTGTTGTTTAGTTAGCAAAACTAATGACACGTTAGATAATTATATAACAATTACTTTATACCCATGAGTGTAAAATTTCCATTCAATTAAAACAGCTTTGCTTTTTTTTACTTTTTAGTGTATATATTTTACTGTCGTTAAAACAATCTGCACTTGATATTTTTGAGCTAAATCAGGTGATGGAAAGTAAATGAAAAATCGATTTCAAGATTGGATTGGTTTAAAGTGAAGCAAAATAAAATCATTTAAAAATAAAATAAACCTCAGTTATAACTTCATTTTAAAAATAGTTTAGTATTTTATACAAATTACAATTAATATTTCATTCATTAAGGCAAGTATAATAAAATCTGATTATTTAAAAATTGTCAGTCAACTATATTTTTGTAGTCATACGTTTACCTGTCATCTTGATTTGTTATAATCTTAATTTGATTAGAAAATATTTACCTATATTATCATCAACCAGAATATCTTTTGTGTAATGATAATAATTCAATGTATGTTGTGAAATATTACTTTTAAAGACTACAATACATAACCAAACCGGAAAAGGTATAAACATTTAAAATCGGAACAATCGAGCTCTATTCCGAGTTATTAGTTATTAGCTCTGCCTGCGACTTGATCCGCGTGGAACTTAACAAAAAAGTAATTTTTTAAATTTTGTGCGTTCTGAGTCAGCGCGACAGACAGCCTTTGTGAAATTGAGTCTGTCTGTCTGTCTGTTTGTTCTGGCTAATCTCTGAAACGGCTGGACCGATTTTGACTGGACATTCACTGGCAGATAATTAATGTAATAAGAAGTAACTTAGGCTACTTTTATTTTAGAAATTAATAATTTATTTTAGAAATTAATAACTATTTATTAATAATTATAATTAATTTCTAAAATAAAAGTAGTCTAAGTTACTTCTTATTGCAGTCCAGTCAAAATCGGTCCAGCCATTTCAGAGATTAGCCAGAACAAACAAAAATTTAATAAAATATTATTTTGGTACCTATATGTACCGTATATACATCCATATGCATTTAGTAAAAGGTGGTTATTTTAATATTACAAACAGACACTCCCATTTTATTTATGTGTATAGATGTATAGATTAGATACTACTGATTAAGAAGAACTACAATAAATCAAAGAAGAAACTTTAATTTCTTTTCTTTTACATAATAAAATAATAAATCGTAAAGAAAATTTAGTGCTAAGAAAGTTATAGTTTACAGGAAGCTTTATATTTATCGATAATTCTCAAAGTCATTTAATTTTTCAATCACCTCGAACTTAAAAGTAATTAATGAGCAGATGCTCATCAAGTCAAAATAGCGTTGCTGTGAAAGTTGACGTATTTATCGTAGTTACCCATGTTTTATGACATAATCAGTTTTGAAGAAACAAGTAATACGTAGTTACTTGTTTACTACCTTTTTTTACGAAAGGAATTTATGGTAACTTAAAAGTATACGGAGAAAGTCGCAGGAAATTATTTCTAAAATACGCATAAACATATTAACGCTTAATGTAAGTATGATATATGGCAAGAGTCAATGAGTACGTAATGTACGCAAATATTTAACAGCTTTACTGAAGACAATAAAAGGAATAATGAATCACATAATCTATTTGAAAGCATTTCCATATTAGTTACATTTTGCATTAATACATCTATGGTTGGCAAAATAGTTTACAAAATGAAGATTGACCGTTCAATTTTTAGAAATAGTTAGATGTATACGTCTTTTATAAATTTTTGTATTTTTCTTTTTTTTTTAATTATGACTACCTCTACTCAATACAAAATATTAAACAGATCAATAATAATCGTAGCATGTACGTTGTTATAGTAACTGTCGATTGTATGTATCTACATCTTAGAACATAAAAACATGGAGACAACATTTAATGCTATAGAAATCAGTGATCCTGAAATAGCAAATAATTGTGGTTCGACTTTCTTGCTCTAACGCAACCTGATTGGTAGAGGCAGCCAGTCAGCTATTTGCTATTTCAGGATCTCTGCTATCCTATTAAATGTTCAATTTTAAATTGAGCTTACTTTAAAAGAAAAAAAAAAAGATGTACATTCAAGGAATTTTTATCGAGTTTGAAAATCCGCTGACCGAATGGATAACAAAATCCAATTAAATTAATATTATTTGTAAGAATTTTAACGTTACCATGTTACTAAATCATTAGAAAATTGATTTTTTAAACGTAAGTGTGATTGCATGCCTTCATAACCGCCACTACAATTTAAATGTTGGCATAGTGTATAAAGACAAAAACAGGATGGGCTATTGATATTTGAAACACAAGTATTGTGTAAAGCGCACTTGTTTGAAATGGTGACAATGACAATTGCAGCAATCAAAGACGCGAAATAGTAATGACAATTAAAATAATTGAACTATATAATAAAACTTTGGAAGGGGACAAAGTGGCACAAATCTAGACACACGGCAGTGCGCAAGCTAAGTTCAGAAAAGAAACAAACAAGTTGGGAAAAGAAAGGGCGACACAGATAGTGGGTATATTACACAAACCATTTACAGTTAACTTCGACCTTCAATAACTCACAAACGATTACACACCTATACATATGCAATTTTGAATGTTTTATAAGGACCCCTTGAACACCTTGTATTCCAAATTTTATGAATAAACCTATGAATATTCACGAGTTATTAAGGCCTGAAAAGCGTCATTTTTCTGATCAAAAAGCTGGACCACCTCTAGGTGACTTAGAAACTTGAAAGTTGGCATCACGGTAGATCGTTGGGTGATAAGTTTATTTGTGAAAAACATAAAACTGCAAATTATAGACTTTTGAGGAAGTTATTGGTGCGGTTAGATAACGTTAATAGAGATTATTTGAGACATACGCGTTGTATGGTTTTAATTGACCGATAATAACTTATGAAACTTTTAAAAAATTAGTGATATCTGAACAAAAATATGAACATGAGAAGGGACCCAAGTTTGGTACAATACAAGTATGGGATTATCGATAAAAGAGTTGAGATCCGAGCGGGTTCCAAGTTCCATAGAAACTTACAAATAAAACTTACAATAGGAATGAATGTACAACGTTCTTCAATTGATTTAAAGGAAAATTTGTTACGTTGTTTGATATTGAATTTGTAGCTTGGCAATTCTTGAATCGGTAAAACCGACAATCCCAAATGGACTCCTTTTTACATTTATGTTTTAGTTCAGATTCACAATCATCGAAACGTACTGTTTTGGTAATCTACCTGTAATGTTTGTTTTAAGTTCAGTTTTCAACACAATTGAATAATAGTATTAACCATGAATTAGAATACTTAAATTATTTTAAATGAGTATACTGAAATCTGCGAAAACTAAACATTTGTTTTGAAACTTCATTGTTCCAAATACTGAAAATTTTCAATGCTAAAACAATTATAGTGTCACTAAAATTAAAAAAAAAACTAAGCGACAAATTGAAATAAATAACCTTCATGGTTTTTTAAATCAGGAAGATGTATTATTTTTATTATCATTTATTAAATTTTTAAGCATACTGAAAGTTAACTGTCATTTATTCGTGGTTAAAATTTACTAAAATAATTATTAAAATAAAAAATAAAATCTTCAGGAGATTTTATAGATATGTAGTTAAACTAAATCAATATTAGCATAATATTTTCTGTTTACAAAAATGTTTACTTCAAGAGGAGACGTGTACACCAAATCAGGACTTAATGGAGGGTTATTACCAAACTAGATTTGATCAATTACCGATTGTGGTAACCTTTATTTGTTGAAGCTGATTCATAGTTCAAACAAAAATAAAACACAAAAATGTTTCAATTAACAACTCACAAAATTTTTTATCTTCACCTGAAGAAGCTTGAGTTAGAGTAAACAATTGTTGTTAATTGTTTTATTTTTGCTCAGACTGTTGTTATGTTGTAATGCTTTCTTAATTTCTATAATTTCATATTCTTCTATAAGTAATCTACCTTTCAAAGGATGCAAAAATTTTATATTTTATAATATAGGTATTTTCAATTAAATATGTTGATAACCCTCAGCTGTATTTATTATATTTTACATAACTTTTGTGTTTTTGAAATCTTACACCAATATTTCTTTTGGATAATTTTATAGACTCCAGATTTTGTTTATGTATGTTTCTCTTTAGATAAAAGTTAAAAGATGGACTATTTCTGGACAAACATAAAATTATAAAAATTGAAATATAATGAAAACATAACAAAAGTCCATGTTTAGTAAATCGTTAGTCAGGAATTTCTCGAAACTGTCAGGCGTGGATGGCGACTTCGAACTTATTTGTTCTCATCAGCACGTCATGGGTAGTTTCAATAAATCACCGTCCAAAATTATGTTCCTGTTCCTCAAAAGCGAGTTGACATAGAGATGATAAAAATGAAGTAGGCAAACCATAGGAAATGTACGAGTTAGCTAATTGGGCACTTACTCCTCTACTTCTTCATTGCATTCAAATGTTTTTGCCTCTTTAAAGGGCGCGAACAAAAAATAAGCACAGGGTGACAAGCCAGGGCTATAAAGATGATATAATGATGCTCGAGGGTTTCCCAGACCATTTCTTCCAATTTATTCCTTGTCAAAACTGCGGTGTGTGGCCTGGCGTCTGGCGTTGTCATGAAGGAGGATGACGTCTGGAATGGGCATATCCCGTCGTTTTCTTCGGCTGAGAGGCGGGTTTTGGTTTCGGCTTTGACAGGACAGCTTTCGTCCTTTCTTCGCCACTCTTTACTCGGCCATTTTTGATTCGGGATTGTAGTGGTGGACCCACGTCTCATCACAAGTCACGATACGCCTAAAAAAACGCCCCTTCTTGTCGAAATCAATTCAGAAGTCTTTCACTGATTAACAGGTCATTACCAGACCTGTTTTTGATTTTCGGTCGGCAACCTTGGAACCCAGCAATAACTAATTTTCCTAATGTCAAGTTCATCATTGATGATGGATTGAACACTCCCACACTCCCATAGCTGATACCCACATACCCACTTCTGATGAGATTTGTTCAATAGTTAACCGGCTGATCGTGATCACCTTCAACAAGCTCACGATGTTGTCATTTGTGACACTTATTCTTGGGCGTCGATCATTACTTTCATTTTCTACACGTTCTTGCCCATCTACACACTTTCTGTTTTCTCTAGCCCACGTATACACTCGATTCCGAGACAGTATACCATGTAGCATCCCCAAACTGTGCCTTCAAACGAGAGAAAATTTACGATAGTTTAATCTAACCGCCTTCATTGGTTAACAACAACTTTATGATGATTGCACTCAGTAATGGCTGTACTGTGGACAGAACCGAGCGCAGCTGCTACCTAAGCCAGTTTTCCCCTTCACATAAACCAAACAA
The DNA here is from genome assembly GCA_963921985.1 of Agrilus biguttatus. Classification (NCBI taxonomy): domain Eukaryota; kingdom Metazoa; phylum Arthropoda; class Insecta; order Coleoptera; family Buprestidae; genus Agrilus; species Agrilus biguttatus. The sequence continues at coordinate 10,603,773 of OY998120.1, forward strand.
CACTCGAGCATCGAAATTACGTGCTAAGCTAAATAGTAAAATTACCGTTTATATTTGATTTACCCTCGTAGTTTAGTTTATGTACAAGATGTCATGAAAAGGCGAAATATCTACAGGGAAAATAAATAATATAGTGAAACCCACAAGTATTTAAATACTTTTTCAAATTTTTAATGCTTTCGATTATTTTTAAATCGTGAGTCTAAACACGCGATAAGAAAAAAAAAAGACAACAAACTAAGAATTATTCCATTTCTGGTTCAAATTGACCAACGTGTCTAATATTATTCGAATCGAAGAACGAAAGTCCAGGCACTTTTTCCATTCCAGTCTACTTTCTTCTTGCCTTATAGACTGCAACAGGCGACCAAACGTAGACATTTGTGTGTATTATTTGTAACTGCTCGCCTACCTTGCATTTGATCCACCTCAGAGAAAGTAGCTTTAAAACAATGATTGTAACGCAGAACATTTTGCAGTATATCTAAAAGCATTTCCGCAAAATTCCTCAGCTTGATTTAAGGCATTTACAACATCACTCATGATAGTTTGTAGCATCTTCTATTTTTTACGAGTTTCCGTTTAATATAAAAACACACTGTGATTTCAAAAGTTGTGCTGAAAAGTGCTTTTTGCATGTGTATCAATCGGCGGCAACTTAGACATGTTTAATGATAACATTGTACCAGACTGCTGGTCCTTTCGTGAATTGTAGGTAATGTATCTAATTATACACAATATTTTTACAGTATTAGAGTCAGGGAATAGAAATTATCACAAAAACATGCTATCTAAATGACATTATACAAAACATAGTTTTAAGAATAGCTACATTCGACAATACCAAGGTGCCTCCATACAGAAACCAATTATTGTAAAGTTCTATTTGTAGAAGCTTCATTTATATTATTACGTGGAAATGAGACCATAAATTATCAATTAAATTTATGAAACAACTTAATAGTGAATAAGTATTAAAACAATTACAATAAATACAAGATAAAAATAGATAGTCAAAAAAATAAATTAACTGTGTTAGCTACTTAACTAACAACTAACTATAAAATACATGCTTTTATTAATTTTTTTTTTGTATTCTTTTTTATATACCTTAACACTTCTTATTACAGTTTTCTATATTACTTTGTCAATTCTGTGTTTATTGTTAATTATGAACATCATCGTTTTGTCCAACACGTGTAGGTAATAACTATTATAATATTAATAATATTATATATAATAAAATTAAATCTAAATTACAAAACGCATCACCATTTGAAAACAAACGCCTTATTTGAATTATTATTATTATAAAAACCATCAGTAGATGACGATATACTGTCACAACTAAATATTATATTAGCTTATTTTTAAAGTGCTCTTTCGATTTGGTTCAATAAGATCGAAATTGCGATCGATGTTAGTGATATTACAACCTTGAAGTAGCCCATAAACCAGGCGGAAAATCGTCGATACGAGTTTAATAACTAATAAAAAAAACATTACAACATGGAACACAATAAAGGAAAGAAATATACAAATGAAAATTGTAACTAAAAAACCCATTAGTACAGAAATGTATTTTTCTTTTATAAATGAAATAAATAAGGTATATTCATTTTGTATAAGCCTAGATGATAAAGTTTTAAAATAACATACTTTTGTTGAAAATACACTACTAACAACATTGAGAAACATACATTACTGAAGCAGGAAATTTCCTTTCAAATCAAGCAATTAAAAGTTTATTTAACTGCATAAAAATGCATTTATGGGTAATTTAAAATTTAAATTATTTTTAGTCATTATCAGACATTCTGTTGCAATGCATAATCTAAAGGAGTGATTCATCGATTTGTTTATTTCTTTTTTATTCATTAAACAAATAAAAATCCTTATCAATTGGAGGTAAAACATCAAAAATCAATATTTATTGCCAGGGTCATTTTTAATCATTATTTTCGATTAATACATATCATAAATTTTAATTGCAAATTACAAATAACAAAAACAATTACTACTCAAAGTGTAATTACTGTATAACAGCACATTAAATGTATACCGTATTTATAGTTTTCTGTCTCAACCGATTGTTTGTTAAATTTCATACTCAATCATTTTAAAACGAATACTTTTCTACCTTTGCAAGTTTTCAACTTTTAACAAATAAATAAATTGCTTTCAGTACGATATTTATTGAAAGGTTTCGATTTCACTGTAGGTACAAAACTAAGATTTAAAAAATGAATGCTTAAAGAAGTACCTGCTACAATACTACAAGTAAGGTTTCATTGTCTGAAACGATATTTCATTATGAATATTAATTAAATCGCCTCGGATCTGTCACTTTTGCAAGTGAATTTCCAAATCTGTCACGTGACCATCACAAATTTTTAGCAAATAGGCCAATCGTAGGTAATATGCAATGCCAAACAGTTTTGTTTCAACATGCTCTTTAATAAGAATTCAACTCGAGTCCAAACATTCACACTCTTGCACAGCAATAGGTATGGCATCAAAATGGCAAAGAACTATGCACTACAAGTTTCTAATTCTAGAAGGTATTTGGTTACTCATTAAGATATATAATTTATTTATTTTTTCACCAATAAACACTAATAATTGGTTTGAAAAGATTTAGAATAGCCAATTAATGTTTAAGTAGATACCTAAAGTTCCAACATTGAAATATTATTTAAAATGAATATTATTAATATTATTGTTTTGCAATTTCCAAATTAAACGATTTCAATGTTGTAAAATTAAAGTGAAGTGATTAATATGTTCTGGAAGTACATCTACATTCACTGATATCTGTTAAGGTATGTACTTGTCCAACTGAATCGACGACCTAGCTTATATACGTGATATTTACGTAAACCAAATTAATAAGAACAATATAACTTCTTGGTTAGGAATTTACCGGAACTACCATTTGTTTATCACAATTTCGACCTTATTAGGTCTCATCAGCATCAGTCCATGGTGATATACTGCCATAACTAGATATTACGAGGGTAAATCAAATATAAACGGTGCTTTTACCATTTAGCTTAGTACGTAATTCCGATCTAGAGGATTCGATGCTCGAGTGTTGTTTGGTTTATGAGGAGGGGGTAACCGGCTTAGCTGCGCTCGGTTCTATCCGCAGTACAGTCATGACTGAGCGCAAGGTACCTTCTACTTCGTCTGTTGCATAACGCATCATCGTAATGTTTTTAACCAATGAAGGCGTTAAACCATCGAAAATCTTCACTCGTTTGAAGGATGGGGGACAGTTTATCGACGTCCAAGAACAAGTTAACTATTGAACAAATCTCATCAGAAGTGGGTATCAGCTATAGGAGTGTTCGAGTGTTTAATCCATCATCACTGATGAACTTGGTTTCAGAAAAATTAGTGCTCGCTGGGTTCAAGGTTGTTGACCGAAAATCAAAAACAGGTCAGAGGTCACGGGTCGGAGATCAGTGAAATACTTCTGAATCTGTTTCGACAAGAAGGGGAGCTTTTTTGAAGCGTATCGTGACTTGTAATGAGACGTGGATCCACCACTACACTCCCGAATCAAAAATGGCGAGTAAGGAGTGGCGAAGAAAGAATGAAGCATGAAGGCTGTCCTGTCAAAGCCAAAACCAAAATCCGCCTCTCAGCCAAAAAAGTGGTTGCGACTGCTTTCTTTGACTTAAGGGTTTATTTGAGTTTTACTCATTGATTTTCTTCACGATCAACCGACCAACGAACAGTGAATGCGGCTTACTATTCTGAATTGTTACAGTCTACAGTCGACAAAAATCGCGTATCGAAGCAAACGACGGGGTATGACCATTCGAGACGTCATCCTCCTTCATGAGAACACCAGACGCCTGGCCACATACCGCAGTTTTGACAAGGAATAAATTGGAAGAAATGGGCTGGGAAACCCTCAAGCATCGATATATCATCATTATAGCCCTGACTTGTCACCCTGTGACAAGTGTGATTTTTTTGTTCGCACCCTTGAAAGAATCACTTGGAGGCTAAAGATTTAAAAGAAGTAGAGGAGTATATGCGCAATTAGCTGACAACTCGCCCTCAAACTTATTATGAAGAAGGAATATTCAAGCTTCCAAATCGGTGGAAAAAGTGTGTAGAGCACGGAGGTGACTAGGTTAAAAAATATTAAATGTTTAGTTTGTGTGTACCATTAATCAATAAATTTATTTTACAAAATTACCGCTTATATTTGACTTACCCTCGTATATCATCTTACTTTTAAAAAGCAGATTTATCGAGACTATATACGATGTTATGATGTGATCTAATAAGATCGAAATCGCGTTCCACGTCTAGTAATTTCGATGTAGTAATGACGAAGAAAGGAATAGTGTCGTATTTAGCAATGATGATACTTTAGAACAGTTGTGCATAATTGATTATCGATCCAATTTAGTCAGAAACTGTTCTATTCCTTAAAGAATTCTACGTTGTAAATCTAAATCTAAATCACGCAAGCTGCGAATCATTAAACTTTGTACCTTATTGTTACAAATAGAGAAATTTACGATCTATAATTGTATGACTGTACATGCAGGATATTATAAATCGACTACTTATTTTATTTTCATCCAAAAAAGAACCTTGTTCAACAACAAAATAATCGAGTATTTCCTCATTGTTATTGTATATTTTTAATAAACGATTACATAAATCTTTGAATAATACTAAAAGTGGAAAAACATTTACACTGCTAAAAAATATATACTACCTAGGATTACTATGTCAAATTGTGTAATTGTAAATACTATTTTTACTATCTCTCAGCATGTGTTGCAGCATTTGCTTTTGTTGGCTAAATATTCAATCAATTAAATTTTTCTTTTTGTGGGCTTTTTGATCTTTGCAATATGGATGGTTTTTAAAATCCACAATGAACCGTGGTCGACTCTGTTTCGCTTGGTGAAACTGTTTTCTTATTTTATTTATGTTTATATTTACTTATTCAAGCTGCTGCTTCATCTATTTAGATGTTTTTAAAACCAATTGTGCGATAATTTATTGTTTGATTTCGCGACAAGGCCAATAAATGCCAAATGCCTCAAAGATACAAAGCAAATCTAACGGAGGACATTGATAGGTTCTATAAGGCCCTTGACCAAGTTTTAAAGAGAAAGGAAAACTAATTAATGATTATGTTTCATTGCATATCCAGTTTCCATGTCCAGCATCTATCAATATTTGAGTACAATTTATACATTAACAAGATAATTATAATCAATACTTTAAATTTGTGTTTGAGCAGTGTTATATACTGGATGTATTGTAAATAACGGATAACCCTTCAACTGCATATAGAATACCCAAGGTAATTAAAAAAAGCTGAATTTTATGCTTGGTTAAAGTCCCATGATTTTATAGTAGTTTTTGTCGCCCTTAATAAGTCTCTTAGGCATCACAACTAGAAATAAAGGAATTTGAAAATATAATGCAAAAAATAAAGAATTGGGAAATAAAGAAATTAATTTGGGAAATGTAAATTACTCAACTAAACATTTACTACACTTTCCATAAGAACACGAATACAAATTAGGTACTTCAGAATCCGTTAAAATATTTAAATTGTTATAATTATATAAACTTTATAACCGTATAGATTAATTTAAAATCAATATTTAAATTGAAACGTTACAATTGTTTTGGTGATACTTCTATAATAATTTAAAATAAATTTCTAGTAGATATTTTTGCTTGAGACTGGATATCGTACTCCAAATAATAATACGAGATATTTTAGAAATAAAACCAATATGAAACGTAGAATTGCCTTGACCGTATTATTTGTTAATTAAAAAAGTGTAAGAAAACAAATTTAGATTATTCTATATCTGTAGCATTGTGAGTGGTTTATTGAAGAACAACGTCAAGCATCCCTATGTCATCAAGGTTTGATACTAATGAAGTGAAACGGTACTCAAAACGTTATCAATAAAAGAAAACATTTCTCCTTATTAATTATTGTTTCCCTTTTAAATGAATGTGCAATGTTCTGATTGTTATGATTCCGGCACCTTGTTGCTCATTCGTGTGTTTTGACCAAAGAATTTTAAATTCGATACAAAAGAAGGTCTTATAACAAGTGACGAAATAATTTCAAAAATCATTCATTTTTACATCAATGTGGAATTAATAAAGAAGATCAAGCTCATGGTCAACTTTAATTATAAAGAAAAGTAACTATTTACACACTTGAAGAAAATTGCTAGACTTGGTGGAGAAATTTGAAAGTAGAGGAGCGAAGCGTACGTTCGATTAAATTGATTGAAATTTCTATTAATTGAAGATTGATTGGTGATGACTTGAACTTCATGAAAACTGATGTAAATCAGTAATACTTGTACTAGTGTAAGTCAATACTCGGATTTTAACTTTTAATGATCTAATTTGTTAAGATAGAAAGGGATCATAGGTGTGGTTTAGGTAGTTGATTGGACAATTGATTGGTTAAAATATATTTGTGGGGGTTGAAGGAGGGTTTGCTATTGCTTTAAAAAAGAATAAGACAGTAATGATAGAAAAGGATGTACACTATCAGATGTTGTTCTAGGAATAAATTAACTGTTGTCCAAGATAATGATTTTGGACAATATAGCAATGAATAAGAAATTTCGAACATGTTTGACAGGAAATTTATGACAGTGGAAAGAGTAATTGCAGGACAGTAAAAAAGGATTTTTTGGTGTTTTATATCTTAACAATAGTAGCATATTTTTAGTGAACTGTAACGAAAGTAAATGATCGATCGTAAAAGAAATAAAAGAATTTATAAGTATAAATATGGAATCAACAGAAACAACTACTGTCAGGGCTAATACCCCTACTGGCATTGAATTACACTGTTGATTCCGATGGATTCATAGACGAATGTATAACATTGAACGTTGTGTTCGAAATGTGGGATCTGTGATCCATAAAATTTAGACTAAAAGCCATTTTAATGCCTTGTTTTTTTGAATATAAAAGAATTTATTTTTAAAAGGCCTGACGGACGCAACATAGAATTAATATGCAACAAACGTAATATCTGAGAGTTTGATACACAGTGTGGTGTTATCCATTCTAGATAATTGCAAAGCAATTACTTATGATGATATAACGGTACGGAACCCTCAGGGCGCGAAATAAATTTTGATTAAGAAGTTACGAAAACTAACCAAATTAACGTCATTATGATCAAAATACTAAAAATTAACAACATTTGTTACACTTATTGTCTCCTTTATCATGTACTTATTTCAAATGATTGAGTGAGTAATTATATATTTTCTATATGAATAATTCTTTATGTGGTGGCAAGAATTTTGAAAACAAAAAAGAGTCCATAATCAACATTAACCAACTATGTACCAACGTTATAATTTAGAATAAACTTATTAGATCAGTAAGCTTCATATTCTCTCATATGGAAAGTTTACACACTGAGTGTAATAATATTGGTTACTTTGTTACATTACATTGCAGTGTAAAGGTATTTGAGTTTTTTATACATATATGTGCAATAAACGTTTTTCTGTCGTTCAACTACTGGAAAAATCAAATGAACATAATTACTAGTACTGTTGCGTCACTTATCGTAAGTTTCACTCAGATTATATACAAACACCAAATGCATTTTAATTTTTAGTATTAACTACACAGAAAATGTGCAAATAGTAAGTGCATCAGACCAACGTTTTTCATACATCGTATGTATACGTATATTACTACTTTCTTACTATTTATATGTTAATCACATATCATACCACCTTTAATGTTTTCTGTTTAAAAAAGGAAACATCGAATACACCTAAAAATTTATAATTACAATACGTTGGTACCAGCAACCACCTTTTAATTATTTTATAACTTAGTGAATCGATAAAGCTGTTAATTATTGTAACTCCATATTGAAATTAAACACAAAACAGTTGGTTACAAAACTTTTTATTGTTATCCACAATAATATTATTTCACCACACAGTGGCTTCCTCAGCATTTAGAAAAGAAGGGTCTAAAGATAAATTTGTTGGAATGTATGGAGATTAATAAATTAAATTAATTAGGCTTATTATTAAATGATCAAATTGATATAAATAATTCTCCTCTACTCAATCTCTAGTTCCCATAATTTGTTCACCTACCTTCACCCCCTCCTGTTTCATTTAGTATTTAAGGATTTTGTATTTAGTTTTAAGATAAACTTTTAATTCTCTTCTGTCTTCATTTCGTCCGTCTCATCGTTCTCTCCCTAACCACACCATCCACCCATTTCCACGATTCCTGAAAGGAGGCTGAAGAGGGTCTTACGCCCTATCCTCCGGCTTTGCACTATAGTGTAGGTCCAGCACGAGTAGCTGGTGGGAATCAAACACAAAAAAGTTTTTTTTAGTTTTAAGTTATTATATTTCTACCTGAGGAAGCCACTGTGTGGTGAAACAATATTATTGTGGATAACAATAAAAAAATTTGTAACCAACTGTGTTTAATTTTATTGCTTGTTTCTTCAGTTAGATAAATAATTATAAATTAAAATTGAAGCTAAAATGGGATGCAAAATTGGTTTTTAAGCCAAAATTTATCTTAACAAGACTTTGTAAATTGGGGAACGTCGGTGTTGGTCATACAATTTAACCCCATGTTGGCTTATTTTTTCTCATATTTACATGACAAGGGAATATTTAATGTTTTCAACAAATCATAAATTTCTGTTCGTAGCTAAAACTACGTTTAGACTAAGCAAGTAAACGTTTATTTGTATAAAATTTTATCTAATTGTTATTGTTTTCAACGCTTGTTCTTCGCTCATATTGCGTTTACGATTACACCACGATAAAAGTGAACCAAACCATTTGTTCATTTTTCTTTGCTTTTTCTAGCTTAATCTGAACGCATTTTTATAGAGAATGGTGCTTTATAGTTCATTAGGTCCGGTCCATATTTAATTCGAATTTTAGACACCGAATCAAAAATTATAGGTAAAAGTGTCCTAGAACAAATGAAATTGATTTGATAACATTCAAAGGAATTAATTCTTATTTACATAAATTTTTCACATATGCTAAGTAAAATTTAAATTATTTGTCAAATAATTAAATAAACTAAACTAAAATAAGTTTTGATTACTTTAGAAATCGAAAATTTCCTTTAAAACTGGTTCATCGGTGAAAACGATTCCAGAAAACATATGAATAGATGATCAACGTTTATGCACTAATTTATCTACAATTTACAGAAAATTTCCATGACACATAAAAGTTATTAAGCATTTTTCCTTGTAACAATTCATTTTGGTACATTTAATGACAATAAAAACAATAAAAAATGAAACACAATGGACATTAGAAAGTACATTCGATGCTCAAACGCAGAATTATAAGTTTTCCTTTATTATTTACTTTCTTATAAAATTTGCTAGAGATATTAATTGCTACTCAAGTTGATACTTACGTTTAAAGGAAGTTGTAGTTGTATAATAATTACTATAATTGTTAGCGATAAATATCTGCACATGGGTGGAGGTATATAACAATTATGTTAATTGAATGACAAAGGTGTAACAGGTTCAACATAAATAAATATGGAAAAGCAACTTATCACATGTATACAGAAATATCTTATATGTTATATGACATCAAACTATGCACATACATACAGGGTGGTCCAACAGTTCGTTTAAGTACAATAGTTCGGTAATTATTCAACTTCATGTATAGGGTGTCGCATAAGTTTACCACGAACAAAACTCTTTGTATAAATATTATGGTTACTTTGGAAACATTTACCAAAAGAAAAACTTAAAACTTTTTTGTGTTTCATTCCCACCAGCTACACGTGCTGGTGGGCGGGCAGTCCCTCCAATCTACACTGTAGTGCAAAGCCGGACGGTAGGGCGTAAGGCTCTCTTCAGACTCCTTTCAGGAATCGTGGGAATGGGTGGGTGATGTGGTTAGGGAGAGAAAGATGAGACGGACGAAATAAAGACAGAAGAGAAGCGAAACAAAGGAATATTACTGCTCCAGCATTTGCCTAAATGATCCAAGGGAACCACAGAAAACTTGGAGCAGAGTATCCGGGCCAATGTTCTTTCAGAACAATATATGTTCTTCGTCAGCAAATTTACCGAAATGATCAGATATGGATCACCTGTCTGCAGTGTAATAGAACCTGCGTCGTGGATTCAGTTTGTCAAATAGATATCTACATAATACCTTGTCAATTATATTAAATACCGCAGTTATCAGTAAATATCTGTAGATGGCGACATGCTGGCTGTAATATAATAGTAAATTAAAATTCTTTCAGTTTTATTAGTCCTAATAAATCCACTATTGACTGAAATATTCGTCGTTTTATAAACAAAAATGCCAATTTTTACAGAGCTTTTACTTTCGTTGCACTGTTGTACCACCCTGTATAAGATAACATTCTTTTGTCTCCTATCCTATAAGTTAGCTACTTAAGATTAGTTGCATACATTATAGATTCAAACGGTAAGTTCTTATTATTCAATTAAATATGTAGTGCAATTAAAAAACACACAATAAGCTATTTTTTATTAACCATATGGTGTGCGTGATATCAGTGAGGACTGGTTTAACGAAATAGATAGGTAACTTATTAGATGCCCGGAAATAGGAAATAAAATTTGAGGAAGTTGGTTTTTGTAGACGGAAACTGGCATCTATTGGACATGCACGCATGCACGTAATACTACAAACCTTGATTTGTGATGAATTGGCACGCGATTTAAATTACCAATGGTATGTTTACAATAAATCTAGAATGATGCTAATGATAATGACAGAGAAATTTGAAATATGATCTGCAAGAGAAAATCGACAGATTTAACGAATTCTGAACAGCTGTTGCGAAAACAACTAATAACATATAAATTATCACAAAATCATCAAATTATTTTACACTAATAGCCCAAATCAACATAGAAAGGAAACAAAAGTTTATTGAACTATGTTATAGATTTAAATAATGCATGTCAGAACACATATAAAATATATATAAATTTACTAAACAAAATAATACAAAGTAGTGAATAAAATTTACTATTGTATTAACTGATGGATTGTAGCTACTTATGAATACTACAAAGGGGGCGCCTGTCCTGGGCGGCACTTTGTGAGAGGATGCAAATTTCGAAAAAGAAATTGTTTATTGTCATTTTTATTTCCAGTATAAATAATTTCCCTTTGCACTCAACAGACAATTTTCTTAGTTTTATATAATGTTAGCAATCCGCCCTGATTTCACCCCGTATAATTTAATTTTCAAAAGACAATGAAATAATGTCTTCATTTTTCTAAGGGTCTTAATAAAAAAATCAACTTTAATTATTTCGAAATTCCCATACAATTGTCCACTCTCTCCTAATTTCAGCACCTATGGGTCAATGTCCCTAAACTACTGAAGTAGGTGTTTCTTTATTTCTATCCCAAAATCTTAATACAAATACACGTAGGGGTTGAATTGTTGTAATTACTAGATTACAAAAAAGGGGGAGAGAGTCTAATTGCTCGTTAATGACTATGTTTAGGCGCGAACTGAATTTTGTAAAAAACCATAAAACAGTGGCAAATTTCACTTAAAGCTGCACTGTTTTGTAGAACACGCCGTCACACGCCAAATTAATTTTGTGTGACTAGTTATAATGAATCGATGAAATAAAATGCTGCAGTAACTTTAAAAAACGAATTTATGTACAAAAAAATACTTAATAAATAAATGAGAACAAGCAAGCTGCGTTGTACAGAATCTCAAGGTAACTTAACTTTCTTTGATACATTTGGTCTTTATATCTATTTACCACTATGGGGTTGGTGGGACGAGGGTACAAGGGTAACCCACCATCCTGGCGCGAAACAAGCGGTCAAGAGCCGCATTACCTGCTCTGACCGGCACAAATGTTTAGAGTCATAACCATACTATTTGTACTATTTTAACATTCCAATAAGTAAATTTGACAGTGCAAGAATTAACATCTGTTAACAGCAGCATTAAAATAGCAAAATAAAACACCCTAACTAAATTGGATACAAAATAGACTAAGTCTTTCTTATTTAATTTATTAATTTCCAGAGTTTCAAATAAGTTGTTTTAGTCATTTCCTTTCTATGTATAGAATTTTTAAATTATTATCGAAACTGCTATTGGTTTCTATTAAATGTAGAGCATAGATAGAATACGAGTTTTTATTTTCAAACCTTTTTTATGTTTTTCAATGCGATCTTTAAAACATATATCCGTTTAGCCTGTATATGATTTGTATATAATAGACTATCTAATATTAGACTTCAAGGTAAAACACACAATTTACCGAGCGGCGTGGTCTAGTGCTCTAGATCATTGCTTAGCATTCGGGAGGTCACCGGTTCGAACCCGGGTCCGGCTGCTATGGGTCAAGTTTTCTGTGGTTTCCTTGGATCACTTAGGCAAATGCTGGGACAGTAATTATTCCACAGATAATTTTTCACTTCTCTTCTGTCTTCATTTCACCGTCTCATCTTTCTCTCCCTAACCACACCACCCACCCATTTCCACGATTCCTGAAAGGAGGCTGAAGACGGCCTTACGCCCTACCCTCCGGATTTGCACTGCAGTGTAGGCCGGAGGGACTGCCCACCCATCAGCACGAGTAGCTGGTGGGATGAAACACACAAAAGTGTTTTTTTTTACAATTAAATTTTGTTTGGACCTAATGTATGTGCAATTTCTTCGCATTTCGTCATTCATCTAAACTGTTCAAACATAAAAATAATCTGTTATCTCATTCTCATGATACCATTAGAGCTGGAGTCCCAAGGGAAACAGTTTAGTGTATTTGTGTAAGTCTCTATTCAGTTGGTGCCTAGCACCTTTAGTACCATTAGTGTTCTCTGAGCATTTGGACTTGGTCTTGGAATATTACTCCTGACGGTTCCCTTGCAACTCTGGATTCATTTGAATCATGCGTCATTCAGCAACGAAAAACGTATACTTATATTTCGTAGACCACCACCCTTAAACTTTTGATGATACCCGTTGAAATTTCTAGTGAAACGTCAAAAGAAATATCGCAAAACTACCTTCAAAAGATCTAGAAAATGCAAATGATATTAAAGTTGAGGGCTTGATGACAGTCGCATCACATTAATGATCCAAATAGATGTAAGCAGATTTTTGCTACACACTTTAGAAAGTGATGCCTATATAGAAAATACCCAAAACTAGTAGTCATTATTTTTAAAACGTTGCTTTCTTTCAAAGAAACAGTAATAACTAAACACAAATTGTTTACAGCAACTATTCCTAACTAATGTGAGTGTACCTTGTATTATAGAAATTTACCAATACTTCAGTCAACAATTTTCTCAGTTGTTGAGAGACAAACAAAGACAATGTTTGGGTATTGGTGTGAAAAACCCAAGTACACTGCAAATGTTTAATTGTTTTATTTAACATGTACATAGAACCTGCCAACTTTCTTCATATTTCTCTTCTACTGCTTGCAAATTAATAAATTTATTAATACACTAGTTTTGAAGATCAACGAATATAAGTTGCAAGCAATTTAAAACAAAAATGTAGAATCCACTCTCATCCTATTTAAATAAACAAAAAAGTACATTGTACATAGATAAATGCACTTAAAAGTAGCTTTTTGCAAAAAAACTTTCTAGTTTTCTTTTTTCACAGTACAATTTAACTTGCAAGGACAAAAGTCATCATTATTGCTAATACACTTTCGATTAACATGTTGGTGCTAATTATATTTGATTGAATATCTTTTTTATATAAAACGTCACAACTTATGCTAACTACATAGTTTTAGCTAATAAGTTAATTTATTAAATAATTATTACATTTTTAATTTGCTGAGAAACTAAATTGGTCATTATAATGTGTTGGTTGTTAAAATATAGTAATGTTAAAAAAGTTGCATTAGAATTGACTTTTTTTCCATTTCACGAAAATATTGAGTAAAATTCTGTGGACATACGTTAAATAATTTTACAGATACAAACATAATTTCAATGGTAGTAAATCAATAATGTGTACGTGCATGCAGTCTGCAATTTGACAAAACAACGTATAAATATGTATATTAATTATACTTTATTATTTAAAAAATATTATAATGGCACAACCAGGGTCATAGTTGAAGTTATTGTCAATAATATTAGTCTTTAAGTGACAGCGTTGTAGTAACAATAGTGCGCAATTGATATGGGATCACAATACAAGCATATTTTAATATTACAAGTAGAGAAGGAGACCTTTGAATTAATTCTTTGCATATTCATATTCATTTTAGAGGATAGTTGATGAGTTGCAATTATAAAAAGAAATGTAGGTAAAAAGTAAACATAAAAATAATAAAGGTTCCTTTCAGCGAATGTCATCATGGATAGAAATAAGAATAAGCAAAAGGTTTATGATATTATAAGGAGGTGTAGTAAATGTTATTGGGGATGGCGAAAATAAATTAATTTTAACCAAACTTTCAAGCCCAGTACTTCAGTACAGAATCATTAGTGGTGGCAACTCAAGTAGAATGTGGCAAAAAAATAATTGTAGAAAGACTTCTTTAGCTTCTTTTTAGGAATCGTAAGTGTGGGTGGTGGTGGTTGGGGAGAGACAGATGGACCGACGAAACGAGGACAGAATAGAAGTGAATGATTATCTGCTGAATATTACGACCCTTGGAATCGAACCGGTGACGTCTCGAATAATAAGCAATGATCTACTTTGCCGATCGGTAAAAATAAAATACAAAACCCTTTATAACGTTTACAGCGCAAAAATATGCCAGGTTTAAACAATGAACATGAGTGATAATAGGAAAACTTAACTAGAAGAGTAAAAACACAAAGCCATCTACTAAAAATTTCATTTCTAATTCTTCATATATATAATAACAAGTCCGAGCGCCGTGATCTAGTGCTCTAGATCATTGCTTAGCATTCGGGAGGCAACCGGTCCGAACCCGGGTCCGGCTGCTAAGGGCCAAGTTTTCTGTGGTTTCCTTGGATCATTTAGGCAAATGCTAGAGCAGTAATATTTCGCAAATAATCTTTCACTTCCATTCTGTCTTCATTTCGTCCGTCTCATCTTTCTCTCCCTAACCACACTGCCCACCCATTCCCACGATTCCTGCAAGGAGGCTAAAGAGGTAGTGCCCGCCCACCAGCACGAATAGCTAGTCAGAATGAAACACAACAAAGCTTTTTATAATAACAAGAAATCTAAATAACGAAAGAAAATGTTTGCAGTTTGTACCAGACCCATAAAATGATAAAATATTTGGTAATAAATCGGATTTTGCGAACCCCAAAAAGGCTAGAAAACTTTTGTTCTGGGTAACTTTTGTCTTTTCCACCAGAAAGCTTTTTATCTATTAAAACGAAGAACCCGTTTGTTTACCACCAGCGGTTATTGAAATAATTATCTTATTAAACACTATTATAAATTAGTACGTTGTATGGTTACGTAAATATTTAAAGCTTAAACAAACAATACCAAAGTAAATTTCCTGCAGAGTATTTTTAACTAACTTTCTTTTCCTGATGTCAGTATATTATTAGACCACAGTAATTTATTTTCATCACTCGACATTTCAGTAGTGGCCGCACGTTTAAAACTATTATTTCAGTTCGTGATGCGGTAGTTCGTACATTATTATTATTACACATACGATTCACATAGGAAGTATATTAAATAAGTGGATATCACCGATAAAAGAGAATGGCACGAGGATTACTTTGTGGAATCCTAGTCATAAAAGTCAGTAAAGGGGATCTAATTTACAGCTATTACTTAAAATTTCCATTCACTAACTCTTAAATTATTAACGTAAAAATTTCTTAAATACTTATGGACATAAATATGTTTGTAGTAGCGTCAATCGGTTGCAAGTATATCCTTTCTAATGAGAAGGATATATACCTATAAAATTTATTCCGTTTTTTATGTTTTTATTAGAATATAATACAACCAGTTTTTGTAATTCTGACATTTTAATTAAAAACTCCATAGGAAATATATTCTAACGAAATATAAATTTAAAGAAGTTACACATTATAGCCAGTGAATAGAAGAAGACCTCGTCATTAATGTAGATATCTACAGGTGGCATCATTACACCTTCTGTAGTATTTATACATTTCGTTTTAGTAATAATGCACCACCCGACTATAAATGTCATTTGTGATGGTAAAGCGCACAACATGATTTTTCTCATGAAATTGAACAAAAGAAAGTCTATAAAATACAGGATTGAATTATGTTGGAAGCAAAAATCATTGTTAAGAAGATATATTGTATAAACTATTTACTATTTATAAATATAAATATAAATATAAATATAAATATAAATATAAATATAAATATAAATATAAATATAAATATAAATATAAATATAAATATAAATATAAATATAAATATAAATATAAATATAAATATAAATATAAATATAAATATAAATATAAATATGGAATTAACAGAAACAACTACTCTGATATTCAAAAAAGAAGGAATTAAAATCTTTATTCTTTATTTATATTTATATTGATAATATAGCCTGTAAAGGCCTTTCCGCCAGCGCCCACTCTTGAGACCCGATAGGTCGAAAGCGGTCGTAGGATATGGTTTTCGGTTCGTTGTGCCTATTTGGTAGGACACGTTCAAAATGTGAGATCTTTGATCTTAATATTTAAATGAATAAGGATTTTAATTCCTTCTTTTTTGAATATATTTACTATTTATTTTGAAGACTTAATCATAACTAATACAAAGAGAATATAAAGTGAAAAACGTAAACTATGAATTTGTGCCAATGGTTCCTTGCCACCCCGTAGTGGACCCATGATAATGATAGATTCAAAAAAGGAAACGCCCACAAATACAATAAATAGACTTAAAACTAAATTATAGGAAAGTCCAAAAGATGTGCAGCGGTAGCGAATTTCTAGGAACCGGAACATTTGCAAAATCACCAATAATTTCTTTGCTTCAGAACAAGGGATAATAAATACCATAAACGGATATACAAATATTGAAGCCAATTTGGTCAGATGATGAAAGGTTTTAGGCCTAGTTCATGCATATAACTCCTAAAGATAAAACTAAGTTAACTGTATTAAAACCACTTACGTTGTAATAAAGGACGTGCCTTGCTTGCTAAGAAAATGGCTTAGTCTCCATTAATTATTGAAACATTTTAACAAATAAGTTACCACAAGCTTTTCGAACGGGTAAGACACCTAAAATTGTTAACTGGCTGAGACGATAGCTTATCGGGTACGTAGCTCACGCACATGGTGTATCGATATTATCCATAAGTTGGTAACTCCTATTCCTTAGAACAAATTAAATAATAAATAGTAATTTAAATAAGTTTAAACTAAACATGTAACAATTAATAAAATAACCATCATTAAATGAAGTTAATTATTTGTCTTTTTTAAAAACCCGAAAGGAATATATAGTATCATCGTTAACTACTATTATCAATATATGTACAAATACATATATATAGTTTGGCACAAACCGGAAAGTAACTGTATAGAAACAAAGAAACTAAGCTTTTTTGTGTTTAATTCCCACCAGCTACTCATGCTGGTGGGCGGGCAGTCCCTCCGAACTACACAGTAGTGCAAAGCCGGAAGGTAGGGCGTAAGGCCCTCTTCTGCCTCCTTTCAGGAATCGTGGGAATGGGTGGGTGGTGTGGTTAGAGAGAGAAAGATGAGACGGACGAAATGAAGACAGACGAGAAGTTAAAGAAACGAATATTACTGCTCCAGCATTTGCCTAAATAATCCAAGGAAACCACAGAAAACTTGGACCAGAGCAGCCGGACCCGGGGACCTCCCGAATACTAAACAATGATTTAGAGCACTAGACCACGCTGCTCAGTAGTATAGAAACACATTTATACATCAATTTTCTGAGAATACCTTTTGGACCTTTATTTAATGTCATATTAACTGTAATTTAATACAAATAGAAAGTATTATTCAGAAAAAAGGCAATTGAAATGGAAATTGGAAAGCAGTGTTTCGCATTTTTTATCTTGTTTTGTTCAATCTCCTGTTTCTTTATCTAGAGTTCTCCGTGTATTAACTATTGAGTGAGTGATTTTTACGTAAATAGAAATTTAATAAAAGTTACTTGGATTTCTTCTGAATAACAAACCTACACTTTTAATGAATTATAAGTAGGTACTCACTTACGATCGCGAAGTGATAAGTAAAAAAATATTTTAGTTTACTAAAGCAAAACAATTTGATCTTTTCGTGTAATCAAACATCCAGTTATTGACAGTAACAACTGTCACGGTCATCTGTAGAAGAAAACCGTTCTTCCTCTGTACATACTAATGATTCTCCCGTTATGTGTATCAGATTTCCTGGTTTCTCAGTCAACAATAATTACATAGTATGGGGTACTTAGATATGTTGTTGCACACATGTTCGGTCATAGACACAAATCTTACGTATGCAAATTATGCATCTTCAATCGTACAAGAGTTAGAGGGAGAATGCGATTTATGCTTCCTGCATGTACTCGTTACGTAAGAAACCGTTTTAGGTTAAAGTAACGCTGAAGATTGCAAACTTGATTTACATACATAGTTGTGTGATATACGGTCTTTTCTGTATACGTACAAATCGGAAGTTACTGAACCAATGTTTTACCGATTCGAAAAAAACAATGTAAATGGTTATAATAAATGAAGCGTTAGTGCGACAATTCCAATTGCCAAACAATAAACAGTAATACTTTATTTGTTTAGAAAGTCAATTCTTTAGGAAACAGACAGTTATAAGTTACATCTTTTATTTATGAATTTCAATGTTAACTATTAAAAATCATTAATGTGATATTAATTATTGTATTAATTTATATCCACTACAGATTATCTCATACAATGAGGAAAAATTTGTTACTGTTGTCACGCCCTCGCCGGGACTCGAACCCAGGATCTTTGGGTTTACGCGCCAATACTCTAACCACTAAGCAACGAGAAGTGACAACAGTAACAACGACGAATTTATACCTAAGCTAAGCAGTAAAAAAATTTCCTCATTAATATGAGGTAATCTATATTGGGTATAAATTAATACAATAATTAATTTCACATTAATGTATTTAAAATTTAGCCCTACTAAAAAAAATCTTTAAATATTTCATTATTATTCAAAATCCAGTTAAAGTTGGCCCAAAATTAACGTAGCTTGGTGACGAACAGCACAAGTTGACCTATTCCACTATATTGTAATTTATTGATCATTCTTCTATCAAGCAAATAATTATTTTCCTGCTGGAGCTACTCCTTACGTGATAAATGAAGAAAACACAATTACGATTAATTTGAAAGTGACTTTTCGTACCATAAGCAATATTTCATACACGATAAGGGGTGAGATCCTTTTTTGGTCTGTATTGACAATCTTTCCAAATCTTAACTAAACTAAACTTTTTTTGTGTTTCATTCCCACCAGCTACTCATGCTGGTGGGCGGGCAGTCCCTCCAACCTACACTGATGTGCAAAGCCGGAGAGAAGAGCGTAAGGCCCTCTTCAGTCTCCTTGCAGGAATCGTGGGAATGGGTGGGTGGTGTGGTTAGAGAGAGAAAGATAAGACGGACTAAATGAAGATAGATGAGAAGTGAAAGATTATCTGTGGAATATTACTGCTCAAGCATTTGCCTAAGTGATCCAAGGAAACCACAGAAAACTTGGACAAGAGCAGCCGAACCCGGGTTCGAACCGGTGACCTCCCGAATGCTAAGCAATGATCTAGAGCACTAGACAACGCCGCTCGGTTTCCAAATATTGCCAATTTTCCAAAAATATAGAATTCTTTTCCCCTGAAAATATTAATTGGACTAATCTATATATAAAGAGATGTCGTTATTTTCTAAAAAAAAACTGTAGTATGAAAACTACGACACGCAGGTCATGTCATATAGTATGCCATATAATGCAGTCATTATCCTTTTTGTGACTGACCTTGCGTCACGGCACCAAGCTTCGTTCCATTTTGCGCCAGGCTTTTTATTATTGAAAAAGGAAAACCTCAAACAGTCAAACAAAATTTATATCAGAAAATGACTTGAATTTCCAATTACCAATTTTTCAATAGGTAACCATAAAGAACTAAATCGAGAAGAAGGAGTTTTAAGTTTGAAATTGATAATTTCTTATAGATACCTTATTAAGTGATAAACGTTTCAAATCGAGACATATATACACTTTCCGGGCTGTTGTGCCGTGATCGACGTCTTCCTTCTTCTCGATGCGACGTTTCGCCAGGTCTTACTTCTGGCATCTTCAGGCAAGTGCTACTTATCTTGATGATTGTAACAGTTACAACGACCACGGCACAACAGCCCGGAAAGCGTACATATGTCTGAATACAACGCCGGCCGTGAAAGCCTGAAAACAACAGTTTCAAATCGAGTTTAAAATCAAATTAAACCTCTTGTGCAAAGAACAGTAATAAAGGAATTGAAACAAACATCGGTATCATCCTTTTTTTGTAATTTCTAGACAAGGTGAGTTATAAATAATAAATTAAATAATTAAAAAGTTTTAATAAAGTGGTACAGAACCAGGAAATTTTATTATAGATATTTTAATTAATGATGTGAAATCGAATTTGTTATTCGTAATTACGGATGCAAGTTTCTGCGCTTATTAAGGAAGTTTTTATCACGACGTGAAAGCTTCTGTTCAAATATCAAGTATGAACAACACTTCGATACGATCATCAACAAATGTTTTTATTTATTTTCCATGCTAACGATATTTGTTTAGTGGACAAATTATACAAATTGCAAACGCAAAATAGTCTTCAATTGAGTAAAACATTCAAATGTGCAAATCAGCAAACAAATTTATTTTACTTAAAGCAATTTCTATTTATATATATTAGTAAACACATGAGGGAAGGTTAGTTATTGTAACGTGTCAAAACAATAAATCAATTTCTGTTTTTTGTTCCACATTAAATATTACCAAACTTGTTAAATTTGCAGTCTGCTGCACAGTTGGATAATAATTTTTTCATTTTTATTACCCGTATGTAATAGTTACGAAACTATTACGAAATGTTTTATTACAAAAAACTCTATATTCCAAACCAATGTGAAAAAGGTTTATTTTGTATCAAAAAAGCATAATAGCTAATTTTACGGGACATCCGCAAAATTTGATTTAGTGAAATTGTTAAAAATCAGTAATGAAACAAAATAGACTCTAAATTTTGAAATTCAGACGTAAAATAAACAAGTTTGGCCATTTTTAAAAGGATATATTAAGAAGTTTTATTTTTCAGTTGATTTTTAATAGTCAGCGAAAATATACTTAAGTATGTATTACTATAAAACTGATAAAATCTAAATCGCATTCTTTTGTAAACATACTTACAAATAATTATAATAGAATGTTGTTGATGAAGATGTTTCTAATAGTACGAGGCATGTTTTTTAAGTAAGTACCGTTTTGAAATTCTGCCACCGCAGCGCTGCAGTCAACGTTCTGCGCATGCGCACTGACTACCTACTTCTCTTACTTACGCACTGACGCCAATACAGTCTGATTCGCCCTTGTTTACGTTGTTTACTGGGTGTTTAAGATGTCTCCGATAATCGTGAGTCCCGCTGACTGTGAAGTCCGGGCTGTTATACGATTCCTTAGTGCTAAAGGACTAAAACCGATTAAAGATTACGGACAAAACATTGTGAGTGATGGAATTGTAAGGAAGTGGGTGAGAGCATTTAACGATGTGGCTAATCGGACCAAAGATCTCATCACATCTTTTCACTGGGAATCATCCTCCGTACAGTCCTGATCTGGCGCCCAGCGACTACCATTTGTTCCTGTACATGAAGAAACATCTGGGCGGTCAACGTCTTCAAGACGATGACGAAGTCAAAACAGTTGTGATGCAGTGGTGAAGTGAACAAGTCAGGCGGCAAAGTACTATGAGAAGGGTATTCAGAAACTGGTCAAACGTTATGACAAGTGCCTCAAAAGTAGATTAAGGTACAGTCTATCATGTAAAAATACGATTAATAAGATATCATTGCAGGTTTTTATTAATTTCAAAATGGTACTTATGCCTCGTATGTTTTATATCTCTACAATACTATTTCAACCCTCTCCGATTATTCTCAAGAAATTATTTTACCGTTACCCTTAAGAATGGCTCGACAGGGTTGAACCAATATCGTACAGGTATAAAATATAGTTTTAGTAGTACTATTCTATTCTATTCCTCATTTACATTCTAATAATGTAGTGCTATACTAATTATTTATTATTTCCTCATTAATTTGAGGTAATCCGTATTAAAAAAAAATTATTATCAACATAAATGTATACTGATTATTTAAAAAAAAAATTAATTCAGTCGTGTCGTGTCCTCCGACAAGCACGTTATTTTTTTAATGTACTTGTATACCCTGTTTATCAAAACTCCATACAACGAAGAAAAAATTTCAGTTCTTTGAGTTTCGTCAAAGAAAGGAAATGATATGGAGAAGACATGTAACAGTTTCCAACATAAATGACTATTTCGTAAAGGAAAGAAGACAGGAAATACCTAAAGATAACTTAACCATATTATTTATATTATTGTTCTTTTTAACGTCTACAGTAGCACTTATAAACAAAAATCACCAGTACAGAATTAATTATTAGATTTAGAAAGTCGTTACGTGGATATCGAACTTACAGTGTCTCTCAGTTTTAAGTGTACACTTACGTACGTGGCTATAGTCGCATAACAGTTGAGAACGTTCGAGAAGAATGTTGTAATCATTGGCATCAGGTTGAAAAGAAAACATCTAAAGAATAAAGAAGAAATACGTTACATAACAAGAGCAAAGTTGAATTTTTTAGCATACTTATAGGTACCACATTTTTGCGACGCGACGTGCTGATTTTTCGCCGAACGTTACCTTGCTAAATATTACCAAAACACTTGCGAAATCGTTTATGAAATAATCTGGTTAAAATAAGGAAATCACGATATTGGTATACAAACTTATTAAAATTATATCATTTGCGATACTTGTATTATACATATACCAATGGATTTGGAACAAACCATCAGTTTCTTTTTGAGACTAAATATAGTATAAAATATTTGTTATTAACAATAAGTAATATTTCTGATTATAATTTGTAACGACAAATAATAGACAATGTTATTACTGACTTATTTAAATCTACAAATTCGAGCCAGAAAACAATAATTGAAATGAGATTTTACGTGTAAACCTTTAGTAGTATATTTGAGCAACTTTCACATTAATAAGTTAGTGTCAAATGGGTAAACATAGTCAAAAATTGCCAAACTGTCCCATACGTTACCGACTTTATTAAATCAGTAGTAATATAATGCCATGTATATTTTCTGGTATCTGTAAAATGGGTTAACATTATACTCATATGATAACACGCTATTACGTACAACATATAACTGGCAACAAGGCAACAATTCGGCCTTTAGACCACAGCTCTCAAGCCCGGAAAATGGTCAAAATTTACATATACCTGTTAGGTATGTCGACATCCATTTTATAATATATAAAAGTATGCAGTACTGGCACCTGTTATAAAAATAGGACAGTCGATAAACGCCTGAATCACTTGGCCAAACGTTGGGGCAGTAATATTCCACAGATAATCACTCACTTCTCTTCTATCTTTATTTCGTTCGTCTCATATGTTTCTCCCTAACCACCACCCACCCAGTCCCACGATTCCCTCCGGCTTTGGACTAGAGTGTATGTCGGAGGGCTGCCCGCCCATCACTACTAATACGTGGTGGGAATGAAACACCCAAAAGTTTTTTGTTTGAACGCTGACTCAGAAATAATTGCAGCTCACATCCACAACTGTGAATAATGACATAAATGGTAATGCCAACCGCGTGCGGCTTTTAAGGGTGGAAGATTTACGGACCCTCAAAGATCATTTAGAGGGCTTAAATAAGGGTATGTCTTTTGGTTAATTGCTCTTGTAGCACGTTAAAGCGCAAGGATAATAATTAAGTAAGCACGTGTTTGGAAATCCATGCAAAAAGACTGAATATGTTCTGAAAATTTATGACTTCCAACTATTATCAGTAATATTCCCATAAAAAATATAACAATGGTAAACATTACTAATTTGACTTTGACTAGCATACGATTATTATTTTACTTTGTATTCTAACTACTACAGGATAGGTGCAGAAAAAAGGCTGTGAAGATAATTTCTAAAGGTAGCGTATAGTACAACAAGCATTTTGAGACACAAATACAATCAATAAAGATGCAGGTGTTTAAATTCAACTATGTGATTTTGCTCTGCTTCCGCTTTCATCTTTTTGTGATCTCTAATTCTTGAACATTCTTTCTGCTTGCGCTGTCCTCATATTAACCCTCTGTTTATCTATAGTATTGTTATCTTAAAATGCATCTTGATGTACATACATATATATGTACTTACGATTAATTATCTACGTGTTATAACATTCCAAAGTCGAATTAATAATTTTATTTATATATGATTTGGATTGTAAAATACTTATCCGCTTATAACATCCTCAAACACGAAAAGTTAGAGTTTGTGGATGTAATTTAATTTACATAATTTCCGGAAAGGATATTTTAAAAATATTCCAATTTTGTAGGCGTCCTTAGAAAAACATGGAAAAAGATAAAATAGTTTTCTAGTTAATTAATTAAAGACATTAGATATATATATATATATATATATATATATATATATATATATATATATCTGAATGTCAAATTTATATGTATGATACATATCGTACATGCACAGTAAAGTGCAATAATATGACGCAACCACAATGAAGACTCCTTGATAATGAAAAGTTATACCGTTAGCATGTTTGTATTGTGCTGTTGCATTATGCATTACACAATAAATGAGGATAACAATAATAAAAGTGCTTACTCACTTAAAACTCTCACTCTTGCCATGGGCCGACTGGTCACCCATACATATACGGCGAAATGTAACCTACATTCTTATAATAACAATAACAACAACCCGTATCGATTGCATGCAGTCTAAAGATTAACCGTTCATCAGGAATAATTAATTGATATTAGTGCAATAACACGTGTCCACCACTGTTTTTAAAAATAGAGAGTTTCATTTGTTTGCGTTATCGAAAGCTGCTGCAATGTCGATCGTCTCCTGCGACATTCATTCATAAAACGTATGTTATGTAGAAAACAAAGTTACTTTTCACTTACGTTCACCCTACCTGACTAGACGCTGGTAAAATAATGTAGCTTATAAAAATCGGAAGTAACTTATATCGGATTTTCTATGTACAAGAAGGTTCAAAGTGCCTATCCCATTACCTACTTTTTGAATTGATTTTTACAGACCAGTTACATCATCTCTCGATAATTTTACAGTACATGTCTTGCTGGAAAGAATTTCAGGTTCGATGGAATTACTAAAAATGGCGTCTTTATAATTATAAAGTAGATATTTCATATTTCCAAAAAAGAAGGCATTAAAATCATTTTTCGTCTATATATTAAGTACCACAGATCCCAAATCTGGAATGCGCCCTACCCAGTAGGCACTGCGAACCGACAGCCAAACGCCACAACCGGTTTCGACATATTGAGTCTCATTTTATCTCATGTTTCAATTGATTCCATGATTATATTTATCATATAGCCTATAAAGGTCTTTCTGCTAGCGCCCACCTCATGAGACGCAATAGTTCGAACTCGGTTGTGGGATTTAGCTTTCGGTTCGCAGTGCCTACTGTGGGATCTGTAATCCTTAACATATAGACTAAAAGGGATTTTAATGCCTTCTTTTTGGATATGTTATCTTCGTCTAAGAATCTTTCGGAATCAACAGTGTTCTTAGTAGTTGCTTCTTGTGATTCCATATTTATATGTTTTATATTTATGTTATCATATGTTATTTATATCCAATACTTATAACATATGTAACTTGTAAAAGCATTATTAACTATCAGATAACACGAATCCTTTGTACAATTCTATTAAATGTACAGAAAATCTTGAGAAGTACCTACGTGGGTACCTACAGTACACACTTTCTCTTATTTTATTCTTGCCAAACCTCATTCAAATGAGCGCATTCATTCAAGAAAACGATTGTAAGCAGTCGGTTTTATAACGAGAATTCTGTTATCATACGTATGTTGATTTAGTTAAGAAACGTTTTATAATAAAGCGGTTGATTGCTGACGAATTAAAAAAAAGTCGAATGCAATGCTTAAATAGGTACACCTGCATCTGCAACTGCATTCCTAAATAAATTCCCATGACATCTGATTTATCACTTTAACATTAGCAACATCTGCATACCGACAACAAGTACAACTAGATGTATTACATCGAATTCCAACGATGTCCTTAATTCCCAAGGCTTTGGGTTGAGCAGTACGACATAGAGGTGGTCAGGTCGGGAACGAATCATATATATATATAAGTGAAATTCAAGAACATAGGCTTTTATGAACTGAATCCGTAGTACAATTAAGGTGCGAGGCAATGAACAGCATTCGAAATGGACCGAATCGTTCATTTATCCGTGGCCAACCAAGCCGGATTTTAATTCTATAAATAAGACTTTACTGAAACGTCCAAACAAATGTAAAAAAGTATTGGGTAAGATAACTAAGGTGATGTTTACGTAATAAATTAATACCTGAATAATAAAATCCAATAAAATTTTATCCCTTGCCTTGTACGCAGATATTAGCTAGCTTAAAAAGAAATTAACGGAAAATACACGATAATAAAGACTAAGGACGAAATACCTTTTTC
Source organism: Agrilus biguttatus (assembly GCA_963921985.1). Taxonomy (NCBI): domain Eukaryota; kingdom Metazoa; phylum Arthropoda; class Insecta; order Coleoptera; family Buprestidae; genus Agrilus; species Agrilus biguttatus. The sequence continues at coordinate 10,630,624 of OY998120.1, forward strand.
AAGATAAAATTCCTAACATGTTCCTAGTGTCCGCACAAGGAAGTTTTGAAAAACAATAATTGAGCTCCGGAAAACCTTATAATTTATACTTTTCATAAATAGACATGAATTAAACAACCATTTTATATTTGATTGGTGATACATTAAAATAAGTCATTAAATTTAGCATGTACGCATAATTATAAAACTAATTTACTATTCACTTAGCAACTAATAGTTTGGGCATCACAAATTTAATAATCTGTAACGTCTTCTTTTGTTTTAATTACATTTCCCGCAGGTAGTAAAGACACATGATCTCTGAAAAATTCAGTTGTAATAGTATCTCATAATAATATAGGTAATTTGGGCAATGTACGTTGAGAAGTATAGGGTAATTTATGCCCTTTTCATATACAATTCATGCCAAACTGTTTTAATGATATTTAGGTTCAGACTGCTCTGACAACCTCTCCTTTGTACTTTTATATTTCCAACATTTTCTGACACCTTTAGGCATTGAGAGATCCTCTCTGAACCACGAACAGACATGTGCCCTCTTACAATCTGTCTATTAAAGAATTTTTGTAAAAAGCTTCGTATCGATATCTCATTACCTTTTCTCGCATTTCTCCAACACATTTCTCAAACTTTAACATTGCTATATACCAGTTCTGCAGCGTCTGTTTTTCTTTTGACTGTTCGTTAATAGCGGCTTCTTTTTATCTTAAATATTTTTAATTTTATGACTAAGATACCAACTAAAAGGGCATGAATACCTTCTAAAAATAGAGTTCGAATTTAGGGAATCTTGTGAAACATTTAGAACTGTTTCAGCATTCCAGGGGTAAGTTACCTCATGCAACTTATTCCTTTCTAAATTTTGACATAATTTTACTGATTTGAACTTAACGAGTAACAAGTTTTGGACAACCAGTACTTTTACTTCAGTGATTCACATTTGCGGATTAATCTGAATATTTTAATAGTATCTGCTACCGTAAATTTCGGTGTAGTGTGAATAAGGAACTACCATTATGGTATTTTTGAATAACAAATTGATGAATTTTTGACAATTTGCAGCTTCTAATACTATCATTTTCACTTTATAAATCTCAAACATTGATAGCTAAGATCAACAACGACGGAAACGTCACGTTAAGCAATAATTCCATGGCCATAATCGCATATGGTTTGAAAACCATATTAGTTATTTACAAAATTGATAAAATAGATAACAACAAAAAATCAGGCATTTATAAAATAAAATGTAATGACTGTGATGCTATATATTTAGGACAAACAAGAGGACATTTTGAGGTCAGGCTCAAAGAACACATAAAATCAGTAAACGACAAAAAACATTCGACTGGATTATCACAACACTGTGTTACGATGAACCACTCAATTAACAATGACAGTCTTTCAATTATCCGTCTTGAAAAAAATGGATTCAAACTCAACTTTTTAGAAAAACTTGAAATTCAAAAAGCAATTTATAAGAAATTGAATTTGACCAATGCATACACGAAAGGTCTCAATAGCACTATATTTAAAGCAGTTAGTGATGTATTTAACGAAGGGGGTGTGCACAAAATTAGCACTTAGATATAAATAGATGTACGACTTTGTCTTTAAGTTAGTTTCTATATAGTTTCTCTCTGAAGATAACCAAAAGATTGAAACAATATTGTTAGAAATTTCTAAATAAAGTGTAAAACTCATCATTGTGTTTGTTTTACTATTCAATGTTTTACAATTACTCTACCGCGGATACTATTAAAATTATTAAATTAGTTTTATTATAAAGCATAAGTACAGAATTATGTAGGTTTATCATTTTAATGTATTTTTTTAAAAACTTTTGGGTGTTTCAATCCCACCAGCTTCTCATGTTGGTAGGCGGGTAGTCCCTCTGACTTATACTGTAATGCAAAGCAGGAGGGTAGGGCGTAAGGGTCTCTTCAGCCTCTTTTCAGAAATTGTGGAAGTGAGTAAGCGGTGGTTAAACGGAGACAGATGAGATGGACGAAATGAAAACAAAAAAGAAGTGAAAGATTATGTGTGGAACATTACTACCCCGAATTTGTCTAATTGGTCAAAGGAAACCACAGAAAGCTTGAACCAGAGCAGGCGGATTCGGAATCGAACCGGTGACCTCCTGATTACTAAGCAATGATCTAAATTGACCTTAGGTTTAATGTATTTTATTTAATACAAGTCCTTTTACACAAAAAAATATATAAATAAAGTCTTTGCGCCGATTTCTACTTTTATTTTTAAAGACATCCTCGGTATCCGAACATACGGTTCTTTAGGCTCGTAAAAGTAACCAAACTTTTGGGGTAGGGATAATTGGGACACATAGAAGTTGATGATATAGAAAGCAAACCTATTACTAGACCAATTTCAACTTTAGTAAAATCCTTATGATGAGAGTTTAGCGTCTGTTTGCTTGTTTATCTGTGCCCTACAGATCTTTTCTTTGTTCAATACTAATAGATTTTAAAACATTTAATTTTTTCTATGATTAGATGAAATGATAGATGGACAAAGTAAAACAATATTTGGAAGAGCAATAATTAAAATAGAGGTTGAGAATTGGTGTTGCAGAAAGAAATGTAGAACGACAAGGACGTTTGAAATTGCTATTGCGTAACAGTCTCAGTCAGCGCCAAGTTTCACTGCCAAGATTAAGACGACGGTGTTAAGGCACCTTTACAAGAACTTACAATATTACCGCCGTCACGTTCGACAGTGTCGTTGATTTCTTCTTACGTAGGTACCCATAAACCTATGGGCGGATTATTTATTTCTACGGCGGACGCGGTCGTTGGATTTGTTTACGCAACAAGACGAATGATATTTGACTTTAATCGAATTGCGGAAGTTGTCACTTAATGTTTTCGAACACTCCTCTCGAATATTTTACCTCTTATTATCTGAAACAAATACATTATACGCCATGCAATAGTTAAATCAAACACGTTTTCACTGAAATTATCGTGTCTAAATGGACCATCTGCTATTCGGTATATAAACATTACATATTCCTATAAGGAAATTGGTATGTTGTACCAATGTCATGCAATATTCCGAAAACAACTCGATAACCCAACCATAACTTAATTTCAATTCTTCCCTTCTGAAGGCATGGTAATAAAAATTAAAGCCAATTAAAGGGTTTAAAAATTTTTTTTTTCATTACTAACCGCTTTTTGGTATAAGATTTGTTCAGAGTAGATTTCTATACAAATAATTAATTACTAGCAGTGTAAACCATAATTTTCCTTTGAGGTTTACGATTTACAGTGTAATTATTTAACAATTAACTGACTACTGTGTTAATTTCTAACGGAAACTGGATTACTTCTTTTAAATTAGTCTAAAATAAAGATGTGTGGTCACAAGAGGACTTAGAGTTAGAAAAATAAATTTATCATAAACCGAGATCAAAGGAAAATAAAATTTTAATAAAATACCATTTTAAATTGTCAGTTTTTTCATAAAGTGCTAACGATTTGAAACCCACAAAAAACGACATTTGTTGGTTTTATGCTTGTCTATTAAATTATGCTTAACATAATAAAATAAAGAGCACAATATTATTTTAAAGTGAAGGTACTTTTGAGAACACAAAATAGGAGAAAATAACTGTTACATTAAAATTAATTGAGGAGTGCATCTATATTATTATTGTAACACACTAAGTAATAGTGTGGACGAGAAGTTCCCTAATTTTAATTAGTGATTTACAGCAATTACATAGTCTTTATAATGGGCTAAGCCTAAAACATACGTCGAGATTACGAATTAATAAATTAGTAAACATTTATTCCTTTGTTTTTATCCTGGATTACTGCAATGTTTCGCAACCAGTGCACCGTCGATAATTTATAGCGTTTTGTCCTCAAATGTGGGGTTACTGGCTTGATCGCGCATTGATTTTTTATGTACTATCTTTGAAAAAAGACCATAAATAATTTAATAATTCCTGTTATCATTGTCAGCGTAACAAACAACTCCAAACAATAGAAATATATAAATAGACATAATAAAAATAACTTTGGTGGTGTTTTCATGAAACATGCTAAATCTGTAGAAATAAAGAGTAAATTGTTTCAATGACATATTTAACAATAAAATCCTTGACAATTGTTTTAACTAAAAGGTTATTTTCAGAAGTACATACAACCACCCATGTACTCTTGAAAATAAATAGACATTGGAAGAATTTGAAATTATTTGTGACTTCTTCAATGATCTAAATCGTTGACGCTCCGTTAGATGCCAAAATGACTTTCATTTATTGATGACCTTAACCGCGAAAGCTCTCATCAGCAAACACAAAACACACTTCAAACTTCCTTATCATCAAAAAATCGTTATAAATTTATTCATTATAAAAGTTTCTAAATTTCTTTTGCAACATTTCAGTCATCATTTTCGAAAAAGAAAGTTAATAAGCAATTCTTGTTTACATTTATAACGAACATTGGACATAAAATACAATCAACCTATTATTTCAATATAGCTATAAACACCAATAAAAACTCTAAATAGGCACACGACTCATTTTACCTATAATAAACATTAATTACAATTTGAATAATATCTATGTATATCTATTGGCAATGTTACATTATTGTTGTTGCTTTTTCATTTATTTTTTACATTATCAGAGCCGCATATTTTACTAATTTAGATTGGGTAACAATAAAGTTAATTGTCGGTTCAGCGGAAACCGGAAAACGGAAATGAAACTTTTTTGTTTACGAGATATGCTTTCAGTGCGGTCAGTAAGAAAGTGACAGAACAAAAACAAACGCAGCTCTGAATATCGAAACTTAACTCGATATTATCAAAACGGTTTTTCATACTTATAGATAATTATCTTTAGAAAATTAGTTGTTTGGCTCGAGCTATTCCAAACATTTTTGTGTACATAAATAAAAAAATAAATGAAAGTTCTGAAAAACACACGAATGTTAAATACTAAACATCACAATCTCTTACAAAATACGTATATATGCTACCAACCTACTAGTTGGACCCATTTATAATGTAGAATCAACACAATTTCAAACTGAATCACCAACGCTAATAATAAGTTTAATCGTTTTTGTAATTTACTTACATTTGATGAAAGGTGGAATATAAAAAAGTAAATTATAAAAGAGTTTCAAAGAGCATATCTTTTAATGTAACAAGTTAGTTAATACGTATTACATAAAATAATTAAAACATTGTAGTATTTCAAATGAAATTCACAATGGCAGAGATTCCTGCAAACTTAATGTGATTAGCAATAACAAACTCCACGAATATAATCTATATTCGTATTTGGAACAGAAATATTATGCAGAAACTAACTGAATTTAACTAGATATAAAACTACAGGACAACTTTATCAATAGATATTCTGGGAAAAAGGATTAGTGTGTCCAGATGTGCGGATGATATAGCAGCATCATCGTCTAATAGGGAGGAGTTAGAGACAGCCTTAAATAATAGCGATGTGATATCCACAGTAGACCATGCAATGAAAATAAGTAAAAATAATACGAAAATATTTATTCAAAAAAGAAGGAATTAAAATCCTTATTCGTCTAAATTTTAAGATCAAAGATCTCATTTAAGAAAAGTTGATGATTTTTTAAAATTAACTGATAAACTATTTATGAATGTACTACAATACTGAGTCTGAATTCATTATCAGGGTAAACTCATAGTTCTTTCCTTGTATAGAATGCAACGTATTATCATGATGATTTTCATTATCATTAGTTCTACTTATATAAAAAAAATGAACGAACACGAAGAAAATGCAAAATATGAATGTTCGAAAATGATGAGTTTTCAGAATAACTTCTAAGAGGTATTTGTAGTCAATGAACATCCTGTATACAATATTGTAAAATATTCTTTAGGGATTAAATAGAAGGGTAGATTGACTTTCAATTTGACAATTTCAACAAAACCCATATTAGTCTTATATTTTAGTAAATAAAACTATAAAACTTAAAGTAGAATTGATTTCTTCAGGTCTCACATCGACATGTTTGAGAAAGATTTAGATTACTGACTGATACTGAATACAAACGAGTGATAATTCGGTGTTTATGAGGTACTTAGCGCTTTTCACTGAACATTAATCTATTAATACTAAGGTGTAAACCTTGAAGTAATTGCGTGAACAAAGCAGATGTCAACCTATTGAATTTAAAATATCACATCACTAAAAGGCACATTAATTATGGTTCTCAAGGAGACAGCGTTGGAGATTCTATTGATTAAAAACATATAAAAGATTAATTAATAAAATCCTTCGATGTTTTTTCTCAATGATTTAAATCAATTAAATGTGTATATTAAAAGTGACTTCTCGTATTTATATAACGAACAATTTAATTGAAATAAGGTCAATGCCTTGCTTACACGAACTCTATCAAGGTAAAACAAAAGCGTTGCCTCATGATTGTGATAATAATCAACTTACATAAACACGTGGATATTTAAAAGCACGCAGAATTACCCTTTCATAAGATAATTTTGTTAGAAAGCTGCAATTAATATTAAATTGTTTATTAATTTCACTTTTCTTTATTTTTGTTAAATTAATACACATGGTTTAATTGTAAAAATTTAAATAAAAGCAGATAAAATGTGAAAACGTGTGTTCTGTTTTGCTAAGTATTATTTTTCGTGTAGTTTGACCTGTGTATCATCGTAATACGATTACAACAAATGTAGACTGGTGAATTTTAATGAGAGACATGGCGCCACAAAGTAAAAGTAATGTTAACCAAAAAAGGGAATCTAGTGACGCTGTGCTTACGTCCTTGGAACCTCTAAATTGTGTTTTTATTCTGAAGAATGAGGAAACTGGCGCAAGCATTTTAGCTTTAACCAGTGACTACCTGAAAATAACTTTTATTTATTTTTGTTATTTTTATAATAATTTAAAGACGCTAATCTGCATAATTTAAAAATGACAAAAATAAAATTTTGATAGTATCATAAAGGCATGTTACTGTTGTTAAACTCTCAATTTATGTACCTATAAAATGAGGCAAATACATAAAAATACGAAAAATTTTATTTTATTTTTTATTGAACAAACGTATTTATGCGTATAGAAATTCCGCCACAAAAATTATTAGATGAAGCAATTCGAAATTTAACTTAATCAATATTTTCATGTGAACCTTTAAATTTTATCCAAATTATTAAAATGGTATATCCAATGGCTTTTTAATTCTACAATTATTGTCAAAATAGGTAATCACATGAAGCTAGGTCTGGATTGTGAGATGGTGAAAGTACTAAAACATGTATAGGTATTTGTTTTTGCAAATTTGGTTATGATGATTTTAGGTTTTAACTTTTTCGAACTACGTCATGTCAAAACGTATCTATAGAACGTACTTTCGATAAAAAATGTTTACATTATTTAATTAGACTAACTGAACCCGTTCAAATTTGGATGATACATAGCCATGGTGTTCGTCCAAACCGCAACCTAATTTAACCTAATGATTCCATCGGCACGTCTTTGGAACAGCTACTACCACAACTTATCTGTGACTCTACGATGACCGAATACGTTGGTAATTTTCAATTAAAAATTTCTAATAAACGATAACAACCTGAACATTTAAAATATGCGCGTTAGTTAATTCTACTATTTAGTTAGACGTTTTAGTAGTCAGGTAACTCCATGTGAGGAGATAGCTCCATAAAATTACCTTATAAATCTACGTGTACGCTAGCACTGTAGATATGTAAAACGTTATTATTTATTAATAATAACACACATCTGTCACTGCTTTTATAAATAAATATATATATTTATTTATTTATCTCGAATGACCCGCCACTGATTTTAAGGCATGTAGTGTGTTGTTGAGATGTGGTTGATCTAGTGAAAGTTTTTTTTACAAATTTCTTCCTTGCATAATACGGCGATTTGTACTTTGCGTAATCGGTTCGTGAGAGGTAAATAATAAAAGTTGTTGCCTTCTCTTGTTCTGTTTGTCATAAGGTTTACACGGTCAGAGCATCTCATCCACATCGGTCCGGCGTGGTCCTTCTAACCGAATTTTTAAAGTTTCTTGAAATATATCGCGACTATTATCGAAAACATAACATTAGTTATATTCAACGACATTTTACCACAAAAGTTTCATATTTTCTTCAAATGTGTGAAGATTGATAAAGTGTTTCACATCACCGGTATAATATTGAGTGCAAGTACTGACAAAATAGTTCAGAATATTAACTAATCGTTAATAGTGTTTAACAGAATTAATTGGTGATTAAAGGTAAACATCTTTACTCATGACTTGTAATATTACTTGTATTGGTTAGGTAAATGCATAATTTTAATTAATGAGTAGTTCTGAATTAAGCTACATATTTATTCAAACCTTGAATATATTCATTTTTGAATCTAATTCTGTTTGTATGATATACGTAACCATGTGAAATATGTGAAAAACTTCTTCGTTTATAAAAATAAACTAATCAATATAATATGTAAAGGATATTACAAAAATAACTGGAAAAAAATTAAGCCTTAAAATTTAAGTAAAACTGCATATTTGGTCTTAATACTTTTTTCGCAACCATATGGTATAACCTCTTCAACAAATCAATCAATTAAAAACTGTCCATCGAGAATCTTTTTCAAAATTTTATTACAAATAATTCGAAATATTTCAAATTCGATTTTTCCAATTTTCTTAATCCTAATTGGGTATGGTGGCCCTTTGCTACATTTAGTATTGTCATTGTTTTGTTTGTTTTTCTGGATTAAGCACTACAACAAATTATTGTACTTAAATCATTTGTATATAAAAGTGTTGGTAAGAAATTAGCAGTCATGTAAAACCTCTTGTCAATTTATTTACCTTATATCGTAATTATTTTTCAACAAGCACTATTTAATATTTCAATCACACATATTAATATATTTTGTAACAGTAATAACGGTAATGCTTAATGATAATAAAATAAAGAATAAATAATATACCTTTATCATCTGTTTATTTTAACAACTATCGGCTTTTTGTCATTTCTATTATTTCAAAGCCTTTTGGAATTGTCTATTTCAAATGATAAAGTATTAATACAGTTGATCGTTTTTGCATATAAGTATAATTTTTCCCATTCAACAGGATATATACAAATCACATTGTTAACTTCGACAATTGTATTCTAAGACAAAAATGAACAATAAAAACGTAGGTTTTCCCTCATTGTATGAGGTAATCTGTAACGGGTATAAATTAATTCAGTAATTAATATCGCATTAATGTATTTAATAATGTAGGTACCAAAACTTAATATTGTATCTACTAAATGTTCTGAATCTGAACAACAAAGCTTTACACTTATTTTAAATTTTAAGTATGTGATTCGCAAAGTTATACGCTTAATAAATCATCCTCTAAACAAGAATCTTTTAGTGTATATGGCACTATTAATTATGTAACTAACAATTTTGGTTTGAAGAAATAACTGACCTAAACCGAGTATAATTCTAGACGTTGTATGTGGAAGTGTTTGAAGTATGTGGAAGTTTGAGTTATAGTGTTTCATTTAGAAAATGTAGGATAAATATTGTTTGATTAAATAAAAAAAACAGTTGCAAATTAATTACCTTTTTACAAAAATAGACCTAATACATTGCAAGCAAATGAAGAGTATTTACAAAAATAGACCTAATACATTGCAAGCAAAGGAAGAGTAATATGGTTGAATCCTATATATTAGATAAACTACATTCGCAAATTTAATATCAATGGATAAGGTTAGAAATTTCTTAAATTATTATACATGTTGCCTGTTAAATAATATTTTTTGTAAGAAATAAATTTTGTATTTCAGATTTTTTTAACTTTCAAACAATTAACAATATAAAAAAATATATAAGACAAATAAAAAGCTGCTTTTTTATGTTTCAAAGGTTTTTATCAAAACTCGACGTTCGTTTCGGCTAGCGAAGCCTTTTTCAAGAGTACAAAACAAATAAAAAAAGGCTTCGCTAGCCGAAACTATCGTCGAGTTTTAATAAAAACCTTTGAAACATATAAAAGCAGCTTTTTCTTTGTCTTATATATTTTGGAAGAATATATTTCATAATTATCCGACCGAACAATCCTTTTTTAGTTAATTAACAATATACGTATTTAGTAGATTTGTTGCCTTGTTACAAATATATACGTTAAACTACACATGGAAATGGAAATTATTATACTTAAAACTTCAAATACAAAATAAAATGGCATTTTACGTCATTAGTCATATCGTTACTGTTATTGCAAATTGTAAACAATTTTTGAAATAGTACTCTAACATACATCATCAGTAGGTATATTGTTGTAAAAACCGACAAAACAAATATTTGTTCTTGTCTAAAGTACTGTCAATATTACGTCTCTACTATTTCTAATTGCACAATTAATTACATTAAATCGTCACTACCACAAAAGATGATAATCTCGCGATGACCCCCCAAGGTCAATTTTTATATAACTTTGTCACTTCGCAAATACAAAACAAATAATTGCATGAAAATTATAAATTAAACAATTGTTTACTAACTAAAAATTTAGAAAAACTTTCGCACACAAGAAAAATGAAATGAAAAATATTATTTAATTCTATCATAATGATGTAATACATTATGAAAATGTATATAAATAATTTAATAATGTAATTGTCTTCGATGATGTAATGGTAAGTACCCAACGTATTGATATGATCTGCCAGACAGGAAACTACGTAAAACTTAGTAGAGCCATAAGTAATAAAAGTAATAGCAATAAATTCATAAGAGTGTGTGTGTATTTTATGCATTTATAGAGAAATTTTATACAAAAAATGATTCAGTTTATTATTAAACATGCACAATTTGAATTGTAAAAACAAACCAGGTTGTCATTTTAATAAATGTTGTACTTGGGATTCCCTGTTTACAAAAAGTCTTCACATAACGACTGCTTATGATTGGTTCTCAATAAATTTCATAAATTACATATAGACAACACTTTTAGGGAGGATGCGGTTGAAAAATTGTAACACATGTTAATAATGATAGAAATCAAACAAACACTGTTGTAAGGTTTTAAAAAATTTTTAATAATCTTCTCTTACACTGTTTCGGCTTATCAGGCCATTATCAAAGAGTTGAGTAGAAACTAACTTAGTCTAAAGAAACGTCACTATATATACATATTTAAGTAAGTGGGGGTAAAAACAAATCATATTATTGAAACCGGGCTAAAACATATAGGACTTTTATGTACTTCACATTGTTCATTTGTAATATTTTTATTATGAAAAAAGGCATTTTATATTTCTAATTTCTCTAGCAGGTTTAATCTTTTACTTTTATTTATACAATGCAAAATCTTAAAATTGTCTTCACTAAAGTTATGATTTGTTTACAAAACAATGTTAGGCAAAACCAGCATTACATTTTTTTTTATCAATAATAGACTTTTTATGCTCCTTAAGTCTAGTTTTAAAGGATCTACCTGTCTGTCCTACATAGATAGCATCGCAGTTTGAGCATTGAATCTCATAGACACCTGATTTTTGAAGTTTGTCTGTTGTTGAGATTTTATATTTTTAGCCCGGTTTCAATAATATGATTTGTTTTTACCCCCACTTACTTAAATATGTATATATAGTGACGTTTCTTTAGATTAAGTTATGTTCTATTCAACTCTTTGATAATGGCCTAATAAGCCGAAACAGTGTAAGATAAGTCTTATTAAAAATTTTGTAAAATCTTACAACGGTGTTTGTTTAATTTCTCTCATTATTAATAAACAACTAATAATCAGGTCTTTAATAAAATTGGATTATGTATATTTAACACCACTATCATAGTCATCAGTCCGAAGACTTGTTGGACACGCACCCCTACCCCTTCTTATTTTGAACCAACTTTCGCATTTTCCAAAAATTAGAACATTTTACAACCCTAACTATTTGCAAACAGTAATATAATGTAGACTCTCGTCTGCCTCTATTTATTCTTATTTCTGCCTCTAATATATATCCAACTATCTCTTCATGTCTGAAAAGGTACCCTACCAATCCACTTCTCTTATACCTTGTTTACTTCCACATCTCAAATGCTTCTAATTTATTATTTTCAACCCAAGCGAAACTTTAAATTTTCAATACATAAGAATATGCCCTGTAAGTAATACTAAATTCTGTAGTTTTAATTTTATTGCTCTGGCAAATATGACGGCTAATATGAATAGATCAAAAGTGACCAATAAATTATAGAATGTACATACAATAGCATCTTACGTGAGTAAAAGCATTCAGCTTGTTGACATTAGAAAAGTGACTGTTTTATTTCATTCAACAAATGAAGAAAGTTAATAAATACTCTTTCGCCTTTCATTATTTCAATATTTGTGTCATAATGAGCAAAAAAGTAATAGAGCAGAAACTTTTGTTAACGAATTTAAAGATGAATCATTTTTTCAATTCGTTAAAAAACTTTCAAGGTTTCAGTTAACTTTTGTTTAATTTTTTTTTCACCTTTCCAATTGTAAAATGAATTACTCTTAGAGAAACCAAAGTTAAATACAAAAGAGAAAACTTTTGGCAACACCGTCTCAAAATTTTAATATGTAACCTTAAACCAATATCTGTATTAATTCCTTTCTTTCAGGTAAAATTAATCTCTTGTCGTTTTATTTTGAAGAAGTGCTGAAAATAAAATTTGCAAAATTACTCACTTAAAACTGTAAATATTTAAATGGAAGAGAATAAACTTCGATATCAGATAGTTGTTTCTTCACACATTAATGAAGACACTATTACTTAGTAGATAGTAATGTAGAAGTTTCTTTGGAGAATGGATTGATGAAAGTTATTTTCAATTTCCAGCAGGAGGAAGAAGGCAAAGTGAATGTTTTACCTCTTCTAGCCGTAAATTAATATATGTAAAGATACGTTTAAACTAAGCGACCAAGAATATAGATCACGAATGAAATGTTCGAGTTTGTTTAGTTGAAATAATAAAATGAAATGAAAATGAAACTCCTAATAAAATTAGAGAAAAATGAAACATTGTTTATTTTAATGGGGAATTGAAATACTATTCGTTTTAACACACTCAAATTTCTACGTACGTTAGTCAGTATAAAACAACCACATGACCCTCTGTCTACTGCAAATATCACAGCCATATTAAACCCGTACTAAGTCACATGTCTGATTAACTAATAAGGAAAGATGTGGCTTAAATCATATGGTATAAACACATTTCGGTTATACGGTACAGTCAAATTCAATAAATACAAATAGAGAACAGAATCTTAAATTTGTATTCATAGAGTTATCAGTTCAAAAACTAGTTGGATACATACCTCCACTCCTTCTTATCCTGCACCAATTTTTGCACTTCTTAAAAGCTACGAGGATTGATCAAATATAAACGAGCCTTTGTTCATAAAACATTTATCCTGCGCCAATTTTTGCACTTCTTAAAAGCTACGAGGATTGATCAAATATAAACGAGCCTTTGTTCATAAAACATTTATCCTGCGCCAATTTTTGCACTTCTTAAAAGCTACGAGGATTGATCAAATATAAACGAGCCTTTGTTCATAAAACATTTATCCTGCGCCAATTTTTGCACTTCTTAAAATATATGAGGATTGATCAAATATAAACGAGCCTTTGTTCATAAAACATTTATCCTGCGCCAATTTTTGCACTTCTTAAAAGCTACGAGGATTGATCAAATATAAACGAGCCTTTGTTCATAAAACATTTATTTTGAAAGTTTTACTAAAACACAAATCTATCTATTTTTTTTTATATCCCCCTTGTTTGTGTATACATTTTCCCCAAAGCATTGGTAGTTTTTTCATCCCGTTTTCATAAAAAGAAGCAGGGCGGACAGATAGACATCCAGTTGCGCATAAACGCCTCCATCTGTTCATCGGTCTGAAATCTCTCGCCCATATTTTGTATAAAAGCGCCGTTATGGTACGAAACCATAATTCTTGGAAAATGTTGATTACAGTTCCAGGATGTCCACGTAAAATATCATAGTGAAAATTGCATTTAAATAAGACTATTCTTTTAAGAGTAAATTGGTCCTGAATAATACAAAGACACATTTAGATTTCTAATTTCTAATTCTTGGGATTTAGTGTAAGTTAACATATTTCACATCATCATAGAGTCATAGTGATTCTTTGAGGGGCTCAAACATGTGGAAATCACAAGGGGATAGGTCTGGGCTATATGGAGGGTGTTCTATCTGAGTCTAGTGCATTTCACAGATTTGGGTCTGCGTTAAAGCTTCGGTATGAGGCCTAGTGTTATCGTGCAAGAGTAACACGTCACGAATGGGATGCGTCCTCCTTTTTCGGCGATAACAAGTTTTGCTTAACTGAGAAGTCAGTGATACATACAGCAGTAGGCTGTATTAATGGTTCTTCCCTAGTGCAAAAAATCGACCTACAGCACTCCTCTCCAATCCCAAAAAACTGTGGCAGATTTTCGGCTTCACTGGGTTTGATTCATCTTTGCTCGTTTTGATGTTGGAGTGTAATGGTGTACCTACGTCTCATCGCAGGTTACAATGTTGTGCAAAAAAATTCACCTTCCTCTCTAAATTGAGTGAGAAGCGCCTGAGAGATGCGAACTCGAGCAGCTTTTTGATCATCACTCAGTAACTTTCGAACCCAACGAGCTGAAATTTTTCGGAATCCCAAGTTTTTCGTTATGATTGTGTGGACACTCCCTTAGCTGATGCCGTGTTCACCAGATATCTAAAGCACAGTGACGTGGAGTGGATGTCCCCTTGAATAAGGTTTCTAACGCGTGCAATGTTAACCGGCGAAATGATGGTGCGCGGACGACGAGGATGATTTACATTTTCGACACGATTACGCCCATTGTTAAATTGTTTGTACCAAACTTTTACACATGGCCAAGAAAGCGATTCATTTCGAAATTGTGCTTGCAATCTGCGTAAAATTTCAGCTGGTAAGAAACTTAATAGTAATTCGTTGCGCAACGCTGCTATGTATTTCTGTCTGCGAACGCAGCAATACGACGCGTCGTTTCCGTCCGTGCCACCTAATATCCCCACTTTAAGTTCCTAATGTCCGGATGCGCAATTTAAAAAGGCTTGTTTATATTTGATCCACCCTCGTAGAACAACCCATATCCTTCCTTAACCATTTGCGAACAGTAATCTAATCTAGGCTTTTCCTCCTTTTTTCCACCTCCTTTCACTTCTAGTTTTGCATCTAACATGTCCCTAACTAGCTCTTAATCTCTCAAAAGATGACCTACCAATCTATCTCTCCTTCTGTATAGTCCTTTGTTCTCTTCATTTTAAATCTTTTTTTATCCACGGTATTTTCAACAGTCGCCTATAACACCTCATCTCAATAGCTTCTAACTATTTTGCATTCAAACAGAGCTGTGCTTCAAACATAAATTTCCTCGAGTTCCTAAATTAACCTATCATGAGCATATAAGTGATTTTTTTTAGTTACGAATAAGTAAACACAATAATTAATAATGAAATGTTTGAAGAACATTTAATAGGGGTAAATTTTAAATACATTAATGCGATATTAATTATTGAATTAATTTATACCCACTACAAATTATCTCATACAATGAGGGAAATATTAGTTACTGTTGTCACGCCCTCACCGGGACTCGAACCCGGGACCCTTGGCTTTACGCGCCAATGCTTGTGCCACTAAGCTACGAGAGGTGACAACAGTTACAACAGAAACAAATTTTTACCTCATTCCTTAAATTAATTCAATAATTAATATCACATTATATATAATAAACACTTATAAGATTTTCACAACATTTTGTTTTGCAACATATGTTTCGCCACAACATTGGCTTCTTCAGACATATTGAGTACTTACTACTAACAGTTATGTCTACTGAAGTTTCTTTAATAGTTGTACGTCATAGGGGGTTGTATTTCGTTAGAATAGGTTCAAAAGAGGAGAGTTATTGCCATCGATGTGATCATTCAAAATTATTCCTAGTGTTTTATATCTATTTATTTCTAAATTTTCTAACAGGCTTAGTTTTTGATCTTTATTACTAATATATAAAATTTATAAATAAACTAATAAGATTGCATCGAGTTATTTTTTCTAAAATTTATATATTATTATATGAATTTTCATTAAGAATAGGTCGAAACCATTCAATTACTTTTAATTATTGTCTCAAATATTTATATTATCTCTACCCTACGTTCATATCCCTACAAATCAATATTATTGTATTATTATTTTTATTTATTTTCATTTCGACGAGCTCTACTGTCAATACTATATAGCTTCCATTTTATTTAATGCTGTCTCTATCTCCTCCCTATTAGATAAATAGTGTTAGCAAATCTAAATATGCTATCCTATTGCCTCTGTATATCTATCCCTGAAATTGTTCTGTCTTTATGGTTGAGTTATCTATATTGAAAACTGGAACAGTAACGGTAATGATATTACAGGTAATAGTTGCTAATTAAATCGGCAAAACACAAAAGTACCATATAACTTCATGTAGATACATAAGTATAACATTCTGAATGGAGGTTAAGAGCAACGCAACTGTAACATAAATCCTTGAAAATACTAGTTCAGAAGGTGTACCATTGCAATTTTACTCGCTCACATGTATTCATAAAATGCATGCCAAATAACTCAAATTACAATTGACTACATGGTCATTTTTTTAGAAACCCAATTTTAAACCACTACCTTTAGAATTGAAGGGAACAATAGCAAAAAATTTAACATTGACTATTACTTTGTTAGGGTCGAATAAACAAAATTGTCAGTTACACCTTATCGTTTCAATAAAATAGCCTTATTGTTACATATTATATAAGTAACAATCTTGTTGTTCGTGACGTGCAAAGAAATACAGTTAATTTTTTAAAAATAGGGCAGCTATTTCTGTTAAATTATTTAAAATAAAATTAAGCCGCAAAAAAGACAATAAACTCTAAATGATTCAACAAAAACATCCACAAATATTAATAAAATGAAAACAATAATTCGAATAACTTCTACGTCAGCAAGTTTGGATATTTTTTTGCTACCTAAATTTTTTTTCAACTTCCATTAACGGTAATTAAAGTACCTATGTTAAATATATATATTTAGGTAGCAAAAAAATTTCCAAACTTGCTGACGTAGAAGTTATTCGGACTATTGTAATAATATTTCACCCTTTTCTTATATCATAAATTGGTATCTAATTAAAATTGAAAACGAACTATAACTCATAATCATTAATTCCAAAATCTAATTCTATTCCTAATTAGTCACGTTTATAAACAGTTATGTATCACCTTGTTCCCATAATTTCCATAACTTTTTTTTTGTTTCAGAAATACGCTCAAAGAGCCGAGATTATTATGGATGCTGCATGCTGCTATATTTGCTTACAAGTGATCTGTTCGTTCGTATAATCTGCAGTCATCTTATAAGTGTTCTGACTGTCAGATAATTACATAGTGCATTAGTTTATTTTCATTTAGAGAATGAAACATAGCCAATTTTTGGTCACACAAATTCTAGTTCTATCTGCGAGCATCGCATCTGCTGGCATTTTTAATTTGAATTGGGACAAACCAACAAGGTTGGAAATTAACATTCCTTGGTTGTGTAAGTTTAAGTGCACACTAGGTTTTCAAATCTGTTATAGATAAACTCCGTGAAATCAAAGAGAAAAACACTTGCAACAAATCACAACTCAATTATTTTTATTCTAGAATTTATGTTGTAACAGTTTACTTAAGAATAAATTTATTTATCCTCGAAAACATTGTGTATCAAGTGCTGTTGTTTATAAACAATAGACTTCATGGATATAATTATTGAATATTTATTTATTTAATCTTATTGTTGGCAATGTTTTATTTAATGGCCTTTATTCTTGCAGTCGTAAATGAAGAGAGGTGTTATGAAGAATTGGGATGTTTAAATATTACCAGAAGTTGGTACCATATTATTCATCGTCCCATAAACGTCTTTCCTCTTCCTAGATTTGTGATAAATACAAGATTTATCCTCTTTACAAGAAATAATCCCAACCAGGTACTTTTAAAGTTAAAGTTAAGATAAACGAAACGAACGAAAATTCCTAGTTTTCTGTAAAACTAACTTAAAATTGTCCTTGTGTTTTGCTAACAATGGGAAATTTTCTTAAATTATTTGGAACGTTTTTTATATTTGTTGATGTTTAATTTTGAGTAGTGCTTGGGTATATCACTTGAATACATTTTGTTGTGAAAAATATTTTTTGATCAAATGTGCTAGTCAGATACCGTAAGCATAATTAAAGAAACTTAATCAATCTTTGTGGTTTAAAAAGTTACTTTACAAATTATAAACTTTTAGTAACTTTTTCTGTTTGAAGTTATATAGGAATATGGTACATGTCAAGTTGCATTCGCTTTAGCTTTCTTAAATTTTTACCTGTTGCGTCACTGGTTACTTATTGGCCTTCACGCATGTTTTTATCCAAATTTTTTTATTTTCCAATCTAACTTTCCACTTCATTGATTCCAAAGCGTACAATTTATTTACAAAAGAAAAGGAAGGATACAGACAATTTGTAAATAGCATCCGTCGTTTTCGTTACTCGTATGTTTTCCGATTGTATCAATTTATAGTGAAACATATATAGAGTGTTCGTTAATTACATGTCCACATTTGAGAAATCGGTTGTACTCCTTATTTGGAACGAAAATTGCCTCTTATGAATATATCGTTATTTTCTATAAGCTTACTGTACTATAATACAAATCCAAAATGAAAGCTCATTGAAAGGAACAAAATATTTTCGATGTATTTTTCGAATGTGAATTCAAATTTGCTTACGAAATTGTTTAACACATTGAATTTCAAGATATCCTAATCTGGAAACTGAACAAGATAAATTTTCATCGTTTGATTTTGGTATCAATAAATTTCAATATCTTCAATTATGAATAAAGAAAGAAGAAATACTTTAAAAATTACTACCCTCTTAATTGTTTTGACGTTTTACTTCAGGTATTAATGCCCGCAAAAAGGCAAAAAAATGCAGTTTATTTGTTCGTTTTAGGGTGATAATAAGGTTTAAGTGTTAAACATATTTAGAATTTCAGAACATTTATATTTCTTACTTTTTTTAACTGATACTTTTAGCACCATCGTTCTATTATCGTGTGCTACAATTATTTGAATATTATTAATGGAAAAAGGTTAGGCAGAGGGTGACAAAGAAACTTAAATGTTAGAATATTCCAAATTTGAAAATTAAGTTGATGCTCAAGACAATTTCACTTTTACAGTTCATTACATACTTTTCAGCAATATAAATACATTTATTAAAATAGATTTTGAATCAAATAATTAAATAATGAAATTTTTGAGCTGTGTCGAAAATGGAAAATAGCAATATTTTAATTATAACTTAATAAATTCCTTTAAACTTCGACAATTTCCTTCCTTACTCACAATTTTATCCAAAAATCACTACAAACATTACCTACTACTATTATAATTTATTTATTCTATTGATACGTGATATTACAAAAACATAGACATTTATAAACACCGTGCAACTTAATGAAGGTTTTGTTCTTGACCTCTCATTGAAGTCTCCCGGTTATTGATGGCATTTCGCATACTGTACCATCTCAAAATCGTTAATCACTGCAGTAAAATTTTTTACGATACTTTAAGCTGCTAATAGTTAATTTAAAACTGATTTACTTAAATTACAAATTTACAATAGATAATGTCCTTTTCTAAACACTCACTAGTATTTTGAGAGTCCAACTTCATTAAAAAAGAATACTCACAGCGAAAGTGTATTTACCAAGTGATAAAGTACCTATTAGTGGATTGTATGTACCGTATATCTATATTAAACTTTTATTATGTGATTGTAATATGATCTGCGAAGTGGGACCCTGTTTCGCTAAAGGAAAATTTTTAAGACAGCCAAAAATTTAGGTTATGATCAAAATTTCCTTTTTTGATATATTTCTAAATTTAAATACAGTCTGTCGTACCACATTGTTTTCGTTTTATGTTACAGTTAGTTTAAAACTGGCACTCAAAAATGTTGATGGTCTAAAATACCAAAATTTCAAACTTTTCAATCATTTTATCAAAATGAGACTTTTCCAGTCTCGATTATTAAAACGCTTTCAGTAACATTATACTTGTTTTACAATCCTCAATAAAAATCTCTATCTCTGGTAAGCTTGTCGCTTTACGAAAATCGTATTACAATTGAACATTGCTACTTGTTATTTAAACGGAAAAACTATTTAGAAATGTTTACATGCTGTGTTGCAAAAGAGAAAACAACATTTACAATGACTTCACCAAACTTCTTTAGAAGGTGAGTACTTACTGTGTAAGACTAAGTTATTCTAATACCGATTAATTCTTAAATAACAACAGTGAAAAGGGGTGAGGAAGGGTGTGTGAACCAACAAGGTCAAACGACGAAAAGTTTTAATATGCGTTTAGATGAACATAAAAACAGTTTTTTCAATATTAAGAACAATTCTACTTATGTTACAATAAAGAGCACTGGTCAAAATATTGTTTCAGGGAATCAATTTTGTTAACGACTTTTACTATAATCAAATGATTTTTTTTAATATATCTTCTATGTGGAAATTTCCAAATTTCTCAAATTTCTTATAAATGCCGGCTGTTGACTGAGGGGGGCTGAGTTCCTTCTAGGGGGCGCTCGACTCCCTGGAGCCCCCTCGTGGTTACGGCGCTGGGCCAAGCACTCCCGAAGTCGCAAGCGCGAAAAAGAGAATAAAATGCGCGCGCATAGTATCCTTAACTACGTACATATTTAAAAATTATTTAAATAAGTTCTTCAACTACTGAACATACAGTTTCTACCAACTTACTTACCGTTCCCTTTTTACTCTTGTTATTTAAAGATTAATCGGTATTACAATAACATAGTATTGCATAGGTACACACCTTATCATGAAGCTAAGCAATTCTTATGATTTCTTTTTTTTCTAACAAAATAAATAAATAAATGTTAGTCAAAATCATAAAATTATTATTATTCTGTTTATTTAATGTGGATTTAATCAAAAATTTGTTATTTCTTTGGAGGAGAAGAAAGACATTCTGTACCACACTTTTTTCGGCTGTGGTATATAATTTATCATATTTTAGGGACAAGAACTGCGAGCTAGTGATGATGACACAATACAAAAGTCAAATTTTGATGCTCAAAAGAAGACGAAATTTATTATTCATGGATTTATCGATACGTCTTTGTCAAACTGGGTAAGCGTAGATTAAATATGTATAAATAAGTTTTAATTGTTTTATATACAGCTACTTTATGAAGAACAGCAAATCATTCGGGTGTGGTTGAGTGTCGAAAGAAGCAATCTTAATTAATTTTCTTGTAGTAATTATAAAAGTAAAGAAATAATTCATTGGAAAACTTGACACAAACATTATTTACAAATACAGATGTACATTTCGACCACTAGTTGGTCATCATCAATGTATAGACGTTATTGACAGAAAACAAGCAAATAATTTTTCATTAGGTGAAATAATGTTTCAATATTTGCTTGGTTTCTGCCAATAACGTAAGAGGCGGGCTGAAATGTTCGTAGGCAACATAGAAATTTTTTTTTTTTTGATAGAATTTGATTTTATTATTCAATATAGTTCCCTTCGAGGGCGATACAACGATTAACGTTTATAGCGGTCATACAATTCTTCGATACCATTTTTATAATACGATTCTTCTTTAGCCTCGAAATAGGCTTCAGATTCGGCGATTACGATTACCTCTTCATCGGCGCGAAATTTCTGTCCAGCGAGCATCCTCTTAAGGTCTGAAAACAGAAAAAAGTCGCTAGGGGCCAGATCTGGAGAGTACGGTAGATGGGGAAGCAATTCGAAGCCCAACTCATGGAATTTTGCCATCGATTTCATTGATTTGTAACACGATGCATTGGCTCGCGCGGCACCCACTTTGTACAGAGCTTTCGCATATCCAAATATTCGTCCTCGGTGCTCATTTCGCCTCGTTTAAATTTAGCAAAACACTTTTCTACGGTTGATTTTCCTGGTGCAAAGTCCGAATAATGTTTATCAAGCCAAGCCTTGGTTTCAACAGTATTTTTTTCGCCAAAAAGCAATACCTTATTAACACACGAAACGAAATTCCTTTTTATCCATTTTTTCAAAATAACAAAAGTTCTTTCACTAAAAGTGCTATAACTCAGATACTAATAGTGCAACAGCTGTCAAATTTACACACGCGTCTTTTGAAGGTTAGGGCTAACAAAAAATCATATGGATTTGATACTACTAGCGCTATCTATGGGCCAGCCTACGAACTTTTCAGCCCGTCTGTTATATACACTAATGATTACCACATAGTGATCGAAATTTACATCGGTATTTGTAAATAAAGTTTGTATGAAGTTTTCAACGAATTATTGATTTCATTTTATAATGAATAGTGTTTTACAGTCATTCTTACAGAAAATACATTTTGTATTTTCTTACAATTGTTTCTAGTGGTATTTTTGAGTATCAATGTTTAACATCTACCATACTTCACGGTTTTGAAAGCGCTTAATTGGATTAAATAATATTTCAGAAGTAAGACAATTATTTTTTTTTCAGGTTGGTGAAATGCGGGACGAGCTGCTTAAAAATGGTGACATGAACGTATTTGTAGTAGATTGGGCTGGTGGTAGCCTCCCTCTTTATACACAAGCTACAGCAAATACAAGACTTGTGGGACTGGAAGTGGCACATTTTGTAAACCACTTAATAGTAGGTATTTTTCTTAATACCTCTAATAAATAGTAGTGTTAATGTAAATAAAATTAGAGGGCTTTGATACACCTGAGGAAAAAAACCCGAACTTATATGCATGATTTGTACCTTTACAGTAGTAATATAAATTAAACAAAAACTACAAAGCTATAAAATAAATGCGCAATTCAGGAGATAACGTTTCTTTAGATTTTCTGCTTGGAAATACGTAAAGTGGTTACCCACCTGTCGTCCAATAATCAATTTGTCATATTCGACCTACTATTGAAATAATTACTTCTGAAATTAATTAGTTCGATTTAATTAATAACATGTTTCTAGAAAGTTCATTAACCAGATTGTTAGTGTTTACCTCACAATTAGTATAAGAAAATGTTATTGTATAATTTTCATCAATCAGTATTCTATACATATACATATATATATATATATATTTGGATTCGTCGTGATTAAAACTAAATACTAATTTAATTTAGTTAGTAAATGAACTACTATATGTTACAAATAGTTTAAATGTGAACAATCTCTGAAATGAAATTAATAATAATGTTACTTAGTTTTTTTCACTCATTAAATCTTTTTTCTATTGAATTGAACTGACAATGTCAAAATTTACAGAAAACATACAACCTAAACGCGGGTAACGTTCATATAATAGGACATTCACTAGGAGCGCATACTGCAGGATATGCAGGAATGAGGATTCAGGGTTTGGGAAGAATTACAGGATTAGATCCTGCAGAACCGTACTTTCAAGTAAGTAAACGTTTTTACATATGTTTAATTTACTGAAAAAATGCACAGGGGGTCCAAAGGAAAACGGGCAAGAATTCAATACAAATTGAAGGAAACATTTTATTTTTTTTTTATTACATAATACATATAATTAGTTATATTACTACATTTTGGAATTTATTAATCAGTAATGTGTTATTTAATTTTAAGTAAACAAAAACTCAAAATTAGTTTCAAGATATTTAATTAAAAGTTTCTGTAATAAAAAAGGAGAATCCACGTATTCACAATATTTATAAGACAACAATCATGATTGCAATTTGGATTACAAAGTTCTACATGTTCAAAATAAAAGTTTTAAATTAAACATACTAGATAATTTGGAAATTAATCGATATAATAAAATAGATATCATTTTAAAAGACCAATTATAAGTGAACAATTCGTTGCTACTTAATATCAATTTTAATACATTTTGTAACCACCCCCACCCTCTTAGTTTATATAAAATTAAATGTAATAGACAAGCTTGTAGATTCATCACCTGATGATGCCACGGTGTGGTGAAACAATTGTTGTGTTCTTCAATATAAATATCTTGAAACTAATTTTTTGTTTTTATTTGTTTAATATGGCAAAGTTTCAACAAGTATTAGAGAATACCCTAAAAAGTTAATTTAAGTGTTAAATATCGTATTATAACCAGTATATCGACATCTACTGATATTTACCGCTAACTATCGTATTTCATTTGTTTGACAAGGCGTTTCGAAGGTATTTACTTGTCTAACTAAATATTACGTGATAGGCACGCAAACTAATACAAATTAATAAAGAACATTTTATTCTTGTTCAAAAATTTATCGATAATTAAATTATGGCGTACTAATGAGGGCTAATGAGATTCTTTCACATCTGGTAACTTCAGTAAATTATTGACCAGGAACTAAATATTCTTCATTTAACGAATAGATAAGATCAATCACAAAGTTTCAAAATAATTTATTGTCCACGACAATTGTTTCGCCATATAATGGCTTCTTCAGGTGGAAGAAATTAATTTCTTAATTTGATTAATTTGATTAATTTGGCGAAACAATTGTCCTGGACATTAAATTATTTTGAAACTTTGTGATTGTTCTTTCATGTTCGTGATAATGGAGTTTCAACATATAACGCCTACTACTGTCAAATTCTTCATTTAATGTGAAAATTTTAATTTGCGAATTGTTTTCTCTTTTATGTTTAATTTAAAACTATTCTTAGAAGTAATCATAGTAGATTTTCATAAATTCTAAAGGCACGTTTGATATCATAACTGTTTAATTAAGAATATTATGTAAAAAAAAATCCGGATGTCTTTCGAATTCTCCACACGCAGTTTAAATTTAGTCTACCACTAACGGGACACGAATTCATTTTAATTGTGAGTTTGATTTCTTTGATGTATAGGGGATGCCGGCTCATGTTCGGTTAGATCCATCAGATGCTGAAATGGTTGACGTAATTCATACAGATGGAAGGAGCATCATTCTATTCGGTATGTAAACTTTAAATGTTCTGTTTTTTTTGTATCTAGCTGTAGGTCTTTTAATAATCACTATTTAATATATTAAAGGATATGGTATGTCCGAGCCGTGTGGTCATCTAGATTTCTATCCAAATAATGGTAAAGAACAACCTGGCTGTGAAATAACCCAAACACCTTTGATACCCCTTACACTTATAAAGTGAGCTTTTGGTTTTTCCTTTAAGTTACATTTTTTTCACTATATTTATTCTCTTATTGCAGAGAAGGGCTTGAGGAAGCGTCAAGGGTTCTTGTAGCCTGCAACCATGTGAGGGCTTTGAAACTGTTTACGGACAGTATAAACAGTCAATGTCAGTATCTAGGTAAGTTCTCAACTTAAAAATTGTTTCAAAATTCAAAAATCTGACGGCCAGCAAAATGCATTGGTTGATTAATATCAATTGAATTGATATCGTCATCTACTGTTATCTGCAGCTAACTGAAGGGATTCATAGGTTAGATGAGGACCTTACTAACGTATTCCAGCGAACATGTACGTGTGTGCGTTGAATCGATTAGCGCCGACTCACCCCGAAGGTGGCACGTTTCATGTCGACCGATCGATGCCGAACAATTGACGCTTGAGAATATTCTGCTGTCATAAGTCGTTTTCTTTGAAAAGCGGTCGAAATAGCTTCGCGTGTTTTCTAGTAATTTCTTTCGGTAAATATATACCCTGGTCTCCGGATCAGCGAGACAGTTGATTTCCGAACGCGTGATATAAATATTCGACGACCAGATACAAAGTGATATAAATAAAGTTCACTATTGTTTGTCAGATAAATAAGTAGTTCAAGTTTGTCAGTAGTGTTTGAGTGGTTAAATAAATAGTTGTAAATAAATAATTGTTAAATAAATAACTGAACTAGAAAATTCGTTACAATATCTACTTCTCCAACTGATTCTACGACGCAACTCATGCTCATCTACGTGACATGCATTTAAGTCAAGTTAATAAGAATACATAATACATAATCTGCGCAATCGATTGAGTTGGACAACTAGATACAGTGGCCGGCACCTAAGAAGATTCAGCGACTGTCAGATTGACAGGTAGCTAGGCGGAAACTTTTAGCATAGTAATAAATGAAAGAACCAATAAGGATATAGCTGGACCGAAGCGTGAACTTGTAGTTCAGCGGCGCGTATCACTGAGAGAATGTACTGAACACGGAACACAAGTGAATTCATTCAATTGATTTACTTATCCTAACAACCCCTTCTCTACTCTGTTAATTTGCAACTATTTGCAACTACGCTACTGAACCTTCCTGAGCAGTTATCATCCTGCCTACCGGCCGATTATCCCCACCCTAAAGAGGCCAAGCTTTGCTAGTGCGCTTTTGAATCTCCTTAGGTGCCGGGCACTGTACCTTAGTACGGCCCTTGTTTTACATATGAAATATTGCAGTAGGCAGTAGATATACGATATACTGCCTTAACTAGATTTATTATTAATAAAGTTAGTTACGATTTACTGTTCATCTTAATCCACTACACTTAAAACTATGTTACCAACAATTGTTGGGCGTAGCTTATATAGTATTTTCTGTTACAAGTGAGTTAAATGTGTTCATTACCTTTTGGATTGGTTCGTGTAGATTATGACGATAACATAAGCACATTCTCTCAATAATTTTACAATGCGTGGCTCTGCATTTCAATGCAATTATCCGAAATAAATAGAAAACTGGAAATTGTGCGGAATTACTGATTTTATTTGACTTTAGTACTCTTTTATCTTTTACATTTGTTCCATCATTTGAATTTATGTAGAACCACATCTTCAAAAGGATGAAAAACTGAAGAAAATTTAATCGCACAGTTGTCTTGTATTTTATTCTATTATAAAAACCTTCAAGTAATTTACATAATTTTGTGAAAAGAGATATTTGAAAATGTATTTTTTTCGATGAATAGTTGGATATATTTTTTAAGAATAAACTTTTTAGAAATCTGAAAGTTAAACAGATCTTTTTTAATAATGAAATGTTTGAAGAATTTTTAATAGGGGTAAATTTTAAATACATTAATGCGTTATTATTAATTATTGAATTAATTTGTACCCACTACATACCTCAATTTAATGAACTTAGGTGACCTCTCGTAGCTTAGTGGTGAGAGCATTGGCGCGCAAAGCCTAAGGTCCCGGGTTCGATTCCCGGCGATGGCGTGACTGTAGTAACAAGTTTTTCCTCATTAAATTGAGGTAATCTGTAGTAGGTACAAATTAATTCAAAAGTTAATAATATCGCATTAATGTAGATCTTTTTTATGTGAAAATGTAGATGGTGTGAAAGTTTTACTGAGTGAGAAGTAACTACAATCTTCTTAATAATAAATTTTGGCTAGAGAATTGTACAATATAAGAAACTAAAAGGTGTTAATTTCTTCTTCTGTTCAAATTATGTTCAAAATACAGATTAAGATTTTTAAATGAAATCTTGTAATAGTAGACGAATCTTTGGTGTGGTTTTACAATAAATAAATTTTTAAAACCTTAATCTTGACCCTGAATTATACATACTAAAATATATATTTCAGCCCAACAGTGTCCAAGTTATGAACACTTTGTAGCAGGAAAATGTTTCGGTTGTTCGACTGGTGAGGTAAATTGCGCCATAATGGGATATCATGCAGATAATAGCCCTATACTGGAAAATGAGGTTTCTCCGCAAACTCAACTCAATGATATGATAGGAACAAAATTCTTTACAATGACTGGCAGCGAATTCCCTTTCTGTCGTAAGTAAATTGTTTATGTATTCTTCAAATTATCAATTACCGTATAGGTATAACCTGATATAAACTTAGTTCTTGGCTCCTATTATTCTCACATTAGTAGAAACTACTACTACATTATTTTCTGTACTGTATAAAATACAGTTACTAAATAGAATAAATAAAGCAAGAATTAATGTTCATCAATTTATTGTCACTCGACATATATTTCGGTAATAGCCCATTATCAAGGGTAATAAACAGTTTGTATCACTCCACTACATAAATATTGTTAGCCATAAATACAAAAGCAAATTAAAGAAATTAGATTTAACAGCTATAGAAAATAACACACTTAGTGTAAAACATTTGTTAGTTAATAATAAAAAGAAAATCAAACCAATTGGAAAAAGTGGTATTTACCAGTTGTCATGTAATAAATGTAACGCCATTTTTATTGGACAATCTAGTAGATCTATATCAACCTGTTTAAAAGAACATATGCATAACGTAAAGAAAAAACGCATAAAAACTGGAATTTCAGAACATTGCACTCTATATAAACATAATATCGATTCCGATAATGTAAAAATCCTTCATAGTAATATCGTAAAAAGTAAAAAATTAAATCTTTTAGAAAACTTAGAAATTAAGAAAGCCTTGTCCAAAAAACTAAATGTTGTTAAGAACCAACTGGAACTAGGTAATTTAGCATCCCTACTATTGCTTAGTACACTAAAATAAGTATATAGGTCCTTTTATTACACATTATTTAGTACTGTTATTACCCTTGATAATGGGCTATGCCCGAAACATACGTGGAGTGACAATAAATTAGTGAACATTAATTCTTGTTTTATTTATTCTATTTATTACATAATGTTTCACAGTAAATGCACCGTGTCACGAAATAATTTTATTACTGATTAGGTCAGATATTGTTTATAAATACAAATTATTTAATAAAAAAGGTTACGTTTTAACTACATTTGATATTTTGAAACTGAATGTTGGATATAACAATTATTATGCTCTTACTACTTCAACTGATAACAATTCATTTAAATAATCATATATAACATGTAAGATCATTTTAAAATTTAATTATACATTATGTTAAAATATATTTGAAGATAAAGTCCCTTTATGAGATTTTTTCTAAATAATTTTCAGATCGAATGTACAGGGTAGCTGTGGAATTGGCGAAACCAGCATATGCAGAAACTTGGGTGCAGGGAATTATAAGAGCATCAATTTTTGGCCCCCAAGGGGTCATAAATATGGATTTAACACCACAGGGTGATACAAAATTAGAACACGGCACGACATATGCAATTGTAGTGTCACATCCTGCAGATTTGGGGGGGAATATTAAAAAGGTGGAGCTGAGCTGGCAATACGATATGAACGTTTTAGAACCGAGAACGTTGTGTCTTTTGTGGTGTAATGATCATCTTTACGTAAACAGTGTCTTTGTAGAAGAAATGGAATTACCTGGGAGAGGGTAAGTTATTTGACTATGTATATCTGCCTTACGACATTATCAGGAGTGAAAGTATACAAACAAGAAGATTACAATGTTACAACCTCTCATATTTTACTTATATTATTTACTAGTTCTGAGTTTAGTAGGGGTTTTTTTTAAAATCAGGTTGGTCATTGGTTAGTATTTTCTTATTTTGATTGTCTTTTCTCTTTCTTGGATATCTACAATGAAATTTTAGAAATCAAAAATGCAATTTAAAATAAGAAAATACTAACCAATATATTAATTAATTTATCAAAATATTTCACTAAGAATTAACAACGTCGTCTTCCTTAAACACTTCTAATTTTTCAATTAATCTTTAAGTTAAAAAAAAAAAAACAAATAGTTTTAAGATACGGTCCAATAGTAACTAGAACGTACTGCCTTTTGTTTCACATAAGTATACTATTGGTTCATTACTTGTTATTGGTACTTGCCGTTTCTCTCAACGAGATCCAGCATCGTGTGGACTATTGGCGACGTTTCGTCCTCAATCACATGGAAATCCTTTAGGTGTTTTCAGACCTTATTTGGTAACTTGGGTTTGAAAAATTCAGTTCAGCTCTTTTCCCAGCTGATCGAGAACGAAATATCGAAAATAGATGACATGATACACTACAAATCCAAAAACCAGCATTTCACATTTTTAACGTCACCAACAAAAGCATACACAATTTCGAAAAGTTCCACTGCTTTTGAAAAATCCAAAAATAATTTATTTTATATTCATTCATTCATTGTATCTTCACTGACTTATCGTTATCATTAATTATTTCTAGGAGACGAAATATTCAATTTTCAAATAAATTGTGTGCTCTTGGAAGAAAAAACTTTTCAGACATAGCCAACCGAGGAAGAGGCGTGTTTCTAAAAGTCTGCAAAGAAGACGAAAAGGCGATAAGTTCACGCAGTTGATGTAAATGAAATAAATTGACATTTTTTGTAGTACAAATAATCGTATATTGTAGTAATTTTTATGAAATCTTTTAGTATATATTCGGAAAGCTACTATATCAAAGATGTTGTATGATGTCTCGCTTAGTTTTAAAGTTTAGACGTTATTTTCATACTGCACAGTGCCTTATAAACAGTATTTTTTAGTTTTTTTTGTATTAAATCTGCTGTATATAAATAATATAATAAGACGTAATGATAACAAGAATGAAAAGAGATTACTTTGTTATTCTGTTATTTAGAATAACTTTGGTGAAAGACAATGTGATATGTTTTTAATTTTCACTTTGTATACATGTGAATAATATTTGTTTTGTTAAATAAAATATTGGAAAAACTTATTTATTTTATAAACCCATCCTTATATATTCAAAAAAGAATGAATTAAAATCCTTATTCGTCTAAATATTATGATCAAAAATCTCATATTTGGAACGGTTCCTACCAAGTAGGCACAACGAACCGAAAGCCATACCCCACGACCGGTTTCGACCTATTGAGTCTCATAAGGTGAGCGCTGGCAGAAAGGCCTTTACAGGCTATATTATAAATATAAATATAAATATAAATATGGAATCACCAGAAACAACTACTCCGAGGGCTAATACCCCTATCGGCATTGAATTGCACTCTTGATTCTGATGTATTCTTAGACGAAGATATAACATATTCAAAAAAGAAGGAATCAATAGTGTAATTCAATGCCGGTAGGGAGTAGTTGTTTCTGGTGGTTCCATATTTATATTTATATCCATCCCTATATGTTAATTATCTTCATTAGCATCGCTATATAAGAATGTTCTACGTATTTATGGTTCTAACGTATGAGGTATAAGTAGGTTTGTAAGGTAATTTTGTGGAGCTATGTCGTCTCATAATATAAAATTACGAAATTACCTGGCTATTAAAACGTCTAACTAAACGACAGAATTAAGTAACGCGCCTATTTCCAAATCGAATTTTTATCGTGTAATCGGACATTTGCATTAAAAATGGTGAAAGTTTTACGTGAAAACCCGTTCAAATTTGAACGGGTTCAACTAGTTTA
Organism: Agrilus biguttatus; assembly: GCA_963921985.1. Classification (NCBI taxonomy): domain Eukaryota; kingdom Metazoa; phylum Arthropoda; class Insecta; order Coleoptera; family Buprestidae; genus Agrilus; species Agrilus biguttatus. Next base: position 10,662,042 of record OY998120.1, read on the forward strand.
ATTTAATTACTTTAACGTCTCTAAACGAAAAACAAAATCCTTACAAAATTACTTATATCGTTGTCAGAAACTGTTTGAAGCTTGAAATTTGATGTAGTAATAAAATATTTATTAACTAAAAGTATTAAAGGAACAGGATTTGTACAAGTCTACTTAAAATTCATAGAGAAGATTATGTTTCCATAAACTGAGAACCATTTTCCTTTAATAAATATTTTCATTAACATTAAAAAATTGTATTAAACAGTATTTGTTAAATTTTATTATATTTAACAAGTAATAAGTTTTTAGTAAGGACATTTTTAAACACTATGAGCACCGCAATCACCAGTAACCTAACCTACTATACCTTCTTCGTTTTGTTTTAAATATTTTTCAGTAATATTTTTTTAGTTTAAAACATTAGGTACCTACACGATGCTAACGGAATTCACATAACGATAGAAATTATAAAAATAGATACTACCTCAGAGTTAATACATGTACACATTTCTATAACAATATTTTATCACACACCCCTAAAAAATACTTTTGGACCCCTAAAAATTAAAGAGTTGTAACACACGTAAATATACAGAAGAGTCAATGTAAATGCTTTCGTTGTATCTTTGTAATATGAAAATTTAAAATAATTTTGAACTGGGGGACACAGAGTTATATTAACCATCATAAATTGGTTAACAGAAGTGGACTATTGTTCGATAATATTTCAGTTTGGTTATTGACTATATTATCATTCTTTGCAATTGCTAATCTGATTTCTAAAATTTCTAGGTTAAGTTTTCTACTTTTTTAAACTTTGTGAATTAATTGAATATTGTTGATATCTAAAATATGAGTTTTTTCTATGCAGTGTTCTGTAAAATTTGTAGTAGCATTTTTATTTATTTATGAACATGAATTAGCCATAAAAAAATGCTACTACAGGTTTTACAGAACACTGCATAGAAAACAATCATATTTTAGATATCAACAATATTCAATTAATTCACAACGTTGAAAAAAGTAGAATACTTAATCTTCTAATAATTTTAGAAATCAAATTAGCAATTGCAAACATTGATAATATAGTCAATAACCAAACTGAAATATTATCGAACAGTAGTCCACTTCTGTTAACCAATGTATGATGGTCCCCCCCTTATTTAGGCTTATATACATTTGTAACTTTGTACCTATTTGATATCTATTTAAGGTTTGAATTACTGTTCCTGAGGTAGTAACTACAATACTCTTGGTAAAGACCGACTGGCCGAAACAATTGTCGAGCCTTTGACTAATAAAATCGTTGAAACATTTTGTGTATTTTCTTGTTTTTACATAGCTATTCTATAATGTTTCATCAAGAATGCACCATTAATAGTCTTTTAAGTATAAGCATCAACCTTAAATCTAATAAATAGTTAACAAATACGTACTAAGACCTATAAACAAATACCGTAAAAATTATATGCAAAATTTTTATATTTTGCATACTAATGTACTTAAGACTAATTACAGGATTACAGATATTATCAAATACTTATTGATTTTTCTTTATCAAAAATACGTTTTGTGTTTTTAAAATCAAGACTTTTATGGAATTTACGTCAAGAAAATCATTTTTAACATTTTTTAAACATTCCACTAAACTATTTTCAATTTCGTTGTTATTATTATCTTTAATACGAGCATTCCTTGCCTATTATCGAACTGAAGACAGTACACAATTCAAATGCTTATACTAACAGCACATCTGCTTATCTGATCGCGTTTTTTACTCGTTCCGTTTAACCTTGATATAAAGTGTTATCACACACACACACACAGATACATACATTCAAAACAACGTTTTTTGCTACAAGAAAATGAGCATGTTTTTTCTATTTGACCGTATCTCCTTTTTTTTTAGTAGGGCTTACTGGAGTCAGTCAGTTATTTAATAATGTGAATCTTAGTTGTATTAGAAGGCATTTTATAAATCATTACAGTATAATTTTTAGTCGTTTTACAAATAAATTGACTTCAGTAGGACCTACTCAAGTATATTGATTATATGACAAGTGAATATGGTGATTGAATTTGAACCTACAGACTTTAGAGTTTGTGTATGCTGCAGTGGTACGAAATGTACATAGAAGTAGGTGCATTAATGGATGTGTATTGTAAATGAACAAAACCAACCCATTGGTAAGTTATACATAATTATTATTTGTACTGCTGATTTTGAATATCTGGAAATTACAGTAGGTATCTATATTATACACAAAGAATAAAAACGCACGTATAAAATTTCAACATAAGTTTATTGTAACTTGACAAAGTTATACAAGAATATCCGAAGAAGCCAAAGTTTGGCGAAACAATTGTCAAGTTACAATAAACTTTTGTTGAAATTTTATACTTGTGTTTTTATTCTTCGTGTATTATGAATTTCAACCAAGTAAAAGTAGACACTATCGTATATACCTATATTACATATTATACTATTGATTAAGAATTAAAAAAAGCAAGTAAGATGATAGGTTGTTACTATATTAATGTGCACATGTTACATCCCAAATTTACGTTTGCGTTTTTATTCGTAACGAGAAATAGATAAAGCATTAAAAGAAGATAAAATGGTACGTATAAATAATGATACTGCGATGTATTTTGATTATAATTTTAGTAAAATTTTTCAGATTTTAATTGCTTGTGTCAACTTTCTTCCTATATACCTAGTCTCAGATTCGTTAAGTAAGAAAATATGATATTTATATCAGTAAACCACCTTCTAATGCATTAGCCTTTAAATAAACTATGATATCTAAACAAAAATGTTAATAATAAGCTATATCTGTTCGGATTTACCTACAATGACTGTCGACGACAGCATATGAACGATGATTAAAAATCTGGGATTCGGGAGTGAGTTGAAGAAAAACTGATTATAAGAAATCAACCAAACACACACAAACACTCAGTACAATTGTTTTCCTTTAACAACATTAATAAACACGAAACAGCTTCGATAAACAAACACTGAATGCAAACAATAATGACAAAGATATTACTCGGCGGCCAACTACTCGGTTATGATATGATAATAATAAAATTGTTTCTTCTTCATCACAACCACGAGACGAAAAGGCAGCGAGCGATCGGTACGCAAGCGTTCAGTACGATTTAAATTGTCAGAGTTTGAACTATTAACGACAGAAATACAATAAAACTGCAAACTTTGCGTACCTGTATGTACTATTTGTTAGAAACAAACGAATGATGTAAAACTTCCATTACCATTGGTGTAATTGATCATGCTAAATTAGCATTAAACATAAACAACTATATATACATATACAAAGCTTCTTAGTAATATCTTCAATGTTTAGCGTTTTTGAATTTACTGGTTAATTTAATTATTATAAGCATATGTTACATTAATTCCTTGCAATTAATTATTCTTTAACTCTTTAAATGAAACAAGTGTTTTATGAAACACAATTAAAATAGGATATAAACACCTTAATAATTTCAATTGAATTTGCAAATTATTTTTAATTACTACAAACAAATTGAAGGACTATCGATGGGTTCACCTATTTCTACACTATTTTCAGATATTTTTATGTCAAATTTTGAAAACAATTTATTCAATAATAATAATAATAATAATTTAACAAACAGCATACTTCATTGGACCAGATACTTGGATGATATTTTCTGTGTCTGGACAGGTACAGATAGGCAACTTAGCCAATTTTTAACATATCTTAATAACTTCAGCAATAGGATCAAATTTATAATAGAAATTCAGGATATACAACAGATGTAAACGTAAAAATTAGAAACAATAAATTAGAGTACGATATATACAGGAAATCCGCAAGTACTGATGTCATTATACATAAAAAACCCAAACAATCCTGACAAATAAAACCTTCCTCATTCCATAGCTTAATTCACAGACTTTAAAATTTCCCCACACTAAACAAAATTTCATGAAGGAACGTAACACAATAAAAATAATAGCTACGAATAATAGTTAAAAACCCGAATTAATTGATGAACTAATTAAAAATAAAGAAAAAGTCTAATCTTAAATAATTTTTATACCCACAAACCAAAAGAAAATAATTTTAAGTTTATTAATTATACTAACAAGAACAATAACGGAATATGTAAAGAACTAAAAAAGTTAGCCATAACACCAATCTCAGTAAATAAATGTAATTTAAAAAAGATTTTAGTTAACAACAAGCAAAAAACCAACAAACTATATATATATATATAGACTTAATTGTAATGATTTTGATTTTGACTCTTCCTATTTTGGTCAAACGGGCCGAAACTTCGGTACACGATTAAATGGACATATCAGAGATATCAAAAATATAAAAACATTTACAGGAATAAGTTCACACTGTATAGAACACACTCACAAAATAGATAGTGAGAAGTTTGAAATTCTACATATAGAAAATAAAGAACAACGTATAAACTTTTTGGAACAATACGTAATTAAAAAAGCCTTTAAAAATAATCTAAAAATTACCAACGATAAATCAGAATTTAAAGATACGCTGGTTATTGACCAATATTTGAGTCACACAATTTAATTTGAGTTTTTTCCGAAATAACCTTTGCTGACGTTATTACAGCAGTACCACTGATGATGCCAACCGCGGTTGCCGACGAAACGTCTGAACCTAACCCGTCATAAGCAGATAGATAGCTATATATTATATCAACTTGCTTTTAAAGAAATTTAAATTATTTAAGGTCCAATTTTTGTGAAACTGCATAATTGCATCAAACATAAAGGAAATAAATAAACGGAAGTTTCACTTAATAATTTAATTGATCCCGACAAATTTGTTTCGGCCGTATTGCGGCAATTTACAAGAGAATTTAGAGATTACTAAATTATAATATTCGAGTTACAAATTTATACAAAATTTTAGGTACTTGGATGTTACAATTTATATAAGAGTAAGGGGTTGTTATACATCACTAATTCAGTTTAATTATTGACCAAATTCGTATTTTTGTGTATAGCTTTTTTAATCTTAATATTTTCTAACAAAGATAATTTTCTAGATTTTGGTACATTCTTGTGTAAGATTTTTATGTTACTTAGTTCAAATGAGTGGTTTAGGCTAACACAATGGTCAGCCATACCACTGGAGTTTTGTTTTTTGTTTTTTATAGCAGGGAGGTGTTCAAGAATGCGTTTAGAGATCGCTCTATCTGACTGACCAATGTAAATAGCGTCACAGCTGTTACAGGAAATTCGATATATACCACTTTTGTCTAATAGATCATTATGTTCTTTGGGACTTGAAACAATTAATCTTAAATTAATTGAGCCGCTTTATACGATTTTACAATTGAAATGTTCTGTAAGAGAAGCTTGAATTCAAAGCTAAGGTTGTTAATGAATTTAATATTGTCAAAATTACATTTTTGCTGACGGTGGGGGATCGATTAAATTATTAAGTGAAACATCCGTTTATTTATTTCCCTTATGCTCGCTTTTAAAAGTTCCTTTGGTTTGATTGGTGATTTATCTAATCTGTAGCATACTGATGAAATCATTATTCACATCTAGTAGTTTCAACAATTTACTGACCAATAATTTATACTGTTTTTATTAATTTGGTATATGTGGTTATCAGATATATAAACTGTGTCGTCGATTCAGTTGTACAAGTAGATACCAAATAGTAAGGTTTCTATTTCTATGTGGGATCTCTTCAAAGTTATTAAGACTAAAATTATAAAAAGGACAGGTTTTCCAAACATTTAACTAAACATTAATGAACTTTAGCGATGATTTCAGATTTTACAGTTTTCTGAAAGTTTGCAATAGAAAAAACTGTTCATTTTGCAGGCAGTGAGAGAAAATTTAATGGTAGGTACAGGGGCGTAGCCGAAGGTGCCACCAAATTATACTTGAACAAAAAGGTCAACCGATCTTGCCACTGGCCAAAAAGGGTCTTTGAAAAGGTACAACCGATTCTGCCACTAGCACCTAATAGGTAGGTTTTAATGAGAAAGGAAAATACTTTATTTATATTTTATGGCATTATTTAACAGTAATTAATAAGGCATTATAAATAAATACTTATATATATATATATATATATCAGTCAACAAATTTTTCAACTTAAATATGATACACATTTTATATAGTCGATGTTTGATATTGTTTTGTTTTTATATTTTTCACACAATTCCATGATAGTTTTCACTTTACTTCTTACGGAGGCATCCTTAACTTTGAAAGGTGTTTTTAAACTTTGAATCTTGACATAAGTGTCAATTTAAAATTCTTTTAACTTCTCGACAAATATATATATATATATATATATTTATTGATGGGTGAACTGTGTAAAAAGATTTGTTAAATTTTGAGGATCACACTCCTTACCACTACCTTATCAGGATTGGTTGTTTACTTTTAAAACCCCAATTTTGTAGCAGGTAGATCTTTATTTTTAGTAGCAACTTCGGTCTCACCGAGGTACAGAATCCTTAACGGACAAATAGAACCCGCGATTTTTCAGCATTTTTTTTTTTCTAAAAAATATAGTGCGGCCAGAGATTCATATTAACGTACGTATCATGATTTAGGATAATTATGATTATATAATGCAATATACATAATTAATCTTGAAACTGTAGCCTTTCATTTAAGTACTTTCAAATAAAGCTTTATTATTAATGATCACGTTGGGTTTCTTTAATGTTCAATACATCTATTTAAATTAGTAATAGCAAGAACAAAGAAATATGATTGTGATTTTATGAGGATGTTGCCAAAGTAAAGATTCGATGGTTACATCAGAAACTTTCTTCAAAAGTAAAGTAACACCCACTGGGTGAACCAGCTGACTTTAGACTCACTCGAAATTGCTTGAGATTGCCAACTCGAAAGAGAGTGCAATGCCAAAAAGTAGGAGCCAATTAACATAAATCACATGTCGGTTTATTTCTCAAAAGCAACACAATTATATAAGTGCTAAAATGAGATCTAAACATGGCCGACGTCTATTGTGTTTACGCTTAACAATTTCACCGTCAAACACGTAATAAATCTGCACCTCTTGTCTTCTCGTTTTGCTTTGCTTTTACCAGTGAGAGGCAGTGTGAGGTAACCATACACAATCTCAAATAAAAGCAGTAAGTGCGCCTGAGAAAACTGAATCTAGAGCAAAACGGCATTCCTTTTCCGGCAACTTAAGTACGTATCGTAGTAATAGTAAGTAAAGTATCGTAGTAAGAGTCAATTCTGGATAAGGACCGAATAAAACGTCGCAAGTGGTTGTACGCGAGAATAATCGTGAACAACATTAGATACATATACGTCGCGACACTTGAATGTGTCTCCTTGAAATTACGTCAGTAACGAAAGCATAGGCCTACGGTTACTTGTAATAAATCTTATATGCTCTGGAATGTCTTGCAAAAACTTCCGAATTGCCTGCGTAGGACACAAGAAACTCAACGACTATAAGAAAACAAACTTTACTTATGGTGTGTACAACAATGCTAACTAAGAACACTTACAAAGTGAGTGGAAAATGCTTCATGATTTGAAACGGTTCAAACGATTGATGATTTTTATGAGATATAAAAATAATTCATTTGTTATTTATTATGAAATAACACCAGCATTTGGAGAACAAAAGGAGAATGTTATTTTCTAGATATATATCTATAGGTATACGATATGCCTATCCAAAAAAGAAGAGAAATTGTTGTTATACTTTTTTTAAGCGCGTTGAGAGTAAAATTTTAGCATGCGACCGAAGTTGTGCCTGAAGAACTGTATGTGTAAGTTTTATAATTTTGAAAGTGTTCTTCATGAGTAATGTGTAGAAACCGTCAAACCTGAATAGCGATTTCGAACTCTTTAACTCCCATCAGCAAGCTGTTGGCAGTTCTGATAGAGTAGATAGATAGATAGAGTTCAGAGAATAAATACAAACGGCGTGATGAACGCCATCTATAGAAATTTGCCACTAATTTATTGTGATTTACTCATTAAAATTTTACACTTGTGAGCACAGTGAAGTAAACTAAAAAAAACAGCATGAGTACCGGTACCTTTATTAATTTGTAAAAAAAATTGTTATTTTCTTGGAAAATAATAAAAACGTTAAAAGTTATTTATGAAAAGGTACACTTAAGTAAAAATTCATTAAATATTTGTTTTTGTTTTGAACAAAGGGTTATTTTAAAAGTTAAATATTTCATTTATATGTAGTCCTTGGCAATGACCCTTTGGTCGAAACGACAACGTTACATGCAATAAAGATTTTAGTCAAACATAGTACTGTTTTTTGTCTAATAATTTGTAATTATTAATAAATTGTTTCACGAAAAATGCAATATGCAAAGGTCTAAGTAGACAATAAAAGTTTAATAGTCTATATATCTATATAAGCATTTAGATCTCTGTAGTCTCCCCATATACCGTTTAAACCTGTTGTAATGTTTATCAGGATTTTAACTACACAATTTTTTGCCGATAATAGGAATGAATGCATCATCGTAAAATCCTTTACGCCACAACTTACGAATTTTGAATATAAAGTTATATTTAATTATTGATTTAAGCTTTTAAATAGTAAAATAATAAATATAGTATAAAAAGTTTTAGAAAACACAAATATATACGTTTTAATTATGTTCTACTTAAACAAATACTTCATGGGGCCATCAAAGTCGTGGTTGTTTAAAAATCTAGCAAAAAAACGGCTTTTCGTAAGAAGCTGTAAATTACCTACTATACCATTCATACCGTGTGCTTCCATATATAATAAATAGTAAGATAGTAATAAAATGTAAGTAAGTAATTTCGAAACATTTGAAAACTTCCCGTTACATTTGAAGTAAATGTATTGAAATTAAGAAACGCAATTTCTGAATATGTATAAAAATTCTTTCCTTATAGTAGAACCCTCATCGCGAGTCTAACACATGCTTGACCAATATATATTACGCCATTACAGTCTAATTGGCCCTTGTTTACGTTGTTTACTGAGTGTTTAAGATGCCTCCGATAATCGTGAGTCCCGCCGACTGTGAAGTTCCTTAGTGTTAAAGGACTAAAACCGACTGATATTTATCGTGAAAGTTGTGCAGTTTACGGACAAAACATTATGAGTGATGGAATGGTAAGGAATCTGCGCCATGCAATCCAGAACAAAAGACGTGGCAAGCTGAGCAAGGGCATCGTTTTGCTGCATGGCAATGCCTGTCTGCATGTGGCTAATCGGACCAAAGATTTCATCACATCTGTTCACTGGGAAACTGTAGATCATCCTCCGTACATCCCTGATCTGGCGCCCAGTGACTACCATTTGTTCATGCACTTGAAGAAGCATCTGGGCGGTCATCGCAGCGTCTTTAAGACGATGACGAAGTCAAAACAGTTGTGATGCAGTGGTTAACAGTTAACAAATCAGGCGGCAGAGTTCTATGAGATGGGTATTCAAAAACTGGTCAAACGTTATGACAAGAAAAGTAGACTAAGGTACAGGCTTTCATGTAAAAATAAAATTATTAAGATATCTTTGCAGGTTTTTATTAATTTCAAAACAGTACTTACCTAAAAAACAAGCGTCGTACTTGAATATTTTTCTTACTCTAATTTTTGTGTTTGTACTGAAAAATAATTTTTTCCATTTCTATTTTTGTTTATAAGCATATTTGTTTATATTAATTTACTTTAAGCTAAAGAATGTCGCTCTTTTCTAAAATATTGAATACCGAAATAATCTGTATGAAAAGAAATGAAAGCGATTTGTGTTTGTAATAAGTGTTTCTTTTAGATCCTTGCTTTTAATTTAGTTTGGCAATAGTAAGATCATTTCAATGTATACTTGCGTATTTACGATATATAATTAAAAACTGTTATAAAAAAAGGAAAAGTAATCTTTGCATCACATGGACTAGCGAGGACCACAAAATTTACGCTTCATAAAGTGCCAACACGTTTTCAATTGCAAAAAATTGTAATAATTGAATTGAACAGTTGCAAAGACGCGCCTTTCAGCTTTGACTTCATTGTCTGTTAAGAATATCTAGCTTCTACACGCATTAGTATTGGATGACGAAAGTAGCATAGATGAAGCAAAATGTTGACGTAGTCTTCTTTTTAAATTTGAAAAGAAAAACCTTAAGTTAACAGAAATGATAATCTTATTTCTACATTTTCTTTTCTCAATTCTAGTTTGGTGTCTACAAATTGAACTTACACCTTGAGGAAAACAATTACAACGAAATAACTTCTATAATAATAGCTTCATTTATTTATTTATTTATTCATTGTTTGATAATAAAGTCTTCGTGGTTGTTGCCTAGTAGTAACCCTCACATTTAGCAACTTCAGAGGTTCGTCTGATGAAGATCGACCAATAATGTAAAAATCTACGTGCTCTGTTCAAAAGAACTTCTGCAGATACTCACTATATGCTTTAGAAATTAATTCATCTGTACAACGCTATCAGATAATTTTAAAACTATTTCCTGCTAAAAGAAAAGGCAAATAATATGTTTTTATTTTCAATAGAAAAGGGAAAACTTTTCGTGAGAAATTTCTATCAAATTATTTGTTTCAAAATTGCAATTTATGAACGGACATTAATCAATTAATATTTTTGAATTGATTCAAACAACAAGGAATTCATTATTACTTTTATAATATAGAAAAACGAATAATGAAAGAAGCTGTAATTAATAGTTAAAAGAGAAAATTTAGGTACATTTTATGTACCTGCTGGATGATCGAAAAAGCTGTACTTACATTGGTAGACGACTCGTTAAATGATAACATCTTGAAATGACGTAACAGCTTAGTTACCTCTCCAAATCAATTGGAACTATTAAGGGAATTGAAAGGCAATAAATAACATTCAAACTTTAAGCCTCAATTGATAATTGATTTCAACGTTAGATGTACCTAATAACCAATTACTGAATATAAGCTAATTGATTTTAACGGTAAATATTTCTACAGGTTTTTTAGTAGGTGTCTATATAGATGTTATAAATGTCCTAGTTATAACCGATAAATAATTTATTAAAGGTGTCAAAGAAGTGTAGATTAACAGTAAAATATTTTTAAAAAATACAATAACAGTAACTTGTTACAATTTAGTACTTTAAGGGGCACTTACTGATTTATTACCTAATCAAAACACTAACTCTTTTCTAATCCTACATACCAATTACCAATAATTAATGAAATATGTGAAGAATTTTTAGTAGGGGTAAACTGTAAATACATTAGTGCGATATTAATTATTGAATTAATATCGCATTAATGTATTTACCCATAATTGTTTAATGCTGTTATTGCTAGTGAATTATCTCTTAACATTTTAATGAATTATATGAATAGTATTGAAAAAAATCGTATAATGATTGACATTATATTCTTTTATCTTGCTAACCTTGTTACCTGGTTAGTATTATTACTATTATTGATGAGATTCTGCTGAATGGCGAGGCTTTTAGGGACTAACTATCAAGGAAAGACGTGTTTGTGTGTCAACTTTTCCATCAAAAGGATGTAGTGTATCTTACCCAGGTATATTAGATCATCATATAACTCATCTACGTTGTTTATGGGAATCAGCTGTTGTCGGTTCCATACACTGGCTATTAACGTAATTTGGATGAGTTGTTGTAGTTGTTAAATGAAAGACAACAAATATGTGACATACTAAACTTTATAATGAACGAAATGATAAAATACCTGAGAAATGCCAGTAATATTAAATTTTAAACAAAACAAATACGAATGCCAGACTCAACCTAGGGCTAGCTCGGGGAAATAGTATGGCAGAGAAACCCACGATCTTAGCCCTACAAATCAGAGATGTGTATCATCCGTAAAGTATGAAATGTATGTAAATTAAAAATATTACTCTGTGAAAATTTACCCTGCACGATCCACATACACAGACGCATGTAACTAATCATTTAAAACTGAAGAATATTGGTACCTACTAGTTAGTAGACAATGTAAACAAAAATAAAAAATAAAGGTACTGAGAGGCAACCCAGCTATAAGTTGAGATTTTAGAGCACAATCTGGGCCTCACATAAAAATAGATTGGAGTAAATAAATACCAAAATAAACACACAAATAAATATGTAAATAAATGCGACGAATAAATATCAAAATAAAATGCAACACATAAATGTCGAAATAAATGCATAAATAAATATCAAAATAAAATGCAACAAATAAATATAAAAATCAAATGCAACAAATAAATATCAAAATAAAATGCACATGCATTTGTGAATACTCCCAGATCAATACTCTACACGGGAGAAAATATTAGTAAATTCGATAAAGCTCGAAACATTCTGAACGCACCAGGTAGATCAACAAAGAGTAAAATCATAAAAATTGGAAACAAAGAAAAATCACAAAATAATTGTTACACATCACCGTTTTATTCATGTATTCAAATTAATAAAATAAAAGTTCAAATTAAACAAAACATCACAAAATATTCAAGATACAAATTATTGTGTCATTATAAGATGGATTGAAAGAACAATGAAAATTGACAACTTTTGCGTAAATTTTATAACAGTGAAAATCAAACATAATAAATATTAAAACCTCGTTGAAAAATACATGCAAATACAATAATTTATTACCTGTGATTGCAACTTAAAAAACACACAAAAATAGAAATTAAAAAAAACAAAGGTCCAACAAACGCGACACTTCACTATCCTGACAACCCAAAGAAATGACCATACGACACTCTACCACCAAGAACGCGACGCTGAGCTCTCGTAAATCTCCGATATCTTGTTATATCGTTCGTTCGCGTCTAAGATAACTAAACAGTTCCTGATTTATGAGTAGTAGGTAATAATTTAGGGAAGTGTAAAATTATAGAAATAGGCGATAGAGAACGACAGACCCTGGTTACTACAAGGACGAATGAAGAAAAGTGGTAAAACGAAGCCAAGAAAGTGTCTTATACCAATCATAAGCGTATATGAAGATTAATTAAAACAATAGTGGTATTATGTTTGGAACAGCAGAAAAACTCCTTTGTACTTAAGTGTTAATTTTTTCATTATTAAACGTATTAAAATTTCGTCAGACCTTCATTTTATTGGACCGTAGGCAATTGTTTTCTTTCTAAGAAAAAGAAATACATAAAAAGCATTACTAATTAATATTTGTCTACTTTACATATATTTGTGGTTTATTATTAACACTGGTTTTATGGTAAAAATTAAAATGCCAGCAGAAATTAAAAATTAGAACAAGTTTTTCTCTATTAAAAGCGAACTTTCAACCAATTTTTCTCTTATTGAATCATATATTTTATTGATACGAGCTATTAGTACTTTTTGGTGACAGAATTTTAATCAATATCGCACTAGACGATCTGCAACAATTGCAGATATTTAAAAGTCTTGAAGGATAGTGATTGGGGTCCTCGGTTACTCCGACTTTTTCCGATCACCAGGTCGTGCTGCACTTTCATGTCTTCAGTTTGGCACACAAACGGCTTACGTTAAGAAGTAGTAACACGAGCAGAGATAGAGGTAACATTAAGCGCTCTAACCGCGAAAGAAATTCCGTTTCACCAAAAGTGCGCGCGCGATGTGCTTAATTGAACTTAGTGCAATTGATAACAATCATACGTGCTGGTGATGAGGATAATGAATATAGATGACGACCGATTTATTACAGGTGCGTTTTACAATAAAATAATTTTTATCATAGATATACCTATCAATACATTAACACTTAATTATACAATAATTAGTTATTGTTTGTTGAAAGTGAGATCTAGTCGTTACATTAGAATTCGCTTGGTATAAGAAGTACATTGCCCACATTCTGTTCTAAAAGTGGGACATCGATTGTGATGCTGCTACCACAACTTGCACCTAATAGCGAAATAAATGTACGTAAAGGACCTCGATTTGCAATATTATATAATACTCCATATAGCTCTTCTAACCTTCTAGAAAATAGTTACTTATATCTACCATCTAATACTAAAATTGTAAACTCTATACAACAATTTCATCAAAAAGGCCAATGCGTTGAGCATTTCGAAAAGAAATTATAGTCTTTACCTTGTATATATAGGAAAAATTTCGGAAAAGTGTACCTAGGTCGCTACCAATACAATAAGTAGTTTGAGCTACTCTTTCTACTTCATATGACCCATATCGAATATATAGAAGTCGAACTTAACTTTTGTTGTCTCGCTTTTCAATTACAACATTTTTTATTTAAACATATACATTAAAAGATAAACATATCGTAGAGCAAAATATTAGAAGAATTACGAAACCTAATTATGACTTTTTGAATGTAAGCTATTATTATTGATATACAGTAGTTGTACTACGGTAAAATTTTAATTTACAAGTCAATACGTAGTTCCAATAGCTACACAACTAAAACGTGCTACGATCGATTCGTGAAAGTTCATTTACATTAAATTAATGTCTAATTGTGAAATAAATAGAAATTAGCACCGTACGTCATAATTATATTCGAATACCGACCAAAAACTTTAAATTTCTGCGTTGCCCAAACAGCAATTTTAATGCCAAGTTAAATAGTTGGTCTAATTCTTGTACTCGTAAAGATTAATCAACGAGAACTAACCGTTTGATGTTTCATCATTAAAATGCAATTAAGAAAGTTTTTAATATTCGGATGATATTTGCTAATAAGATGATCTGCAGAAGCAAAATCCAACCCCTTAATCACACATAATGAATCTATTTCAAACTTACAGCTCATCTAATTATCATAAAAAAGAAAATGAATCTCTATTGTGAAATGATTACGTACCAACATTTCAAAATTGTACCCACACGAAATGTGAACGTTATAATTAATTTATTTATTTTTACAAAAGCTTTTATTTAATTCCATCTGTCTGTCCACTCGTAATAATTCTTTTTGAAATTACTTAAAGGCATCCAATTAAGTTTGTGTAATACATGTTTAGTTTCGATAATAAAAAAATTAAAAAGGTAAGTTTTCTCTTTAATGTACTTATACACAAAAACAAATTTTAACAATAAAAAAATATTTTCGCTTGACAGATAGAAGCTGAATATTTCTCCAATTCCTGATTATCTATTTAAAACAACGCTAACTATTATGTTCATATGTTGCTGATTGAATTCTGGAATCTAAAAGATGCGAATATTGTGTGGAGTTAAGGATTTTAATCAGCTATACGAAAGTGTTGCTATGAAAGGAGCTATTATAAATGGGTAGTCAAAATGGAGGAAAATAATATAAACTAACATTATTTTTTAACAATAAGACAAAAATAAACACTCTTTTAAAGTTTCAGAAAAGTCCACGACGACCGTTTCGCCACATTGTGTGTGGCTTCATCAGGTAGATGAAATACAATAACTCATTTACATTCTACAAACCTTATACACTAAATAAAAAAACTAAGGAGGGGGTTAAAACAAAAATTTAATAAAGGGGAGTTATTGACATCTAGTTGATTGTTCAATTAATAATTATAATAAATTAGGAATATTATTGAACAATCAACTAAATGTGAATAACTTCCCTTTATTAAATTCATGTATTAAACACCCTCCTTGGTTTTGTATTTAGTATATAAGGTTTGTAGAATGTAATTGAGTTATTGTATTTCATCTACCTGATGAAGCCACACACAATGTGGCGAAACGGTCGTTGTGGACTTTTAAAATAAAAAAGATTGAAACTTTAAAAGGGTGTTTCTTTTTTCTCATTGTTAAAATGGAATTTCAACAAGTAAAAGCTAATATAGTAAATAATTATTTTTAATTTCTTCAAAGTAAATAAATAAAATATTTTGTTCTAATTTATATTAAAATTAATGTATACATTCATATGTACATACACAATATTGAAGAAATATAGTGATTTTTTTAGTTACTCTTGAGAATGATCACTATCGATCGAAACAATGTTGTCGATTTTCCGAAATAAGAATTTCTTGATACAACATTATGTTTATTTCTAAACATATATTATCAAGATGTTTTTGAACAGTTTTCTACTTGTAACTCAAGTGAGAAAATCAATTATACTATATATCCAACTACAGCCAAAGCACTAGATATTAAGGGTAACCTTTCCATAACTTATGATGGCTGCACTCGAATTCGTCCCCACAAAGTAGGTACTGCTGGGAACGGTTGGTATTTATGAAAAGTAAATATACGAATTCGCACCCGCGACAGTTTTATTTGAAATTCATAGAAAAGCATAAAATAAAGCAGAATAACGTACATGGTTGCCATGTATCATCGAAGTATATTTCCTCTTGTAATACTTTTGTAAGTGGGAATAAAAGACAGTGGTAAATATCACATATGAATTTTATTTTGTCAAAATATAAAAATGAGGTAACAATAATATTAAATAAATGTCAGAAATCACAGCATACAGCCACAATAAAGCCTTACCAAGCCTTACAGTTTTATGTAGGTAAGTTTCTTAACGATACTGTTTTAACATAACCTAACCTTATTTCTTTCACTAAACATCACAGACGCGTTATAATTTGCCATTTTAGTAATTGAGCTATACTAAATAATTAAACAATGTTTAATGTATTTATACTTATTTGTTGCATCCCCAATCTCTACCGTAAATCCCTTCCTGAAGCCGGTTCCTGTTGCCGATAGGGCATATCAATAATCGACTATTATAATTATCCAATAAAATGTAGTTATTTATTTTACCCATTCTTAAGTAGGGCAACAACAACAAATGTATAAATAACTTTATTTTTGTCAAATTTCTAACAACATTTTAAAGTAAATGCAGTTTATTTTATAAAGTATCATTCTAAAAATCTTTCAGAACTTCAATGAATTGGAAAATGTTAGGATGGGCCGAATAAAATTAAATTCAGATATGGCAACGCTGCCATCGTTTTCTGGGTAATAGCGCGTAAACCATGGGAGCCAATTCGTG
The DNA here is from genome assembly GCA_963921985.1 of Agrilus biguttatus. Lineage (NCBI taxonomy): Eukaryota > Metazoa > Arthropoda > Insecta > Coleoptera > Buprestidae > Agrilus > Agrilus biguttatus. The sequence continues at coordinate 10,679,017 of OY998120.1, forward strand.
TATAATTCAGAAAGGATTGCTTTTCGAACGGGGACAAATTCGTGTTGCTGATAAGCGCTCTTTACCTCCTGGAGACGAATCCGAGTGCACCGCTTATGAGTCAAGATTTGCGCCCTGAGGGTCTATTAAATTTGAACCATTATTGCTTAGTTAAATCTGTTATGAAATAATTTCACACTGAAGTAGAACTTAATGATTTTCAGATTTTTTTAAGACACCTTTCTCAGAAAAAAATGTAGGTCAACAGGAAGTACCCTATATAAAGATTTTGATGACCACTCATTGACTTACCAACGTGATTCGTTTTCTTTCTTTTCATTTCGAGGTAGAAGACGCTGAAAATAAGCAATTCTCTTAAGATTGACCGAATATTTGTAGGTTAATAAAGGCTAAAAAGTCTCGGTCTACGTGAACAAAGACCGGGCAAAAAGCAATGTTGCCCTGATTAAAGAGAAATTTTTAGATTTATGTCGCATATGCGTGCAAAAATTCTGCCACTAATTACGGAAGTCTTAGTAACTTACTATACTTATACAAGTGTATATCTGAAACACATTTAGAGGCATTTATTCACGGATTTTTTTGTAAATACACATTCGTGTCTAATGAATAGATTAATTAACACCCATAAAATCATAGTTTCACGTAGAGAATTGTATTATATCTGTAAAAATGTCTTGAACAACGATTTAACCAATCAGTGTAGAAAATTCGCATTTAACGGATTTTTCATAGCGTATCTTTTGCGGTTTTGTTGGTTTATTCTCTATGTCGTGAGATTAACAATCAATGTGCTTGTAATATACCTGTTTGACATTAAATAAACAACACCTGAAAGGAAAACCAGGAAACTTTTACACTTGTTTTCCAAATAACACTTTTAATGAGTTCATTTAAAGCTTCCTTTCGGAAGGAATACTGTAATTTCTTTTGTGAGGAAATCATTGACACTATTTATCCAATTTTTGTTAACTACATGAATTACTTTATGTTCCGTTTAAGAATGAGTGGTGAAAATTGTAACTTTGCTTGCATCACTTTACCGTTTTCTAAAAATCCAAGCAGTAAAATGTTTTTTTTTATAATTAACTAAAAATTTGAAATGTTTCTTGCTTTCTTGGTTACTCCGTGCTACACAAGTAAATAATACATCTTTTGTTGGAATATCCATTGTAATTATAAGTAGATATATGGTTTTTAATAGTTGTAATTATTTAGTATAATTAACGCAAATATAAGGTCGTTTATGTAAATCCTGATTCTGTATATTATACTATACTACTTTATTTTTCATATGAAAACATGGTAAAACTGTAATGAAATAAATTTCATTAACTTTGGATATATAATTATAACATTATTATAAAAATTGCAAGGACGGTAACATTAATAGAAATATTGAGCTACTTTTAATAGTTTCGCCAATTGTTTTCTTGTTAGAAAATCATAAATTACTTATACCCATTAAAATACCAAGAAATAATTCGGTATTGTTTATTTTATTTAACTAGCATCTGAACCGCCTTTAAAGTTTTTTTTTTAAATACTATTATAATTATTATTGCTAATATAGGTAATGAACAAAAATTTTAAAGTTTCTACTTTGTTTTAATATGTATTCATTATCTTCACATTATTAGATTGCAATTTAACTGTGTATAATGAATAAATTTTGATTGTTGTTATTTACTGAAAGTGTCTCAAATAAGTTACTTTTGTTTTAATTAATGAATTCTTCATTTTTATTAAATTTACTTAACAACGCTTTCACAAGACGCAAATAGAGAATTCGAAAAAATTTCACTCGTTTAGGAAATAATCTATTTTTAATATTGTTAATTTTTTGCATGGTTGATGGTAGCAAAATTTGTTTTTTGTAATAGCTTCATCTATAGCTATAAATATTTATATTTAATTTTTCATTATACATTATTTCTATAATGCAATTTACGTTGCTATATTTATTTCAATCATCATTCTATTATTTCTTCTGTTATACAGTTCCACTCATAACTTTTCCCATTTTTTATCATTTTATGTTTTATATATATTATCCTTACTCATAAAATATTAAAAAGTGAAATTGTACTCGAAAGTATTTTTTGTCCCTAACAACTATTGAATTTTAATCTTCTGCCTTCAAATACATTTATTTTTCTTTTATTTCGGAATAGTCGGTCAGCTTTATCCATTGGTTCAAGTATAAAGCCTGCGTACAAAAGCGAAAGCAGACACTGACTCTTTTTTCTCGAAAGGAATCCACTATGACTGACGCCCAGTCAATAAGTATAGATAGAGCCAAGTGCCAGAAAGTAAAACGTACCGCGAAATTAAGAATTTCATTAAACAGCATATACAAGGAAGTAGACGACAAACTTCCTCCGCTAATTTGACACGCACGAACCTCTCTATAGGTACGAAACGTTGATTGTAAGGTTCTACGTCCAAACAATAACCATCAAAATAATTTTTGAAACAATTATCTTCTAGAGAAAAAAGTTGACACTAATTGACAGCAAATATCTCAATGATAGTTTAAACAATGAACTTTTCACTTTTTCTAATCAACAATCAGTGATCAGTCGAGTTGGCTAATCATCACTTTCATTATTTGATAGGTTTATTAGTATTTATTATTATTATTTTTAATTGAATTAAACAGAAACGCTCATACATTTTATGAACCCGTTTGCCAAAAGAAAACATTGTTACTCACGCATCGGTCTGTGTGTTTGAATCAGCTGATGTTTTTTAGTTAAAAAGTTGTGTTATAGGGTTCCATAGATACAGGACAAATTGTTGTTGCTTAGGGCATTAGCACGTTGTTTAAAACATTAAATTTAGCAACCTAAAATGGAAATATGACTTAGTCCCATTGCTGCCCTCGCTTTGAAAAAATTGCATTGCCGACATAAAGGTCGGCGGGCAGCAATGCCACAATTTCAGGTAAAATATTTTCGCGAACAGCAATGGGACATCCCGGATATATAATGGACTAACGATGTGAGTCCCATAGAGTGTCTAATGATGATTAGCACTACCTCGATTATCCTCGATCTACTATTAACCCTTTTCACACATACAGACGGTAGTAAAAGGGTTGTTGGTTGGCGTTAAATATAAAACAGGAGCTTAAAATGAACAAAATACTAGATATAAATATGGAATTAACAGAAACAACTACTCCGAGAGCAAATACCCCTACCGGCATTGAATTACACTGTTGATTCCGATGGATTTTTAGACGAATATAACAATCCAAAAAAGAAGGTATTAAAATCATTTTTTTCGTCTAAATATTAAGGATCACAGATCCCACATTTGGAACGCGTCCTACACAGTAGGCACAGTGCACCGAAAGCGATATCCCACGACCGGTTTCGGCAACAAGTAGTTTTTGTTGATTCCATAACTTGTTGTTTCTGTTGATTCTGTTGATTTCATACTCTTAATAGGTTATAATACTCTTTAATATAATAATTTTTGTAAAGTCTAGGATAAATACCAGGATAAGAACAAAGTAAAGTTTTTGGTGCAAAGGTTTTTGTACTTTAATAACCTTCTACCTTGATACATATTTTGCACTAATAGGCGAAACGTCAGTCTTGGTTAAATAAATAACCCCTCTTTGCTCCTTTTTTGGCTTTAATTCTACACTTAAAATAAAAGAAGGAAATATAAACTTAAAATTTTACTGCCGATGTTGTTTCTTCCAACAGGCTAGACCCTTATAGTTCATCTAATGAATCATGATTAAGTCCTAAATGAGCTGGGTCTGAGGACAAAGTGGGAATATTATTCTAAAGTCGAACTCACCAATTTTTATGGTGGCTCATGATATGTTATCCAATACTTTCGTTTTACAAGTAAGGCACTGACAAAAGGGTCACAAACGTAGATCGTAAAGCATATTCTGATATTATTTTCTTTATATGAAAGCTACTAAGTACCAACATATACGGTATGCATTTCATATCTTACAATTAAAAAAAATCAGAAATTCAAAAAATGGTATCTAATGGTAAATTATCAAAAAATACATTTAGATCTACATTTGTAATCTTGTGTAGTACTTTACATGTATAGGAAAAGTATAATATGAGTCTCGGGTAGGAAACTACATACTTTGATGTATTTTAAGAAGTAATTAGTTCAACTTTAGAATATTTATTTTGAGTACTCAAATATGCTCTTTATAGTGGATACTTGAAACCTATAAAACCTAAATATTTAGAAAGGTCCGGTCTGGTATAGAGGGCCCAATTTCCTTTTACGTTTTATGTGGTATTTTTCTAGTTATCTGATAAGAAGGAGTTCTGCGTCCTATTACCTATCCTAAAGTCTATATTATTAAGCATTTCAGTGTAATATTTTAAATAATATTTTGTATTCAGTTTATAAATTTCTTTCTGTCCGTCTGGATGTACTATTGTAGGGAAAATGTGCCCAAAAAATGGTTTGATTTGTTAAATTGGCGGAATATTGTTATAATTAGAAAGGAAAGCAAGGCAAAGTAAACCTTTATTATTACATTAAATGTTTTTGCATTTCGTATTGTTAACTTAAATACATTAATTTGCCGTTAAAAGAAACATGAACGTTTTAAAATAGTACTGAATAATGATTTCTCGAATTTTTAATCAGTATCTATTAATCAGAGTGGATTACGTTACAATGTATTCTCAAGGAAGTGTTATTTTATTTCGTTGATTATACCGTGCATTTATTGACTTTGTAACGAATTGGCAGCAAAATATATATTTGCAATGAATAGGTACTTAACTGATGACTTAATTTACATTAAATACGACAGTATGACGATGTAATTTTCTTATTCATCTTGTGCTTGCTTTCCTCAAAAGTGTAATTTTGCTATAGTTTTTACCTGCCTTAACCATTCTCGTAAATACTTTTGCCGCAACTATCAAATATCTTAATTAGTCAATTTATTCCTTGAGAACAGATTTTTCTACCCGTCACCAATATACAGTATACTGCAAAATTACTTAAAGACTGGGTTTACGTCATCGATATGGTCCGTAAGAACCAATTCGAAAAGTAATACGAGGCATGTTTTTTATGTAAGTACCGTTTTGAAATTAATAAAAAACGTGCAAAGGTATCTTAATAATTTTATTTTTACATGAAAGCCTGTACTTTAATCTACTTCTCTACATAATTTCCTTCAATATTGAGTCACTTGTCATAACGTTTGACCAGTGACCAGTTTTTGAATACCCTTCTCATAAAACTCTGCCGCCTGACTTGCTCACTTCACTACTGCATCACAACTGTTTTGACTTCGTCATCCTCTTGAAGACGCTGACCGCCCAGATGTTTCTTCAAGTGCAGGAACAAATGGTATTTACTGGGCGCCAGATCAGGGCTGTACGGAGAATGATCTACAGTTTCCCGTGAAAACATGTAACCAAAGAGATCATTGGTTCGATTAGCCACATGCGGACGGGCATTGTCATGCACATTTGTGCTGCCATCTTTAAATGCTCTCACCGACTTCCTTACCAATCCATCGCTCACAATTTTTTGACTGTAAACTGCACAGATCTCACGATGAATATCAATCGGTTTTAGTCCTTTAGCACTAAGGAATCGTATAACAGCCCGGACTTCACAATCGGCAGGACTCACGATTATCGTTATTGTTATATATTTTTAACCGTTTGAGGTTTATTTTCTTGTTTGTCAGAAAATTGGTATCCCTATCGAAAATTAAATTTTCAAACAAAAACGTGAACCTGCCAATTCCATCTTCTGTAAAACTACCAGAGTTGTACCATTTAATATGTTTTTTATCGGTTATATAATGTACATTTTCAGGAAGTACCTATTTTTGAAAATCCGTGTTTTAATATAGAAATACTGAAATATCGTACCTACCTGCTAGCGGAACTGCGCTTTGTGATATCAATGCTTTGAGATATCAATGCTTTGCTACTGTCTTGTGGAAGGGTTTATTTTTAATATTTCACATGGGCTGTTAAACTTTTAACGTTACTGTATATTAGCAAATCACTCTGACGAAGTCGCGAGAATCACAGCTAGTGTCACAATAATAAATGTTAACCGATTTATAATAAAATTTTCTTAATAGGTAAATATCGCATAAAACGCTAAAGAAAGGTAGTTATGCATTCATCTATCATACATATCAAGGTTTTACTAAAAGTTAAAACTTATTGATGCTGTCCATTAGCCCATAAACCGTGAGATGAACAATCAACTGCAGTGCGTTCATTTGTCACTTTATTTTAATCATTACAAAAAAGAAATATTTTTTTTCGATACCGATTTAACCTTTCCTTATTTTTTGTGCTATTTGTTACAAAATATATAAAATTAGTTGGCTTCTAATTATGGAGATACTTTCACTTTGTAATTTAGGAATCTCTTACATCATTAAAAAACCCTATCTCATTATACACATACGCTAAGAATAATTACACAAATACAATTTTTTTAAAAAGTTACTCTATGTTCTTTTCTTTTTAATTAAATTCTAATTAAGAGCCATGCTTGCTAAAATTTTAATTACAATCCAGTGATTAGTTTCACTAAATGTTTTTACATACCTGCGGTCATTTCATTATAATATGTAAAACATAGCATACCTCCGTCTACAAAAAAGATAAGATAGTAATTGTTTATTTCACTATTTTTTATAGTCTAATTTGACTGTTATGCAAGATAAACATAGAAGTAAAGGTATTTTTATATTACAGTAACCTTTTCATGACACAGTTGCTTATTTACATACTCGCATATGTAGTGGATTGAAACCCAGCATAAAACGAAATTTTGATTGCTTAAATCACTTTCAGTTTGCTGCCTAAAGGATTTTATGAAATTATTAAAAAATGTCTTCCGCGTAGTATTCAGTACTTCAGTACTACTAACAACACTAACAATCATGAGTTGTTTATTGGAAATATCTCAAGTTAAAAAGAATATGCATAAAAATGAATTAGTGTAATTTTATAGCATCATGGAAATTGTTTATTGACTGTTAATATAACACAAAAATTTTAACTAATGAATAGGTGAGAAGCAACTAATTGTGGATCGCGATTTCGATCTTATTAGATTTCATCAGCAGCAACCAAATTGAATGGGGAGATTAAGTCCTTGGTTAATAGTTTATCTAACATGAAATACTCCATTTCGCAGCAGATATCAGTGGATGACGATATACTGGCAGAACTGAATAAATAAATTAAACACAAAGCAGTTGGTTACAAAACTTTTTGTTATCCACAATAATATTATTTCACCACACAGTGACTTCCCCCGGTGGAAATATAATATATAACTTAAAACTAAATAAATGACAATTTGATAACAATTTTAAATCATAACATGTATAAAAAAAGGATCTAAAATTAAATTTGTTGGAATGTATGGAGATTAATAAATTAAATAAATTAGGCTTATTATTTAATGATCAAATTGATATAAATAATTCTCCTCTACTCAATCTCTAGTTCCCATAATTTGTTCACCTACCTCCACCCCCTCCTGTTTCATTTAGTATTTAAGGAATTTGGTATTTAGTTTTAAGTTATTATATTTCCACCTGAGGAATCCACTGTATAGTGAAATAATATTATTGTGGATAACAATAAAAAGTTTTTATTTATTTGAAAAAATCTTTCTCATTCCTTAACACTGCTTTTTATGTATCAATTAGGAGTGAATGAAAATTATAGTCTAAGTAACTAAAAAACGATATTAATAACTTCTTCTTTAAATTTCAACACACTTCCATCATGATGTGAAGCTCTTTCTTTGTTTTCTTTACGTAACGTTTATTTCACCATATAATACTACCGCACTGAAGCATAAACTTGAAAATTATATCTGTATAAAATATTTTCTATCCTCTCCTTTATTATTTTTTTAAGGTTTCAGATAACTCGTCACTCAAACTATTATATTGTATGATATTCATTTGTCTCTTGTCATCTTTTCGCTACAAAATGCTTTTAAACAACCAAAACTTATTTTACTGTCACTACCTGATATATAAAAAATTAAGTTAACAATTGAATTGTCTTTTAAAATCTCTTAATATGTTACGTTTCTCCAATCTAATTTTATATCCATGACGATGTTTAAAACTGAAAGAGGAATAATAAAACTTCATGGTTTTGATCGCGTCACATCATACCTACATGTGCCGTACACAGTGAAAACAGAAGATGTCACGGTTCGAAAGGAAACGAAAGTGTAACTAAATTGATTGTTAAATAGCATTGATTTAGAGTTTCATTTGACTGACCTTCGCGATGGTATTTACTAACCGACACTTATAGACTTAGAAACCGAAAATTTAACACGTCTACAACAATTTAAGTGTAAAATAAATATAAAAGGTTTGTATTAAGTGCAACTTAATTAAATCAATAACTGCAATATGATAGGTATTTTAGTTATTGTCAAACAAAAATGATTACAACGTAAAAAGAAATTAAAAACAGATTTATTAATAAATATTACATATCATACAATAGATAACATAAATACTTCCAATAAATATGACGTTACCTAATAGTTGTTATATGTATGTCTAAATGCCTACTTTTATTTCGTATTATACGAGGGTAAATCAAATATAAACGGTAATTTTGTAAAGTAAATTTATTGATTGATGGTACACACAAAATTAACATTTAATATTTTTCAATGTAGTCACTTCCGTGCTCTACACATTTTTACCACCGATTTGGAAGCTTAAATATTCCTTCTTCATAAAAAGTTGTCAGCCAATTGCACACATACTCCTCTACTTTTTCATTGCTTTCAAATCTTTTGAAGTGTCTCCAAGTGATTCCTTCAAAGGCACGAACAAAAAATAATCACAGGGTGACAAGTCAGGACTATAAAGTGAATTATAGAGGCTCGAAGGTTTCCCAGCCCATTTCTTCCAATTTATTCCTTGTCAAAACTACGGTGTGTGGCCTAGCGTTGTCAGTCATGAAGGAGGATGACGTCTGGAATGAGCATACCCCGTCGTTTGCTTCGATACGCGATTTTTGTCGACTGTGAACTGTAACAACTCAGAATAGTAAGCCGTATTCACTGTTCGTTGATCGTGAAGAAAATCAATGAATAAAACTCAAACAAACCCTTGAGTCCAAGAAAACATTCGTAAGCACTTTTCCGGCTGAGAGACGAGTTTTGGTTTTGGCTTTGACAGGACAGCAGCAGCCTTCATCCTTTCTTCGCTACTCCTTACTCGCCATTTTTGACTCGGGAATGTAGTGGTGGACCCACGTCTCATCACAAGTGATGATACGCCTCAAAGAAACCTCCCCTTCTTGTCGAAATCGATTCAGAAGTCTTTCACTGATTAGGTCGGACATGACCTGTTTTTGATTTTCGGTTGGAAACAACAACCTTCGAACCCAGCGATCACTAATTTTTCTAAATCCAAATTCATCATCATCATTAAATTTTTTTTATACGTTTTCTAAAAGACCTGCCAGGTTATCCAATGTAAAATTTCTCACACGTTCCACAATTTAATTTTTGTATACACCAGATTTACTATCTTCCTTTACCTTACCTTTACAGTTTTTAATATGTTTATTAAGAGTGTTGTTGGTTTTAAATGCAATATTAGTATTATTTTTACTAAGAAATATTTTAAGTTTTAATGATGATTGACCAAAATAAGTGAGTGTTTTAAATTTCTTGTGTAGGGAAAATCTATCATTACACGACTAATTAGACCTTAGTAATTCCCCCCTTCTAAATCTTGTTATTCGTAAAAATTTGTAAATATTGGTTTAATTAACTGTGAACTTCCGAAGAAGCTACAAAGTAGTGAAACGTACGTCAAGTGACAATAAAATTTTTGGAAACTACTACAACAATTAAATTTCTTTTTGCAGAGAAAATTAAATTTAAAAAATTATAATAAATATAATAAAAACGTAAAAAAATAAAATTAATTTATTTGAATAGTTGTAGAAATAGAAAAGACAAACGTAAATACTGTATGATTACTGGAAAATTGTTATTATGAAATTATGTTACTACATAGCATTTTGCTTTTCCCCTTTGAAGTACTAAATAAAAACAATTCAAATGTTGCAACGTTTAAAGTTTTAGTTCATTTATTTCATCCAGGTCCAGTGTTTACTCGGAAATTGCCCACAACATAGTTTATACCTAGATCATTATTAGAAAATTTCATCCCGAATTAAAATTCATTAATTCATTAAGGAGGAGTGATTAGTAAAATTTTCGCACAACGAACTTGTCAGATTTTATTAAACAGATTGCTAGTTAGAACAAAAGAAGGTTCACGACCGGAAATAGAGGATGTTGTTATTCTCAATCCGTCCATGTTTCCTCCGTGCCTCTGATATACATCTTGAATGGATAACTACTACTTAACAGAAACTTTCTTTTTATTTATGGGTCTGGTCGGAAACCATCATGGGAGTTGTTGATGTACAGTGTACATATGTCATAATGTTTTAACGGTGAGAGTTCTACTGATAAGATATCATGACTAAAGTTTATTCGTTTGTTTCTACTAATCCTAATCGGGCAGATGTTTTAGAATTATGCAGATATATTTTTGTATTGGCTTATGCAATACACATATCTTGTAACGGAAAAAAATTGTTACTTGTTTTTTTTTAACACGGCTACTGTCTCAAGCGTTGTGTAAAAATGACTCATAGTTGGACGAGTGGAGCATTTTCCTGCTCGTCTAATTCATGTCCTTTTTTATGAAAAATTATTTATTTATTTATTATTTTCTGGTAATTTGTGTTCCTCATAAGAGTGTTACATACACTTACTCTAAAGGATTTACAGTGTTGCTATCCTATTTCAAAATTTTCATTTTATGTCTTCGTTGTAACTTCAAAATAACGGACGCAAAACAAATCCGCCACCCACCTTATTTCAAACCAAGCTAAGAACTTATCTGAAATCTAACATCTTGGCGGATATATTTGCACATTTTTATTCGTATTCAAAACCCCGAGTTGCAACCACTCGTACAAAAACTTCGAACTCTATATTATCATTTTCTCCTTTTTCCATTTCATCAACATACATTTTAAACTCTCCTTCACCAGGATAGTAGATAATGGATAGTAGCCCAATGAACGAATCACAACTCCCATTGCTTTGAGGTTATTTTACCATCACAATTTTTATCTGTTATATTAAATCCGAACAATTTTAAAAATTTTTTGATTAAATTTTTACTGAAGGTTTGAGTAAATTGTTTTTTTCCAAAATTTAAATTGGAACAGAAAGGGATTGCCTTGCCCATATCGTGGACCAGCGTGTGGCTTTTCCGAAGGACACTTGGCTAAGCGATTTTGTTAATAAGTAGACTAAGGGTATTCTTGGAAAAATGTAACTTTTTGTAAGATTTCCTGTTTTAAATCAATAAATTAAATTAGTTATTAAAACGCATTTTTGTTAATTGAGAGCGGGAGTAATCCCAGCAGTCTTGTTATCTTTTTTGTTTTCCCTCATACGGGACGTGTACCATGTTAAGTTGAGAGTTCGGTTCGAACCTGGGTCCGGCTGCTATGATCCAAGTTTTCTGTAGTTTCCTTGGATCATTTAGGCAAATTCTGGAGCAGCAATATTCCACAGATTTCACTTCTCTTCTGTCTTCATTTCGTCCGTCTCATCTTTCTTTCCCTAACAACGCCACTCACCCATTCCCACTATTCCTGCAAGGAGGCTGAAGACGGCCTTACGCCCTACCCTCCGGCTTTGCACTACAGTGTAGTTCGGAAGGACTGGCCGCCCACCAGCACGTGTAGCTGGTGGGAATGAAATACAAATACATTTTTTTAGTTTTAGGTCGCGATGAACATCACTCACAACCGGCCTTTATTCTCCCCTGAGATTTCATTATGACACAGAGATTTTCAAAAAGATAAAATAAAGAGTCGAGTTGTAATAGCTATAGTAATGAGAAAACTGCATGGTGCAGTGTAGACGTAGGCAATGACTAGAAGGAATCGTTCATTTGAGCGACTCTTATAAATAAATCGCATGAATCGATTTACTGCTTGCGGTTCAAATGAACGAATCATGAGAATCGTTTTCTTTTATGAAATTGAATAGTTTGAATCAATTCATCAGAAAGAATCGTATTGCCCATCCCTGGTACAGCAACGTCGATTTAGCAGGTGCTTTTTGATACCTAAATCGTACCTGTTTCACATCGATCTTGCTGTGAATGCATTTAAATTGGATATAATTATTTTGAAGGTTATTACATTTAATGGATAATAGATCCTCTCGTATATAAACCCCATGAATCATGTGACGTCACAGTATCCCATCCTAGAAGAACCCCACGAATCGAAACTGAATTTTAGAAGAATTTAATAGTTATAATAGCACAAATTTAAACAATATTTTTATTTAACAAATTCGTATTCTATAATAAATTATATCCGTTACCATTTGAAAGTTTTTAGGGCTTACTATGCTCAAAAAAGAAACCAAAGTCACCCACGCACCCGTCTATCTGTTCATCTGTCTATTAAAACAGGAGTAGTAATAAATCATACTGACCCACATATTTTCTAATAGCTAACACCTCTAAATATTAAATTGTAAAAGGGGAAGATTGCATTACCTTGTAAGTTTTTAGCTACAGTTTCCAGAAGCGTGCCTAAAACTTAAAAACAACTATAGCAAAGATTTTAGTTTAATTTACATTCGTATACTTTATTATTGCGTGCAATTGGATAAAACTTCATAAATATAATTTTATTATTTATTATTCCTCTGAAACGGTAAAAGGGAAGTGGTGCTTTGGATGCCGCTTTTTATTAATCCTCTTTGACGATTTCCAAAAGTTTATGAAATCAAACTACTCCAAAAACAACAAAATAATTTCTAGATCTTTGATAACAATCCTCAATAAATAAAAATATTTTCTAATATTTTTTTAACAACTAACACAATTGATATCAGTAAAATACTTCTAAATTTTCTTCATTAACTTGACAGGTTCCATTTTTCGCACTTATTTAAGTTATTAATTGATTCCGCTATTGGATAATTGTAAAACATTTTCAATAACGTGAAAACACACACAAGATATTGTTTTATACTATTTTATTGGAACTACTCTAACAATTGTTTCGACTGATTAGGTCATCATCTGATACTTGTAAAGAAACTAACTTAAAAGTAAACAGTAAGGTCCATTTATGCTACTCCTCCTAATTAGCAAATGTCTGTGATAGATTTAAATATAGGACTATTTATCCCTTCTGTTAAATCATTTGTGATATTTCAGTTTGAATTTAGCGCTTTTTGAATTTTAAGTTTTTCCAAATAGTTTAATTTGTAACCTTTATTTTCTAAGTGAATAACAGATAATTTATTATTAATAATAGATTGTTTCAATGTAATACAATGTTGTGACAGAACAGTGGATAATTTGTTGTCTAAAATTGTTTTTTTAAATTATTTTTAGTCTTGTTTCAAAGGTACGGCCAGTTTGTCCTATATAAATCGCATCACAGTCATCGCAAGTAATTTTGTGTACACTTCTATAAAGATATTAATTCAAAAATATGTAATAAGTTAATAAATGTTAAAATTAATACAATAATTAGCAATAGAAACACTTAAAAAAATGCTAATTACCAATAAAATCGATAAGATAGATAAATCGGATGTATACAAAATTACTTGCGATGACTGTGATGCGATTTATATAGGATAAACTGGCCGTAACATTGAAACAAGACTAAAAGAACATAAAAAATCAATTTTAGACAACAAATTATCCACTGGTCCGTCACAACATTGTATTACATTGAAACACTGTATTATTAATAAAAAATTATCGGTTATTCTCTTAGAAAATAAAAGTTTCAATTTAAACTATTTGGAAAAACATAAAATTCAAAAAGCGCTAAATTCAAACGTAAATATCACAAATGATTTAACAGAAGGGCTAAACACTCCTATATTCAAACCTATCACAGACATTAGCTAATTCGGAGGGGTAGCATAAATAGACTTTACTCATTAATCTTAAGTTAGTTTCTTTACAACTCTCCTATGATGACTCAGTCAGTCGAAACAATTGTTAGAGTAGTTCTAATAAAATAGTGTAAAACAATATCTTCTGTGTGTTTTTACTTTACTTATTTAAGTTATTCTTCTACTTTTCTGAACTAACGATGGTTTTCTTAAGATTTATAGTTAGTGGTGTCGGTGTCACCAGCGACAGGTTTCTTCTCAACTTTTTATCCTCTTACATTTTTTTCTGTTGTCGTCAATCGGTCTACTTCTTGCAAAGATTTATTTACAAGTTACGTGAATGCGAAGCATCCCATCGATGGAAAACCTTGAGAAAGTAACAGATTTATACGTATTGTTCTTTTGAAAGTGTGACAAGTAGCAATCTGAAGGCCCTCAATATGATACATTGCTGTCGAAATAAATCTTCTGTTGAAATAGATTAATATACACAATTGAATGTGTCATTAATATCTGAAAATGGCAAACATGCAGGGGCGTAGCGTAGGTAAATACAAATTTCAAGTTGTTTCTCTCTAAAACAACCTGCTAGATTATTTTATTTTGTCTATTGTTTTTCCTCATTTACCTCTTTTCGATATATTTTCCAAACTAAATTTAAACAATAGTTGATAGGAGATAGAGATAGAGGTTTAGAATCTATTATTAGTAGTTGTTCTTTTTGATGGTTGATCTTGGATTCGGGGTGGAAATCTGTTCACCAAACGTAGCCACAGTCACAGGATAATTGTTTACATTTGTATACTTATGAATAATTACTAACAAGATGTCTGGAAACATTACCAGACAACGAATAGGATAGAGAATAATAAAAGGATATAAAATTGAAGCAGAAAGATAAATTTGTCTGTATGACTTTAGTTATGGGTTTTATAAAGATTTTGGGTGAATCCCCCTAATTCACTATGTTCTATCCTCCACCGATATCGTTTTGAAATGAATCAAGGACTTAGTGCCTGTTCTTCCTGCTAATTCGAGTTCATTTTCGACATATATGGATGTTTACGCTAAAACATCATTAATAGACAGTAAGTTATTAAAATTGATAGAGATCTTCAGATTATGACTAAAACAATAATAATAATTACTGAAAAATTGATTAAGGCTTTCGCGGCCAGTTGATGAACTGGTGTTGTCCTTCTTCGGGTGTACAGGCCGTCGTCGGTTGGAATTGCTTCCTAACGTTTCGCTAACACGCTGTCTACAGACTACAAACAGTCTACAACCAACAGCGAAAATGGATAGACCTCTGAAGAAGCTCGCCACTCGTGCTAGCGAAACGTTAGGAAGCAATTCCAACCGACGACTGCCTGTACACCCGAAGAAGGACAACACCATAATAATTACTGTCGATATAATTAATTTTAATCCGATAAATTATCATTAGATGTTGACCTTTATTAAGAAAAAATAATGCCTAAAACAATCATCCTTGAAACGGTTAGTTAATTTGTGAAAGAACAATGCTGTAAATTGAAATAGTACAAACAATCTAAATTTATCATAATTGCTAGATTATGAAATGCATGGAACAAATATTATTATCTATGCATTATTGCAACCTTCTTTGAAAGTAAATAAACTATATTCATTGCCGTAAATTGTGAAGCCGTGCTCAAAAATATGTGCATATCATGAAGCTCGAAACAGCATAGCCATTAGATGAATAACTGTTCGTTCGATTGTTGTATGTGCGATAATGTACCAATATATCTACTATATATTCTATTTCTATTACTTTTGTTGTTATATTAATCAAAAGAAACAATGTAAATCTACATACGTGCATACTTCAAGAATTTTAATATCTTCTAAAATATTTTCTTTTATATGATTGTTGTTATACATGACAGAAGAAAATATATTCTTTTAACTTCAGCAAATCCGTTTATTTCATTTAAAATCTCATTTAAACATTTTTATTTAACCTTCAACAGTTGAGAAGTCACTAGAAGATTAAGTTTTTCTTTCCATCTTGGTATTTTCTGCCGATTTCAAAGCTTTTCTTATTAATATTACCCGCGCACCTCATTGCTAAACATATTTATCATTTTTGTTTATTGTACACAGTAGATTTAGCAATATCATACTTTTTGTCAGGGTAAGTAAACTCACCCCATTTTCCGGACTCTTTATAACATCACTTGTTTCAGACAATGTCAACATTTTACGTTTCGTATAAATAAAAAAGATTTCTAACAATCACTAATACACTTCTAGTTCGTCGCAATTTATATGTTACGAATAAAATTAGATAAGCGAGTTAACCTAGGTTTACCCGGGTAAACTGCGTAATATCCAAGACTCTTGGGTAAAGTTCAAAATATGTTTGGAATTGTACACGTTTCGGGCTTTATTCGGGTAAACCGCGTTTTATCCGCTTTCGCTTGGTTAAAGTTGGATGTACCATAAATGACAAGGCCATTAATGTTTGAAAAACATATTTAATTCAAAAAACACATTTTACAAATAAAAATTAGAATTCTAAAAGTGTATTTTCATAAAAGTAATCTACTCACGAGTACTTCAAACAAGACAAGCTGCTGTGACATTTCGAGTTGCAAAGATTTCCAATAGCTTTACCTAACCTAACCTAACCTAACCACAAGTCCTTTTTTGGCAGATTTCAGTTTTTTTGACACCCTTCACACAAGCGCAGATATAGCTTGAGTTATATGAGTCATTTATGGTGCTTCCAAGTTTAACCAAGCGAAAGCGGATAAAATGCGGTTTATCCGGGTAAAACCCGAAACGTATACAATTCCAAATATATTGTGGACTTTACCCAAGAGTCTTGGGTATTACGCAGTTTACCCGGATAAACCTAAGTTAACTCGCTTATCTAACTTTACCCCTAACATTTATACAATAACCTATGGATATTGAATTCCCATAAACAAGTCTTAGAAACACTTGAAAATCGAAGTTGTCGCTGTTCACTATATAGAATCCGCCATGTTAAGTTTTTATCAATTATCCATTATAATAGATAGTTCATAAATAAAATGTTCAGTCACCGAGCGTCCACTGTACTTATATATTTTTAAATAGTTTTTTTTTGATTAATTGCAAATTAATCACTCAGTTATATTACTGTTTGCTTTGCTTAATATTATTGTGAAATTTATTCTAGAATTTATTTTATAATCAGAAATGCATTCAACCTCATTATGATTATTTCATAAAAAAGTTAAAATGAAAAACATTATTTCCCAACATATAGCAATGGTAACTACCGTTTAAAATAATATATTTATTTATAAATAATTAGTCAACTTATACAATGGTGTAATATTAATAATATATTACATAAAATAAAGTTATTCAAATAATCTCAAATAGTTCTAAAATTCAGAAATTCGCAACGCGTTATTTCAAAATTTTTTGAACATTCACACTAATCCTACCAATTAATAATCTGAGAAAAATAATGTGGGGCACGTTATTCCTTTTTAAAATTGTCATTAATTATTTTGTTTGATTTGATTTTGTTATATAAGTGATTATAGATGTATACATATAGGTACTTAGCGTTATGTATATTTTATTACATTCTCGGCTTATAACCAGATATCAGTAATATAGAAAGGTAGTAACATTACCGGTTTTGTAATAATTAGAGCGGAAACTGGCTGCTTTTCGAATGTACAAACCGCCAATTATTGGCCTATTACTTTCAAATAAGACACGTGTAACATATGAATTCATATAAGATAACGATTATTATAAAGAAATTTATATAATAAAAGAACAACACTGAATAATGGTGATTCGTTTTAAAACATCATTAAGAACCAATTTTGTCAATTTAATTGCTGTCACCTTCATAAGTAAAGACTTTTTAGGTGAGGCCTGCTCATTTAATACTAATTACCGTATTTACAATTTTTGTCACTGTAAAAGATTATTGATAAGAACTAGCCATTGAAATAAACAAGATAGCTTAATTATTCGGAACTCGTTAAAAATAATAAATCTTCGTTTAGTTGTTTCCATTAAAGGCGGCTGGTATATAGGTGTTGCAGGGCTACAAAATATTCAAATAACATACATTATATATGTCTGTACTTTTACGACCCAATTACCAAAATTTATTAAAATAATAAATTATTTATTATAATACAATAATTATCACATATTATTACCTTTAGCCGGTCGTCCTGCGCTGAATAGTACACCAAAGATATTATCTGGATTTTTAGTCGAGCTCGTCGCAGTATCTTTAACTGGTCGACAAAATTGGATCTGAAATCTAATTCGGTGTAGATACCCTTCTAAATTCGATCCTTTGTGTTAGTAAATATAACGTATTTTCTCTGAAGAATGACAGGGTTCTCGAAATTTTTCTTGATTGGTTTTCAGTAAATGTATGTAAAAGGTAACCAAGAGTTTGTTGTTTCTATTTTTTTTGTATATGTATGTCTATTCACAACATTTGCACTGCAGATAATATAAATTAGATTGCTAGCAAGTGTGTTTACTGAGGGGAGTACACATGACACAGTAGTGCCAGTTTTGTGTTAAAATTAATAAAATTGAACTTAATTTTTGTCTTATAAGAAGTTGCCTTTTTTAACATTTCTTGTTTCACGCAACAACATTATTTATGAATTATAAGTTTAACCCTATTAAAATAAAATATAAAGAATGTAATAGTAGATATTAATGTTTCCCTGGGCACTTGGTCAAACATATTTAAATAATCGAATGATAAAATAAAAACACTTGGTTTGTTTCACAAGATTTAATTGAAAATCTGACACGTATTTCGGTTATTACACCATTGTCGAAGAGTCTTAGACCAACGAACGGTACATTGGTATTTACAATTTAATTGTGTCATTTACTGGCTATCGAACATATTTTGGGGTTTCCCCTCTATTAAAAACGACACAATTGATTGGCAGTAAACGACACAATTAGATTGTAAATAAAAATGTATCATTAATTAAATAATAAACTAACTTTAGTTAGTGGTAATTAGGGTGAGTCTTTCTTTATTTAATTATTCTTCTACCACAGTCTCCTATTTTCTACAATGTATCATTAGTCTAAGACTCTTCGACCATAAATACTTTGTACATCTTTGAAATATGTTTAAATTAAATTTTGCCTCTGTTATTTTTAAGACTCTGTATATGCAAGGGTTGATACTTGTTTAGTCTAGTAATGAACAATGTTCGATGCTATTCGCATCGGAGGTTGACAGTGGCCATTGTTATAGGGGGCATCATTGCCGGATGTCGGAAAAATATAAAACACTATTGAGAGTAGATAGTGGGAAGAAAGGTTGTAACAGTCATTAGTCAGTATTTAGTCGTTTTAGTAATCAGTTCTCTAACAATTATCAAATATAGTTTAGTAATCATAATATCATTTTTGTAGTAATGCAATATCAATGTTTGCTTCGTTATCACCCTAATTTTAAGCTAGTGTAAATATTTTATATTAAAAATTTAATTAAATTCTATGGAGTGTTTTTCTTACAAGAAAACATCTTAAGGTAGAAAGGAAGTGGCACAACTGTGCAAAGGAAAATCGTACACTCTTCTGTCAGACATTTTCAATTATATCTTGTGAAACAAGCCAATTGTTTTTATTTAATCATTCGATTATAGAAATAATTTATTATTATTTATATATCACTTTATTATATACGTATACGTATACAAAGCTTTATAGTTCCATTTTCAATATCTTGTGTTTTTCATTATACCTGAAAGCGGTTTAGCACAGTAAAATTGTCCTTTAAATAAAAGTACATAATTTTACTAATAGTGTAATTTTAACTTCTTACAAGTGAGCACCTTACGTTAGGAAAAGTTTTTTTTGAAATTGTGTTGCAGTCTGACGAGTGCAAGTATCGAGTGTTGCCAGGTACAGACGACATAGTAAAAACAACAGGCAGCATATTGCAAAATTGATTGTACCACATTAATTTTTTTATTAATTAACAAACTACATCGTAAATAATACAAGCAGGTATATGGGCCAATTACTTTCGGACATTCTTTTAGTATTTAAAGTAAATAAAATGTGCTTGTTATTCGTTAACAAACAAGCTATTGTTTTATTTAACAAAATTAAGGTTTTCAGAATTATATACCTTATTACCCCTCCCCCATATACCTTTCATAAATCCTAGCTGCACCATGTCGTTTTCCATTTATATACACGTACGTCAGAGATAACGTCACAAGCTTGATATGACTGTAAAGGAAAGGGGGATACATTGCATTTCGTAACTCTCTATCATAACATTTATTTTTTGCATAGTACTCCTTAAACGGTCGAGATGGTTTTTACTTCAAAAAAAATATAAATCTATGTATTTTATTCATGATAAAGTATCATTCTAAAATAGTTGCGAAATATCCAAGAATCGAGGGTGTACCTCTAGGGAAAAGGGAGAACCAACCCCAATTCGCTCGAGTCGTTTTAGTACGAAAAGAAACAATGAGCGAAGCCGAAGTGCATGTCTCCGTGGAGCAACGAATTATTATTATGTTTTTGGCCAAGGAGGGAGTGAATTCTACCTAATTTTTACGGCGATTAGAGGCACAGTTCGGGGGCAACACCCTGTCAAGAAAAAATGCGCAAAGTATCCTCTAGATGGGTTCGGGTTCTCCGACTGTTATCGTAGCATCACAAGCAGCATCGATTCCAACAAGAGGGTAAAGCATTTTTGAATCGCATCGTCACCTGTGACGAAACATGGGTGCAGCATTACACGCCCCATTCGAAATAGGCGAGTATGGAATGGAGAAAAAACGGCGAGAGAGGACCAAGTTGCGCTTGTCGGCCGGAATGCTAATGTCAATAGTGTTTTTTGATCGGCAAGGTTCGCAAAATGATTGTCATCTATGGGATACCGAGAAATTGTCATTTCGAAGGAAAAGGAAAAACCAGATGTGTCATTCTTGTGCATGATAGCGCCAGGCTTCATACGGCCAATGCCATAAGGCAAAAATTAGATGCATTAGGCTGGGAAACGCTGAAACACCCGCCATATAGCCCCGACTTGTCCCCTTGTGACTTCCATCTTTTTGGGCCAGAAAGAAGCGCTTAAAGGCGAACGTTTCCACGAGAATGACGCAGTGGAAGCATTTGTGCTTCAATGGTTACAAGAACGTCCGAAAATTTTCTACGATTATGGCATAAAAAAGCTATCAATCCGATGCGAAAAATGTATTTCTAGGACGGTAAACTATGTAGAACAATAATATCTATATGTATCGAAATCTAATTAAATATAGTTCGAAGTTTTTACAAAAGCAATTCCGTTTATATTTGATACACCCTCGTATAACTCGTATTGTCGACGTATGTAAATGATATATTATAGTATTAAAGGTGGCATGGTACCAACAAAGCTTTATTACACACGCAAAGATCATATCCGTAACAGTGGCATTTACATATAAGTAAATGTATCTCAACAGTTGTACAAGTACACATACGTATTGTAAATACAATTGTATAAATATGTCTGTCTATACACGTAAAGATATTATGTGTTCATAAGGCAGTTAGTTCACTTTTGTTTTCTGAACGAATGTTATTAATAGCATAACAGTGTTATATAAAGTTGAATAGACTGTCAGTAATTAACGGTATTTTAACTTATTGTTTCTCTAATAAGCGCCAGTTTGTAAACAGTAGTGTCTATTATAGTTGTATGGAATGAGTATATTTTTAGCACAGATACTTGAGACTTGTTTATTATTTTTATATAATGATGCTTTCAAGCTGATTATTTCTGCGAAATCGTTACTATGTAATAATGTTCTAACTGAGTAATACTGACAATATGTGTCAGAAATAAATATCAATTAACAGCAAAAACAGGCACTAGTTCCTTGATTTACTCCAATACGATATAAGTAAATAAATATAAATATGGAATCAACAGAAACAACTACTCTTAGGGCTAATACCCCTACCGGCATTGAATTACACTGTTAATTCCGAACGATTATTAGACGAAGATAACAATCCAAAAAAAGGAGGTATTAAAATCCTTTTTCGTCTAATTAGAAAGGATTTCAATTTTTTGGATTGTTATCTTCGTCTAATAATCGTCCGAAATCAACAGTGTAATTCAATGCCGGTAGGGGTATTAGCCCTCGGAGTAGTTGTTTCTCTTGATTCCATATTTATGTTTATTATATAGCTTGTAAAGGCCTTTCTGCCAGCGCCTACCTGATGAGACCCGATATGGGATATGTCTTTCGGTGCGCTGTGCCTACTGTGTAGAACGCATTCCAAATGAGGGATCTGTGATTATTTGTAATTAGACAAAAAAGGATTTTAATACCTTCTTTTTTTGGATGAATGAATCCCCGATCACGAGGATTCACTCACATCGTTTCAAAACCGAAACATAACGGTATCAAAACAAAAATATTCTTTCTACTAATCTCTACAAATCTTGTTATTATTTTTCTATATGTACTGTTCGGTGCCTGGTAACTTTCCCATGCTTCTTTGGAGATTTCAATGCTTCAGTAAACGAAAAACCTGTTGAAAATTTATAATAATTTTGATTTTTTTATTTATATGTTTCATTAAGGGTATATCAAGTATACACTCCATGTGTAATAATGATTGTATATATTCAAAACGCTGTATTAATTTTTTATTTCAGTATGTTTTTCAGTTTACCTTTCAAGGTTACTTAAATGTTTTGTAGAATATGAATTACGCTAAAAGTTTAACACTTTTTATTATGTATGCATAAATCAAAATGAAACTGACCTTTTAAAATTCCAGTGACATTCGCCGGTATTTAAAGTTTTCTTTGATTAGAATATGCAATTGTTTGTTTCTTTGTAGTATATTAAGCCGTCAAACTACAAAACTGAAAGCTTCTCTTAGTAATTAATTAAGGAATCCTCACTCTTAATAGAATTCGCAAACCTGTAGAAAAAATCAAATTATTATATCAGTAGGATGTTCTAAGCTCTTGCAGGAATAATGCCGTTTTTTAACATTTTTTTCAATTATTA
Organism: Agrilus biguttatus; assembly: GCA_963921985.1. Classification (NCBI taxonomy): domain Eukaryota; kingdom Metazoa; phylum Arthropoda; class Insecta; order Coleoptera; family Buprestidae; genus Agrilus; species Agrilus biguttatus. Next base: position 10,702,095 of record OY998120.1, read on the forward strand.
CATTTTTTGGCCCGTATCTAGATTTTTCTCGCTGTTTTCACAAAAACGTGTATTACCAAAATTATATAAACGTTTGTAAGCAAGGCTTTTAAGTGGTCCATGTCTAACATCCTTTATTATTTTAGTAATTTAATTGGAATGTAATTATTCACAAACTAGATCCCACTCGCAAACTTTTTAGGATTTCCTTTTCTTTAAACATTCGTTATATATGTTAAATGATTGTATTTATAATCCGGAGAGCTTTTATAATTTTATAGAATGTAATTAATTCTTTCTACATTCACTTGATGGAAACTCATTTTAATACTTAGTAAGAAATAAAACACTAGAAGCTTCCACAAAATTTGTTTAATAAACTTAACAAATGTTTCACCTAACTAAGGCTTCTACAGAAGTAATACATTTAAACTAAACTAAGCTAAGCTACTTATATATAGTTTGAGAATTAAGGCGGGGGGTGAATAAAGCGGCTAAGTAGTGCTGAATTATTGAGATCGATTTGACCGTTTAAAAGAATATTGGTATTTTTAAACTTATTAATTTCTAGAGATTCTACTAATGATAGTTTAAGATTTTTATTTTCCACGTGTAACGCTTCAAAATTATCATTAAAAATATGTTCCTCTTCATTAAGGTTTTTAGCGTAGTTTGAGTTTAATTTATTATTGTCATAGGATTTTTTATGTTCATTTATTCGTTTTTTGAAAGATATTTTGTGTTTTATATGCTACATTAACATTATTTTTCATTAAGGTTAAAACTATTACATATTTAAATAACCTCTCTGAGTTTTTAGGAAAATACCTAATGAAAAATAATGTTAATGTAGCATTTAAACACCTTAATGAAGAGAAACATATTTTTAATGATAATTTTGAAATCTTGGATGTTGAAAATAAAAATCTTAGACTATCCTTATTAGAATCTCTAGAAATTAATAAGTATAAAAATACCAATATTCTTCTGAACGATCAAATTCATCTCAATAATTCAGCACTACTTACTTAACCTCCTTATTCACCCCCCGCCTTAATTCTCAAACTGTATATAAGTAGCTTAGTTTAGTTTAGAATGTATTACTTCTGAAGAAGCCTAAGTTAGGCGAAACATTTGTTAAGTTTATTAAACAAATTTTGTAGAAACTTCTAGTATTTTATTTCTTACCAAGAATTTTATGGAATACAGATATTCAGAAAGGAAAGAATTCAAGAATCAGGAATTTAATCCATATTAATATTCCACACCTCCTTATTGTTATTTTACACTCATCATCAATACTACTAAACAATCGACAAGGTGAAACTTTCATAAAGCCATTTTTATTTAGCGTTGTTCTTATTACATAAACAAAATCATCAACAAACGTAAATGTGAATTAAACCTTTTTATTATCATATAAAATCCTATTGTTTCGAGTAAACTAGTAAATTTACATGCCTACCCGAGTTGTAAATTTAATTGATTGCTTATTCGGATACATACCTACTGTATTAGCTCATTTGTTGTATATATAATAATAGTGTGTTTATTTATTAAATGGCCTTTTTGAACATATTCAAATGGAAACCGTAAACAATTGCGCATCTATCGCACCGACTGAGTCCTTTCACTTTCATAGGTATTTATCTTGTGGATTCTAGAACCGATATCTTTCTTGTTCTGCTGCAATAGCTTTTTTGCACCGTCATCTGTACCCATTTCAAAGTCATACCTTATTTACATTTACTATACACGATAGATAGATATACACAGATACCTAAAATACCATCGACCTTGACTATTCCACTGTATATATATACATATATATGTACTATCTTATTTTATGTGCAGATATTAATGTCATTGTTACACCTTAATATCGCGAAGAAGAATGACGAAATTATGTATGTATGTACATCTACCTGCCTCATTTTCTTTTATTTCGATTATTATTTATTATGTTACATAAACAAATTCCTGAATGTTATAAAAGGAATAGGACATACAGGGTGGTTTATCAACCATGGGAAAAATTTAAAGAGGAAATTTAAATACCCTAAGAGAACTATTATAGGTAATTGACGTTACTGTTACATAACTGTTTCGCCAGTACTGCTGCTTCTTCAGGAATTTTAGGTTAAAAATAAACTACATTTAGGTTTTTATTTTTGTAGTATCACTGAAAGGGATGCGGATAAGGAAGAAAGTAAGCTGTTATGAATTACTCAAATTCTTCGTTGTTGACATTTTAATTAATCTATTAAAATTATTCACAATGAACAAATAGAATTCGCGACATTCTTCTTCGAGTTACGCTCCCGAAATCGTTAATGTACGATGGCTACCTACGCGACAATTTTTACCAATTAACTACCACATTATCAAACAATAATCGTGATGCATTTTGCACCGTAATTCAATTAAATCGTAAGATAATTTTTACTTTATTATCTTCGTAGGATGCTAATAATTATGTGCTAGTTATCACTTTTCTGGATCTAAACGTAGATTGAACGTCTTAAAAAATTTTTAACAATAATTTCTAAAAAGATGCAGGTACAGTTTATTCATCATTAGTTTAAATACAGGATCTATACATTGAATATTATCTTGATGGAGTAGTCGTAATCTATTGCGGTGTACAACTCCAAACGTTTCGTCTTCAGTTGCGGAAGACTCCTTCAGTGGCAGCAAAGTGGAAGTTTTCTTGGAGAAGTTCAATCTCTATGTACACCTGTGTAACGAGATCTAAATCGAAACTTCTTCAAGAAAATGTTAATCTCAGCTGAAAGCGAAATGTTTGGAGATATACACAAAAAAAAACTTTTTTGTATTTCATTCCCACCAGCTACTCGTACTGGAGTAGTAGTGCAAAGCCGGAGGATAGGGCGTAAGGCCCTCTTCAGCCTCCTTGAAGGAATCGTGGGAATGGGTGTGTGGTATCGTTAGGGAGCGAAATATGAGACGAGACGGACGAAATGAAGACAGAAGAGATGTGAAAGATTATCTGTGAAATATTACTGCCCCAGAATTTGCCTAAATGATCCAAAGAAACCACAGAAAACATGGACCAGAGCAGCCGGACCCGGATTCGAAAGTTGACCTCCCGAATGCTAAGCAATGATCTACAGCACTAGACCACGCCGCTCGGTATACACCAAAATGGAGCACACCAACCCGGTCTGGATGGCGTTACATTTGTAAAGAGTAGCTATGGAAGTTTACGTTCTTCCCCTTATGGTCATTTGGTCAATGGCCCATAATATCCTCCCTGCAATATGCAACTGCATTTCTCAATAATTAAATCTCACCAATAAAAGAAGGCTCTGCACTGTCCCAATTTCTAGCGTAAACACTTCTGAAATAGCGCGCGGTACGACGAGCCGTATATCAGCTTGATCCTACAGTTTTCTTAAAAGGGCATTTTAAATTGAAAAAGGTACGAAATACAATGCTCATGCGTGCCGAATATTGTTACAATGATGTCGACGGCCCAATGCAAAGCTGAACCGATTTCTTTCGGAAATTATCGTCGGCGCAGTAATCACGATGCAGTTCATGAACTAAGTGTATTTTTAAGTATTTTTGGTTTGCAGGTTCGGATTGATAAGTCGCTTATCATTTGTTAATTTAATTGTTTTCAGGGGAATATTAACTTTAAAACGAACAAAACTTTGTTATCCCATGTACATGATCCACGAAACGCCACTGGTTCTACCAATTACAAGATCATTCGAGATAATTTTCAGTTGTAACGAGCGAAACACCCTATATACCAACAATCCCTTAATTATATTTATAAGTAAGTCAACAAATTCGTTTTTTAATTATTTATTTCTTATATACAATAAATATCTGGTTACGATAATTAAGAGAGGGTGTTCCTACATACCTAATTATTCCTGACATTTGGACAAGAGTGTTCGTCATGGGTAAATATTGTGAAACATTTTATTCTCCAACGCCGCAATCGTTAATAAAGCTTAAGTTTATTTCTGCAAATAATTACATGAAATTTATAATACAACTCATTTTTTTTTCAAATAAATTCGTTAGTCACTGTTTTACGAAATAATTAATTATTGGGTATTAAAAAATCAAAAGATTAATGTCAGAGTTTTATCCTTCTCCAGTACATTCTACAATTATTACCTATTCATAAATCTTTTACCATAATATCTCTAAAAGCTTAAATTCCATTAAAATAAAGCTCACAATATAAACGTCAACATTAAACAAAATTATTAATGAGACCCCAGAGTTTTATGTTTTGCAACTTCCCTGCCGGAAAATGTCAAAAACTTTCTCTCTAAATGTCATAATACATTTTGGTTCTCGCATTTAAGATGCACATGTGATTCTGTAAAGCGGAGATAATAGTTGAATACGTACATGAGCACACATATACGAGCAAAATGAGACATTGAATTAACTTCGCACTCATAATATACATCCATACGTAATGACAGCCTTTATTAGTGTTATTTAATTGCTTTAGCCACAGCAACACCAAGTTTCAACACAATAGTTGCTGACAAGTGCGGACAAACAATAATTCCTTTCTCAACAACTCTTGAAAGATAGGGTATAACAAAAGAAGAAAACATAGCAGTCAACGTATGGTATTACATTCTATTACATTAAACCCATTTCTACAAGAATTTAGAAACATACTAAAGCGTGATGAAATAAATACAATTTTAATTTTATTAGTTGTTGTAATTCTTTCTCAATAACAGAAAGAACAGAAATGTTGGTTTCAAATTATTTATTTATTTCACCATAATTAATTCGCTACACAGTGGCTTCTTCGGGTGGAAAAAATATTAATTTTAAAGAACCTTAATAACATTTAATGAACCATACACGTATTTCATGCCTACAATCACAATGTTTACTCATTAAATAATTCACCGGTAGAAATATGTCTTGTGTGAATTCATAAATGCAGTGTCGTCCTATTTGCGGTCAGTCCATCGAGCGGTCAGTGGATTTTTCTGTCAAATCTTTCTTGAATGTAAAACTTGAGGAAGGGTAGAATTTACCTGTCGATTTTGCGGTCAAAAATGCGTTTCGCGTATATAATGTATAAACCTTAATTTTTGAAAATAAATTGGTTAGGTTAGGTTAGGTTATTAGTGCAGCTGAATGTGTAAATCACGAAATAAACTCCAAAATCGGAAGAACAAATCCGAGATTTAAAACCGTTCCACAAACACTTATGGAAGTAGCCGAAGGAGCTGATCAAAAAATAATGAGGTTGGAATTAAATTTAGACGGAAAAAAACGAAAAAGAAAATACATCCACCTGGATGAGAAGATTGAAAAGCTGACAAAGTGGTATGAGATGGAAAAAGTGACCGCTCAATCTACAATTTTTACGTTTTATCGCAAATTACACGACCGCTCGATCCATACAACCCATAAATGCAGTTACAACTGTAATTTAATGAAATGTTGATGTCTCCATAAAATCTATTTATAGCCAGAAGGTCTGAAGGATGTTCCAAGTTATATATCCTTTATATATTTAGAAAATTAAGTCATGTGTTCTGTAATGTAAAAATTAATAAGACATGATCATTATCTCGCACGTTTCTAACTTTTTTCCACCATGTCCACCGTCCACGTTTCGCACCAGTTCAGAGCCATGCTCCAAAAATACACCTTTAATAACCTTTTTCAGGTTTCTAAATTAGCTGACCGCGAGCACAAGTGTTTTACTTGTGTTCCGCTATACTTTTTTTTATATATCTGCTGCTTATTCCATCTTCACTTATGATTCGCAAGCCAACGTCCCTATAAAGATAGAAATAATATAATTCTTTGCAAAGAAAAGCTCTTCGCGATATTTGACACTAAATAAAAAACTCAATTTGATTTTTCCACTATTTATTTTCAATCTTGACAATTGTTTCACCCTACAAGGGCATTTTCAGAAGACAACTAATTATATACAGTACTTATCTACATTTATACTTTCTAGTCTTAGGGTTAATTGGAGGGGTACATTCTACTATTTTATTTAATATTGTGGATTCGTAAACGTTCTATTTCATTTAATGTTAATTCCCAGTTTTGGTTTAACTGTTTTTTAATTTCCAAAGATTCTAATATGTCCAATTTTTTGCCTTTATTTCAACTATACAAAATTTTGAAATTATACTTTGTACTGAATTCTTGATGTTTATTATTTATATAGTTCATAAAGGCTGATTTTTCTACATAGTTTTTTATATGTTCGTTTAGTCTTTCTTTGTATGTTCTCCCTGTCTGTCCAATATATGTTGCGTTGCATGCATTGCAATTTAATTTATATACTCCACACTTGCTCATTTTTTCGGTTCTGTCCTTGTTATTGATTAAATATTTTGATAAGTTATTATTTGTTCTAAATGCTACTTTAAAGTTATTGTTTTTTATTTTTTGGAGAATTTTGTTCCTCACATTACCTATACATAAGAATGACTTGTAATTACTTTTTCACTGTTTAAAAACTGATTTATAACATATTAATTTCTTTTTGTTATTGTCTATAAGTTTTGCTGTGTATCGCTATTGGTTTTATAGTTTCTAACTCTATTCTATAATTCACATCTCAAAGTGGTAAGTTTAGTGGAGGGTTAATCATGCTGTCAAATGCTACTAGCTTCTGTTGTGTGGGATGACATGAGTTTTTGTGTATTATAGTATTGCTTCCGTCCACGACGGTTTTCTAAAAATTGATAAAATATCAATTTTGTTGTTACTTTTAGTTAAAGTGAGATATAAAGAGTTTAATTTATTATTGACTTCTTTTTCTAGTGTAAATTTAATTCTATTATGCAGTTTGTTATTAAATTCTAAGAATTCCTCAAGTTCTTCTAAACTACCTTCCCAGATTATGAAAATGTCATCCACGTAACGTTTATAAAGTCTGAACTTATTTTTATATTTGCTATTGTGTATTTTTGATTCTAAATCGTGCATAAATTTATTGATAATATTTGTAATGTATTTTGGTTTTTGTAATTTTTCAATTAGTTTTTAGTTTTACAGAAAAATTCACTTTGAGGTATACATAATGTCCTTTTTTATTTAAAATGCATTTTTTAAAATCTGCTTCCTATCTATCTTTATCTTTTTTGTATCACAATATTTTTTGTAATTTCCAAAAGATTCAATTGGTATCGTCACCTGTTCTGGAAAAGAATCCGAAAGTAATGAACTTAATTATCTGTCATAGTCTGTTGGTCCACACCTAAGCCATTATTAAAAGGATTTCTGTTTTCCTAATTGGGGATCAAGATGAAACGATGTAGATGAAAATACTTTCGCAACTTAGTGTGTCAATGTTAAATCACCCACCGTTTCAGGTACAAACATAACAAACCCATTATTAGGTTGTACATACTACGACGTCTTGCATTTGTTTCCGCGTGATGTGGGAAAGAAATACAATGGAAGCCACAGATTAGCAATACCTTATAAGCAGATACAGTGTTGTACTCATATTGTTGTTGGGATAAATACTTAGAAAATGACACATTTCATACATTTATGGTACCAAAACAGGTACTTACCTTTCCAGTTCCCATAGGTACCAAATAGTCAATAGAAACATAGAGAATGTGCAATAAACCATTTCAAAATACAAACCAATAATAGTCAACGAAGTAGTTTATTTAATTTTGTTGAGTTGCAAAGGGAATGGGGCCGTGCGAATTTAAAAGTCTTATTTTAATAGCTTTTTTATCGCATGTATATATGAACACTCCCTATTTCACAATTACATTCGGTTTCGAATTGCGATAATATTCATTCGGTTTTATCCTTTCATTGGAAATTGAATGTTGGAAATTATTAATGTTTCAGAATTATTTATGAAAAGTAACATTTACCAAATATGGAGTACCAGAAACATGGGAATGTGTGGTTCAATGGGGGCACATAAGCACTAATAATTACGATAAATTTAAAATTTATATTTGTAAATTCATACATATAAATTTCAACAGCTAATTTCTAAAATGGTACAGATTGTGTAAAATTGTGTAAACGGGCTTTAGACTGAGGGCTATAATTCATTCAAAAGTTTGGTTCACATTATTCAGTATCAGGGACAATATTATTTAAAGTAAATTTAAAAATTAAATATTAAATTTTTAGTAGGGGTAAATTTTAAATACATTAATACGATATTAATTAGTGAATTAATTTGTACCCACTACAGATTACCTCACGTTCGTCGTTGTTACTGTTGTCGCCTCTCGTAGTTTAGTGGCAAAAGCATTGGCGTGTAAAACCAAAGATCCCGGGTTCGTGTCCCGGCGAGGGCATGACAACTGTTACATATATTTCCCTCATTGTATGAGGTAATCTGTAGTGGGTACAAAATAATCCAATAATTAATATCGCATTAATGTATTTTTAATTTTAAAACTGATATAATGGCATATGTTCTTTTATGATCATCAGAAACCTTTCGATAGTTTATTTTTAATTGAACTTAAAATTAATGTCAACTTTGTCTTAATTGCTTTTTATATACTTAAAGAAACTTCATTTATTTTTTTCCTTGTCTTAGTAGATCTATCCATTAAGGGAATAACATTTAATGAAAAGATATCGGTTGATTATTGATTAGGTAATAATATTTATTGTAAATTAAAGTTGTGTGAAAAATTTGATGATAAACGGAAAATTCATATCTGTTGAAAATAATTTGTAATTGTTAAATGTAAAACTATTAAAGATTTATTCTACCGGATATTAATACACTGTTTGATTGATTTAAATAACTGTTTACACAGGAAAATAAAATTTTGGAAAAATAGGAGACAAATAAGTATAGGCTTAATGTAGTTCTATTGTCCGAATCGAAATGAAACGCTTTTTTTCATGAAAATATCAAATTTTAATCTTTACTTGATAATACCGTGAGTGCCGTATTCCATGCAGAAAAATTGATATTATGTTGCACAAAATTGAAACTTGACCATCTCGTTCAGAAACCTTGTTATTTAATATCCATAAGTGACCTAAATATAAAATAACGTAATTCTAGAAGATTTTCAACCCTTGAAATAATAAAACTGTTAATGTGGTGGATTTCAAGTATGAATAAGTATATTTTTCCGTACATAAGAACTGGTAAATATACCACCCACATAATACTGATTTTACTGTTTTAGAGCTTAGAATAAAATATTATTTATGATTAATCACCAAAAAATTCTTTTAAATGTTTTAATTAGTTTATTTAAACACTCGACATATGTTTCGACTTATTGGGTCTTTTTCAAGAGTAATTTGCTTACTTGAGCAGCGGAATGTAATATAGTGTGAAAAATAATAATGATAATTAGGGTGAGTCTCCTTTAGTTTATTTATTATTTTACCACAGTTTTCATTTTCCACTTTTATTATCTTATAATCAAATAATTGGGTTGCTTCGTTGTTTAACTATTAAACCTTGACCGAATCACAATTTCTGTAGTAACTGATAAAGTCAGTAAACTGAGACAAAAAAATATGTGTAATATTATCAATTATTATAGGACACTACATTACAAATACGGCGTGAAGAGATAAAAAACCTGAGTTTAATTCAGAATTAATTGCTTAAGCTAACATAAAATTGCATACTGAACTAAATAGCTAATAATTTACACATTCTTACCTAATACGTCTTACAATATCTAAAATACATTAGTTTATTTAGGTTGTGGCCTTTTCAATTTGCATCTTGTATACCTATGTATATTATTACACCCACAGAGTCGATTTTTTCCTATAGACATACTAACCAGAATGTATTATTAAAAAAATCAAATTTGGACTGTATAATGATAAAGTATGCAGGCTGGTAGTTTTTCTTTAATAAATAAGTATCTTTGAAATATATTCGCAATTCTCAACTGACTGTGCTAAAAGTGTTTGATATTTCATGGGTTGTTTAAAAGCAATGAATTTAAAGAAAGGAGAGAATGTGCTAGACTTAAATATTAATTGGAACCTTTTATAATCATAAACATTTCAAAATATGATTTATTAATGAATTCTTGGTCAGTATTCTGTTAAAACTATGAAACATGGATTACGATTTCGAACTGTTTGGGTTCTCATCATCAGTCCTGCATGCTTATCAGTTTGACCAGTTGACATCCTTAATAAGAAAAGGACCCTGTTGTACATTAACTTACCCTTGGTTCCAAATATCTGCAGATGATGTTTACTGAGCTGTCTATGGTTATATTACAAGCAGTATGTTGCCATCTACTGACATTTACTGTTAACTCTGATATTTCTTATGTTTAACAAGTCCTTACGAAGGCATCTACTTGACAAACTGAATCCAACCATCAACCCTTGAATTGGATGTCGTCCTATTTGCGGTCAATCCATCGAGCGGTCAGTGGATTTTCCGGTCAAATCTTTCTTGAATGTAAAAATGGAGGAAGGGTAAAATTTACCTGTTGATTTTGCGGTCAAAAAAGCGTTTCACGTGTATAATGTATACACCTTTATTTTTGAAAACAAATTGGTTAGGTTAAGTTAGGTTAGGTTAGGTTAGGTTAGGTTATGTTAGGTTAGGTTAGGTTGAGTTAGGTAGTGGTATCCATAATAAAGGATATAAGTTTATCACTCGTGTGCCTCAGTTTGAAAATGTAAGAATTTCGCTGTACAAAAATCGCTTATCGGCTCAAGGAGCCCAAAAAGAAACATCATCTCGAGAAGAAATCGTCATATTTAAATGAGATGGAAAAAGTGACCGCTCAATCTACAATTTTTACGTTTTACCGCAAATTACACGACCGCTCGATCCATACAACCCTTGAATTGCATTCAATGAATTCATTGCCTTTGGAAAAAACAACCCAAGTCTTTTATCATTTTATCAGTAAGTCATTTCATCATGTCTTCATCAATGAAAATCGCTAGCAAAGCTGCACCTTATAGTATTCTTATTGATCTTTTTCACGGCTTCCACAATTGCTCTTTTCCTATTTTTAATGGAAATAAACAAAACATTTAATGCAAACTTTTCTTCCAACCCCTACATAAACGAGCTAATCCATTTTCCACCTATATTTAGTAATGAAAGAAAATGATTAATTCATATAATTCCAGTCGTACGAAAATGAATAACCAAAAACAAGATTAATCTGCAGATTTAAGACCAAAACGATGGTTATCTGCGGGATTTGATCTCGAACAACATCGAACTACAAGAGTTTCATTAGTCGAAAAATGTATTTATTACAAATATATTATTTTTGTAAATATAAATATAAATATGTAATCAACAGAAACAACTACTCCGAGGGCTAATACCCCTACCGGCATTGAATTACACTGTTGATTCCGATGGACTCCTAGACGAAAATATAACATATATTCAAAAAAGAAGGAATTAAAATCCTTATTCGTCTAAATTTGATGAGACCCGATAGGTCGTGGGATGTGGCTTTCGGTTCGTTGTGCCTACTTGGTAGGACGCGTTCAAAATGTGGGATCTTTGATCTTAAAATTTAAACGAATGAGGATTTTAATTTCTTCTTTTTTGAATATATTATTTTTGATGTATTTACCGTCAAAATTTCAAAATAAACGTTAAATAATGAAAATATGGAACATCATATGTAAATTATTAACACCTCTGAAGTCAACTTCATTTTCACTAGATCTAACTTATGAATTAAAATTTATAAAATTAAACAACAGCCGGCAGGCAATAGTAATAATAACTGTAAAGCCGTATCGAAATCGGTTCGGCCGATGATTAGCAAATTTTATTTTAAGGGTTGTCTGTGTTGTAATGGCAGTTATTTCGAAATTACTATCAGACATTTCCATTAATATATGTATATATAGAAGTCAAATGTCGTTGTTTTATATCTGCATCATTTAATCAAAAACTTTTTTAAATTTCAATCACACCCATAAATTTTACAAATAAAAAATTAATTACGAAACCAAATTGTTATTCATAGCACAGGTCAGGACAAAGTCGTACCACTCTGTGCTATGTCCGATTACTTTATTTATTTACCGAATACTAAAGTAACCATACTATATATGATAAATTATAACATATAATTTCTTGTATACATACATTTCTACAACTACAAAGTTCCTTAATTAACGGTTTTTCCATAATTTCATGTATTCATTAATTAAAATTAGAATATTTGACATACACGTTTAACAAACAAGTTTTCTGTTTAAATTTATAAAGAATTTTGTGTGAATGTTGGTTTGTAGTGTATCTAACATTTATTTATAAACATCGATCGATCGAGAGAAAGTGAATTAACTAAACCTTTTTATTAGGTACTACACATAATATAGTAAAAACTATTATCTTTTTCTGTCAGACTTTTCAACGTTGATCGATTGTTTCTTAGAAATATATCTAATATATTATCTTAATTGGCAGATGATAGATGCAGTTGGTAAAAGCTATCAGGAATTAATGTTGAATTTTTAATTGTGAAATTGATTAATGGTCTTCAATCTTCCATAAAATAAATGAGTAGAATTTAATAATACAATTAATAGCAACTTCCTGTCTTTTTTAAATATTTTTTTACCCAAAAAAGGAGCTGGCAGAAATTTTTCCCCAATACTTTTCTTTATAAACCCACTCAGTTTCTTATTACCGGTAGGTTAGTTTATTAATATTTCTAGTTCCACCTTTTGCCTAGCTCCCAAATGATCTCAACTTTTATTCAACAAAAAAGAAATTGGAGATTGTGATAAAGGAACAAATAAATTAAAAAGAGAATCATCCTAGTTACCACTACAACATTTTGTTTTAAATAATTCGGTTAGTCCAAATAATTCACATAGTTCAATAATTAGTAGAATGATGATTTGGGCTTGTAGGTCGTGGTCGATGTGAACGGTTTCGTCCAGACGTTTCGTCGGCAACTGCGGCTGACATCTTCAGTGGGCGCTGTCTTGACAACGTGTGCGAAGACTATACCTCGAAGTCTCGGCAGCGACTGACTCAGTCACAGCAACCACTGAAGATGTCAGCCGCAGTTACCGACGGAAACGTCTGGACGAAACCGTTCACATCGACCACGACCTACAAGCCCCAATCATCATTCTACTATGAATTACGGCCGTGAAAGCTTATGTTCTTATATAGTTTAATAATTGATTATTAATTTTAATAACTCCACCGTTTTATTAAAAATTCTAATTAGTAGTATTTCTGGTAACTGTTGCATATTGCTTATACTTAAAAGGATCGTTTGTTCAGCAAAATGTACAATGTTAATTGCTTTACAAAATTATTAATGATTTTCGATTTTCCATAGAACAAAGGACTATAATTTTAAAGGATTTGCAGTCCTTTTTTTAGATCTTCTTAACTCCTAGAAAAAACTAATTAAAAATGTTACATAAATGTTACAATATTCTAAATAAGAAAATAACGTAAGAACACAATTATATATGTCTGAAGGCATAAAAAAAGGTGATAATTAATGAATAAATCCTTTAGTCTTAATGAGTACAGTAATTGTCTTTTATGTTTTAGATTTTAATTAAATGTACCGGTTTGTGCTTTTTGTAGAAGCGCCGTGTGTATTTTAATTGCTACTAACTGTTCATATTATGGAAGGGAACATTTGTAAATCCGCTTACTATTTACCCACACAAGCAAACACACACATATCCATAGTGATTGTAAATAACGGACTTATTGATTGCATTTAAATATAAAGTAGTTTATTTTGAAATCGTGGAAAGCTGTCGGCATTGTCTCTTTTACTCTAAGGCATTGCGAAATATTTGTGGTGGACTTACAGTATTTCAGAATTGATTTACTTTTAAGGAATGACTAGAAAATAGAATATATAACAATGGTAACACTGCTTTCTTAAATGTCAACCACTATTTTCGACAAGGTTATGTGAAAAAACGATTTATTATATAATGGTCACAATTTTTTATTATAAATGGATCGTAACGATGCTTCATTGATAAATAAAACAGTAGTTATATGTTGGGCAAAGGTGCATTACCAACTTCTTTGAAGGGTCATACAATGCTTACAGTTACCTAACCTAACCTTACCTGTAGTTACCATTTATGCGTGTTTAATTGTGCACGAAATGCATTATAAGTCTCCTCACGTATCATTTACCAATTGCTACAAATTCAATTAACTTGTAATAAACCTGAACAAAAACATATATAAAAATTGGATTGATTCAGCCGTTACATTGTGATAATTCATCTTAACGATAAATGAATAAACACTACTTTGTTTATTATCACTTTTATTGTAGTGTTTATTCATTTATCGTTAAAACCATATATGTGGAAAAGGGGCCATGTTTGGCACAAAGGACATTTGGGGTTATCGGCTTCGCCAATGAAAGAGTTGGGATCTGAGTAGGTGTCAAGTTCCATGGAAACTGATAACAAAAACTTACTATTCTTCAAATGATATAAATGAACATTTGTTACGTTCTTTAATATTCAATTTATATTTATAATGTGATGATATTTAATACATTGAATTGGCAAGGCTTTAATTTTTTGTAACTCCATAATAACAAAACAAACACACGCAATGTTTAGTTACAAAAAATTTATCGTAAACCACAATAATTATTTCACCGACACACGGGCTTCTTCAGGTGGAAGAATAATATGTCTTAAAAATATATATTTTTTTTGTTTTCATGGAAGTGGGGAAAGCTAGGATACAAACAGACTTATGTACTATAGTTGAAGTAAATAAACACCAGATTTTAACTATTTTTTAGTTTTATCTTTGTTATTTTTTATAAATTTGCAAAGGAAATTACTAGTTTTACAGGGAGCAGAACTGTTAGTTTGGTTGAAAAACTTCCTAGATATGATATACTATTGTAATTTGTGTTTTTGTTATTTTTAATAATTTGATAAATAGAATTTAATGTTTCCTTATTTAATTTATTGTTTAAGATATTTTTTACAAAAGAATAAGTGTATCCATTGGTATGAGTAATCTGGTAAATTCTGCTTAATTCTATATTATAATCATCGAGTTACATTGGGATAGTGAAAAGTCTATGGAGACTGAAGTGGAAAAATACCAATTTGTGAGAAATTGGGTGGTAAGACATTGAATGTATGATGATATATGTATGTGTGAGTTTTACTATGATATATGAGAAAGTGTGTTTATTAAGAAATAATTATTGTAGCTTTATAATAAAATAAAGTTTTGTAACTGAACATTGCGCGTGTTTGTTTTGATATTTAATACAAGCTTAAAATGTAATAAAAACGTTACCTATATGTTCTTGGTCAGTAGTTTATCAAAACCCCCAAACGTGAATCGCAATTTCGATCATATTGGAAATCATCAGCACTCCTGATAAATCAGGAGCTATTTAAATAATTTGATATAATATCTAATTATGGCAATCTATTGCCATCTACTGATGTCTGCTACTAACAGATGTACTTCATATTTTAAACAAGGGCCTTACTAACGTTTCTACGTATCACGTATATAAGTACATATACGTCTCTGCCATTTTTAGATCGTAACTTATAATAATTCCTAGATGTAGAAAATCGGCGACTTTTAGTTCTTCATTTCCAATTGTTGTATTAACTGCAACCCTACATTCACCTTCCTTACAAAATAATATTTTCATTTTATTTTTATTCATAAAATCTAAACTTTGTTTAGTGCATTTTTATGTGGAACAAGTTGAAATTACTAATTTGAATTAAAACACAAAATAAGTTTCACTAACACGATTTATTGAACTCAACGAATTCGTTCCTGTGTTTATCTTGAAAATGGTTGCTATTGACTGAAACGAATTGATCAAGTTTAATAAATCGTGTTAATGAAACTTATCTTGTGTTTGATTTCTTATTTTCATTAAATTTCATAGATGCTGTTTAGACGAAAAAATGATTTTAATGCCCTCTTTTTTTGAATATGTTATATAATCGTCTAAGAATCCATCGGAATCAAAAGTGTAATTCAATTCCGGTAGAGGTATTAACCCTTAGAGTAGTTGTTTCTGTTGATTCCATATTTATATTTGTATTTATCATATAGCCTATAAAGGCCTTTCTACCAGCGCCCGTCTGATGAGACCCGATGGGTCGAAACCGGTCGTGAGATATGGCTTCCGGTACGCTGTGCCTACTGTGTAGGACGCGTTCGAAATGTGGGATCTGTGATACTCAAAATTTATGCGAAAAAAGGATTTTAATGCCTTCTTTTTTGAATATGTTATATCTTCGTCTAATAATCGTTCGGAATCAACAATGTAATTCAATGCCGGTAGGGGTATTAGCCCTCGGAGTAGTTGCTTCTGGTGATTCCATATTTATATTTATATTTATAAACTATTCGTTGAAACCAAACACCTGGTCACTTTATTATACTATTATCATTATGTATTTAATAATAATAATAATTTAAAGAAGTAGATACATAAATTGTAAAGTTTATATTTCACATTAAACCATAAAGGTTTATATAGAGAGTATATACCGGGCACCTTTTAAAAGGTGCCAAGAACACGCAATGTACCTCTGGTAGGTATGGAATTTATAAAGTAAACTTGAATTCGTGATTGTATTAACATAAATAGAAAGAAGAATACAATCTCATTCACTCACACTAGATTGGAATGGCAAATGTCAGTCAACATTTTCGCAAGGCCGTTTCAGTAAAGGGGTATACCTAACACCGTGACATGCAGAATTCGTTCTATTTATCGATCGAATTTTGATAATTAATATTATGTGTGGCAGTCATTTGCCACAATTAAATAAAACAAATGGCAATGAGTGGGTGGCTGATAACATCAAGGATAGTGGTAATAAGCAGTAGCAATTGCGTGAACGAGAACTGTAGAAAAAAAAGCTGTTATGCAAGGTCCTTTAATAGATACCTCTCGAAGGCGTTAACAGTACGTATAAGATACCACAGTTACTTTTGTTTGACTTATGCATAAGACAGCTGTTCCTAAACGAAATATAGAAGGTTATACGTACATATGGAACAATAAATCCTTAGAAGTAAGGAATGAAAATCAATACATATTTTGTATTCCTGGTAGGTAGTTTAAAATAAATTTAAGCCTAGTAGTACCTATGCCATTACAGAAATTTTCATTTTTCTTTTCAATCTTATATCGTTTTTGTGGGGTAAGGTGAATTCTAAATTTATACTCATGTATCTATTAATTTACTTAGTTTTTGGACGGAATAACCTACGATTTTATTACCTCAAAAACTACTATTTTTTAAATTTTATGTTACCTTTATCGGGGTTTGTTCGGTGAACAAATGAACAAAAATAACACAACAAAAAGAATAGTCCGATAAAATTTAAAAATAACTTTAATTTGGATCACACAAAAAAGACAAGCACACAGAACAATAAGATTACGTAATCAACAGCATAAATGTAAAATAAACGAAAGGTAAAGACTTACTAACTAATATATTACAAACTCTGACTTTTTATAGTTCCTTTTTTTATGTACTGTCAAGCTATTCTAACCCTTAACGACCTTATTAGAGTGCAATGATCTCGCATCGATATTGTACCCCGTTGCACTCCTAATCTTTATTTATTGTTTAGTCTAGTTCATCCAGACAGGCATTTTTACGTTCGTCGGTTTGTTAGTATAAAGTAATAGTTACATTTTAATTCTCCGAAGATTTTAATAATACTTATAAATTTAACATATTAAATTTAACTAACCGCTACACCTTTTATCTTGTCACCTTTGTTTTACATTGGCACTATCACATAGTTATGGTACGCTGTGGGTACAGTTTAACAAGTTGATCTCTTTATTAGGAAAGGGACATTACCGAATCTTGAAATAAAACACACTCTTTTGTTAAATCTCAATACAACTTTTAATAAGAACAAAATTAAGTTCTTTGTCAAGTAATTTATCGAAGCTACCAGACGTGGATGGCGATTTCGATCTTATTAGGTACCATCAGCACGCCATAGGCAGATTCGATAAATTACTGACTAAATCGCTGGAGCTCGGTGTAAAGCGGATTTAAATAAGACGTTGATATGGCAGTACGTCGCCATCTACCTTCTTTTGCTGCTATTGCCGTATTTAATAACGTTAGACAAGGCCTTATTAGGGTATGATGTTGTCTAACTGAATCGACGGCGCAGCTTACATATACAATATAATTTTTATATCACTTAACAATTGTTTAGTCACATGGTGATTCTGAAGTTTACAAATTACTTGTAAACAATTACTTTTTCTGAAGTATACAAATTACATGTAAGTAATTACTTCAGAAGAAGTTACCAAGTGGCGAAACAATTGTTAAGTGAAATAATAATTATATTGAGATTTAACAAAAGTGTGTTTCTTATTTCATTATCATGAGTCTCAATCAAGTAACGGTAGATTCCATTTTATATCTGCTGATTTTTGCTACTAATTTGTGGAATTCCCTTTATAAAAGGACCTTGTTCAATATTACTGAATCCCACAATAAGTAGCAAATTTCTACCACGGGATTCACTACGTCTGTGTTTATTTATCGAACGTTGTTTAAAGGCAGCAAGTAGGTTGGTTCGTATTCTGTCGGAGCTGTCTACAGAGTGCTGATGAAGATCAATGAGTTCGTAGTCGCGATACACGTCTGGCTATTTCGACAGAATAATGAACAAGAAAATATTTATGAAACTATTTTTAACGTAATATAGGAAAACTGAATTGTAATTCAAAATTGGATCAAAATTTTTTCTTTCGTCACTGTCAATTCTTTAACGTAATGCACATTCTACCTATTTGGTAGCCCAGTACAGACGACCGAAGTTAAAGGTCTTATGAATAAATAGTACATTCAGTAATATAAGTTTAATTTATAATACTTATTGTTGTAACTGTGGAAATTGTTACACAACAATTCACATTACTGAGTATTAAACATTAACAATTTATACATATACAAACATTATACATAGTAACATCTTCAATATTTCATGTTTCTATGATTACTTAAAAGTGTATTGAGAGAGTAAAATTGTTATTTAGTGTAGTGCTTCATTATTAATAAGCGTAGTATTAATAATTTTTCGATTGATTATTTTCCAATTCAATAAATGAAACAGCAGATTTGTAGCAAAATGTGCATGACAATGCCCGTCCGCTTGTGGCTAATCGGACCAAAGATCTCATCACATCTTTTCACTAGGAAACTCTAGATCATCCTCCGTACAGCCCTGATGGCGCCCAGTGACTACCATTTGTTCCTGCACTTGAAGAAACATCTGGGCAGTCAGCGTTTTTAAGACGATGACGAAGTCAAAACAGTTGTGATGCAGTGGTTATCAGTTAACAAGTCAGGCGGCAGAGTTGTATGAGAAGGGTATTGAAAAACTGGTCACACGTAATGACAAGTGCCTCAATATTGAAGGAAATTATGTAGAAAAGTAGATTAAGGTACAGGCTTTCATGTAAAAATAAAATTATTAAGATACCTTTGCACGTTTTTTATTAATTTCAA
This sequence comes from Agrilus biguttatus, assembly GCA_963921985.1. Lineage (NCBI taxonomy): Eukaryota > Metazoa > Arthropoda > Insecta > Coleoptera > Buprestidae > Agrilus > Agrilus biguttatus. Next base: position 10,721,592 of record OY998120.1, read on the forward strand.
AACGGTACTTACATAAAAAACATGCCTCGTATTACTTTTCGGATTGGTTCTTACGGACCATATCAATGACGTAAACCCAGTCTTTAAATAGTTTTGCAGTATACTGTATATCGGTGACGGGTAGAAAAATCTGTTCTCAAGGAATAAATTGACAAATTAAGATATTTGATAGTTGCGGCAAAAGTATTTACGAGAATGGTTACGGATTTTTTTTTACATGAAACATCTAAATTTTATATCAAGTTATTAGCAGCATATGACCATTTTATACAAAAAAAAATATTATTATGGTTTATATGTCACCCACCCTACATGCCGCGTAAATAATTGTTTCTTGTTCGTACTTACTTGGCACGCGTGCGTTTCAATACATTAAATTCAACAATTGGGCTGTTGTTTGTGTTAAATGTTTTAGAAAGAAACACAGTGTAAACAATACGCTTTATACGGTAAATTAACCTATGGCTCAACTATTTAAATGGTTCTAAAAGTAAAAAAAAAAAACTTTATTTCACTCGACCACTAGTGGCGTTTCCGCAATTTTGTTATTAAAGCTTGAAATTATAATCATTTGAGGTTAACAGCTGGAGATCATACTCGTATTGTAGATTACCTTTCGTTTGATTTTATTCGCTTCGTTAAATAAGTCCACAAATATTTGGCTTAACTTTCAACCCATTATCTTTATGTCTAAAGTTGATAGATTGCGTATCGCATTCTTTGTGAAACATTTTAAATAAATAAGATTAACGGAGGACTGTGTCGGCACTAGATGGAACATATTTAATAAGACAAAAGATGAAAAAACACTCGGTGAAAATGTTCCATAAATTTATTTAAAAAACTCTATACGTATTTCGGCAGTTATGCCATCGACAGGAGTTTAGTAACTGAAGCAATAAACTTAGGTATAATGTTACAGTGTATGACGGTTATTTACTGGTTTTTCCTATAATAAACATCTTTGGGTTTAACAACGGTGATTGGCTTAAATCTAGTTGTTCGTTTAACAAGTTATCTTTATCGTTGCAAAGAGGTCTTTTGATTTGGAAAGTTTAAACGCTATAGAAACTTTCGAAATCAAAAGAGTTCTTTGCAACGATAAAGATAACTTGTTAAACGAACAACTAGATTTAATCCAATCACCGTTGTTAAACCCAAAGATGTTTATTATAGGAAAAACCAGTAAATAACCCTCATACACTGTAACATTACACCTGAGTTTATTGCTTCAGTTGTTACTAAACTCCTGTCGATGGCATAACTGCCGAAATACGTATAGAGTTTTTTAAATAAATTTATAGAACATTTTCACCGAGTGTTTTTTCATCTTTTGTCTTATTTTAAATAAAATTGAATATGTGTATTTTGAGTAACAAACGCTCCGTTACGTGGGTTACGTGGGTGAAACGTAACCCAGTGTTTGTTTGTTACTCAAAATACACATTTTCAATTTTATCTTTATCTCTTCCAGTTTTCGTAAAATATCGTAAATACTTTTACAAATAAGGAAAACTGAATAAAAATCATTCAAGATTACAACCCGTTTCACTACAATTGTAAATTACAACGCTTTCCATAATTCACATTGCATAAAGGACTGATGGTTAATGCAATTAGATATAGCATATTATCGCCTTAAAGAAAACTGCATTCTTGGTTGGCCATGCAATCAGCAATACTTTTTAATGGTTGTTATTAAGAAAATTATCATGTCCATCATGGTTTACCTTCACTAAACTGAGGATTATAATTCAATGACTTTTGTACGAGAACTTAATCTATGACAAATGGTTTTAAGTGTACTTGCAGGTTTTTTAATTGGTTTCATTTAATGGCGGTGTTTTTTTTTTAATGGTTAATGAAAATGTTTTTGTCCGGCATTCCTCAATCGTCTCGACTTGTTTAAACGCCAATGCCTTAGAAGATGTCAGAGTTTCACTTTTACAATTCACTAATTAAATTACTATGTCTATTAAAAAAACAAAAATTAACTCAATGCTTTTTGTTTGTTTTAGCGGCCTAGCAATGCCTTGCCATACCAGGATGAAAATTATATGCTTGCAAGGTAAGATATTTATGACAATATTTATTTATTTATATTATATATATATATATATATATATTACTTTTAAACTTTCTAAAAAAAATGATTACAATACAGAATTAAATGTTATAAAAAATATTGCCAGAAATAACGGATATAACGATACTTTGGTTGACAAATTAATTTTCACAAAAAAGAAGCAAAAATTAGTTAGAAAATCATTATATCATGACACTAATAAGAATTTTGTTTCTTTACATTTTGTAAAATCTGTTAGTAATAAGTATAAACACAAATTACAAAATTTAAGTTTAACTGTTGTTGAAAATAATAAATTTCAAAAATACAAAAATTTTACTCACTAATATATCTAAAAGTAGGAAATTATCTATGAAAATTTAGAGATAAAGAAAAGCCTCCACAATAAAATAAATATTGTTAATAATCAATTAGAGTTAGGACAAACAACATCCCCTCTCCTATTCAGCGAATTATAGGTGTACCTATATATACACTGTTTGTTAGACATTATTCTTTAGTATTTATACTCTTGATAATGGGCAATGCCCGATACAATTGTCGAGTTTCTCAATATATTTAGTGCAAACATTGTACTAGTGTTTTATTTTATTATTATTTTTTATTATATATATTACTATTTGATTTACTATAAGAGGTCCTGTAGATAAATATCTCTACATTCTTAAAACTTTTTCTGTACATATTAACACCGTAGTTTCTTTAATCGTATTATTCTCAGGAAAATCCGTTCAAATTATATACATTTTCTTTGATAAATCAACCCTTAAATCAGTCAAAACGTATTTCTGTACTACTCCTAATTTCGAATACTACGCACAAAAGTTTAAATGTCGTATCTTAAAAAAAATAAAACTAATGTTTCTCCATACATACTTTACCACCCCTTTAGAGATGGATTTTCAAAAACTCCTTTCTTCCTTAAGCAATATTTTCAAATTTCAAATCTCTAGGTCCACCGGTTTAGGCTGTACGTTACCTGTCAGTATGCCAATCACGATAATGGTTTAATAGGTAATAGATTTAAATTAACTTGACATAAATATTAAAATATTGATTACTTGCAACACTTTATATAAAACATTCACTTTAACTATCCCTTTTGAAAAGTACAATGCATGTTATTACGTATATTATTGATAGGTTTTTAAATGTTGGTTTAAAATATTATGACAATGTCGATAATCTAGGTCAAGAAACACGGCAAAAGCACGAACGTAAACATGCGTTATAAAACACCAAACTATTTGCATAAAATAAGTAATGTTTTGTAGTAAGGTGGTGTTCCTTTTGGTAAAATATTTCTCAAGCAATATTAAAATCGGATTTTGTAACGGAGCCCCATTTAAATTTCTATTATTTCTTAATCAGCGAAGAGTGGAAATCGTACATTTCATAATAACTGTTAACAATAAACGATGGAAACATTACACTTAAACTACATTAAGAAATAATACATAACCGCATTCGTGGTCATCAGTAATTGTGGACTAGTAAAAAAATGCGTCTCTCTCACTTTGTGTAATTTTGATTGGTGAAATTTGCAACAGAAAATGACCAACTCGATGCTTTTTAGCCTAACAATTAAACAAAACAAACAATGTAATAGTTTATAATAAAACGTTTAGTTAAATAAATGCTTAAGCTAGTCGTTGGAAGATAAAATAATGTCCCTTTTTTTGTTTTATAAGTTGATACAACTGCATCACAAAGGCATCGAGAACGGTGTTCTTGATAATTGTATGAATTGATAGCTATTCCACGAAGTGCACCTAAGACTTCAGATACAAAATTTTAACAATAAATTGAATATAATGAGATTTTAACATATTAATAAAACTGCTACATATGTACATTTCAACCACAATGTAGCCATCTTCAGTGTAATGAACATTAAGTAATAACAAGAAAACTAAATTAATCTAATTTATACATTCTTAGTCACATTATGTTCTTCCTATATTTATTGATGTAAACAGCTTCACTAATAACAAGTTCTAAGTAATTACTACAAGGCTTTAATAATTCTAAATTATTTATATCAACGAATGATTACTATTATATTTAAACAATGTGTGGCTTATTATTTTTTAAATGAGAAAAATGTTCTTTAAAATGGGTATGAATATTTCTTTTTGTTAAACCGATATAAACTTTATCACAATTATTACAGCTGATCTTATATACACCAGATTTATTCTTAAAATCATCCTTGTCTTTAGGGTTTCCCAAGAGGTTGCTTAATTTATTTCTATCTTTGGAAAAAACTGGTTCAATATTCAATTCTTTAGAGACATGTTTGATGAACTTTGTTTGATGATATGTAAATTTTCTCCTAATGGGACTGTTTTTAAAAATAACATTTCCCAAAGTGGTACGAATTATCTTTCCAAGGTAAATAAATAGGTAATTGATCTATTTACTTTTATAAGTCTTTTTAAATATCTTATTACGCATTATCGAAACAATATGCATCAGAATAGATTGCATAGTCCTTCAGAATGTACCACTATGATGTCTTAATAATTTTATGTCAAATCATGACCCAGGGGGATCCAGTAACCTCCGCATTTGCCAAACTTGAATCTAAATGAATATTATAAATCTAATTATAAAAACATTCCGTAAAAAGATAACTTATATTACATTGATACTGAAGGAGATATACTGTTGGTGAAGTATTTTTAATATTTATAAAATAAAATACTTATGTACTTTCAACAACATTTCGTTAAAAAAAACACTTGACAACAGTTGTTTCGACATATCCTGTCTTCTCAAAACTATTTAAGTATTGAAACTGTACTGTCGTCCAGTCTAGTTTTTTAACGAATTATTGTTGAAACTGCATCAATGTTTTCATCTATAAGTTAAAATTAATTTTTATGTAGTCCTGCTTATTTTACAAGTTGTTATGATCAATATGATATCTTATAATGTGCTTTAGCCGTTTCATAGATTCATTAGTTTATCCCTATTTATAATATTATTATTTATTTGGAATCCCTAAATGAGCCAATAAATAAATTTGCAAAACATCGACTATTTTTTTATCGACCTCGTATCAAATCTATTAGTTTATTATAGTTAAAAACACCCACAAAAAATACACAATTACTTACCCTTAAGGGGGTCGCTAATAAATTTTAATAATTAGAAAAGTAGTTAAATATCAATTTTTCTTTTTTAATAATTTTTTTTCTACTTACAGTAGATTTACGCATAATTTTTTTAATTCGATGACTGTAAAGGAATTGCGTAAGAAGAAATAACAATATAAAATTCTGCACATCGCTATGCCACTTGAAGATTTGTGGATTGACGGAACAGTTTCTAACAAATTGATTTAATAGTTAATGGCAAATACTTCAGAAATCGGTGATAGTGTTAATATATTAATAAATATTTATACATATCCTCAAACTTAATAAGGTCACACATAGTCATTGGCAAGCATACTTTTGACCATACATTCGGAAACAACTTTTTATGTTTTTTAAAAGCTTTATAATGGACCCTTTTGGTCATGTTTTCGGTAATACATAGATGTTGGTCATTTACGCATCAAAGTTTCGAATTCATATTAGAAAAATCGTGAGTTTTATTTTCCAATTTTTTTAAATTCTTTTCCTCTAACTCCCCCCCCCCCAATAGAAAAGATATAAAATTGAACAATTTGAAATCAATTTCTGTTAGACGTATTACATTTCTTAAAAAAGCCCTTTCTGTTCTTTTATAATTTTCAAATGCCACAAGAAAACTGATTCGTGACAACTCCTCAAGTGTAAAACTTTCTTGTTCATCACAAATTGCTTCCAGTGTAGCTTTCTTTTGTAGAATTAAATACATTTTTCATTATTTATATCGTTTTTGCTAAAATGTAATTTCAAATAATCTCAACGGGAAAACTGAAATCAGCATCGAATCGGTCATACCAACACAATAAAATTGTTCATGATAACCAATAACCAGTCTCAGCAAACACTCTCTCTCTCTCCTCTATCTATCTTCGCCTAATTTGGAGGACGACTTTCAATTACCCATACGTTGACTGAATTTTAATGATTTTATTAAACTTAGCAGACCTTGCCATTGAACACATTCTGATGGCAACTATCATTCTACGTAGTGTAATAATTATTTATTCGTAATACATTTTTGTAGGATAGAAGTGAAATATCTTCGACATAAAATACAAAACACTTTCTCGCCCATTTAAAAATGTACTGACATTTTCTTCAAAACTAATGTGTAAATTTAATTATAAAGGTTGGAGTAATCTTTTAGTAAAAGTAAAAGTAACTTAATTTTAATAAGCATATGGTTGTATGGTTTAATAAATTATTTTTTAAAATAAACTGAAGAAAGTAAAAGATTAAATAGTATTATCGTACTTGGGTACATTTCGTTACTTTTTCTCTTTAATTATTGTCACAGAATGTGTCACAATATTTTACTGGATTTAGTGACAGTTAAAATCGTGAATGGAGCTACCCTTGATACAATTTCATACTGTACTCGACCTACTAAACTTTACGACTAATTTCAAAACCATTTCGGACATTTTAATCAATGTATGTAGATACGTATGAATTTAAGAACAGGCTCGACGTTGGACTTTTCTGTACTTAAGAATTACTTTCGTCTAATTGTCTTTCCAAATATGCAGATGCAAGAACAAAAAAATTCTATTACTTATTTTTTATTACCTGTGGAAGACTTATTATCACTTTAATAGAGACCATTTAATCATCAACTTCGATTTGATCAGTGATATATCGAAGCTACCTATGGTATACTGTTAAGAACAAATAAGTCCAATCCACATGTAGTAATTTTGATAAATTTGTAACAAAGAACTAAATGTTTCTTATTTATTTGGTTAATCAAGTAGTACCTATATCGTGTAAGTTTAAGTCAAATGTTAGTTAAATAAGGTAAACTGCATCTATAAAAACCACGCATTTTTATGAATTACAGCTTAAAGAAAACTATGTAAACTAATGTAATGAAATAGGTGTTGTTACCTAATAGAATAAAAACCAATTTAATCAAAAACAGACCAATCGATTTTAATATGATCCTTGTAAAGCCCCTGTAAACAAAATTGAAATTTATTTACATTATTAATTTTTTAAAATATTATATATATATTTAGAATAGTTTGTAAGTCGAATGAAAAACATATATTTAACAAACCAATCGAACAATAGATAATGTATGTTGAAAATGCGAACATTGGTTATCAATATCTTGATTGCCAATCCACCAATCATTCCGTAACATTAATTAAAGACCATTGTTATCAATTGTCTGTTCAGATTTTATTGAATCTTGTAGCAAGTTTTATTTTATCTTTATTATTCTCAATATTGATATTGATATACAATTCATTGATTAATTAAAAAATTTGTTCTAAACAGTGTCTCAATTAAATAATAATTGAGAGGTTTATTTCTGTTTCATAAACGTTTTATATTCATTTTTCCTTGCACTTTCAAATAAATTTTATTACGGTAATAAATTACATCAAAAAGTTAAGTAATACTAAAAAAAAACTTGCAGATTATAGAAAACGTCCTTGCACTTTAGTATTCGCAAACCGTTATTCTAAACACTGCACACTCTATAAGACTTTTAAGGTCATGTCCAGTCCGTTGTACCACGAATTACATAATATAATAATAATCCTTGTAATGGTTAATGAAGAAACCAATCGATTAATTAAATGGTATTTTAATGGACTTCAAATACTTTTGCGGATATCCATTCCTGTTCACACGATGCCTATAAATTGCTATGAAATTACTATTATTAATGGTTTTATTTTTTACGCGTGGGCTTTTCTACTCAATATGGAATGATGCCTATTACACACTGATGTTTATATTTAGTTCAAAACATAATTTAAGTAGAATTTGGTTGATGGAGATAACTGACAAGTTACAGTAACATTGTTTTAACACCAGTTGAACCCGTCTAACTTTGTCCGAGTGAATACCATTGTCTATGGTGCATTGCACTTGAATTTTAACCATAGCGTTCCTCCATACTACAACCTAATTTAACCTAATAATAAATATAATAAAAAACATAAAAACTTTCACAAATTTATTTAATTCAATATCGATCCGGAACTGATAGATAAATTGTTAAGTAAAAAACTGCATAAGAAGCTATGAATTTAATTTATCCTATTGTTACACATACATAACCAATTTTCAAAACTTTAACTTTTATTGGAAAACCTTCAGGTATTTTAAAAAAAAATTGAGTAACTATAATATCAATATTGCCTTTAAAACAAGTAACAATTTAAGTCTTTTTATTAAAAATAACAAAGACAAAACGAAAAAAGATATTAAAAGTGGAGTTTACAAATTAAATTTTGGCTCCTGCAATAAACTTTATATTGGTGTTACTGGGAGAAATTTTAAAATTGGGATTTTAGAATACAGTAAATCTTTTAAGGATAAAAAACTAAATTAAAATTATGTTTCCCACTTAATAGAAAGTAATAATATCCCTAACTTTAACTACGGTACGTTACACGTTTGTGAAAATAGTTTTAAATTAAGATTACTGGAAGCTTTAGAGATTAACAAACAAAAATCGTCATCTTTAATGATAAATGAACAAATAGACGTTAATTTTTCTGCTTTATTAAATTTAAAATTATAATTGTCCGCTATATATCTCAATAATTTTTTAATTAATTTAATTTTTTAATCTTTTAATATTTAATTTTACATTAATTCTGTATACTATTAATTTTGATTACATGTATTTAATTTTACTTAGTATTTTCTTCGATTATTTCCCCCACTGCTGTACTGTGTTTGTACCCTGATTCACACACACATATATATATATATATACCTTGTTTATTTTTTACTATGAATAATTTTCACCAAGTAAAGCCCGATTACATTTCACCATTATCCTAATGATTCTGTCTATAGACGTTAACCACAGTCACTACCACTTCCTATCTATGACCCTAGGACGACCGAATATTAACATTTCAACACAATGATCTAGAGCACTAGACCACGCCGCTACCACAACAACCCAACCCTACTGCTAAATAGATGTGGAAGTAATTTCGTTCCGTTGCGAAAACAGTAGGTATAGGTGCACGCACTTAACCATCCCTTTATTTTTGTAGTAAATAAGGACATTTGTTTTCTTTTAATTTTTTAATATAACACCGCCAAAATTTGAATATATGTAACAATACGTAGAAAAATAAAAATATGCTTTTGGTTAGCCTTTTCTGCCGAAACTGCCGGACGTATATCGCGATTTTGAACTCGTTGGTTATCATTAGCACGCCGTAGACAGTTACGGCGGAATACCATTTTTTTGTTTTTGTTTTTAGTTTATTCTCGAGGAGGGGAAATCTTCAAAAGACACCCCCGAAGAGGGAGGTATAGTCACATACAATCACAAAACGGAATTTGTTATAATTTTACTGATATCTGCTGCTAAGTGAAGTATAACATATGTTAGACTAGGCCATTACCAAGGGATCTATCTGTTCAGCTGAATCGACGATACAGCCTTATATATATTACAGACACGCAAAACAAATTGATAAGAACAGTATGCAAATTATTCGTCAATAATTAATCAGATCGAAATCGCGATTCACCTCTGGTGGTTTCGATAATTTACTGATTAAGAACTTATATCGTCGTCATAGAAAAACAATTCAAAACATGTTTTGGTGTGACATACTTACGAACCGACACTGGTAAATAATGCAAAACAAAAGAGCGTAAAAAGTCTTATTAACACTTTGTAACAAATGATATTTAATTATATTTATGCGGTCTCTGCATCTTAATTGTTTATAAGCGTGGTTTTATCACATCTGAACCGAAACATAGATACTTATGCCTTACACTAAACCATTATACGCTATTAATAGAACATAAAGTGCATTGATCTAAAAAAAAAGCGAGCAAGCATGTGGTAAAAGTGGGCCACTCTTTAAGTTATCAATCCGCTTTGTCCTTGCGCGTTTATTAAACGTTAAAACTTTCTTGCCAGTCTGTTTCTGATAATAAAACCTACACGCACAACACGCAAACGAGTTCGACAGTTATACCACCGTGAAATGAGATACGTGGCTTATTATCTCTGGTGTCACGGTAAAAAGGGAGTAGCTATGACTTTTACCGTGAGAACTAACCGACTTTGCCAATAACTATTTAAAGATTTACGCTTGGAATGAAGAGCATAAATAGTATTCCTACTAAAAAATATTAAAATTATGGGTCCATTAACGTAACGTCTTTGTGCATAATGAACATGAAAGAAATGCGAAAATGATATGTGTATAACAAGAAATACATCTAGTTGTAATGGTCAGAACCACCACGATAGATAGATAATTGAACTGGAGTGGTCTCTTCTCCATACTGGGTATCTACACTCTATACACGTTTAAGACAATATATAGTTTCAAAACAAGTGCATGCCGTTAACGAGTGATTGAAACCGGGACGAAGAGCTGAACTTGAAAGGGTCGCATTACGATATTTTGGAAAATATCCATTAACAGTTACCTAAATAAATACAGACAGTGTAGTGAACGCCATCTGTAGATTTTTGCTACTCATTTGTGGTATTCCCTTTATAAAAGTACCTTGTTCAGGATTATTGAATACCACAAATAAGTAGCAAATATCGACAGATGGCGTTACTACGCTGTTTATATGTATTTACTAGTCGCTGTTCATAGGCCGGTATCCATGTTTTGTTTAGTTTTAGTCCTTCGTCTTTGGTATTAAAATTTTGTTTATGTTTATGTATTTCTATGGCCTGTATGACCGAGCGGCGTGGTCTAGTGCTTTAGATCATTGCTTAGCATTCGGGAGGTCACTGGTTCGGACACGGGGCCGGCTGCTCTGGTCCTAGTTTTTCTGTGCTTTCCTTGGATCATTTAGGCAAATTCTGGAGCTGTAATATTTTCAGATAACCTTTCACTTCTCTTCTGTCTTCATTTCGTCCGTCTCATCTTTCTATCCCTAACCACACCACCCACCCATTTCCACGATTCCTGAAAGGAGGCTGAAGAAGACCTTACGCCCTACCCTCCGGCTTTGCAGTAAATTGTAGGTCGGAGGGACTGCCCGCCAACCAGCACGAGTAACTGGTGTGAATGAAAACGTTTTTTTTTTGTTCATGGGCTGCAGGTAGGTTGGTTCAGCTCCTGTCCAAAATTAAGTTTTTGGCGTACCGCCCCTAACTAAACTGGAGGGCCGATTGTAAGGCAACTCTTTCTAATCACGTTCACAGAACGCATGCATTACAACAGTTGTCATAATGATTTATCATCCGGATAATCGATATATGCAGGGTTGTTTTGTTGGTTGTGCACCTATTAATTGTATATCTATTTGGAAAGCTGCCTAAAATCGTCAATAAATGACAAAAAAAAAACTGCCCAGAAAACTTAGTCGATCTCTTTATATGATGAAAACGCGAATTTTTTACTGAGATGTACGTAGATAAAAGATTATCGAAAATTGTCAAATTATAATCCGAATAAGCGGTCGTCCGGATCACCGACTTCAAATGATCAATATGCCCGAGTGTAATAATTTTTGGTTGAGAAAATAATTAGGCCAATTACCCCAACCATAAAAGGAAATGACCGGACCATCTGACAGTTAAGAAAAGTATATATAAAATGTATAGAATTCTAAAGATAAAAGTAAAGAAAATGAGATATAAATTACAACTAAAATATAAATTCTTACAGACACGAAATATAAAATGAAAATTATTATACCGCTAATACCTAATTAATATTGAGTAACTTATTTTCGAACATTTCATTAAATAAACAGTTTCAATTGAATTTTTCTAAACTAGCGATGGCAGTTTTTTATTCCTTATAACATATATACACATTCTCTTTTTTATTTTTTTTGGTGGTATGCGATGTGTAACTATCTATGTCTATGGAATAGTGTCATTAAAGTTTTACATTCGTTCATTTTAATTCCTGTAAGTTTTCTGTCTTTATCTTATAAGCAAAGGTCAGTTACATTTATTTATATCCAGTTAGCCTTGTAGTTATTATTTGGGCTCTTTGTTATTTGGCAGACGCAAGATTGATTGCTAACTTCGGCGTTATAATGCAGTTACTTAATTTTGCTTCAGGATTAGTTCAACATTAATATCAAATGTTATGCAATTTGTTTTGACAAGCAGCGATTTTTTCTCCTAAAGTTAAGTCGGTTTCAATGCGACAATGACGTTGAAGTAGTTTGCTAATTGCTTTTGTCGTTAATGTGTTTTTGAATGCAGTCATAAAAACAGAAATAAAACCTATGCACTCGTTTTACGATTTTTTGTTATAATGTCTTCAGTTTCTCTTACAGCTTTCCGATACCATTGGAGTTTCGAGAAAATCTATCTGTAGAATTAAAAATTTAAATCACACCATCTGATGTGGACAATTTTAAAATGTTTAGCACTGTTGATTTAGTTTTAAGTTATTTTTTTACAACAATAATTAATACAGTTAAAAATAGTGTTACAATTTTATACATTTGTTTAAAGATTAGCATTGATGCTTCACATATTTATATTTGACCAGGACAATTGTCTTTTGAAGAAGCTTTAAACCATTCAGTGAAACATTCTGTTAATAAATTATTCACTTGAAAATAGTTCAGAAATATTTTCATTATAACATAACAATCAGAAAATTTTTTGGATACTACTATATGTTAATAATGTTGTACGTATATCTATGTAGGATCTTTATTCGTTAAAATAAAAGACCTCTCGAATGTGTTGATGGTAAAGAATATGTTGAGCAAAAAAACACTTAATGAATATATGCACTCGGAATTCGTACAATCCCTGAACTGTAATTTGTAACTATTGTCACATCTTCGCCGGGATTCAAACCCGGGATCTTTGGCTTTACGCGCCAATCCTCTTACCACTAAGCTACGAGCTCGTAAAGACGAGACAGCAGTAACAAATTTTACTTCATTAATTAGAGGCAATCTGTAGTGAATACAAATTAATTGAGTAATTGATGTTACTGTATTTAAATATTGGAATGACCTGACCAATAATATTAAAGAAGACATGGTAAAACGCGATCTTAGATTGAATGTGGCATCTACTGTGACTAAACGCCCAGAATCTAGCCATAATTAAAATGTAAGTGATAAACACCATCGATAACTATACTTATCTCTCCAAATTTGGACGGGTTCAACGAGTTAATGCACTAAAACACCAAAACTAATGGTTTAATATTATCCTTATTATTAACACGCTTTTACAGACTAAATGCTTAAGCAGAAATCCCGGAAACAAAACAAACGAAGCAAAACAAAGAATACTGAAATACTTTTCACTCAGAAAACACATCGTGCCTTGTTAATTCAAATTATCTTGGCCCCTTTTCTTATTTTGATTTTTTTAATGTGAATTTTATTGATACAATTGTTTTAATAATTCAATAACATGTTATAGTTACTCACATTGTTATCAATGGCTAGCTTTTTCTTTTAGTGCAGTTGAGTCAGCTACTCAAAACACAGAATTTGTGGACCTATATCATAATAAAGAAAATCTTCTTTTAAAACGTGTTTGATTTTGGGTCCATATACTATATTGTTAAAATATTTTCAGAAGTATTTAGTTTCGATTCAGCTGTTTTATACAATAATTTGGTTTTCATAAAGTATACGATCAAAACAACTGAAAGGTATTTCAAAATTAAACGTACTATTTTGAAACAAATGATAGTACTTGACATGTTACCGTTAGGAGTAAGATAACAGCAATATTTCAGAGACTATTTCAGCATTTCTTGTTGTTAAAAAGAATAAATGTCTCGATGTAAAGCTTTTTCTAAACAAATAAGGAAAGTAATAATTTATACACCTTCGAATAGAAAATCACCTATGAAGTTATGCGATATTACCTCAAGTTTTTTTCAGTTTGATACGTTAAAGTTAATAAACATTTTTAATTTTATTATGAAATTGTATCAACCTTCATAAAAGTTCCTTTAACCATTAGAGATTTTAAACGATGAACATTTTTTCATTAGTTGAAACAACTTCTCACTGATCGTAAGACGGGACTCATACATTATTTTAAAAAATTGGCAGAAAGAATTTACCTATTAATTTTATTATTTACAATTTTGGGAAAACCACCTTTTTTGTATTAAACATTAATATGGAATCAACCGAAACAACTACTCCGAGGATTAATATCCCTACCGGAATTAAATTACACTGTTGATTCCGAACGATTATTAGGCGAAGATAATAATCCAAAAAACAAGGGTATTAAAACCTTTTTCGTCTAATTACAAGGGATTACAGATCCCACATTCTACACAGTAGGCACAGCGCACCGAAAGCCATAACCCACGACCGGTTTCAACCTATCGGGTCTCATCAGCTCATCGTTCCAAATGTGTAATTAGATGAAAAAGGATTTTAATACCATATTTTTTTGTTTTTTTGTATTATATACTCAAAAATAATTTAAAAAAAGAATTGACGTGGTTGTGGTATTGTGTCTAAGGGAAAAAAAGCGCATTCTGCCCCAAAATAAAAATGTAATTCATACATATAAGAGCATCAGCTGAGGGCAAAAGGTTGAATACAATTCAGCCTTTAAAACGGGCAATTTCGATATAATGTAATTAAATGTTACTTAATGAAGCCCATAAAACTGGTATTAACGCCAGCGAATCTAATATGTGATTTATTCTACAAAATGTTAAACGGTAGCAAATGAGCATAAACTCATTAAGCTTTATGTTTTCGCTTTTTATTTTTTTTTTTAACATTAAACTATCAAAACCAGAATAACGTTATCATTAACGACAATTTTCCAACTTTCGTTATAGCATTTAGGTGCGCCGCGGTGTCTCTAACGATCTATTTATGTACAGTTACACGGACAAAACTCAGGCGAATTAAACTTTCATTTACGATTTGTAGAAAGAAAACCAACCACTTTTATTATCACCTTTATTATCTTTGTACAACTTTCAAGAGGAATATTCGTTCAACTACCATTTCCGCATTAACTTTCATCTCCTTTTTAAGTGCTCTTGCTGTAGGCGTATAAACTGTAGGCACAAGAATCCAAAGTAGACCCATGACCGAAACGGAAAATTTGTGTGTAACAAGAAGAATTTATCCACAACGTGTATCACCACTTAAAGTAACAAATACAACTATTAACTGACTGTTGTTGCGTATTGAATCCAATTAAAAGATAGGAAGAAGTATAGGAAATGTGTAACGATTGAAATACTGCGGACACAAAAGAAAACAGTACCTTTATTGATGATTAAAACAAAACAACTATTACATTTAAATTTTATTAGTAACCGGCATTCGATCTCTTCCTTACTTCTAAGAGTTTTAGGACGTAATCGTAATCTCTGCTTTTACTTAACTGATTTTAAAAAAACAATCTATTGAGCACGTCAGAAAATAGACTGTTGTAAAAGAATAAATTAAAAAAACTAAATTTTATATGAGCGGACACGTGTTTCGCCCACTTCACACGTGGGCATTATCAACGCGAGACTCTCAGTCTGATAATTCCCACATGTGAGTGGGCGAAACACGTGTCCGTTCATATAAAATTTAGTTGGTGGTAATTAAAGTGAGTCTTTCTTTATTTAATTACGTCAGAAAATGTTTATTAGAGATGCTATGTTTCTTTGACAGTAAGAATTTTAAGGTCAACAAACCCCAAACATGAAGATTCCATATCTATAACATATCTTACCTTTTTCTTTAAATACTCATAAGTAATAAAAAAAACGCATGCAATATTGTGAACTTATGAAAATTTAAAGAAAAAAGTGAGATATACATTTGGTTCTTTCAATTATGAACATTAATAATCTGTTCAGATGCAGTCTATACCCAGCGTTGGAGATGGAAGGACCTCTGATGAAGCTCGCTTCTCGTGCTAGCGAAATGTTAGGAAGAAATTCCAACCAACGACTGTGTTTAGACCCGAATAAGAACTACACTAGTTCATCAACTGGCCGCGAAAGCCTTAACCAATTTGTCGCAATTACTTTGATAATTTTCGAGATAAATGCGAATAACGAGACAAAATTGAAATTTGCAACGTTTAAACATTTAAAAAAAACTATTAATTTTTTGGGCCATTTTTGAAATTTTGTTCCCGGGAGTCTACATTACATGGTAGCCGTTTTTTATTCTAACTCTTCTAAGTAACAAATTGGTTTCGGTACCTACCTAATTTGATAACCAATCTGTATATCAAATAATTTTCCAATAGACACGTTAATCTGAATTGGAATTGATACCATTCATTTTGCAAATATGCCGCATTTACATTACAGTTGATTAATTTTAATTATGTACCTAAATACGTTGTGTAATTAACAATTACAGTTCAGTTCAGTTAGCTCGGGATCAGTTGCTTTCTCCATAAGTGGAAATTTTTTTGGTTTCAATCCTGTCACTCATTATACGTATTTATAAATATCCGTGCCCTTGCAGCTGACTGGCTTGCGGATAAAATTTGACATAAAAACTTACATTATGTAGTGGATACATATATAATAATGTAGGGAGCGTAACAAAGTCAGTTTACACAATTTATTTATTAATAATATAAGGTTATAAGTAAAAGCCCCAGGTAGATAACGTTTGACAGGCGACAAAATGAACGGTTATTTCTATCTTTGACTTTTGCGTTAAGGTCGCCAAAGGGAACACCCACATTTTATTGAAAATTCCGCTTACAAACTTCCCCATTTCCAACGCTTTAGTTGTTACATTCAATGAACTGATACAATTTATCACGTCACTTGTTTATTGTTCAGGCGCCACCTTCCTTTTTTTTTGCTCTAACAATAAAGTGAAGTAGACCATTGTAATATTAAACTATGCTCACTGCAAAAAAGTGGTGTTATAATTAATTATTATCATAATCTTTTGTAAATGAAGTTACTTGTAAATTAAAAGTATCCCGCTATAGTAAGGTATAGGTATCTCGTCTAACTGCATTTAATGTTTTAAAGGTATGTAGATAACATAACACAAACTATTAAAACCGGTCAAACTGAAAAAAATTCGAAACAATGCGACAGTAACAGTCTTAGAACAACCAGTTTCAGGTAACACTAACAGAGAAGCCACAGCAGGATAGAAGAAAAAATAGCTAACAATGAATAATCAGAACAATAGTATAAGATCGTTCTTTGGATTTGATTATAGTCTTTGAAGTTAAAGCACGTTTGTATCAATGTAAGATGAAAGAAATGAAGATAAATAAAGAATTAAACTAAATAAAACAAACACTAACAACGATAACAATTTAATTAACAACAACAATACTTAACAACAAACTGGCAGGAGATGAATTGTAAAGGAAGAGGTGGTAATTAACCGAGGTCGAAATCATAAGTGAAGTTACTTTAGAAAACTAAAATAGTTAGGGAGACGATTTAGAGGGGAGAAATTATTCAGATTAAGGTAGGGAATCAGTTGTGAAGATAAAACAGTTGTAAATGACTCAAGATAAGAAGTACTAGGAAAACGAATTTAATCTCAAACCACCGAAGAAACCCATCATTAAATAGCAATTAGGAAAAGAGAATATTTATAGGAGACTGTGGCAAATTACAAAAAATAATAATTAAAGAGACTCACCCCTTTTACCACAAAAAACTAACAACAGCGGACACGTGTTGCGCCCACTTTGAATGTGGGCATTATCAACGCGAGGATCCGGCTGTTCTAGTCCAAATTTTCTGTGGTTTCTTTGGATCATTTAGGCAAATACTGGAGCAGTAATATTCCACAGATAATCTTTCACTTCTCTTCTGTCTTCATTTCGTCGATAAGACATCTTTCTCTCCCTAACTACACCACCCACCCATTCCCACGATCCCTAAAAGGAGGCTGAAGAGGGCCTTACGCCCTACCCTCTTACGCTCTGCACTACAGTGTAGGTCGGAGGAACTGCCCGCCCACCGGCACAACCAGCTGATAGGAATAAAACACAAAAAAGTTTTTTAAGTTTAGTAATAATGCTTTTTTTCATTTAAAAACCCAACAACATCCGTCTATTAATTTTACCGTTATATGATTCCTTCACCATCAGAATCTTGATATGTTCTCAAATTTTACCATTAAATTGGCAAACGATAAACGATTCGAACTAGACAAACTGATGATGTAAATGTTCGTTTCCTCATAAATTCTAGTTTTCACTTATATTTGAATGGACGTATTCGTTATGATTATCTATTAACAAGAATCTATTGAATCGATCGATACTCTCACTCACAACACATACCAAAGTAAAGCGGATTTACGTAAGAACCCAAAGTGATTTCCACTCTCGATCTTAATTAGTTAGTATAGTTGCTTATTGCTCTCCTTTAATTCCAAAAATACCGCTCCGCTTCATAAAACTACTTTATTTTCACACAAAAAATATTGGTTCTAAAATATAATGAAAATATAAGTGAACTCGCGAGTGTCGAGTTTGGAATTATAATGCTCATAGACTAATTCGAGAATATCTTACGTGTAGCATATAGTCAGAAATAATAAATTTAATAACACTCGGGAAAGGGTTGTTTTCATAAACGAAATCTTTATTTCAGATTTGTTTAGTTAACGCTATCAGAATATTAATTATACTAATTACATTTTTCCAAAACTAGTCATCACTTAATTTCCTACGTATCTATGGCTAGTATTGTAAGGTAATTTTGTGTAGCTACCTCCTCTTATGGTATAAAATTAAGCATACGTATCAGCCTCCATAAATATATGTACCACATCTAAATTTTAAAAGAAATGTAAATAGGGGTGGTCTTCACAAAATAATATATATTTGAATTTTACATATCACCTTGTAGAAAGGAATTAATTATATCCATAAAATATGGATTTGTAAACACGTTCCCCCCTAATGTACGTATTGAATAGAAAAATATTATGAAATTGAGGTGTCCATTCAATAGACAAACGATTAAATAAGTGCCACAGATTATTGAACATACAATGAATAAAACGTTTTTTGATTGATATTTTTATTAGCTTTAATACCAAAAAGAGTATTTCATAATGTATTAATTAATAATTCATATTGCTGAGTTTGATTGAATAAAACTTGTTTTTTCTCATTTTAAAACCATGCACCTGTTGCAAGAGTTACAATGATAATCGCGCAACAGTCTAATATAATATTTAATAACTAACGTTGTTTATTACGTTAGCCAACTTTAAATTAACATAATACATAATACGTAACTGTTTAATAAAAAACGATTGTTGGAAGAACACCTCTGTTGAATAGTTTAAAACAGATTATATCAAATCGTTTTGATTGTTTCCTTTGATAAATATTTGTGATTTTTAAAATAGGGCTACCTCTTGTGATTACTCAAATGAAAACATGAAAAAAACAAACATTTCGTAATATTACAGATCATAACAATATCTTATCATATCTTCCTCTAAATATTTAAAAAAGGACTACAATATTAAAAGATTCGTGATAACTAATAGTTTCAAGAGTTTACTCCTGACTAACACCACAATCGTTTCGCGCCTTTATATCTTCTTCAGGTGTGATAAGGATGTCTATTCATTTGAAAACCAAATCAAGATATAAGTGTGGATAATTATTTTTAACAAAACATTTTGTTTATTAAACCTGTTAATCTCGATACTTTCTAGTAATTCCAATTTCAAACCTTTATTTTAAATATTATGTAGTTTTCACTTTTGTTTAAAATTATGGCAAAGTTTGAACCAATTATTTTCACCATTTTTAACGCAATATTGCTTTAATAAATAATACAACTAAACTATATTGGTCGTAACTACAATAAACTGATTTATTTTTTATAAAAGTGCAAATACAGTTAATTTATAATTAAGAAGTCTCATGTATGGTATACCGCATAAGTAGAGTTTTGTTTGCCACCAATTCTTACAAAGTTTGTGAACATTTTTCTTTTTCGCTTGTAACACCTACATGTCAACGCATTTTTGTTTTAATTTATTAAGTGTTGTATCATATTGTGTCTTGCTTAACTCTTTTCTTTCTGTACAACAAACGATTTAAGTGTTCTTTTCGTATTAAGTCAAGGTCTGTGTCACAACATGGGAAATTAATCATTCAGTTTTCATAATGAGAAGCGTTTACTTAAAATTATCCTTTCTGATTGCCAAGCTCAAGCAAATAAAAGTCCTACTTATTACTCCTACCGGTCATGTTACTCAATCTTTACTTGATCAATTTGGACATAAAATATATAGAAACGAATGCAATTAACCAAGAAACAGTCAGATAAGTGTATCTATGGAGGAGAAGAAATACTAACGAAAATGATTATTATGAATCAATGAACTTTCCTACATTTAATTAATAAATAAATTGGTTTAATGGTTGAAATAGACAATTAAATTTGTTTCATGAATTTATAAATAGCAAATATTAAATTTACCATCGAATTAGAAGTAAATGCATCAATCAATTTTTTAGACGTAACCATCACACGTAAAGGAACAAAACATGAATTTAACATATTTCACAAACCAGCCCATACAGAAATCGCAATATACGCCAATTCATTTCATCCCATGTCACAAAAATTAGCTGCTTTTTATGCTGTTGTCCATAGATTAATTAATACACCTCTAAATTCAGATGATTATAACTTAGAATTAAAAAGAGTATGTACTATAGCACAAAATAATGGTTACTCGCCTGCTTTAGTGGATAACATTTTAAATTTAAAAAAAAAATAAAAAACAAACTTTGTAGGAAATTTATCCTTATGTCTAAATTAAATTCGAGAAATACAACAGTTTCACTTACTTAGGTAATATTTCAACAAAAATTGGTAAATGTATTAGACAAATAACTAATAGTACTATTGCTTTTAAAACCAACAATTCGTGAGGTAAACTAATATTAAATAATAAATGTAAAACTCTGAAAGAATTGAAGTCAGGAGTTTATTGTTTAAGTTGTTTAGACTGTGACAAAGTTTACGTAGGTCAGACTGGTAGGTCCTTCAAAACACGCATTAAAGAACATCTGTATAGTTTTACTAATAAAAAATTTGATTCTACATACGCCGAACACTTAATTAATCAAAATTTAAAATATAAAATTTTACATATATAAAACAGAAGTTCAAAATTAAATTATTTGTAGGGCCTAGAAATTAACAGCTATCATAAAAGAGACCTAGCATTAAACGATCAAATATAGTTTAAAAATAAATAAGACCCCCCCTTTTTAGGTTAGACTTATACATATATCTTTTACAAATTGAAGTTTGTCAAATAATGACCTGATGAAGCCAATGTTTGGCGAAACAATATTGTAGTGTCTACAAAACAAAATCTTTTTGAAATTGTGATTTTTAATTAAAAGTCCAACATGATTCAATTATTAAACTGCTTTAAATAATCTAAAATAAATAAAACGTTTGTCAGATAGGACAGATGGCGTTTACTATACTATTTGTATTTATTTGTCACGAGAAATGTTTAATGTAAACTGTATATAAGTTAATTATTAAATTTTCTATTTCAAATACTTAGTTGTAAAAATCTCAACTATTCTCAAATTCTAAAAATGTTACATTGTTATTATTACTTATAAATAGTAAACAAATTTCTATTATTTAGTACATAAAAGATAGTTTGAAAATTTGAATGATGTAAATATCTACAAGCATTGTACAAATTCCGTTGTCATAGAACAAACTGTTAGAATATCTGAGAAAGAGTAAATAAATATGGTTTGAGAATCGAATTGATTTTGCATTTCTCATCTAGCGGATATTTCTCACTTTTGTTCGTTAAAAACGGATCACTTTCGCTTTTGAAAAGAAGTTGATATCCGTTCGTTTCTTTAAGCTAAAGAAGCAGCTAAAGAAAGTGTTCACTCAAACTGTTCAAATCATTGCAAAAACTCCTTTGTTAAGTTAATAGCATTAAATGGACTGTAAAAGAGAAAATCTAAACCTTATACTGACTGACTACTGTGATTATTATTTGAAGGTTGGAACTAATTCATATCCATCAAAAACAAAATTATTCAAAGAAATAAATGTCAAATTTCAAGCCGGCGCGACACGCCATACTATCGAAAATATATCGAGTTAAAATTCGTAAACAAATCTAATTTGCCCATGACACTGAGAACAAAATTCCTTGAAATAAATCAAATCTAATAATAATACCAGGTTCAGATACATTTGTACAATCAGATTTTATTAAATATTGCAGTAGTTTTAAGCAGTAGAGATTACATTTTTTGTAAAAAAAAACTAATGAACAATTCATGAGGATATATGTTTGATGTATGCCTAAAAAACTATAAACAATTTTTAAAGCTTTTCGTTTATTAATTAGTTTTCTATAAAATTGATTGAAATTATATCGCATTCGTTGTGCAACATTTTATAAATTATAAAATAAGATCGCATTCGCTGTGCAACATTTTATAAATTATAAAATAAGATAAGTAGAAGAAAAGCGCTGGGTTTCGTTGTACTAAATAAGACTTTTAAACACCACACCATATAAAGACAACTATTTAAAACAAAATAAAACAATAAAATTACTAGCAAAAAATAACGATTACAAACCGTCCATCATTTATAATTTAATTAACAAAAATATCAATAGATACATCAGTGACAAAATTAATCATACCATTCCCATAGAATCTATAACTTCCGCAAATTATTATTTCATTAAATTTATCAACATCATCTGTTATATGAGGCATGTTTTCTAAGTAAGTACCGTTTTGAAATTAATAAAAAACGTGCAAAGGTATCTTAATAATTTTATTTTTACATGAAAGCCTGTACCTTAATCTACTTTTCTACTTAATTTCCATCAATATTGAGGCACTTGTCATAACGTTTGACCAGTTTTTGAATACCCTTCTCATAGAACTCTGCCGCTTGACTTGTTAACTGCATCACAACTACTTTGATTCGTCATCGTCTTGAAGACGCCCAGGTGTTTCTTGAAATGCAGGAATAAATGGTAGTCACTGGGCGCCAGATCAGGGCTGTATGGTGGATGATCTACAGTTTTCCAATAAAATATGTGATAAGATCTTTCGTCCGATTAGCCACATGCGGACGGGCATTGTCATGCATATTTGTGCGGCCATCTTTAAATGCTCTCACCCTCTTCTTTACCATTCCATCACTCATAAAACAAACCTCAACAATTCAAACTTAGTAAATAATGAAACAGAATTAGGTTTTACCATCTTATAACTTCTCCTATGTAGTTTGTTGATTTTGTTTAAGTACTCTTGATAATGTTCGCTGTCGATCGAAACAATAGTCGAATAAGAATTATAATAGTTATTGTAAAATATACTTTAATAATAAAATATGCCCACCTACACTTAGGAAACCTGTGACATACAAACATTAATTAATCTCCTAAGAAATTTGTTCTAAACAAAACATTCGATAAAATATTAATTTATTATCCATGTAATAGATCCATATGAATAATACTTTGTTTGCCTGTCTTAAAAAGAAATTAAATAAAAATATATAGGTATCGAGAAAGAAAGAAAAAAACATTTAATTTGATGCAAGTATTATGTACATAATATAGATCTTAAATATTAATCTAGTGATCTTTATGACGATTTCAAAAATTTGAAATTCGTTAAAATAATGTGTTTCGGTCGTGTTTCGAAGGGGTTTCTTTCACCCATTGTCTCAGGCACAATAACAAATATAAAAGACTCCAGGCCCAGATTAGAAAATAAAATCAGTCGGGACAGGCGTTTCAAATTGAAATATTTCAATATTTTTATTAAAAATAAATTCAGAAGCGTATCAGCTTACCAACCAGGAAGGCGATAGCCCGAGCGATTAGTCCAAAAACTGGTCGAAACTGATATAGATAATATAATATAAAATTCACGTGCTGCCGCTGGTTTGCGGCAGTTATTTCAATAGGAATAGCAAGTATACAAGGAAATTATTAATTTTTATGAAAAAGTACATTATATTATGTCTACCGTTAACCATTTCAATAGTTTTTAAATAACTTTTGTGTTATTTTCTATTGTTGAATAACTTTAGAAAAAGAACTTGCAGTCAAATGAATAATTCATGAATTACGTCAATAGCAGTTTAGCTCAAACTTTGAAATTCTTTCAGCGAACTGTATCACATAACTGTGGGCATGGGGCATATGCTGTTGTCCGTACACATACGTATTTATTTTCCAAATACACGTAATAATATGCTTGCGTGAATTTGTCTCGAATAGAAAGTTATTCAATGGTCAGAAATTGGTCTTTTAACGTAAATGTTTCCATATGTGTGATCCACCGATTGCAAATATTATGTAAGAAATGTAGTAACAATTTCGGAACTTTTTCATAACGAAAACCATTTGTACTGTCACATTATCCGTCAACAATTGCAACAATAACAAAATGCAAAATTGTACATGAGCATCGGCGGTACATAGGAAGGAATCCTTCAGATGTATTCGGATGCGAGAAAATAGTAATTAAGTTTAGAAACAACAAAAGTTATTTTACTTTACGCTGTAATTGATAATAATTGATCATTAATCAAATAAATTTACTGTAGGTAGGTGTAATAATTATTTGAAAACGGTGTCCCTACTGATTATTGATTCTATTATTATTTGTTATTGTATGATTAATAGTATGATTGTTTGTATTACCAATATCCATAACTTTTAACGACGAATCATTATGGTTTAAATAAAAATGATTATTTTTCCAAATACGTAGTATTTTATTCAGTTTATCTAGATATACTATAATGTTTACCCTAGGCCATTCCAATTTATCCTAGAGTGTGTGTATTTATATCAAAACTAATCAGTTTGGACTAACCTAAACTGGTTTATCCTATCGGGCTTAGGACAAATTAGTTTGGACTAGGCTATACTAGTTAATCCTATCCCGTATAAAAATAACTAGTTTTGCCTATGCTAAACTTTAAAAGTTTAGCATAGGCAAAACTAGTTTGTCCTGAAATCGGGTTTGGCCGGAAATATATATATATATATATACATACGTTGTGGTAGTTTTTGTGTCTAAACATCGATAACGGTACCTGTCCGTTCAAATTTGGACATATTATGTTAGTCACAATAATAATTAAGTAAATTGTAAATTATACACTGAAGCTTTACAATATCTTACATTAATTTTATTATTGACAAAAGTCGTAGGTATATAATATATAAGTTACTTAGCACTAAAAATGTATCATTCAAGGAAAATATCACAAACGTAATTGTTAAAAATTATTTAAAACAAAAACACGTGAGCTAAAAGTGATTAGTCGTGTTTTTTCCTTTATCGCATTTTAATTACTTCCACTGGATGTGATTTCGTTAATTGCGAAGTTCATATACGATTGAAATTAGTCGTAAGATACGTTTTTTAATTTGTCATTTAATATTATTTATAGAATTTCAACTTTCTCTTCACCGTTTTGATTTATAATCCGACTAAATTTTAACTCTTCTCATTGCATTCGTCACGTATCGACTATTTCTTAGATGCAGGAATATTGTCGATTTCAGATATATGTCTTTTGGCTTAGTTGTGAGATTGATTTTTCTGCGAATCGACGCAATTCATAAGCATGGGAACCTGATTACATAAAGGTAAATAATAGCTAATCAGCCTCCTAATCAACTTCTTATAGGTCAAAGAAAACGACCTTTGGTTGGAAAAAGTATTGCGTTTATGGTACCCATTATTATATCTTGTATGTAATCACGTTGCTACATCTCATCGGCATGATAGATGCATCTTATAATCAATTATCCTGAGATGTAGCATATCAACCATATCGAATTAAATGCTAACGTTCCAAATGGCTTAAAAAAGACTTAAAATAGATATTTGATCCAGATTTGGTACATGCTTTAACATTATTAAACAAGGTTTTTGGTCAGGCTTTCAAATATCGTATTTTTCAATGCCGGTTTTGAAGTCTTATTTTAGTTCCACTAATACCGGAATCCCGGAATTAAAGCAGTAATGAACTGTGCATACTGAAATGCTAATGTAATAAAATAAAATATTTAGTTTTTTCTAGTTAATTTTCTTTATTACAATTTAAAATACAACATACTTGAATCGATGTATAAGTACAGACAGCGTAGTAAATGCCATATTTACTACTTTTTAGGGTTCACTAAAGTTAAACAAGGTCCTTTTGTAATAACGATATCAAGTTGTTTTTTAGTTATGTCATTATAATATCCCGATGACGGTACCGGTCATTTAATACTGATATTGGAAAAAGCTCTGAATAAATCCGGAATTCCCGGTATTATGTATTCTCGAAATCCGAATATTGAAAACGTTATTGTAAACGTACAGAACAACAGCTGATGTTTAATAATGAACTTAAAATATTATGAAATATGAATTTAATGAACAGTAATAAATAATATTTTAAATAATATTAATAATATTTCTCTTTTTTTGTGAGTGACTGTAAGGCACTAATGTTATAAGAAGAAAATGAAAAAATTCTTCCAAAAACTTCACAAACTTCTTGTTTAAATACAGATACAGATTTCAAGCACCAAGTGGTCATCTTCAATGTGTTAACTAATAAACAGAAATGTATACATTCATATAGGTACCTGAAGACTAAAAATAGAAATGTTTTGTAGATGCTGTAAATCGAAATTCATCAGGTTTTCCCTAAATTTATGTATATACACTGCTTCGCTAGTAACTAATTCCGATAAGTTGTTGCACGGTCTGAGTAATTCTAAATTATTTAAATAAAAGCTATGGTTAGTAATAAAGAATATTTAAAAAAATATTTCTTTTTGTAAATGACTGTGAAGAACTAAAATTCGTCGAAATCTTCACAAACTTTTTATTTAAATACAGATCTACATTTCAACCACCAAATAGCGAATTTAATCAGTTGATTTCTACGTTTAGCTGCTTGTTTTATTAAGTAAAAGTTCCACTGTGTGAATACGAATTGCATTTTATTTTCTTAACTAAATAAATAAAGGGTTTAAACGTTAGACAAAAAACAATTTTAGATACACCTTCAGAAAACAGTTTTACATAATTTTACGAAATTTGGTAAAATATTATAATGGACCAGTGAATGTACAATAGTTGTCTTAAAACAAGGAGAAAGCTTGAAATTGATGGAAAACTAATATGATATTCTGAAAGTTCAATCAAAAATATATAAGAAAAGTTCTGTCGTCGAATATCGCTAGGACATACCGTTGTTGAGACACAGTCCCTTTTTAGGTGTATACAATTCAATAAACTGATTATTTGAATAATCAGCATGATACTCTGAAACCTAGAATCTAGTACTCTAGATCATTGCTTAGCATTCGGGAGGTCGCCGGTTCGAACCCGGGTCCAGCTGCTGTGGTTCAAGTTTTCTGTGGTTTCCTTGGATCATTTAAGCAAATGCTGGAGCAGATAATCTTTCACTTATCTTCTGTCTTCATTTCGTCCGTCTCGTCTTTCTCTCTCTAACCACATCACCTATCAATTACTACGATTCCTGCAAGGAGGCTGAATAGGGCCTTACGCCCTACCCTCCAGCTTTGCACTACAGTCTAGGTCGGAGGGACTGCCGGCCCACCAGCACGAGTAGCTGGTGGGAATGAAACACAAAAAGGTTTTTATATTCTGAAAGGACGAAAGATACTTTTGTTGCATGTCACTATAAAAATATGTTTTCAAAAAAAAATGTTAATTTTTTGTCTAACATTTACAACCATACATCTCACA
Organism: Agrilus biguttatus; assembly: GCA_963921985.1. Taxonomy (NCBI): domain Eukaryota; kingdom Metazoa; phylum Arthropoda; class Insecta; order Coleoptera; family Buprestidae; genus Agrilus; species Agrilus biguttatus. The sequence goes on from OY998120.1 coordinate 10,749,535, forward strand.
GGTTCATCTGAACTTTTTACTCAAAATGATCTGTACTAGCATCACCAAAATATTTTGCTATTTCATCTGAAACACGCTGTGTATCATTTTATAAATACCTAAACTTTTACCTGTAAAGAGTAATAATATCCGTATTTTCTCCGTAATTGTATATAGGCCTGAACTGTTTAAAGTTTCTTCAAAGGGAATTCTTGTAACATAGACAAACATGATCATAATGAAACATTAAAACTCTCCTTTTAACTAATGAATAAAATTAGAAAACTGTTTGTAATTACATCACAGGACTTTAAAGGGATTGTTGCATAAGGATAAAACAAATCCAAACTTTATTATTTACACAAAAGCAAACATTTTAAAATATTTAACATCAGAACACTATGATATTAGATAATGTAACTTGAAGCGAAATGTTGGATTTTGGTTAAATAATAAAGAATATTCATCTGAAAAGGTTCAAACCTTTTCTGCATGCAAATAAATATCAATTAAATATGTAATTAATACAATTGTTATTAGTGATGATGTTTATTCTCGTCTCTAATCAGTACAGCAAGGGAATATATTATAAACTGAATTTTATTAACAAAATCATTGAGGATAAATAAAAATTATGAAATCCACTTAAATTGAGAATATCAAAGTGAAAGTAACAATAATTCATCATTTCATAGGAAAGTATGTGACAAAATCTAGACCGCTTGCCTTTCGATCATCTACCTACATTACAAAAATGGTCGCTATGACGTAGACCAACATCTTCCACCTACTACCTTTTTTCGAATTAAGACATTCACTAATTCCTTTCCCGAAATAACAAAAATTGAAAAAATAAACAAGATTATATTGCAAACTTTAGTACGAAATCTAAACGTGTTTAGTGTAGCCAACTAACTATGTGGGTATTTATCAAGATGATGCAAAAATTACGTGGATTCTTTTAAAGGTTACCGTATTTAGAAAGTTTCAGTTCTCTACCAACTAACAATCAATTAACTAGACAGATGTTTTTGTCCTAGTCATCGTGAGAATTTCAGACAGAAAGAATTATAGTTTTTCTGGAGGGCGTCACAAATTATGATTGACAAAAGACCATAAAACATTTCTTATAATACATGTAATTATCAGCAAACATATAAGTATATATTTAGCTAAATATAAAACAAAACACTGTGCCACAATGGACCTATTAGTAACGTGTGTTGGACGACAATAAGTTTCCACGTGCTTTCATTAAACAGAAGAACTATTTGTGGAATTAAGGTTCTGGTTAAAGGGCTGTGGTACAAATGAACGGTTAGTCCAGACGTTTCATCGACAACTGCAACTGATATCATCAGTGGTACTGCATTGACAATGTGGCCCAAGTGTATACCTTGAAGTCTTGGCAGCGACTGATGATGCCAGCCACAGTTGCCGACGAAACGTCTGGACCCAACCGTTCCTTTAGACCATAACCTTTAACTAATTCTATTGAGGATTGTTTATAATAGCTATCAGTATTTATCTGGATTTTCAGCTTTATTTTACAAACAAGAATTAAAATACTTCTTTTTGATTTTTACAGGTCTGCTTTGGTTTTACTTTTTGGAATTTGGTCTCATGGTCATGTCACTTGAACCTGGGGTAAGTAACGCTTTCATTTATTCACTCAACCATCATCATTGTATCAAATAAAAACCAAAAATTTCATTTACGTGCCACCCCCTTATTAAAAATACATTTCAACATTTAGATACACAATAATTTCACTAAACATCAGGAAATCCGATTAGAATAGCAACGAAAATTTTTTGTGAATTTATACCTCCACGATAGTAAAAAACATAACGTAAGTTTTGAAATTCATTATGCACTAGAGTTAATGATCACCACAATTAAATTAAGGAATCTACTATATTTATAGCCTTAATAATTCACTGTGTAAAGGACCGTTTGTTGTGGTTTAATATAAGACATTTCTTTAAAGTTCATTTTTGTCAAATTTATTTTACACTACTCACAAATTTAAGTAATAGTTAACGATTACACAGTTCAACGTTGATCCGAGAACCAAAGCCCAGGTATATCATTTCCGACATAATTGTAATAAAGTGCCCATTGCCACACCAAATACACATTTTGATATATCTTAATTTAAAAATTCGAATGAGACCAGGATTTCTCAATGCTGAAGGTGCTTAAGATCTTCTGGGACATATTTGAGTTAGGTACCAAAGAATATATCGAAGTTGATTATGTTCTTTCCTAATTCTTTTTCAACTTATCATAGTCGTGTCCTCGTAAAAGAGAAGGCTTCCATGAAAAGGGTACTACCATAGCGGATTGAAAGTAAACAACGCTACAAGGGTGATTATTTAAATTGTAAATTAAAAAAAAGGAAGCACGAATCTAGCTCCAGAATTTCACTCAAATGTTGCAATTTCAAAATTGGCTAATCTCAAATCCAAAAAGCCAAATTACCAAATTAGGATTTGATGTACTAGGCCAATTATGAGTTCAGATTCTAAATCAGCGGTAAAAGGTACCTCGGAAATGGCTAGTCTATTGGTTGTTTTGTCCTTTTATTTCACGTTGTGATCTCTCAAAGCATTTTATGAGCTTTGAGATTAGCAACTTAATGTCCTGACGCCCTGAGGCAATTTTAAGGCTATATTTGAATTCGATTTCGATCGCCCATCTTATTATTGGATTATTTATCAAAAAATTGTGTTTACAAAGTTTTACACCCCAAAAAGGAATTTGTTGACACATCTCCGTATTTAAGCCATTAGGGTATCTAAATATTTTTTACATATTAGTGAAAAACAACAAATTTTACTACTGAAAATATATTATCTACTGTTACTAGCCCTTACAAAATAACACTATTCAATTATTACTTTGTTGATAAGTAAACCCTCCTAAATACCAATTTTTATGACTACATCCTCCTCAGTAAAATAAATTGTAAAAACGGTTAATAATGCATTGAATTTCAGAAACTGTTGTATCAAAATGAATGAAATTGCAATTTGTGGACTTCTCGTATTGTTATTAGAAGTTACAATATCGGAAATGTTGAGCGTTTATTTATGTTAGGGATTGGTCATCGAAATCTAACCAATATTAGAAAATCGGAAAGACTTTACTTACCATCTACAACATTTTTTTTTATCGTATATTGGTACCTACATAACTTCCTGAAATCACGGTTTGCAGTGAATTTAAGGTGTGTACTTCATTAGAATGCCACTAGCTTTCATGATTTCAGTAACTTATCAGGTCTAAAAGCTTGCGTAATGTAACGTGGTACCACAGTATCAAATTTATTTAACCACTTCCTTTAAGTTCCAATTCGCATACTTTCATTTTCAAGAGATATTAGTCACTTTACGCATTACGCATTTCAAAATACACTTGCATGTTTTTAACGATAAACTAATACCCTTTAAAGTCCAATCAACAAAACTAGTACCGGATATAAATAAATAACAGTATTTAAAAAATAGGTCTCACCTACAAAACCTACGAATTGCCATTCAACTTCTTTTTTCTTTACATTTTTATTTAACTACGCAATATTGTTTTAACATTAACTTTAAATTAAATCATTTTGATGTAATCATTCAGTGAGGATAAAGGTGGTGCCGCCTTATTTACATATATATATAATATTCTTTTAACTTTTTTTTATCTGTTTTTTTGTAGCCATAAATAACGGTTGTGAAACAAAAATAAAACAAAGAAATCGTACCCTTAAATCCATCTCATTAAGTAATTTTTGGTTAAATTATTATTTTTTTCTCAGTGTATACAGATATAATTGATAGAAAGTGGTAAAGTTGATTTTGCGCCAATTAAAAGTAAGGATATTACCTAAAATATTTTGAAGTTTGGTTAACGATTGACCTTTTATTTATATAAATAGAACTTTACAACGTAAACAACCCAGAAATATAATGTCTAGCCACTATCTTCGATTTGTCAAAAAAATGACTGCCGCTGTTGCTATCTATGTTGTTGCTCGCTCTCACTTCCTCTCACGCCAGTTATCATATGTTTCGCAGTATTCGCGATTTATTTTCAAGTAATATTTCTAAAGTTATAATTCGGTAACTAGAGCACGCTTATCAAGGCAATTGAACGATTGGTAACGCTATTGTGTTGACCAACCAATCGGAGCTAACCTGCTGAGTGGTCAGACTATATATTTCGAGAGACTATAGCAACCGTAGGTTCAATTTGACAAATCTAAATCCTTAATCCAAAGGGCCGTATTAGGCATTATTGGACAATTAGTAACAAATTTCTACAGATAACGTTCACCACGCTATCTATTTGTTCGTTGAACGCTGTTTAATGACTGCAAGCAAATTGGTCAGTGTTCCTTCGGAACTTTCTGTAGCATGGCGTGCTGATTAGAAATCACGATCATCGTCTGAAGTCCGAGCGACGTGGTCTAGTGCTCTAGATCATTGCTTAGCATTCGGGAGGTCACTGATTCAAACCCGGGTCCGGTTGCTTTGGTCCAAGTTTTTCTGTGGTTTCCTTGGATCACTTAGGCAAATGCTGGAACTTATATTTCGTTTATATCTCAGAAATTAGTATTACTAATATCAAAATTTTGCAAAAAATGCTATTCCAAAGGTATCAAATGAAAAGCGCGAAGGGAAAAATATTTAGCGCCTTGATAGCGACAAATTCTTACTTCTCGCGAACAGGTTTACGTCTCATACATATTTATAAGAATGAAGTTGTAACAGTAACGATTTGTGTAGATTTCTCCAAAAATGGAAATATTGCGAAAGTATTATTTTGTGTGTGTTGCAAAATGTAATTTAACCCCTTATATACCATTTTTGAACGAAAATTCGTAAAAGGGAATGATCAATTTCATCGTATCTTAATATTTCTTATTTCTTACTTAACTACTTAAATTGCACCATAAACGTAGATTCCTTGCCTGTAGTGCTACTAATAACAAAGAAACTGTATTAAAGTACGTACCTAATTTGTTTTTATGTAAACCGTAATACTCTCATAATGTTGGAACCATTTCACTTTCTTCTGATACATTTAATTCCGAGATAGAAAGTTTAAAATGATCATCGTTATGCTCTTGCACTGTTGCATTCCACTATAATATTTATGCACTTGCTTACCACAGTTGAGATCTTGAACTCCTCTATATGTTAGATTCAAGAATGACATGTTATCAAAGCTACAGTAATTAATGTTTACTTATTAGGTTGGTTATGTAGCAAAAACGTATAATTCTTGTTAATTTTATTTAAAACAGTTTTTTTAAATAAAATTCCTATCCATTTCGTTTACTATACACACGCATTAATATGCAAATGTATCGTATTTAAATAAGAAATTCATTGGCAGTTTTGCTTTTAACTGTTAATTAAATCTCACATGATTCCAGAAAAGAGGTAATTGAATTAAATATATGTTTTAAAATAGAATGTTTTTCTTAGATAGTTTCTGAATGTTTCGCTGATGTAAATGCTTAAGATTTCCTCAGGAGTTCCTTTAGTAAAAGTCTTTACTGAAAGGTCGATGAATAATAATTATAAAAGAACATTTCACTATAAAACAATCGCCTCAAAGGCCTCAAACTGAGTCTGCGGAAGCCTCGAATGAGTTATCAAATTTCGAAACTTTTTCGCTCATAAATAATACTTCTACTAAAAATAGACAATGTTAATAATCCAGCATGTAAGTTCTGTAATTATCTTGAAACAACGATGATTTATGAGATAAAAAAAATCCGAGGAAATTTAGTTTTAGTTAGGTACTTTATTTGCATTAATCCAGGGTATTTAAAGGAGTTTCGTGAAGTTTTAACGGATTTGCGATACAATGTTTATATTAGATACTGCCGTCTTAATATGAATTTTTAAAACTTTGGATTTATTTCGTTTAAGTTAGCTTTACACAATGACCATTTTTTTATAATTAAACTTTAACTTAATTATCGTTTATGATAAAATTTTCATTTGTATCTACTTTCTATTTTGCACTTTGTTTAAAACGTTTTCTTTCTACGTTCTTTAAAAATTAACATTTGCTTTATTATTATGTTGTGTCATTTGTAAAATTATTTGTTTTTAGAATTACAGGTGTAAAGGTGTAATTATTTAGTTCATAGATTGCTGACAATTGTTAAATCATTTTTCACTAATTTTCAAGAAGCATATGTATATTAAAAAACAAACTCCCTCCTTCAACACTTGTGCTAGAGTGCAATTATTTGTAATGTTGTTATCGAAACATATCGAATTAGAATTCATTTCGGTTATTGACTGATATATATTTAGTCAATACAAGGAATACCTAAACTTGGTAGTCTATCCCAGAAGTCACTGAAATGTGGCAGTTAAAGGTCGATTTGTTCTGTACTTGGCCTAGGCTAAACTAGTTTATATAGAAATGGAGTAAGATTAAATTTCAAACATAACTTAGCTTAACCTCACACAACATTAAAAATAAAAGTAAATAACAAAACCACTTTAAACGTAAAAAAAACACGTAAAATGTTTCACATTAATTTATTTTCGATAACTCGACAAATGTTTCGATCGAACTGCGATCATTTTCAAGAGTAATTACACTAAAATTAATAACTAATGTCAACATATTTATATGCATCTACAATTTACATAGGAGGAGTGGGGAGCTAGTAGAGGCTAATTTTATTTGACTATTGACTAAATTTAAATTGTTAAACAAGGCTTTTTTTATTTCAAGATTTTCAAGCATTGACAATTTTCTTGTTTGCAGTGTAAAATCTTAGAATTATTTAAGTTGAAGGAATGGTTAAAAGTAGTAGAGTGTTCCGCGAACCCTGTTGTTTTATGTTTTTTACTGATACTATAATTATGTTCTTTTAAGCGAGATTCAATCGCTCTCCCACTTTTTCCAATGTAAATTGCCTCACAATCATTACAATAGGTTCGATAAACTCCGCTTTTTGATTCCGTTGGTTGTGTTGGTTTAGTTTTACTAGTAGGGTTTTTAGATTACAATTGTTATTTTAACTTAAACTGTTTTAACTTATTTCTAAACTTGCAACTAATGTTATTGATAAATTTAATGGAACAAAATTGTTGACCCGAATTATTCCATCGGGATAGCGTTGTATATTAATTTTGAAACTTTCGTTTTTTTTTTTTGTTGATTAGCTTATCTGACATTGGGTTTGTAACCATTGTTCTTTGTTATTAGTTTTATTGTATTGATTTCTTTGTGATAGTGTTCGTTGGAAAGAGGTAGGTTTAAAAGTCTATTTGTCATAGAATGAAACGCTGCTAGCTTAGTTTGTACCGGGTGTGCAGAATAAGATGGTATAATTGTGTTTGTATAGGTGGGTTTCCTATAAATATTGAAGATTAATTCGTTCTTATCTGAATGTTTAATTTCTAAGTCCAAAAATTGTAAATTTCCGTTGATTTCTTCTTCAACTGTAAATTTGATATTATGGTCTAGGGAATTTATAAAAATAAATAACAAAAAAATTAATAGACAACAGAATTATGGTTAGTATTAATATTGGTTAATTTTAATTTATTCTCAATTTTAAATCTGACAAATTAAACACCAATTCCATCAAATTGAATTTCGGCGTTTGCCTACACAAGTCAATCATTCCTATGATTAGGCAAAACATTATTACGCAAAAGTTGAAGAACAAAATTAGTTTGTGCTTTAATATTAATTAATTAATTAATCGTTCGGGATCTGTTGATATCAAAAGTCACATCATCGCAGATTTGGGAGCATCAACTTTTGACTGTAACAATTTTGTCAGTATGAAAAACCCAAAACAATTTTCTTAAATGAGGCATTAATTTCTAATGTAGAGAAGTTAATAAAAATAACTATTCTTTACATTTCTTAATTACTTATACTAACTTTTTCTACAAAATTATAGTTGAACCAAAAATCATGTCATCTGTTGTTTTTACAATTTTTTGTAAGATACGCTATTATTTTCACTTGCCATTCACTCCATGTAATGTTTTATCGGACACATGTTACGATAGTACAGAATTAATTACACGGTATCTTTTTTAAGCGCTTAATTATTATGTGCCGTAAATGGCCATAAAAATACATATTAAATGGTGGAACGGTTCACAGTGACAAATTCTTTAAAAAAAACTATAGCCACATATAAAATAATAACTCTTAGCCACTTTCACTATAATTGAATCGAAAATATATTAACGGCTAAGTAAACATTTTGTTAGCGTAACTAAAATTAATAATTGTCAGGTTTGTAACGGTTATCGTAGTCTATTAAAAATAAGCCAAACTGACTTCCACCATTATCAAATATTACGAACATAACAAAAAATATATAGGTAACCACTTGTACCATATTAGAAAAAATCACTTAAATAACAGCGTTTTAAATTTAGTGTGTTATTAATGTAAAATTTGTTATTGCTTAACGTACTCAAGCTGTTATTTACTTTTCTACTTTTTAGTGAGAACGTGTGCCTCGACTTAACGCATCAAACATTGTGTACTACACGTATTTAATAGACCGAAAACGCGTTGGCTACGATTATATGATTTGTTTATGAAATAATTGCACGTTTACATTTTCAGCAAAATATATTTAGATAATTAGAACTATATTACCCATTTTTATATAGTAAAAAGAAATGAAAACCAAGGAAAGTTTCAAGAATAAATATAAATATAAGTATAAATATGGAATCAACAGAAACAACTACTCCGAGGGCTAATACCCCTACCGGAATTGAATTACACTGTTGATTCCGATGGACTTCTAGACGAAAATATAACATATTCAAAAAAGAAGGAATTAAAATCCTTATTCGTCTAAATTTTAAGATCAAAGATCTCACATTTTGAACGCGTCCTACCAAGTAGGCACAACGAAGCGAAAGCCACATCCCACGACCGGTTTCGACCTATCGGGTCTCATCAGGTGGGTGCTGGCAGAAAGGCCTTGTAGACCTTGTCTTACTTGGTTCAAAATTTGAGATCTTTGATCTTAAAATTTAGACAAATAAGGATTTTAATTCCTTCTTTTTTTAATATTTCAAGAATAGTTTATTTGTATTACTACAACTGTTTCGCTATACTATGTCTTTTTCAGGTGAAGATTTTTTCAAATATATATTTGCTTATACACTAACTGACAGTATTTCACCATCTGCAGATATTTACTGCTAATTGTAGTACCCCAAACTGTTTGATAATAACAGCTTAAAACAAAAACACACGTTTTTTGGTTGCAAAAATTTTTATTGTCTCCACAATAATTATTTCAGCACTCAGTGCCTTCTTCAAATGGAAGAATAAAAATAATATGTGGGATAAATTGGGAGATCTTTTATAAAAAGAATAAAAGAACGTTTAAATAGTTTTAACAATAAAAATAAAAAATCTTTCAATGAAAATTTCAAAGTACTACATTTTACAAATAAAGGAAAAAACTTAATTTTTTAGAAAAATTAGAAATAAATAAATTGTGTATAATGGAAACATCTTGAACGACCAGCTGGAATTTTGTAATTCACCTTTATTAAATATTTAAAACATTTTACCCCTACCCTTCAGATTGTAAGTTAGTATATATAAGAGTTCTAATTGTAATTTAGTTCGTAAAATTCTTCCACCTGAAGACGGCACTGTGTGCTGAAATAATTATTGTGGATACAATAATAATTATTGCTACCAAAAAACGTGTGTTTTTGTTTTAATCCGCTATTATCATGGAGTTGCAAGAGCTGAAGGCTTCATCTATTCAATTTTTGTTTGATAAAACCGTACAAACGTATATTGTAGTCAAAATTAATTTTTAATGCAATTTAAATAAGTGATAAGGCTCGCAAACCCATTACATGGAGATCATTATAATTATTATAATTAAGATTATTGTTCAGTAACTTATTGAAACCACCACATATTGATGACGATTTCAAACTTATTAAGTCTCATAAGGACACCAAAGGTAGTTTCGATTAACAGAAAACCAGATCCGTATTGCTCAATACAAGCAAGATGTCTGTACTTTTTCATTGAACGCTGTTTAATAGAAACAAATAGATTGTTAGGTGTTCTGTCGATGTTATATACGACGTGATGATGGGGTCTAATGAGTTTAAAATTATAATCCAGGAACTTTTGGTTCTACTTGATTACATGCATGTCTCGTATTTAGCTAAGCAGTTTTGTTAAGTCGATATCCGTTTCGAAAAGGACGTCGAAATTTATTGAATCCCACAATAAATAGCAAATTTCCACATATTTAATTGAAATTTACATCCAAAAGGAAGGAAAATCAAAACATCTCACTGCTACTTCCATTTAATTCATTGTAATGTGGACTTTAAAGTATTCGTATCATAAGAAATATATTTACGAATAATATTTAACGCGAGGATATTTATCCTAGTTATCTACACATATAAATAAAATTGGAGTGTCTGTTTGTAATATTAAAATGACCACTTTTTACTAAATGCATTTCGATGTATACACGGTTCATATACTAAAATAGTATTTTTTTAAAATTTTGTCTGTCTGTCTGTTTGTTCTGGCTAATGTCTGAAACGGCTGAACCGACTTTTACGGGACTTTCACTGGCAGATTGCTAATGTAATAAGGAGTAACTATTTAATTATTATTATTAATAAATAGTTACTAATTTTTTAAAAAAATTATTAATTTCTAAAATAGAAATATCCTAAGTTACTCCTTATTACATTAGCTATCTACCAGTGAAAGTCCCGTTAAAATCGGTCCAGCCGTTTCAGAGATTAAGCGGAACAGACAGACAGACAGACAGACAGACAGACAGACAGACAGACAGACAGACAGACAGACAGACAGACAGACAGACAGACAGACAGACAGACAGACAGACAGACAGACAGACAGACAGACAGACAGACAGACAGACAGACAGACAGACAGACAGACAGACAGACAGACAGACAGACAGACAGACAGACAGACAGACAGACAGACAGACAGACAGACAGACAGACAGACAGACAGACAGACAGACAGACAGACAGACAGACAGACAGACAGACAGACAGACAGACAGACAGACAGACAGACAGACAGACAGACAGACAGACAGACAGACAGACAGACAGACAGACAGACAGACAGACAGACAGACAGACAGACAGACAGACAGACAGACAGACAGACAGACAGACAGACAGACAGACAGACAGACAGACAGACAGACAGACAGACAGACAGACAGACAGACAGACAGACAGACAGACAGACAGACAGACAGACAGACAGACAGACAGACAGACAGACAGACAGACAGACAGACAGACAGACAGACAGACAGACAGACAGACAGACAGACAGACAGACAGACAGACAGACAGACAGACAGACAGACAGACAGACAGACAGACAGACAGACAGACAGACAGACAGACAGACAGACAGACAGACAGACAGACAGACAGACAGACAGACAGACAGACAGACAGACAGACAGACAGACAGACAGACAGACAGACAGACAGACAGACAGACAGACAGACAGACAGACAGACAGACAGACAGACAGACAGACAGACAGACAGACAGACAGACAGACAGACAGACAGACAGACAGACAGACAGACAGACAGACAGACAGACAGACAGACAGACAGACAGACAGACAGACAGACAGACAGACAGACAGACAGACAGACAGACAGACAGACAGACAGACAGACAGACAGACAGACAGACAGACAGACAGACAGACAGACAGACAGACAGACAGACAGACAGACAGACAAAAATTGTAAAAGCGCCTCCCGCCACTTAATATCGCAAAGGCTGCTTGTCGCGCGGGCTCAGAAAGCGCGAGCAGGCTATTGCTAACAGTTGTGTCTCAACGACTTCGTTTATAATTTTTAAAATACCTTTTTTGTTAAATTCCTCGCGGACAAAGTCGCGGGCATAGCTAGTAAAAAATATATAATGAAAAATATCCTATAGGGAACCATGAAACATTAACTCTGAAAATGTAGATATTATTAGTATCATTTATGAAGTGGTCCCATTATAACGAACATTTCAAAATTATTAATATAGAAGTGATGGAATTAAAAATGAATGGAAGTTTCAAGCTCAATAAGTGAAGATTTGGACCTACGTACTATCGAAACGTTTACTGTTCGTTGTCGAATAAGAATTGAACAATTAAATGAATCGTTTTCGGGATTTATTTTAGATTCCCTTTTGCTTAACAACTTAATTAGACGAAAGTAAAAGTAGGGCAAGGTAAAAATCAATTAACAATTTCGAAACTTATTTTTTCAGTTTTTGGATTTCGACAACTTACCGGATACAAATTTTTCTTGCGTGGGAAAAGTTATTGGAGGGTATTATGCGGACTTGGAAACCAATTGCCAAATGTTTCATGTTTGTACAATTGGCCAGTTGGATGAGCCAATGGATATTCGATTTCTATGTCTAAATGGCACCGTATTTGACCAGGTAATCTTACAAAAAAAATCACAAAAAAGTATTAACAACAAACTTTAACGGGGCTCACTTCTATAACAATAGGTACTGTCGGAATCTTTTAACAATACTAAAACGGAAAACTGGTCTCGATTTCTTCTAATTTACTAATTCTGAATAACAATTCTACTAAAACAATTAACTAACTTCTCATATGCATTTATTCTTCATAAAAATCTAACCCAACGATCGAATGTGCAATGCTGATGGTAATGATTAATAAACTACTTAAAATTCACCCATGCCTTAACACTATGAAAGGGTCTTTACAAATAATATGCCTATTTTATTCCCCATCCCTATGAATACCATAAACTCAAAATATAGCTATAGAATACTGGTGCTCTAATTTTATGTTTTTAATGCGATATTTTACTTTTTCGTTTATTTGTAACAAATCTCAATACCCATAATATGTGCTTTTTCTATTGTTCCAGGAAACTCGAGTTTGCGAACGCATCGATGAAGTTGATTGTACAAAATCCGAGAAATTCTACAGTCTAAATTTGGAACTTTATGGCAACACTCAACTCCCCCTTCTAGAAGGTAATGATTTAGCTCACAATCAGTTTAGTAGTTCCTAACAAAAGTCATTTAAGTAATTATCTTGATTAAAAAAGATTTCTTCGCAGAAACACCGGAAACCGAGTCATCATTTGCTTTAAAAAGGCCATCAACTACCACAACGACCACGACATCAACGTCTACAACTTCACCCCCGCAAAAAACAAAATCTACATCACCAAATTACTACAACAATCATCCACAGACGACCATCCACTCGTTATCCAAAGAAATCACGTCAGTTCATCTTCCTGTTGGAGAATCATCTGACATTAGGTTTAATCCGCTTGAAATTAACGTTAATTTAAAGCCTCAATCTCCACCTATAATCAAGACTCAAATTCCAAAACCTATTTCGTTCCATCATCAAAGTTACGTAAACGACAATCCACGAACCAAAATAACTGTAACAACTGCAGCGTCTAATAAACCGCATCGCGTGCCATTATTGCCAACTGTCAATCATCTGCCCCAAACATCTCCCAAGGCCGACGTAATGCATCAGATGGTGAATTCACACACCGGTCCAACAGCTCAAGATATATTTGAATTTATTAATCAACATCAAAATTCACACGGGCCTGGTCCAACGGATGTGAACTTTGGATTTACATTCCATGATGCTGAATCATTACGTCACACAACTGAAAACCCTAATGTCAATTACCATTTCCATCACCAAGCTCACGTTGATGGATTAAGGCCTCCACCGTTAACGTCACAGGAACAATCCTACGTTCATTCTAAACTTGTTAATGACTATAGAAACGAATATTCCCCCCAAACTACAGCAAGTGGAAGAGAAAAAGTGACACCATCTAAAAGACTTTCGCCAAATTTCCATCAATTCAGTACGGAAAAGCCTCACGGATTGCAGTTACCGCTGCCGGCACTTCCTCATCTACATCCCTTGAGTTTTAGTTCACCTGCCCCGTTCAGTTTAAATCCCCGCATTGAGAGTAAAAGATACACTCAGAACAGTAACGCCCCTAGAATAGTTATAAGTGCAAGAGCTAGTGTAAGTGATAATAGTGGAAGAAGATTAAATTATTCTTTAGGTACAATAGGTGAAACTGAACTGGTCGGTATTCCCTTACCTAATTATGAGGAATACAAAGACGATGTAGACGGTATATCTTACTACGAAGACGACGGTAAAGACAATAAAAAAGAAAGAAGAAAAAGAGACATAGAAGACGAAATAGATGATTTTATACAAACTGATGAAGATGGTATCGATGTTCTCAAATATCTCTATGATTGGTATTCAAAACAAGAAGAACAAACAACCGTTCCAAGTCTTATTGCCGAAATAAATTATAAACTTGCACCTCTTGACCCAGAAATTGCCGAATCACGTGGTGAATATTCACTTAAAACTGCCAGCAATCCACCCTCACGAAAAATTAAAAGTAAAACTAATTCAAAACGTAAACCATTCGTAAAAGATAGAAAAGAAATAGGAGCCGCTTTTCCTGTGGCAACCGTTTACAACGACGACCATTCAGAGGAAGAATTTGGTAGTACATTCGGTACACCATTTGGTGGGTTTGAAAACAAACCATTTGATTTCACTCGTGACACCGATCATAGTTTCTTCGACAAGGATACCCACGATAGTTTCGAAGTGTTTAAGGACACACCAAACGACGATGATTTTCCTAATCCCGATTTAGGAGATGTAGAAGAACATATAGAGAAGGATGACAAAAAAGGTAGAAAGTACTCCTACAAAAAGATAATACTCTCACAGGCAACAGGTGACGGTGACAAAGAAGTACCACATGGTAAAAGTATTGTTAAAAACAATAAAGTTATTTCTCATGAAACATTTTCCGAATTCACTAACTTCACCGACTATGATGATCATGATGATCCGAAGGACCCAAAGGTTCATCGAGAACATTTGGCAACGGAAAAAGTTCTTCAGAAAAATATTGTCACACCTGACGCTGTTAAAGTGCAGCCGGACTCAACATCAACAGCAACACTAATAACATCCCCAATGACTACCGTAACACCACCACTGACGTCAGTAACACCAACGACACCACGTGCTAGCACAACTTCCACAAGCCCCACCACTACTTCCGCTAGAAGTGTAAATAGTAGAGGAAGAAATAATTCACGGCGGCGTTCAAGATACAGAAGTACTACACGTCCTCCTGAAGGACAATCTGTGAGTACGAAAAGAAGTCGAAATTCACAAAGACGAACAACAACCCGTACTACAACAACGACTACGGAAAAGACTACAACTTCAACCGTTGCTTCCACCAAGCAAAAATATGAAAAAGATGATGTTGATTACGAGATTGACGATTCGTATACCTTGTCACCGTCGACAACAGAATATTCAACTAGTACAAAATCCAAAACTAGTGCAACTAGTACAACAAAACATATAAAAAGTTCTTTAGATTATACCACAGCAAGTGTTTCCGAAAGTGACAAAACCACCACCGAATATCCCACATCAACAGATACACTTTATACAACGCAACATTCTACCACATTCAGTACTCGACCATATGGTAGAACAACACCTCTAGATCCACAATCTAAATCATCTCAAACTACAGAAAAACAAATCGATGCTAAATTACAAAATTCAGACGATTCTAGCGAAGAAATTACTGAAGGCAGTTCTGAAGAGAATGACACGGAGGACATGTCCCAATCAAGTGCTATAAGCACAACAACCCTGAAAACATCTCTTCCTCTTGAAGATATATTTAACTATTTTGTTTCGACACCTAAAATTCCCACAAACGATCTGGTGAGTTCAACAACAACTGAAACAAACGAAACAAGAAAAGAGTCGGATCATGGATTAACATCCATTACCGAGGTACCAAGCACTACAGTACCAAACGACGATTATACAGAAACTGTTAAGTCCTTAATTCATGATATTGAACAGAAAACGAAGAGCGTAGCGAATGAAAAAGATATTCAAAATCTGACAGAAATGACTACAACAGACAACACAGTTACGCTTAGTTCTTTAATACCGGATACACTTACAACATTAACAACAAAAGGAAAAACAACAACGCAAACTGTACCGTCTAGAAAGCATAACTATGATTCAGGAAGAAGCTTCTCTAGGCACAGATTTGCTGTTAACAAAGATAAATCTAAAGAACCACAGGTTCCTAAGATACTAAATGAATTGCTCAAGTCTGTAAAGGAAGCATTTGAAACAACTACTCCATACTTCAACTACCTCAGCACATACGAAACAACTTCTGAAGAGGATAGCTTTGATTCCTCCGAATATTTAGATGATAATTTTAATCAGTTGAGTACAACAAAAACAACTTTCGCTGATGATTTTATTTCCAGCAAGTTACCTTCACGCAAAGAAGACAGTACCAAAAAGTGGTACTTCTTAGAAGAGGAGGACGATCTAGAAGATAATTCCACTTCTACAACCGAATCTCCCAATTTAGCAACAACCAATTCCTCCATTTTCACTACAGAAATGAAAGAAAATTCCACAGCCACAATTTCTACTGAAAGCGAAAGGGCTGACACCACCACATTATTAACCACTGAGGTTATGACGTCAACAGAAACTACCACCACTACTAGCACTACCTCTACATCCACAGCACCTCCAAAGAGAAGAATGTCCGGCCACCGATTTGGCGCCAATAAACAAGCTAAAAATAAAAGGAAGCCTCCCTCTTTCAGAACACAACGACCCTCTTTCGGAGATTCGTCCACGAAATTTTCACGCCGTAGAAGACCGAGCTACCAAAAAACAAAAGTGGACGTGGTCGCCAGTTATTCCGAGAATAACACGACAGAAAGGTCTCGTAGGAACAGAATTAATCAAAATGACTCTGCCAATTTGCTGACAGAGCAACCCTTGTCGAAGAACGTAAGTCCAACGCAGAGTAAAGATAACTCTGAAGTTCACGTCACCCCACCATACTCTAAGAAAAAGAAAGCACGGTTACGAGAAGATGCTGATAGACAAGCGCCATTCACGTGCTTCAAAAAAGATTTAAATAAATTCTATTCTGATCCTAGAGACTGTAGACTTTTCCATTACTGCACTCCTGGTTATAGCAAGAGCCAAATAGTCGATATGAAATTCGTTTGCGATTTAGGAACGTATTTCGACGACGAAAAGTTAGTATGTTCGAAAACGAAACCCTCTAGGTGTTTATAGATTAATTAATTAATTTTAGCGTAAATTATGCTCTCTTGTATAATGTCTTGTTGTAAATAGTCCATTTTTTAATTGATGAAAATACTGTAAAGCACTTGTTAAAATACTCATAGATTTGTAAGAATTGAGTGTAAAATAGCTTTTACAATAAATATATTTCTAAATATTAAAACAGCACAAATGTCTGTGTCTACGTTGACTTTTATTATACACTAAAGGAAAAAATAAAAAATAAAAAAACTATGTATTGATTTTGCTTGGACATCACATATGTGAACATTTAAATTTAACATTTCAATATTCGTAAAAGTTGTCAGCTACTTTAACAGATACTTTGACTTAATTATATCTAGACGTGTGTTTTATTACAGACGTTACATTTACAGTAATATAAAGTGTAAGTTACATGCAGTACCTAAATGTCAAGGTTTTTTATATTCTCTAATTATCTATTTACTAATTAACTAAATGTTTAAAGAAGACACCATTCACATACCATTCTGATTACGTTATGGAAAACAAAAATTATATAGTTATAAATATATGAGTCAATAAATTACTTTCGTGTAAGTGAAACAGGAAAATGTAAGCTACGATTATATTGTCGTATTTCTATATTTATAATTTCATATCAATTTTCTAATTATTTACGTCATACTGATAAAAATTCGAACAATGAGAGATCGGAGTCTATTACCATACTTCCGTAGGCACTTTTCCAATCAACTAGAAACGCCTTATAATATAATCGTTATTAGCAATTTCCTTACTTTTCCAGTGTTTCGAGGACCGTTTTCTTGTTAATTATTTATTAACTTATGTCACAAAACGGAAATTTCACATGTCTTAAAACCTTCTTTGAATATTATTAAAAACGTTTTGTGAAATATACAAAAAAAAAATAATTAAAAGGTCCTAAACGTTTGTGGCTTTTAAACCAACAAAACAAATCTTCAGGTAGTGCTTTTTGTTAGGAACATGCCATACCCCATTTTCATTTATATCATTCAATGTTATTGTTATGACGATATTCGATATTTGTATATTTCGTGTATGTATATGTATATAACGATATTCGATTCCACGATATGAAACGTTAACTGTTAAAGGTCAATTCATTCGATACACCTAATTATATTATACATATATATATATATATAATTCTTTATATATTTAATACGTGAAAGGTTAAATACTGACTTGTACTGTCAAAGATATTTGCATTTAATTATCATTTCATGTTAAACATGTTTAAGGCAATACTTTTTTGTTAGGTATAGATAGATAAGTAATAAATCAATAAGGAAAATGTTAAAACGTAAAAAAAATGTTTATTTAATAAAAGCTATACACTATATTTACAGCCTTACTCTAAATACTCAAGATATTAGATGACCTTAGATACATAATTAAAATATGTAAAACAATAATTTGGTGACATATTTTGTTCGTGATACGTACGTTTTTATTTCTTCATGGCGTATCTCAATTCATCACCCTTTTTTATACATGTATGCAGTAAATTTCAAAAACAAAAATTCCAAATTCACGTTCACAAAACCAACTTTACAAGGCAATTATAAAAAAAGGTGTTCAACAATTCAATAATTCTTAACTTACATTTCTACTGCTTTTTGTTGTCAGACTTTTTAATATCGGCAACTGCATGAACATCATACTCTTCTCCTTCGCTAACGTTTGTGTCGTAGTAAGCATAATCGTAGTCCTTAGGTTTCTTTTTCGGTGCATCTGGTTGCGATTGTTGCGGCGATGGTGTTTGAGTTACTTGAGGTACACTTCTACTCGTTGTCAAAGAAAACGGCCTTGCTTTTTGAGTGGTTGTAGTTGCAGCCGATTTTTGTGTCTTTTGTAGTTCGTTTCTGCTATTTGCGATGTTTGTGCTATGAGCAGCACTCAAGAATTCTTCTTTTGAGTCACTTGCTGTGTCATCATACTGAGTCTCATCATATCTATTTGAAAACCTTGGAGGCTGGGTTGTTGGGTAGTATTTTGTGGTTACTTTAGGAATTATAGGAGTGTATTGAGTCAACTGGGTAGTGTGAGATTGTTGTTGAGTGCTTGAGGGAGCTTTTTGATTTAAGGATTGTGTATTTCTGTTATCAGTGTTAGTTGTTTGGCGATTGTAGTAGTTTTGAGGGGTATATTGAGTGGGTGTTGCAGAAGTGTTATTTTGCTGTTGTTTACTCGTCGTTTGTTGAGCTAGTTGTGCAAACGCGGCATTCGTTCTTGGAGAAAACGTTGTTGGAAGATTATCGTATGTGGTTTGAATATTTGTAAAGGTGCTCTTCTGTTGAACATTGTTGTTTTTCGGTGCAAAAGTTGTCGGATAATTTTCAGTTTTTTTGGGGACCTTTTGCTTTTGGTTTTCGAATCTTGTAGAGGAAGGATAATTTTCTGTTTCAGTGGTTCGAGTTTTGTATTGGGTATTATAGTATTTTTGATTATTAAAGGTGGTACCGGCAGCGGTTGTAGGGTAGTTTTCTCGTTCTTTTGTAGATTTTTGTTTAGGGTAATTTTCTGTGTAAGCATCTTCTTGCTTCGATGGCGTAGTTCTCCTGTTTGCATTATTGTATTGTTGTGTTTGTCTGAAGGGAGCGGGAGTGCTAACAGTATATTGAGTGGGTGAGTTATTGTTATAATTTTGTTGGTTATTGAACTGATTGTTTGGTCTGTAGGTTGCTGTAGTGGTACTCTTTGGTCGGGCTGTTGTAGGAACGTAGCTGCTTCCTGCGAAATTATTTACAAATCCTGTTGGTCTTCTTGTACTTGATGTTTTGTCTTCGCCCTGGTTGTTATTGTTGTTGTTATTATATTGGTTTTGAACTGGTTTTCTATTCACTTTCCTAGTTTGGAATCTGTCTTCGTTTTGATTGGCGTTGTAATTACCATCGTCATAATCTTCGTCGTATTCCTTGCCATTGTTTCTGTTGTTGAAGTAATGACCGCTGCTCGATCCTTTAAATATGTCTTTTTCATTATTATTTTCGTTGTTGTTGTTGTTGTTGTTTCTATAACTGTTGTTGTTCCTCACTTGTGGTTTTGGTGTAGCTTTTCGGAAAGGTCGTGGTTCTGGTTGTTGGTTGATTTTCTGTGATTCTTTTTCTTTATTTAACCTTATATCACCCGATTCAGCTCGTTGTAGAGCAAACACGTCTTCATCTTCGCCATATTTCACCGCCTTTGATTCGAATCCTGTGAAAAAAATTACAGTTCTAAACTAAGATTTGTTTATAGTACATTTTATTAATGTAAGAGACTATTTCAGGAAGTACAAATCGCTTCTTCAATTTGCATTAAATACTTATTTGTTATTGCAATTTCCAATACAGAAGTAAAGGTTAAAACGCCCATTAAGACTATTAATACAATCCTTCTATAGGGTATGTACGCTTTTTACTACATTTATTAACAACTTCTGATGAAACAATTTTTAAATTACATTCATATTCGCTATAAGGAAATGTTAGTTAAAAACACCGGTTTTGTATGAGTTTTATGTAATATAATAAAGTCTAAAGAATATGTGCAAATGTTAATATAAAATTTTAATATACGGAATAAATATTTGTTGTTACATAACAATTCCTGTTAAAGATTATATAACAAGATAGATACAGGCAAAACTGAATTATTGTTTAAGTGTCTTTCTTTTATAAATAACATTTCAATAACTATTAACTTATACGCAATTCGAATCAAATTAATTTTCAACATAAGATATACTTTATCGGAATCTTTTTATAATTATAAATTAAAACAATTATAGGTGAGGATTATTAGGTTCTGTTTCTTTTGTAAATAAGACGTTACCATTTGCAAAACCCATTTTAAAAACTCAATTAACTAGAATGCAAAATTGTAGTTCGCTTTCAAAGTTACACAACGTCATGTAGAAGAAATTTTATCGTAATATTGTTATCACTTTTGACTTTAAAGATACCGAAAAACTCATCTAAAATTTTGCTATACGTTCTCACGACCAAAGGTCAGAAATATGACCTGGGGTGACATCATCATTAACGGCACAGCACGCCATCAGCGATTCGCGCATCCTGTGAAAATGAGATAAAAGTGAAAGTTACCTGAACCAATGCGGTAAAGGTCGAAGTTGTCGCTAGAATAATAAAGTGTAGTAGCGTCGCAATCAACATCATCCCACTCTGCGCATATTTGATGATCCTGGTCGAATGCTGTACCATTCGGGCATAGGAAACGGAAGTCTTGCACCTGCAAAAAATTCATACGACCATTACATCATATGAATGTGTTTAAAAACATTCATCAGGTCTATCAACCAAAACCTGCTTAACAAATATATTCAAAAATAATTATCGGTACGTAATTATAGAAAGGATTCCAATCTAGTAGCCACACTGAACAATCCAGTAATTTAAGTGGCTTCAACTTTTTTAAACAGGAAGGCAGTTAAATATCTAGATTGGAAAGTAATTAGTATTTTGTTTGGATTGATCGATTAGTTATAATTTAGACATAATAATCCTTAACAAATAATCATACTTTCTCCAAAATAAACATGTATTATTATTTTTAATAATGTTGTTCGAATGTTCTGACAGAAACACTTCAATTTCTCTTATATAAAAAGACAATAGCGTTATTATTTTTTAATCGCAAAACTCGTAGTATAATTAAACAATTAACTTTCGTTGAGACTTTCATTCAGCAAACATACTCATACTATTCTAAAGTTCTAAAGATACAAAATTAAACACCTTCTAATCAAGTTGCATATTACACCAATTTTAGTCAACAAAATTAGTTTAAAAAGTCTGTTAGTAAACAACAAAAATAAAATAAATTAAATAGATAAAAGTGGCGTTTACAAATTGTACTGTAAAGATTGCACAGCATTTTACCTAGGACAGACAGGTAGAGCCATAAAAACTCGGCGTAAAGAACATGTACTTTCCATACGGAATAAAAAGAATAATACAGGAATAGCTCAACATTGCTTAGATTCCAAGCATAATTTAGACATTAATTCGATTGAATATTCTGCACAAAAAGGTCGTAAATTGAGTTTGCTCGAATCTTTGGAAATTAAGAAAGCAATTTATAATAACCAAAATATTGTAAATAATCAAATTGAAATGTTCACTTTGGATTCTCCGCTGTTATTTAACCTACCAAATAGATAACCACTACCTGCAGTTAATTTGTCCCATTGCTTATTGTCATCCGTTTATATAAGTCTCTTACATTATTTACATCTTTAGTAACACCAAGGCTCTTGATAATGACCCGCTAGGGTTGAAACAATATTGTAGAGAAGAATAAATGAATTGTTTCGTGAAACGTAATCCAGTTTGTTTGTTACTCAAAATACCTACATTCAATTTCATACTATTCTGATTTTCTCTTTTTAAAGAATCACTAACTGCAAAACTATTTTTGACAACTAATTATTTATCTTGTGACTCAATTTAAATGATATACAATTATTATTCGTTCTACAATGTACTCGTTGAAATATTGTTTCTTATCAATGTAAGATGGGTACCAACCGCCCATATTAACGTTTACGTAGGAGGTGATTTATGGATCATTCCTTGTGAAATTCAGAAATAAATTAACCACACGACATGTCTATTCTTTTAAATAGAGAACAGTAGATTGTGAACTTGTCTGAATCCGAAGGCTATCAAAAGGAAAAGAAAGCTGACGGGCAAATAAATCGTGTATACGATGCACTACGTACCTTATTTGTAATTTATACCATACATATTGTTCAGGACGACTTTTTAATCAACGGATGTAGCGAATTGTATCTACAGTAGTTGACTGAGAAATAAGACACGAAAAACCTTCTAATTTTAATTATCGTTCTGGTGCAAAAGTTTTTAATTGCTCTAAAATGCAACAAGTTTTAGAAGTAGACACGTGTATGTATTGAATAAAGAAAGACTCATCCTAATTAATTACTTTTAGGTTCGGTATGATTCAGATAAATATTTAAATGGCTTCAACGTTCTTAAATTTCGGTCAATATTTCATTACATCGTATTTTGTCATTAGTTAGTTGTTTTAATCTTTTTCAAATTCATGTGAATATACATACACATAAAAAATAGAAAATAGGAGATTGTGGTAAAAGAATAATCAAATAAAGAAAGACTCACCCTATTTACCACTAATTAAATTTAATATGAGCGGACACGTGTTTCGCACACTTCACGTCTCGCGTTAATTACGTCCACGTGTGAAGTGTGCGAAACACGTGTCCGCTCATATTAAATTTAGTTAGTGGTAAATAAGGTGAGTCTTTCTTTATTTGATTATTCTTTTACCACAATCTCCTATTTTCTATTTTTTATGTGTATGTATATTCACATGAATTTGAAAAAGATCAAAACAACTAACTAATGACAAAGTACGATATTATGAAATATTGACCAAAATTTAAGAACGTTGAAGCCATTTAAATATTTATCTGAATCATACCGAACCTAAAAGTAATTATTAGCTGCTTTTTCGGTGAAAGCTCCTAATGTTTTGAAAATTTGAAGCAGAAAGCAGAATCAGCATGTTAGCAACTGCATTAACTTATCTATCAAAAATTAATTTAAATTCAAGGAATATTAAGTTCAACTTGGCTGAAATGTCGCAAGAGAAAGTAGATAAATTAAATCAAGAAATTGGTATTGTACACTTATAAAGCAAGTTCACGAAAAAGCGTGGGTTTGATGTACTTGATGCTATGTCAGGGTTAAGAACTTTTTGATACTCTACAAAGATTTTAATGAAAACAATTTGCATAATGCTCTTGGTATTGCGAAAGTTTATAAACGAGATTGTAATATACTTATCCATTTGTATATAGAATCTTAGATAACTATAATTGCTAAATACGACAAAAAATGTTTTAAAAATCATAAAATATTCGATTTAGTTTACATACCCCAACTCCTGATACTTTTACGCATATGTGAAACATTTGACATTCTGTATCCAAATCGGCGTAATATCCACCCAAAACTTTACCTCTGCATGTGAATTCAGTATCTGGCATGTTCTCCAGACTGTAAGTTGGATGAGGTCGATTATTCAGAAACTGGGCTCTGGGAGTCTCCCATAAACCTGATGAATAAAGGTAATTCCCTTAATTAACACTAATAACAAAAACTACTTCAAGTATAATAAATGATAGGTTTTGTAAAATAACAATTTCAATCCTACGTATAGATAATTTATAACTACGAATGAATTTAAATTCTAAACTGATACAAGGTAAATTTATTTTTTTGTATTTTT
The DNA here is from genome assembly GCA_963921985.1 of Agrilus biguttatus. Lineage (NCBI taxonomy): Eukaryota > Metazoa > Arthropoda > Insecta > Coleoptera > Buprestidae > Agrilus > Agrilus biguttatus. The sequence continues at coordinate 10,774,097 of OY998120.1, forward strand.
GCTTTCAGTTAAGAAAGCTTGATCTGATCAATTGTCTTAATTTTCTTTTTTCTTGTGATAAAACCTGAATACCTACTATGTGTATTCTTATATTTGATTAATTTATATATTAAAACTCCATTTAAATAATATGATGAAAAACACTTATAATTTCCAAGTTCATTTTTAATTATCCATTAGGAACGTTTCGTCACACCATGGTTTTAACAGGTGGATAAAATTCAATAAATAAAATACATTCTTCACTCCTTATTTACATATTAAATTAGGAACAGAATTACACAATGGAAGGGAGACTAAATTATTAATTACACAATGGGTAGTTGTTTACATCAATTTAATTATTTAGTAGAATTCCTAATTTATTATAATTGTTAATATCTAATCTTTGTAGAAGGTTCAATTTTTGGATCATATTAGCTACATTTAAGATTTTTAAAGTAATATCAAATTTATAGTCAGAATATATGAGACGTTCGACATATGCCGAATTACATTTTTTTAGATTCAAAACATTTATTGTTTTGTTAACACTTTCTTTGAATCTCAGGCCAGTTTGACCTATGAATACCGAATTACTCCTGATAGTAAACCTAAGTAACATTTTTTTTAAGTGAGGAACAATAGTCATGTATATATATTCTAATTTTTAAGGTAATATTTGCTACTTACGTAAAAGTAATAAAATGATTTTAAGATTTGGATTAATCTTTTTATTAAGTAGTTGGAGAGCAATTGTACTATTATACCCATTATTCTCGGTAATTTGAAAGATTCCGTTTAATTCTAAATCAATATTCTTTCTTTTTCTTTATTATTTTATTGTTCTGAACAACAGAAAGCAAAACATTTTTTGGAAGTGCAAACTTCTTCCTTTATTCACAATACGTCTCATTGCAGTATTACGTTACATGTAAAAGTTGCAGACTGTTACATACGGTATTGGGTGTGTAGTTGATTTTGGTGATAAAAATTTTCGTAAGTTAGACAACTCGACTCGTTAGCACACTTTCTTCGGAGTAAACACGTACTGAAATACCAAATTTCGATAATTAACATTAAAAGACGTTTTGCGGTTATTTCATAACAGCTTGGGTAGCCTGAGGAGAACCATAAAACATTAACGTACAATTCTTAAAGGAGAAAGTATTTTGCAAGTGGTGCAGCATAAAAAAAACTTATCTCTACATGTGTTTGGATATACGTAGATATGTATGTAATAAATTAACACCATTCTCATGTAGTACATACACAATTTAATTTAATTGATAGATCCACAATTCTACCGAATTCTCCTACAAAAATATTTATATTTAAACGTGTTAATGTTATATCTTCTATATTAACAAATTAAAAAGCTGCTTTTTTATGTTTCAAAGGTTTTTATTAAAACTCGACGATTTATAGATTATTGAACTACCCGCTAAACAGTAATAATTACAAACAAGATCTAAAAACAATTTCTAAGAAGTAGTTGTTAATATGATTAGAAAAATGAAAAAGAGATTAATAAATAAATAATTATATTCAGGTATTCATAAAAATGAAATGTCGAATTATAGGATTATTAACTACGTTTCCACTTATAGTAATAAAATTTGTAAAAAACTTAATGCTTTGGGTCAAAACACTATTTCGGTTAATAAGTGTAACTTAGGTAAATTTTTAGTCAATCATAAACAAAAACAATCGTTTATGAACAAAAGTGTCGTGTATAAAATTAACTGTTTAAATTGCGATGCCTTTTACTTAAACCAGTCGGGTAGAAAACTATCAATAAGACTAAAAGAACATGTTAGGGACATTAATGATAAGAAAAAATCTATAGGCTTTAGCACCCACTGTGTAGAAAACAACCATAATTTAAATATTGATAATATTAGATTATTACATGATGAAAAGAAAGAAAAAGACTCAACTAATTAGAAGAATTAGAAATTAAGAAAGCTTTTAAACGAAACAATAACATCACAAATTTACAGTCAGATTTTCGAAATAACTTATTAATAGATACATATTTGGATTTCCCATCAATAAACATACAATAGGTTGTCCAATTACTATTGTATATCGTACACCTGTATTTATTTATTTTATTTGATAAGTTTACATTTATAAGACCTAGTTTAATCCGTCAGATTCAGTATTTGTTTTGTACACTTGAAAAAGGCTTCGCTAGCCGAAAAGATCGTCGGGTTTTAATAAAAACCTTTGAAACATAAAAAAGCAGCTTTTTCTTTGTTTTATATATTTTTGAATAATATGTTTCATAATTATCCGACCGAACAACAATCCTTATTAGTTAACAAATTAATCATCGCATTTCAACTCTTTTATATTAAATTATTTATAGTAAGTCCACGTTTTGTCTTGCTGAGGTTCTATAAATGATAAATTTAATTTACGTAATCTACAAACATTTGCTTAATTTTTGTGACAAGCAAACAGAAGCTATCATTACTACCTTGTTAATAACGGCCATTTTACGAAATTTATAAACACTTGCCCATATTTCAATTAAAGTATCATAAAGTCACGAAATGGTGTTTATAATCTCTCAATAACATTGCCACTTAAAAACTTCATACGCTTAATTAGTACTAATTACGTTTGAATATAAATAGTTTCCTAGTTTAACAACTTTAGTTTCGACATAATTAAATACCAACCTAATTAAAGTATAATTGGGATAACACATTTTTTACTTTTTTGTTTTTTTACTAATCATTTTTTTCGATATATTATACGAACAGTGCACACTCCTTTCTATATTTTTAGGACATTTAAAATAGGATTTTAATCCATTTTAAATCGTGCTTACCCCAAATTATACATTTTCTGAATATATAGACGCCTAAATATATGACCTAATATCCTACTTAAGTCTAAAAGTAGTTAATTGACACTCTAAATCTTCTTACAGCGAATGACATGCGTGTAACTTAAAACTGATCGAGATTAGTATGATATTTTTCATAATGATACTCTTATCTTCCATGTGACAAGCTTTATAAAAACGGGTCGACGATTTCTAATCGTTTCTTTAAGGTTGAGATTCAATAAGGTTCTTGCGCCTATTATGTAACCATACATATACCATTAACTACAGAAGAAGATATCAAAGGTTACCACTGATGAGCTGCATTCAAGATCATTGTAACAGTTTTTTTATGAATATGATTGACTGACAGCAGGAAAAATGAAAGAGGTACTGCTATAGTTGTGTTGGAATATTTAATATCACTTGCTTTGAATAATCTGGGATGAGCAAACTTTATTCAACTATAGCTATGGAGTGCTGATGATAATTGACTTTAATTATTTTTTAAATTGAAATCCACATTTGGTAGTCTGGATAAGTTGATTACCAAGATCTTAATGTTTTTATTAAAAACTACAGTAAACCTGACGACCTCTTTATAATTCTGTTTATTCTGATATATGATTTCATATCCTTCTTGTCAAAATTGGTAATTCTGTGTTTAGATATTTATACATATAACTTTAATATACCCCTTTACCTAACAGATGTTTAATTTATTCCTCTTGCATCAATATCAAAAACCAGGTGTTGATGACAATCAATTAGTCACTCATTATGTATGTATAAATAGAAAATAACATGAAAATACATTCCCTTAATTTAGTAAACGTTTTTGTTTTTTTTTTAAGTAAAACGTAGTTCATTACACAGGTACTTAGTTCGCAGTTTACCTTAAGACCATTTTATTTGGGAGCTGGCAGAAAGGCCTTTATAGGCTATATGATAAATATAAATACCGAATCAACAGAAACAACTGTAGAACGCGTTCCAAATGTGGGATCTGTGATCCTTTATAATTAGACGAAAAAGGATCTTATTATCTCCTTTTTCTAATTGTTATCTTCGTCTAATAATCGTTCGAAATCAACAGTGTACTTCAATGCCGGTAGGGATATTAACCCTCGGAGTAGTTATTTCTGTTGATTCTATATTTATATTTATCATATAGCCTATAAAGGCCTTTCTGCCAGCTCCCACCTGATGAGACCCCGTAGGTCGAAACCCGTCGTGGGATATGGCTTTCGGTGCGCTGTACCTACTGTGCAGGACGTGTTAAAAATGTGAGTTTTGTAATCCTTTATAATTAGACGAAAAAGGATTTTACTACCTTCTTTTTTTAGGACAGTATAAGTCCTTAGCCAGTAATTTTATCGAAACTACCAGACGTGAATCTGAATATCGATATTATTCGTTATCACCACGCCATACGCAGTGTCGATAAATTACCCAGCAACTCGAAGGAACTCTTTAAAAGCAGGTAGATATAATATTTAGATAAATAATCCATTTTAATAACAACATAGAGGAAATTGCTGCCATCTAGTGGATTTTAGCGGCTACAGAAGATATCAAAGATACCAGCTAAATCAACAATGCAACCTACATATGTGAATTCACGTAAAGCTTAACAATAACAATTATTATGCTTTTGGTGAGAAATTTATCGAAACTGCTTATGGCATGTCTGGTAGTTTCGGTCAATTTCTGACTAAAAACATAATAATTGTGATTCCATCTTATTTTGTTCCATCTAAGCTGCAAATATTTCCTAAATCCATTACTTATTTCTAAAGTATTAGAATTTTTATTTGTAGGTAATTAGAAATTTTTGCTTCAGTTCTTCTATTCTTGCCCAATTTTAATTCCTCTTGTGTTACGAAACTGTTCAAACAAACAACAAGAAGCCAGAGCGCTGATTAGGTTCTCCATTTTTTGTATACTAATTGGAGGCAGGCTTTTACGTTTATTAAAACAAAAAACTGCAAACACAGGTGCACATAATTCAGAAACTGTTTGATGCGATTTCAAAGCAATCCGTATTATCCGCTTGAGCAATCATACTCTGAATTGCACCTCACGAAGGATGTACAAACAACTTTGCGCAATTTTCGGTTGTTCCCACGTCTACTTGGTGCTGATGTAGATAGAAATCGGCCGTTTGATGCTTTGAAAAACCGAAGGTTGCGATGTCGCAGATATGCTTCTGTACCTTGCTTGCAAACTATGATGAATAATACATTCTTTGGAAATCTTTCAGCAAAAATGCGACACTATAACCACATCAATTCCTTTTTAAAACAACGCCACAATTAGTTTAACTGCTAGCACCTAAAGAACCTATTGAACAAATATTTGAGCAAACTGTTCTCTTTCGATATAAATAAATATTTTTCTAACGATAAATGAATAAACACTACTTTATTTATTATTACTTTTTTATTTACAAATCCTTTTGACTATAGTTTCGACAAAAAACTTGTCATTGTCAAACGGATAATTCAAATTGAATTAATATAAACAGATTTGTCAAAACAAATGATTACAAATCGAATGAATGTAAACAGATGTACAGTATTGTTGATATATATTTTAGAAATACCATTAATTATTAAATGTATTGAATAGTACTGAGTGGTACAAATCTACCTGGTCGTTTAACAGGTTATTTTCCGAAATTTTTGATGCTTTATATATTTCTAAGGATTCTAAAGTATTAAGTTTAAAGCCTTTATTTAGATTATGAATAATTTTAAGATTTTCTATAGTAGGAAACTGATGGCCTGTTTCTAAACTATGGTTTGCAAAATTGGAATTATTAACTTGAGTCTATAAGCTAGAATGTACAGAATGTGATTCCTTTACTTAGAACTCGCTATAATGAACACTTTAGATCATTTAGATTAGGAAAAGATAATTCCAATTTTGCTAACCACATTTTAGAAACAGGCCATCAGCTTCCTACTATAGAAAATCTTAAAATTATTCATAATCTAAATAAAGGCTTTAAACTTAATATTTTAGAATCCTTAGAAGTATATAAAGCATCAAAAATTTCGGAAAATAGCCTGTTAAACGACCAGGTAGATTTGTACCACTCAGTACTATTCAATACATTTAATAATTAATGGTATTTCTAAAATATATATTAACACTACTGTACATCTGTTTACATTCATTGAATTTGTAATAATTTGTTTTGACAAATCTGTTTATATTAATTCAATTTGAATTATTCGTTTGACAATAACAAGCTTTTTTGTTGAAACTATAGTCAAAAGGATTTGTAAATAAAAAAGTAATAATAAACAAAGTAGTGTTTATTTATTTATCGTTAAGATGAATTATCACAGAGTAACGGCTGAATCAATCCAATTTCTTTTAAAATATTTTTCTATTTAATTCTTATAATACACTGACTGGAACATGCATAGGACAACTTTGAATTCTGAGCCTAGACAGTTAGGAAATCAAAATTTCCTTCTTATTAAATACCATAATCCTACATAATTATAGTTTGTATTATAGGATAAATAGTTTAGTCTATATATACGTTTACTTAGATAAGATTATAATTTCAATAACTTTCTTTGATTAGGTAACGGTATTTGATATGCATCACACTCAAACGTTTCAATTCTTGTTTTGTTTCTTAAATTGAAACAATAGTCTTTGTGTACATAGTTGATATTATTTATTCATTTTGTTTGTTGCGGGTTAATTTATTTAGAAAAATACGTATATATTTTTAATTATTTATATTTTAATTTGTTATGTTTAAAGTGCATTCTTAATTTAATTTAATTTCAATGTCCTTCATATATATGTCTTAAGATAAGACTAACCCTTTAATTTTTTGATTTTTTTCGTTTGTATCGCATCATTTTTAAATTGCACTTTTATCAAAACAAAATAAATCTTCTCAATAACATCAATAAATTCTGTTTATGTTTAGCTGAATTAAATTAAATTTACCTCAATTTATTATTTCTAAAATGTACTCCAACTTTGTGTGGTCTCTCTGGCAACTGAACTTTACACATTAAATAAAACGCCCTGTATATTGTCATCATAGTAAGACATGTGTGAATATATGTTGAAATTCCAACGGTCTGTAAATTCCTTTTAAGCTTTATCCACATTACGTAACAATGTTACCTTATAAAGGTAATCTACATTATTTTGTTGAGAGATATCAACGTTCGATTAGACAACGAACCTTTCTGGTAAATCCCGTTAGAGTTTCATGCTTTCAAACAGTACACATCAGGTACAGTCGGAATGTTGTATGTAGATATTGGTTATGTTTCTCATGAATAATTCACGTGTATAATAAGATTGTTGTTAAAGCACCTATTAAACTTATATATACATATCTATTAATAGGTAATAAAACACGAATAAACCATTTCTGTACCAAAAAGACAAAATTGATCAGTGAATTGATAGGGTTTAGTAATAAATTAATTAATCTACACATAAAAATAAAATTGAAATGTATATTTGTAATATCTAACCTCAAGACAAAATAGAGCAAAAAGAGACTGTGGTAAATTAATAAATAAATAAAATGGAAGACTCACCCTAATTACCACTAACACAATTTTACTGAGCGGACACGTGTTTCGCCCACTTCAAGTGTGGGAATTATTAACGCGAGACTGTTTCGCGTTTGAAGGGGGCGAAACACGTGTCTGTTCAGTAAAATTGTGTTAATGGTAATTGGGGTGAGTCTCTTATTTTATTTATTCAAGCTCATTTGGTTATTTATTTGCGATTAAGACAAAAAAACATTTTGTCTGTCTGTACGGCAGAACAGATTTCGATAGGACTATAGACTACCATTTTTGTCATTCAGTCTAATTGTAAGTCATCGTGTAAAAGCGAGTGAAATGTAAAATTAAAATGAAATAATGAAATCTAAACAACAGCACCGAGTTTTTGATACTCACTAATGTTCATTAAACGGTTACGAATTTTACATGTAAGTTATCAAATATGTAAACATAATTTCAGATTATTTATTTTTCTTGTGATACAGTACAGTAGATTAAATAATTTAATTTCTATAATATATATCACAAGAAATAGACAATAAAAATCTGTAAAGCACAAGGGCGTATATATTCCTTTGATATGATATTTATGATATGATATGTTTATTAAAAGAACGGGTGTACCTACAAGATTTTTTTCATTTTTCGTGAGAAGCTAACAGTTCTTTTTGTCGTGGTTTGTTTGAAAAATGTCTAGATCTGCTTATATAAGTACAAAATAAAATCGTGTCCTTGGTTTTACTATAAATAATATTTTTAATATGCTAAGGATTTTATCATAAAACTACGATTGTACTAAACTTCGCTCGAATTTATAAACAAACTGTTATATTAGGTAATTAGGTACGTATATAAATATAAAGGCAGCATTATTTCGACTTTGAAACTGCTATTCGCTATTCTGAACAATGTAAATTGATAGAAGTCTCTATATTCTTCGCGTAAATAAAAAATGAATGTAATAATTTAAGGAAAATCCTCCAGGTTTCAAAATTATATTAAGATTAGGAACAAATTGTGCTTACCTATATACTAACAATAAAATTTAAAAAAAAAATAAGAGGTAAAATTTGAATTTAATGGCAATTATAATTTTCTTCATGTGCTACCGATATCAGTTATGTTAATTTTGAAAAGCTTTATAGTTGCTTTAACAAAACCATAAACAAACTTAAACAGACAATTTTCTGAAATTGTAGGAAACAATTTGTATATGACGATTAAGTCCACCCATTCATTAGTAAATAGTTAAAAATTGGTAGTAGCAGAACCTACGGTTTATAATTTTAAGCACTTTATTAGTCATAAGTACGAGGTAGTAATTGCAACATCCACAATTTTAGTTTTGAAATTATTATGGATATTGTTAGTTTTAAACATACTTGTTGGGTACAATTACTGTTACAAAACAACCAGCATTATATAATGCTCTTAAGCAGATTATACATGCACTTGCCTGGGTGCATAATGCACAAAAATAAAATACTACAAAAATTCGTCACTTTTGTCAACATTCATTATTATAATTATCATTGACACTGTAATGTGCATATATTGTTACAAAAATGATTGATTTAAGAATACGGATATGCGAAGTGTTTATCTTTATGGCATATCATCATGCACTTCTAACTAACCGCCTTAGTAGTATTGTATTCATTTGTAAACAGCCTGTTGAGTGTTTGTCGAAGAATGTCATCTCGTTAGATACACAGGTAAAGCAAACTAAAGAATTTCTCAATAACGAAGTATTGCCTGTGAACAAATATTGCCTATAGTAATGAGCTTAACGGTTACTCTTAAAATTATTAATGAACTAAAGAATAACAACAAGAAAATCTTTTACTACGTAGATCTAATTGACTCACACATGTGTTTAAGAGCAAATTATTTAAGAAAACACATACAATTAAATCTTTGCTACTAGCGCTTATCCACAAAAAGTATTTCATTATTAAAATTGGTCTTTATTTATTTTTTTATTATTACTAATATGTGTCTGTCTTAATATTGAGGCAAAATTAGCAAGTTTTGAAGATTTTTATTAGCCTTTCGATACGTTTACAAGAAGTGACATTTATCAATCAAAATTGATTTAATAAAGGCTGATATAAGTTAATATGATAACAAAATAAGTCTGTCTTAAATAAAACGGTTGTAAGTTTGAATCTTTAGAGAAATATATTCTTAAAAAATATTCATCTCACTCTTCCGGAATTTCATAATGAAGTATGTGCATAATTTAAATATAATAGGTAATGTTTTAGCGATGCATTAATTCAAGTACATAAACAAGTGTGTATATGATGTTCAAAATATTTTGTTTCGTGCGAGGTTACGACAAAGTGAATTGTTCGAGATAATTATTATATAATGACCGCATTCGCACACTGGCCTGAAGCTAACAATTTTCAACAATGGTTGCTAAAGCTTAGTTCTCTCAGATTCCCATTGTCAAAACATCTAATCCTGAGCATAACTGAAAGCGGCGAGAATCTGAATTCTTCGGCTTATCAATATATGAAAATCAAAGCCAGAGTAGCTATTTACGATTTCAGTTTGGAATTAGAAACATGCGTGACCCAATTATTTCTTTAAGTGCTTGAAATTAACAAAACAATTTGTTAAAATAGAAAACTCACATTAATTTAATAGATATAAAATTAAAGTTACTAATTAAGTAACACTCATGAAATAATTTAAGTGAATTTTCATGTATTTCTGTGTACTTTCCAAACATTTTTTGTGATGTAGCAGTTTTTTATTATATAACTTTAGATTTTGTTTAAGGCGAGGTTTTTAAAATTTCTGTTAGTTCGATGCGGTGAATAATAGGAAACTTGTTTTATGACTATTATATATGACAAATTGAAAATCGTTACAAAACTGCTAAAGCAGTCTACCTTCAGCTTTAAGGAGTAATTAATAATTTTTGGAAACTAAAATTTAAATAAATTAAAAATAAAAAAAAACGAACACTTGGTAAAGTTTCACAAATTTTATTATTATTTGTCTAACAGCTGTTTCGACTTTTACGTCATTCTCAAAGATTGTGAGTGCTTAACATTGGAATTGATATTTATAAAGGTGGTTGGTTATGAGTAGTTATAATATTGCTTTTATCACCAAGGTAAATTCACCACAAACGAACAACTAGATTTTAAGATTTTTCTGATCATAAAAGCAATATTATAAGTACCTATTACCAACCACCTTTATAAATATCAATTCCAATGTTAAGCACTCCCAGTCTTTGAGAATCACGTAAAAGTCGAAACAGCTGTCAGACAAATAAAAATGGAATTTGCAAAACTTCGTTTTTTAAATTTTTAATTTATTTAAATAATGTTTCACGAAGTACCCTGCGAAACATCCTTATCGATTTTTAAAATTTAAATTCAAACGAAATAATTATTAAAAATCAGCTGAAAATAACACCGACAAAATCTTAATCCTGGTAAGGGCGATTAGTTAACCAATTAATAATTAGTCGGAAATAACAAAAGTGGTACGAACAACTATGTAAACTCTTAAAGAGTCCAAAAATTACTGTAGTTCATCATACCAAAAACAGGAAATTGCATCAGAAGAAGTAAAAAAAAATATTAAGTACTAATTTTACCATTGAATTGGTCGTTTTTAGAAAACAGGAATTGAAAAATACACAAAAAAGGCTGTATAATCAAAAATATAAATTTTGTGATGAGTTCACAATTTTCCTAAAAATTTCTTATTATACCAACAATATGGTTTAAACTAGTTAAAAAAACTAGCTCATAGCAGTATATATATTCAAGATAAGGAACGTAAAAATTATTTAACAAACGAAAGCTTAGATTTCAATTAAGTTAGGATTTTTGGAACCTTCTAGCACACTCAAACTGTAATGGAATCCTACCACTATACCAGAACTGACTAACCAAGTTAGCATTATCAGGAGATGATTTAGAACTAAATTGAATGATTTAGTTCAGTTCTAGTTTAGTGGTAGGACTCCATTACATTTTTAGGTTTCAATAAAAAAAAAGACGCAATACTATTTGAAACTTTACACTAATCTTTAATCAATTCTCTTACACTTCGCAATGATGATGAATTCTCATATGGATATTGAGTTACATAATTATAGATCAACAAATATTTTTTACTCACCCAATATAACAAGCGCAATTAAACCGGTAACCCTCATGTTTGCTATCCGTACACCAACTGTGTCAAAGAGTCTCATCCCGATGTCGAGTTAGTGAAAGGAGATGTGGAGACGCGCATAATATCGGAAGCGGGGGATTCTTCGGCCAAAGGCGAAGAAGACGCAGGAGAATTTCAAACTCCTCGCTGGCTGATACCTTTAGAAAAACAAACGAGCAACTTGCGAAAAGCGTGCCATTGGCAACGTATAATGAACCGTATGAGCTCCGAATGGCCTCCATAAGTCGATATGTCAGATGTTGCACTATGTAGAACCAACTAAATGGTATTACGTATATGTCTATGTACAATCGAACGAAGAAATCGAAAGTAAAGATGACGCGACGCTTTAATTTTGCAAATTAGCAAATCCGTTGTAGCACAGTACGTAGATGAACTTGATGACTAAATAAACGGTTTGTTAAATTGTACTGAGTACGAAAAACGTTTGCGGAAATAAACAAGACTACAAATTATATACTTGTAGAAAATTTACTATTAATAATAAAGGTATCAGAAGCTTTCAAGACAATTATATAATCTCTGATATAAACAAACTTCACTGAATTATAGTTTAGAATATTACAATTTTACAAAACAAAAATGTTTCGTGATTAGAATTAATAAAAGACAATATGGTTTTATACGGAACTCTAGTACCACTGATGCACTGTACAATGTACTTGATATTATTTTTAGTATGATGGAAAATGATAAAGCTGTAATTGCAACTTTTATTGACTTAAGTAAAGCGTTTGATACGGTTGATCATGACACATTGTTATTAAAATTAGAAAATGAAGGTATAAGAGGTATAGCGCTAGGACTTTTGAAAGATTACTTATCAAACCGAACACAAAGAGTAAAAATAGGTAATGTTACTAGTCATAGTAAGCCGGTTGGAATTGGTGTGCCGCAGGGTACTGTCTTGGGGCATCTATTATTCGTAATATATATGAATATTTTTCAATTTTGTAATGATACATTTGCCTTTGCTGATGACACTGTCGTATTATCTTATGACGAAAATTGGGAACAAGCACAAAATAATAACCAAAAATTGCAAAGAATTCATAACTAGTTTGTATACAACAAATTAACTTTAAATATACTTAAAACACAACATATGACTTTTGGTTGCTATACTGACAGTGTACCGTATTTTACTGAGATATCTTTGAATAACGTTTTAATAAATAGAGCCAAAGTTATTAAATATCTTGGTGTCTTTCTTGATCATAATCTAAAATTGGATTGTCACATTCAGCACGTCATTAAAAAAGTAAGATTTTTCTTGTACCTAGCCTAAAATCTCAAACATTTGCCTTCTAAAGTCTTAGAAGTAATCTATTATGCATATGTATATAGTATAATAATAATCTGGGGTAGAGCTTATCCGACTGAGCTGAAACAATTCATAAATCTACAAAATAAATTTATAAAGTAATTGAAAAATGAAAATATACTCACAATTGAAGATTTGTACGCTACTGAATGCGTTGTTTTTCGCTACAGTCGGTTAAGCAGATCATTCTGCAATTCTTCTAGTATTACCAGAAAAAAGGATATCCCACTCCCAGGACATAAAAGAACCATATTTGAGAAAAATAGTTCATATACAGCAATTAAATATTAATAGATTGCCAAATTGTTTTAAAGATCTTAAAATTTCAGACAAAGGCAAAAGGAAAATTATAATATAATATTTTAATGATAATAAAAACAAAACAATTTCAGAGGTTGTATAATATTTAATACCTAATTTTCTAATTTGTAATCATAAGTTTATAATTTTTCCATCACGCCTGACACAATTAACCTATAAGTATTAGTTTTAAATCTTAGTTTTAAATATGGCTCCTGAGCATAGTAAGACTTTTCTCCACTCTTTCAGGATCATATATATAGTATATAATGTATTTCTCCGAATGAGAATCATTATTATTATTATTATTATTACTATTACTATGTATTACTATTACTATAAGTATATATTATATATTTATGCCAACTTATAATAAATAATAATAAAAATGTTTCGGGATTTCCTCCATAAAGATCATTAAAAAAAATAATGAATGATACACAATACCGCAGCTAAAAGTTAAAACAAATCAAATTCTAGTAACTCGCATACCATAATTATTTAGATTTTTATTGAAAGTATATGGTTGAAAATTTATTAATTAACTAACCAACTTCTTCTATCTAAATGTACGTTTCATACATCCTAGTAATGTGTTCTGTGAGTCATTAATTCTTGGTAAGTGTTTTTATAGTTTACAAATAAGTAGGTAAATAATAAAAATTTTGGAGTTCTTGAAAATTCCTTGAGAAAATGCAACAATCAATTAATGTTCTTTAAATAGTTGTCTTCCGCTACTTTTTAACCTTCAAGTTCCATTAGCAATAATTATTTTCCAAAATTGTTTTACCTTCTCCATCTGAATATTCGTCACGTCTTATCTAAAAATGATTGCAAAAAGTAGCGAAATAATTGTACAATTCTATATTTAAATGATTGTATGGAAATTGATATTACTAATGTGACTTAAACGTAAATAGTTTGACTTAAGTTAATGTTAATGTTAACAACACAATATATTTTATTTCGAAAAGTCATTATTTCCGTATGATTCTATAAAAATAATATATATAAACAATAAGACTACAACGATAATAGTAAATTTATGTATATTTAAATATATACTATTGACTTGAGTGACTTCTTCAAATGACATAGTCAATAAGTATGAACTGTTCACTATTAACAAGATAATAAGAAATACTGAATAACTGCCTAGTAGTTACAAATAATTGTTAAACGTTTGAAAAATAAGACGAAAAGTTTTAACTAAGACTAATCAAAAGACAGACAAGACCATGGGTGGTTAATGAAGACCACGAACAAAACCATAATAGTCGTGATGTTTATTCCTCTAACATTCGTAAGAAGCCTTTGATTTTATATTGTTGCCTACGAACGTCCCAAAAAAGTTATCTGATCTTAATTTTATATTAAGCACTCTAACCCCAACTTTCATACAAACTTTCAACCTTATTTTCACTTTAAATTCGAATAAAAATAATTGACTACGTCCATTGCATCGAAGAATGAATGAAATTGAAATCTCATTCAAACTTAATGCGATTTAGCAAATATAATTACTGCATTGTTACTCTGGTTCAACAAGGCGAGACGCTTAGTGTTAAACTTGAACTACTTCTATATACTACCACCAAGTTACCAAGACTGTAATTATTGCATCTTTTATAATTTGAACTGGCGAGATGGGCAGGTAAAATCCGGTATGTTACACGTCCACGTACTGCCCGCGATCGCTCCAGTGACTTTGAATAAGCGAATAACAGGAAGTTGTCATAAAAACGTTTCACAAATATCTGACCTGTTGCAATTCTCATAATTTGTCATCCCCACCGTTTAAAAAAGCTCGTTAAAGCTTCGGCTAGAAGAAGAGAAAATTATTAACTAGTAAATATTTATGATACCTGTAATAACGATTTAGTTGATATGTACGAGAGTTGCTATTTATATTTTGAGACTAATAATGTACTCAGTAATTTATAATAGAAAATGCCTTTATTGTTTTTCGAAGTGTTCTTCATGATGATCTACATATACACTTTTGCATGCGCCCGAACCCACTTTCGTAACACTTTTTCCACTCCGATTGATATTTTGCCAAATATGTTTTTGAATGAATCAACGGCTGCTTCAGGCGCCGAAAAACATGAAGAAACAAGAAGTCATTTGGTGACAAATCAGGACTGTACGGAGCATGACCCATTAATTAGACCTTTTTACCATTTAAATAATCAGATAGGTGGTTGTTTCAGCCGATGTGTGAGAGCTTGCATTGCCATGATGAAGAATGATCCTTCTTTTCCTCTCCTTTTTTCGTATTTGACCAAACACGTCTGGCAATCAAATGGCTGTGTATCATTCAGATCAGAATTCACCGTTCTACGTTGCTCTAACGACACGGTTGCACAAATCACTTTTGTCGGATTTGGCTTATCTTGGAAGACCCTTACGGTGGATTTCTGTTTTGTTTCGGGCTTATATGCATAGATCCAAGATTCGTCACCTGTTGGATGTCATTCACAGCTTTTGATACACCGCGATTGTATTTATTGAGCTTATTCTGCACCAATTGACACGAGCACCTTTTTGAGCTTCTATCAAGTTCTGTGGGTTCCAACGCGAACAAATCTTCTTCACAGCTAAATTTTCATGCAATATCTTATTGATGCTCATCACACTAATGCCCAAGGATGACTCAATCTCACGATGTCACATGACGATCTTGCAACATCAATTCGCGCAACAACCAACAACTCATTTTGGACGACCCTCACGACTTTCGTCCCTGCGGCCAAGGAAATAAGTTGATCGATACACTTCTCTCTTAATAATCCACGTCAAAAGTCGTAAAAAATCATCGCATGAAAATGTTCGCGAATTAATTCCATTTTTTCGCTGAGACGAAATTTTCATGTCACTGTAAACAACATAAGTTGTGATCAAATGACAAAACATTCTGAAGAAGGTTACGGTTAAAAACATCAAACACACAATTAGAAACGTCAGATGGCAGCTGTATACCCTCGTATATCTCAAAAATTAGTAAAATAAAAAAAAGAATGAAAAAAATTGACGAGTTTTACAATTTTATTATTTGTTCTCTAATAGTTGTTTTGGGTATAACACCGTTATCAATGGATATCAGCATAATGGTAACTAGCAAAGTAAGTACAGTTTTGTTGCTTAAGTATTAGTTTGAACTCGTACTGGGATAGTTAGTATCATACATAAATTTTTTGATAATGGTAATTGAAAACTAAATATCAAACATTGTGAAACTAGCCATGTTTTTCCATCTATTTTGTTTTACTAATATTTAAAATTGTTTCACCAAGTGCCTACCGAATTTACTATTTCACGTAGCTACCCATCTCAATAAATCAAGAGTCATTGTTTCTATTGTTTATTTATTCTCTAACCAATGGAGACGTTAAAAGGCTAGAATTATAAGTAAATTAAGTTCTTAACATAAGCAGGATTTAAATTGAAAAATAATTAAAACGCCATTTATGGCGTGTTTCTGATATATAACAAAAGTGAAATCAAGATCCGATAAATTACTGAACAAGAACTTATACTGCTCTTTTTTTTTGTTTGCGCGTTTATCACGTATATAAGCTGCGTCGTCGATTCAGTTGTAGAAGTAGATGCCTTAGTCAGGCCCTTACGTTACATACGAAGTATTTCAGTTAGCAGCAGATATTAGTAGACGACGATAGACTACTATAACTAGACATTACAAATATAATTTATTTTCTTTTAAAAAGTTTATACTTGATGACACTTCAAGAAACCCATGAAATAGTTTAGGACAAACTTTGAAATTCTGACAACTCTTAAGAATATATTACCCTCCACCTTACATAATAACTTAAACTAATGTATTTTCACAGAATTTTATGTCAATGCCACAGTGAATTTTAATGAAATAATGAATTGCAAATTAGTCGAAAGTGTTTGTCACGGTTTTATTCTTGTTTTCTTATAATGAATATTTTAAAGCTTTAGATGATTCATTTGCAGAAATACATTAGCCTACTAGGTACTTTTAAAGATAATCTCAATTAAAAAAATATTATTTTTCATTTACAGCTTATTAACTAATTTAAAGAACATTTAAACAACATTTTGAAGATGAATCTATAAAAGAAATGTATTATAATATCGAATTATGTTTTAATGTACAAATACAATATTTACGAGGTATCATAAAATTCACAAGCAGCAAAATAAAAGTTGCATTTATAATAATAACAGCCATAATTATTTAGAACTGAAAATAAAATATGTAATAAATCGATGTTCTTCATATTTGCAGGTGAATCAAATTATCAGATCGATCCAATCACTTTAACGATGTATAGTTTAGGTAAGTACTGTCGTATGAGCTCCAATTAAATATTTGATGGTTTGTTGGGTTGTCCATTTGGCGAATTTTGTTTATTTCCCTTGCAACGACGATCGTTTCGCCTTTCGGCATTATCAAACTGTTTGATCTGATGTTGTTTGGTGGTGTAAATTTATACTGTTCTGAGCGATAAGTTTGAGGGGAATGAATATGGCGTCAGAGATGTTATTTAATTGTACGTTGATGATGGTGTTTTTTATTTTACTTTTGTATATATCCATATTTTTCAAGATGTTTAGTTTTCTGCTTTTTGGAGCGTGATATGATATAATATTGTAAGGGTTCCTTCTATAGGACCTGGGCTATGTAGGTTTTGGGGTAGGTGAGTGGCGTAGTTAGAATCAGTTTTCCCTTCTCTGTAAGATTTTATATGATCTTTGTATCTTTGTACTTTTTTCCTGCCTGTTTGTCCTACATAGTTCTTTTCTCATGTGTTACATTTAAGTTTGTATACCCCCGATCTGTTGTATTTGTCGTAATCTTCTGTTTTATTCTTGATTTTTCTTTTTATTGTGTTATCCGTTTTGTATGCTATTTTGATGTGTTTTTTTTTTAATATTTTGTTATGCGGTAGGTGTGAGGGCCAAAATATGTGAATGAGGATTTTGTTGCTGTTTTCATTTCGTTGTGTATGCGTTTTACTATTTTATTGTTGTATCCGTTGTTGTTGGCGATTTGATGTTGTTTCTAGGCGGTGTAACGTACTTCTGAATGCTGCTTCATTGTGCTGTTTTGGATGGTTTGATTCTATGGGGATTATTACATTTGTTTGTGTTTATTTTCGGTATATTTGGTATTCTATTTTTTACTAAACATCTTGGAAAGTGTAAAGATATACAAAAATAAAATAAAAAACACCACCATCAACGTACATATAAATAACACCTCAGACGCCATATTCACCCTCCTCAAACTCATTGCTCAGAACAGCATAAATTCACACCACCAAGCAACATCAGAGCGCCGTGGTCTAGTGCTCTAGATCATTGCTTAGCATTCTGGAGGTCATCGGTTCGAACCCGGGTCCGGCTGCTCTGGTCCAAGTTTTCTATGGTTTCCTTGGATCATTTTATTCTAATGCTGGGGCAGTAATATTCTATTCCACAGATAATGTTTCATTTCTCTTCTGTCTTCATTTCGTCCGTCTCATCTTTCTCTCCATAACCACACTACCTACTCATTCGCACGATTCCTAAAAGGAGGCTGAAGAGGGCCTTACGCCCTACCCTCCGGCTTTGCACTGCAGTGTAGATCGGAGGGACTGCCTGCTCACCAGCACGAGTAGCTGGTGGGAATGAAACACAAAAAAGCTTTTTTAACATCAGATCAATCAGCTTGATAATTCCGAAAGGCGAAACGATCGTCGCTGCAAGAGAAATAAACAAAATTCGCTAAATGGACAACCCTACAAACCACGTAATAGCTCCAATTAAAATGAACTTTTCGACTTTATGTTGAAAAATATTTTGCTACAACTTATGGAAAGAAGAATTCAGAAATTATTCCGCGGATGTTCAGTTTCGTGAACTCTTTTATGAAATATGACATTTAAGATACTAAACGCTGAGTTACGAAATAAAAATTGAGAAATCTTCTTTTCCGGTTACCGTTACAAGCGAAGTTTGTTTATAGAATTTGCTATTTCTCAAAAGAATTTGGGCTTTTGAGAATGCCTCTGTGTATACAGAAATTTTTATGTCGCAATTGTCAAAACAGTTTCACTTCAATTTATCAAGCTTGTTCTGGATAAAATGAGGAAAACTGGTTTAAATATTATAATAACGTGTAATCTAGATGAAGCAAGTCATTCACGCCTCAAAAATAAGGCAATATTATTAACAGTCACTAATTCCACGAATTCAAGGATGCGCATTATAGAAAATGGCAAATCAAATCGTCACACTGCTCTTTAAAGTAGTATTTGCTGCAGCGTGTTATTAATTGCCACCGTAGGCAAATTTTAGATTACTTAATAATTTAATTTACCACGTACCGAATTAGATAAAAAAACGTAATTCAATACCAATCTTAAAATTACATTCAAATATAACCAGTTCCTTCATTTCAGATATAACGAGACTTTGTTAAATAATTATGCTTATCTGTTAATAATTCTAACAAATAGAAATTTAGAAATTTGCTTCTATAATTATTATATTCTTCGAAAAGGTATTTCTCATTATAAACTAGGAAATACTTTCTTTCAATTTAACCTTTCACTTTTAGGATTATAAATTACCATTATTTACAAAATGTTCCAAAAATGCTATCAAAACATTGTTGATTACTTTTAGTGCCAAATGTTGAAATCACAATCATTTCATTTATTTTAGAAACAACTTATCTAGGTTAAAGAATTAAAAATACACTTGTTTTAAAAATATTTGATCATCATACCTAATGAAGGCAATGTTTGCTGAAACAATTGTAGTGTCTACAAATATAATATTTTCAAAACCAAATGTATTTTTAATTCTTTAATTATGTTTTCTGTGTTTCAAAAAGTGAAAACTTCCACCATCAATTACTTATCTAGGTACTTCCCTCGCCCATTAACTCTTGTTTATATTTTATGTTAAGGGTTTGATGAATTTAGACAAGACGATATGAAATATAATTTCATTTCATTTTTCAAATTTTTAAAAGAAAAATCGGAATCAAAATTAATTATTAATACGTTTACATTAAACGGATTTTAAATATATTTAACGGGATCTAATTAAAAACCTAATCCATCTAACAATAAATGTAAAAAAAGTATATTATTTCATAAATAATCTTCCAATTTAAATAGATATTCGTACGTACTTTACATAAATTTCTCATAACTCTATTCAGCCATCTCTCCTTTAAGAAATTCATCTTCAGTAACAAGTATTTGTTATATTCTTATGTCAACATACACACATACTGTTACGTGTACATAGATATATCACAAAATTTCTAATAGTTTCCCGTTTTACCGTTGCTTATTACACAATCTCAATTAACATTAAAAAGTACGCAAGAATATTAGGACGTATAATATAACTTGTCTTTTGCCCATCGCATACCACACTTTATCGTACATCTTACCACAAAACTTTTCTCAGCTAATTGTTTTACCAGTGTTGTTCACGCGGAAGTTAAGAGTGACTAGTATGTTTAAAAAACAGTCGACAACGTTAAATAATAACGTAATTAAATATTGCACTGTTCGCTTATCGTAAAATCATTCTTAGTAAATTCAAGAAAATTTGATTTATGCGCATGCATGAATATAATATTTTCTTCAGTGTAAATAACTACATATTACGATATATTATAAAGGGTTATTCAAACTGAGTGGTACATTAAACCTTTTAGAAAAAGTAAATGTGTTAGATATTTGAAAATGTGGAAGTCTCAAAAAAAGATATATATTCAAAAGTTATCACGTAAAATAATAGGAAATATCCGAATGTATCGAGAGAAGTTAAGTTTGAAGCTTTTATTCATGGTTGTTCGTTTTCTGAACACGCTGTATAAATAATAAAAGTTAATTTTGGTATACGTTAGTCTTAAGGCTTGAGAAAACAACGAATAATGTTTCACCAATATTTATTTTGGACAACTCGACAATATTGCTTCTATCGGACTGCGATCATTATCAAGAGTAATTATACTCTTAAAATTTTTGTTTTGTTTTCGGGGAGGAGAGGAAATCTTAAAAAGACACCCAATCGCCCGTGCGACTCCAATCGCCCGTGCGACTGGGCAGTGTCAAATTTCGGCTAAAACCTATCCCCTCAGGCCGTTATAGGATCGCTTGATTGGGTCCTCATCAGCCGTGTGCTTTGGATGTTATGTGATTGTATATATTTAGTTGGTTAATTGTGTGATTGTGTGTGTGTATGTGTGGGTGTGTATGGGTGAGTGTGGGTGTGTGTGTCGTTTATTTAAGAGAACAGGGAAGGACTTCGAAGTAATCGACGAATTCGTCAGGGAGGTCGGGAGTTATTGCCAGGAGCCTGGCGGGAGGGAAGGGGATTTTGTTTTTTGGGGTTTCGGAAAGTTCTTTTAGGGATATGGAAACTTTTAAAACTAATGTCAACAAATTTATACCTACTACAAAATACAAAAGAGAAGTGGGGAGTTGGTGAAGCCTAATTCTGTCTGATTATTAACTAAGTTTAAATTTTTGTACAAAGCTTTTTTAATTTCCAGATTTTCAAGCATAGATAGTCTTCCATTATCATTTATGTTGGAATGTAATATTTTTAAATTTGTTGGAATGAAAGAATGGCTGAAAGTGATACAATATTCCGCGTTTTTTATTAATATTGTATTGATGTTCCTCTCCCACTTTTTCCAATGTAAATTGCATTACAATCATTGCAACTAGATTGATAGAATCCACTTTTTAATTCCGGTGGTTTTGTTGGTTTATTTTTGACTAGTAAGGTTTTTAGGTTTTTATTGTTGGTTTCTATTGCTTTATGTTTGATTTTTTTTTAATTTGGTTTTAAACTTGTAACTCATGTTGTTGATATAGTTGACGGAGCAAAATTGGTGATCAGAGATTGTATGTTCTGTTGAGATGGCATTGTAGATTAATTTAGACACTATCGTGTTAAGTTTTCTATTGATTAAATTGTCTATTGTGCTGGGTTTGTAGCCATTTTCGATTGCTTTGAATATTACTGTGTTGATTTCTTTTAGATATTTCTCTTTAGAAAGAGGTAAGTTTAAAAGTCTATTGACCATAGAATGAAACGCTGCAAATTTAGTTTGTATGGGATATGCAGAATAAGATGGTTTAATCGTGTCTGCAACTGTAGGTTTCCTATAAATATTGAAAGTTAAATTATTCTTATCCGAACGTGTAATTTCAAAATCCAAAAAGTGTAAAGTTTTGTTAACTTCTCCTTCAACTGTAAATTTGATGTAATTATCTAGGGAATCAATAAGATTTATAAATGAGGTTAACAGTATTTTTTTCCCAGGCCATATACAAAATACACGTAACGATGCCATGCAGTTATGTACCTAATAAATAGATTATTGAAATTGATAAATTCTATTTATTTTAAACATTTTTCACAAACGTTACACTATTGAATCTCTTAACTTAAGACTTGACTGTAGCTAGTAAAAATTTCAACACTCTAAGTCATTTTTTATGGAAGTTATGGTTTTTCATAGTTAGGGTAATCTTTTTTCTATAAATTAAATTATCTCAGAAGCTATTCATCGTAGGTAGGCATACAAGTTGGTTATTAAAGTCACCTTAAAATTTTATGATTCATACGAATTCGTCGTAAAAACTATACTATTCTATTGAATATAACGAAGTTGACAACAATTTTCAATATAACTTGAACTGGTAGACAATCAAAATTATTTTAGATTAAATTATCATCCATGATATCCTAAATATTCAAATCTCTAACACACTTAGTTTTCCTAAAACGTGTAATGTACTATTCAGTTTGAATAACCCTTTAATTACAGATACAATTTGTAAAATATCTTCTTGGTAGAATGAAATCAAAAAAATTCACCCCTATATACCACAAACTTTTTTTAAAATTGGTTACGTGTTTCTCCCGCTTTTAATGTGGGTATCATATATTATTCTATTTATTTACCACAGTCTACTTTACTATTCATCCTATAGGTAATTGTATTTTCTAAATAGAAAGCGAGAA
This sequence comes from Agrilus biguttatus, assembly GCA_963921985.1. NCBI lineage: Eukaryota > Metazoa > Arthropoda > Insecta > Coleoptera > Buprestidae > Agrilus > Agrilus biguttatus. Next base: position 10,797,345 of record OY998120.1, read on the forward strand.
TGAGGAAATCTACGTATAACAGAAACTATTAAGGTTTTATTAAGAGCTAGTACTCATGTAGAATATGTGCTTTTATGTAGAATGAAAAATTTACGTGTTTTAATGTTTTTAACTTTTCAAAACCTCATATTGTCAGCTATACAGTAACATAATCTAAAATTAATTAGCTCTTATACATGATGAATAATATTATTAGCGAATAAAGACATTAAGAGGAACATTTCCAAAAATAAAAGAGTATTTCAATTTTACTTTAGGAATACAATAGGAAATTTAGTAATAATGACATTTATCCTTAACTCTATTCATAATCACTATCGAAAATGTCCGGAATTATGTCAGTTCTAGAACCGTATTTAATTATTTTAAACGCTTCCCATTAGCAAAATTATGATATAGTCAATATACTAACAACACCAATAACAGTAAAAGTAACAAAAGAAATAGTTAAAGTTGATAGATTGCGTATCGCATTCTTTGTGAAACATTTTAAATAAAATTGAATAGCTCTTGGTAATGACACGCAAGGGTTGAAACAATATTGTAGGGAAGAATAAATAAATTTTTCATGAAACGTAACCCAGTGTTTGTTTGTTACTCAAAATACACATATTCAATTTTAAAGAAATAGTTTACCAACTTTCTCAACAAACATTTTTTTGTAGTACTTACCTGTGCCATAAAATGCATTTACGTTGTTTTTCAGCTATGTGCAGTACCTGTACCTATTAAAAATAGTAAGTTGCATTTTCTGTACCTTGTGGTACTCCATTTTCATTTTATGGATACCTATTGAATAATCTTTAGTGCACAGTTATTTTCGCACATAAAAATTAAGTTTCCTCGATTTTTATTAAACAAAGAAATAAAATGTTTGTACCCAATACATGAACAAATATGTAAATTTCGAACAGTGTATTGGACACTAATAAAAGTACAAATAGTTCGTAAATAATATTAGTGTGCAGTAAATAATTGTTTGCTAAAAAGTTTATGGGAGAACAGAAGAATGGCAAAAGAGAAATTGGCCTGAAGCTGTTTCAGTTATATATATTTACTCATCTATAAACAGATGCATTGCACTTTCTCTGCAATTGGAAATGCTTCCTGAAACAAAATTTATCGTTTAAAACAAAAGAAATATAAGAAGAAAATAAAAATAAAAATTAACTTTTATTCTTTCTTTATAAATAAAATCAGTATGTAGGTACAAATAATTGTTCAAAGATCTTTGATGACCTTTCTATAAATACTTCGATGTTACATAACATTCTTAAATGAAAAAATGTAAGTATTAGAATTATCTCTTATGTTTTAATATAACGGATTTTAGAATTTGTCACCACATTAATTATTCATTAGATTGGATGGGATAGCATCCAAAAATCAACCTGTCTTATATTCAAAAAAGGTCAAGGCAATGGTAACGTTTATTGTAAGCAGTCGTGTATATTTATAGAAACTATCATCCGTAATTAATAAAGAATAGGTGAATAAATTTCATTCTTCATAACCTTCGTTTGAACACGGTACGAATTAATCGCGTTCCAGAACATTTCAAAAGAAAACACTAAAGGTAAATAATCACCGAAGAAATATACAATTTAATATGTTAGCATTATTTGTGCATAACACAAATCTTTGATTTATTTTATTTTAGGAATGTTGTAAGAAATTGAGAAATTGTTAGTCCTACACTTCATGAAAAGCTCTTCCCGCTTCTGTACACTTTACACATAATAAATGTAAACAAACAATTTTGCTATTCTACATTAATCATATATTTTTATAAACTCGTAAAGCAAGTCACCTCTTTTCTGCCTTGAAATTACTTTTATAATTAATCATTTTACATGAAATATTTGAATAATTTTTAGTAGGGGTAAATTTTAAATACATTAATGCGATATTAATGATTGAATTAATTTATACCCACTACAGATTGTCTCATACAATGAGGGATTTGTTTTTAGATGTTACATACTGTCAAAGACATTATTATATTACAAATAATGCTAAATTGTTTCAGATGGTCTAAATTTAATAATAGGGGTGGTTTAGTATTTGTTTCTATATACTGTACAAAAATTAAAATACATAGTATGTACCTATATTATTATGGGCTTATTATATGTTTAAGAGCAGTTGACTTTAAATGTGCTTTAGTCAAGGGATTCCCCGAATGAATGACATATATGTAGGTATAACAACGTTATTGAGAGCTTCTGTATGTGTAGCAACCAATTAACGACATACGACATGAGTTTAGTAGGTACCACCTAATATTACAACAAACTAATAGGCTGGAATTAATTATAGCTTAATTTCGCCCTATTTTGACTACATTTAAAATTATGTAACCTATAACTTGACCAACATACGAAGGTAAATCAAATATAAACGGTAATTTTTAAAAATAAATTTACAGATTAATGGTACACACAAACTAAACATTTAACAGTTTTCAATGTAGTCACCTCCGTGCTCTACACATTTTTGCCACCGATTTGGAAGCTTGAATATTCCTTCTTCATAAAAATTTTGAGGGCGAGTTGTCATTGTCAGCTAATTGGGCACATACCCCTCTACTTCTTCATTGCTTTCAAATATTTTGCGTACAAGTGATGAAAAATAATCACAGGGTTCACGTCAGGGCTATCATGATGATATAATGATGCACGAGGGTTTCCCAGCCCATTTCTTCCAATTTATTCTTTGTCAACACTGCGGTGTGTGATGGTCATATCCCATCGTTTACTTCGATACACGATTTTTGTCGACTGTATCAACTCTAAAACTAGAATAGTAAGCCGCATTCACTGTTTGTTAATCGTGAAGAAAATCAATGAGTAAACCTCAAACAAACCCTTGAGTCAAAGAAAACAGTCGCAAGAACTTTTCCGGCTGGGAGACGAGTTTTGGTTTTAACTTTGACAGGGCAGCCTTTATCCTTTCTTCGCCATTCCTTACTCGCCATTTTTGATTCGGGAGTGTAGTGGTGGATCCACGTCTCATCACAAGTGACGATACACCATAAAAAACTCCCCTTCTTGTCAAAATCGATTCAGAAGCCGTTCACTGATCTCCGACCTGACCTGTTTTTGATTTTCGGTCAACAACCTCGGAACCCAGCGAACACTGATTTTTCTAAAGACAAATTCATCAGTGATGATGTGTTCTATCCATCATCACTCTCATAGCTGATACCCACTTCTAATGAGATTTTTTCAATAGTTAACAGGCAACCGGTGATTACCTTCAACAAGCTCTCGAACACCACGGATGTTATCATTTGTGAGACTTGTTCTTGAGCGTCGATCATGACTTTCATTTTAGAGACGTTCTCACCCATCCCTGAATTCTCTGTTGTCTAACCACGTATACATATACATATGAGACAGTGTAGAATCCCCACATCCTCAAACTGTGCCTTCAAAAGAATGAAAATTTCCGATGGTTTAACGCCTTCATTGGTTAAAAACTTTATGATGATGCGTTGTGCAATAGACGAAGGTATCTTGCGCTCAGTCATGGCTGTACTGCGGATAGAACCGAGCACACCTGCTACATAAGCCGATAACTCGAGCATCGAATCCTCTAGATCAGGTGCTAAGCTAAATAGTAAAATTACCGTTTATATTTGATTTACCCTCGTATATAAGATAATCTTTGAGAATGCTACAATTTGCATTAAAAAAAAGAGAACGTATTTGGGAATTGAGAAATGCCATTAATAGGAACATTTGACGTATTTTTTTATATTGTCCAATTCCCAAAATTGGTTATAACATGATGTAAATAAAAGTGTTTATTATAGTCACTTTTTGCTAATTTTTTGATCGTTGATTCGTTAAAACTATGTATTTACTTTCAATGGTGGAAGCACTTACATGTTTAAACTTGTACATGATGAAACAATAATCTAAACATGATAACATTCACTACAATTTGTTTCGCTAAACCTTAGCTTCTTCAGGTATAGATAAAACAATTTTAGTTGATACAAACACTTAGGTACTACTAAAATTTACTGCTAAGGGAAGGGGATATGGTTGGCTAAGTTTAGATTTAAAAGGGATAAGTTCTTATTATATAATTGGTCGTTTAAAATTCCATTTTTTTTATTGTAGTTGATTATTTTAAACTTTTTTATAAATCAAGTTTCAAGGCTTTATTTCAAATATGCAGGATTTCGTAATCTAAGTTGAAAACATGTTGAGCATCATTAAGGTGTATTGCATACGTAGAATTTGATTTTTGTTCAAAAAGCTTTCATAATGTTCGAGAATACGTATTTTGAAGGATCTTACGTTGGTCCATTTTAACTTATCCATTATAAGGGTTTCGTTTGTTATTTGTTCAGATGTATTGATTATTTATTACAAGATAGAGAGGTGTTTAGTATTATATGGCTGATTCTACGGGGCGATATACAGTTTAGTATAGCAACGTAAATGGTACAAGTAGATTCCGCAAAGCATAAATAATTTAAAGAAGAACATCTCCGCAATTTAACAGCACGATGCTAGCTTCTCTACAATCCATCGTGACCAGTTTGTTACTTAACCCTCAGTAATTATTACCTGATGCGGTGTTGTTTAGCAATAAGAACTGAATTTAAACTGCTTGATTATTTGAATGAAATTGTTACCAACGACTGTAAATAAAAACTTGAAAAGATATAAAAACAACACATTCAATTTAATAATTTCTAAATAATATATTCATGGCTCAACTACATACATTAATTTTGCTTAGTTATATTCTAAGTTATTTGTTTGTTAACCTCACAGCGTTATAATTGAAAATATTAAAGTTACGATGTGGTACATCAAATTACATTGTTTTCACTGTAATAACTTGGAAGGTACAGACCTTCGGAGATACCCATCTTTAACATTTACTCAGTAACAGAGCAATCAACTAACACGGATATCGTCAAACTTAAACGACACCTTCAGCTGGAATTTTAGAACTAAATATTGAATTCAAACGAAAAATATATTTCTTTGGGAAACTTGCAAATTTAATATAACAATTTAATGTAGTTAACATATTAACTATCATAAATATAAATATAAATATAAATATAAATATTAATATAAATATGGAATCAACAGAAACAACTACTCCGAGGGCTAATACCCCACCTGATGAGACCCGATAGGTCGAAACCGGTCGTGGGGAATGGCTTTCAGTTCGTTGTGCCTACTTGGTAGGACGCGTTCCAAATGTGACATATTTGATCTTAATATTTAGACGAATAAGGATTTTAATTCCTTCTTTTTTGAATATATTAAATATTTATTTAGACATCATTTTTGAACTTGTGGGGACTTATGTCCCACTATTGTAATTATATTCATTTGTGTATTGTACATAAAAATTCCTCAGTTTACGCGGTCCAGCCTCAAATTTTTTCTTCCCTATAGTGTATACCAAAACACTTTTTAGACCCCTCCGAGGCAAAAGCAAGAAAATGGAGTACCAAAATATGTTACTATCTGACGATCTATAATGAGTAGAGACCGGATTTTATGCATTTGCATGTTTAGCTGATGGACGAACTCTAATATTTACGGTTCATTTTATAATAGAAATGAAGGTCGGTATTTTTATGAAAGAAAGGTACTTAGATGAGAAAATAGGATATTCGGTCTTATGCCTTTTACAGGACAAGTTTTGTAAATTTTTGTATGGACAGTTGGTAATATTAAACAGATGAAGGTCATTTCGTATTTTATTTAATATAATCTATGCACATGATCACTATTAAATCTTACGCCAAACCTATTAGCAACACCACTCTTTCTTTGCCAGAGGTATTCCCGCGTAAATATTCGAAAACATTTTGAACAATAAACCATACTTAGAACCTTTATGCCAAATTGATCGTTTTATGAATAGAAGGAGTAAATTTTTGTCAGAAACAATAAGTGTCAATATATCATCCAAATTCAAATAAGTATTGGCTAGTTACCTCACTTTTGAGTGATCTCTAGGCCCTATGGTTACAAGAGAAACAAAATGTTAAATAATTGTCAATTATTGTCGGTAGTTATCTATTAATTTTGAGTTAAAAAAAAATAGGTTTTTAATTATTTAATGTTGCATATTTTGTAAAATTTCATGTATATTTTGACACTGTTCATGCATATTTGAAGCTCTTTATGTTGCATATAATCCGGTTTCTAATACTGAGAAATTTAATTACTCTTTGGTAGTCAATTTAGTCAACTATGTACACTTTTTATCAAGAAACATAAAAAAATCGACAACGTGTTGTTGTTTAAATGTAATTTTAAACAAGAGTAAGCCAAAGACGTCAAGGTAAGTATCAAAATACACAACCCTTGTTCAATTGGCATAGCCTTTTTACTACCCACGCATTATGTAGCTACCAGCAAGTTTCACGTAGAAATTCCTTGTTACATACTCATCAATTACACTGTGATAACCCTGAAGCAAAAGAAACTGCTAAATGAAAACTTCCTAAGGTTGCCTTATTTCCATTTACGTAACTCGATTGGTATTATGCAAATTAGACATGACAACTATGACATACAAAGCTTAATGAATGTTAACAATTATTGATGATTTTCAATTGTCCTGGTCATTGTTAAAGATCAAATTTGCAGTTCTGTCACTAAAAATCCACGTTAACTTGTTCACGAATCTTTACAAGGATACTGCTAAATATTTAACAGTATCGTACGTACTTGTATAAAAGAACAATGCAGTAATCATTTAGTCTTTAATTGTAAGATAACTAGTTGAACCCATCCAAATCTGAACGAATGAGTACCGATAACGAGAGTACATATAACACATGGGCTAAAAAGTCACGGGCATAACAAAGAAAACACGTTTTTTTGTTCAAAATTGGCTTTATTCATAAATGTAATATCCATCAAGAGTAACACAATCATTCTAGCGCCGTTCTAACATTTCAATAAAACTTTTGTAGAACAATTTATCTTTTGCCCCAAAATAGGCCTCAGCTTCAGCGATAACCTCTTCGAAATTTCTTGCCGGCGAGAATTTTTTTAGGTCTGCAAACAGCCAATAGTCGCTAGGAGCCAAATCTGAAGAATACGATGGATGTAGGAGCAATTCCAAGTTCAATTCATGGTTTTCCAGTATACCATTGTTTTGATGACCCATTGCGTTGTTTTGATGAAAAACAATTTTTTCTTTGCCTTATACGGTCGTTTCATTGCAATTTCGGCCTTCAAACCCTCCAATATAGTATTTCCCTTCTCCTTAAATATTACACCACGCATATCCCAGGCCGTAACCGACCGAGGCCATAACCTTTCTAGCGGATTATTGTACTTTCGGGCACTTTGGACGAAGTTCCAATTTTGCACCAGTTGCTGTCCACTCAGATGACGATCGTTTTGATTCTGGAGCAAAGTAATGGATCCATGTTTCATCCATTCGACATGTATCACTTATCGACGCAAAAATTCCAGTTTATTACGTTTAAACATGGCCAAACACTGCTCAGAATCATCAACACGTACTTGTTTTTGCTCAACAGTGACCAAAGGCGGCACCCATTTTGAACAGAACTTTCTTATAATCAAATTCTCATGCAATACCAATATAAAGCCAACACGTTCTTTTGATATCTTTATGATGTCAGCTACCTCACTCAATTTCACATTTCGATCATTCGATTCATTTCGACTTTTTTATGTTTTCTGGTGTTACCACCTCATTTAGACGTCCACTGCGTTCTGCATCATCAGCGTTTCTACAACCACGTTTGAAGTCAGCAAACCAACGTTTAATTTTATTTTTTTCGGTTGTTTCCGATGGAGCGGAGTCACCATAACATTTTTCCACTTTTCAAGCCATTGCTCTGCTTGAACGGTATTTTTTCCCATCAAGAAGCAGTGTAAAATTAAAACATGAAATTGTTTTTGATCCATTGCTTTGAAAATAACAAAAGTAGCTGGACAAAGTCACTCTTAACACAATAACATGCAAACTAAGGAATAGAATATCATGGAATCATAAAATTTTAACAGTTGTCTTTTGAAGGTTAGTACCAACTGAAAAAGTGGTGAATACGATAAAACTAGCGCCGTCTATGTGTTAGGCCCGGGACTTTTCAGCCCATGTGTTATTTTGATCAAATAATGCAATAATGGATAGCAATAAACAGGAGCCTATGTAAAATTTCGGGGTAGGGAATGGTAAAAAATATAAAAAATATATTGAAAACGAATAAAAGCGATTAAAGAAAAAGTAGCCAATAAAAGCCTGCAAATAAGAAAAACACACAATAAACAACTACATAAGGTTGTTATAAACTAATCTCGTGTCTATAAAATGAATCGTAAATAGCAGTTAGCCTTATTGAACCGAAAATCACACAATTCTGACTAGGGTACCATAAAAATTATACATTCCTCTCAAATATTTATTGAATCATCATCAGTTCGAAGACTGGTTAGACACGCACCTCTAGTCCCTCCCAATTCGAGCCAATCTTTGAATTTCTCTAAAACTAGAACATTTTACATCCCTAATTATTTCCGAACAGTAATCTAATCTCGACCTTCCTCTGCCTCTTTTTACTCCTATCTCTGCCTCTGCCATGTCTCTAACTACATTTTTACTAATTTTTCTAGAGTTCCTAAATTATTATAACTGATTGCGAGCACAGAAGTGATTTAATTTTGCTAAAAGCTACTCGGCCCTTTGTATTATGTCTTTACCGCGTTTTCTTTCCTGACTTCCTAGACATCGAAAATCAGTGACTTCTTCTAGTTTTTCATTTCCAATTTTTAAATTAGCTCTAATATGTTTGTGCAGGCGAGATTCCACCGAGGGGTGTTTAGTCACAGCCACTACTGCAGCCTGTCTTAAAAATTCCGATTAAACGACAACATACTCGATATCGAAAGTATATTAGGCTAAGTTAAATTAAGTTAGGTTATGATAGGGTAGTTCCACCCTTTATTTAGACTTTAGCCGAGGACGTATAGAAACTGAGCCACATAGTCAGTACCATTTTGTATTGAAATACTTTAATAAAGTTGAAAATTACCGTTTTCGATTAGTTTATGTAATTAATATGATGATATTAAATGATTTATTTCAATGTTTATATCTTTTTATTTTATTAATTACCTTTTTTGATGGACCTGGGGGAATTTTACTATACCGTATTACCTTGTGTTTTTCTCGCTTATCGTAATCTCTTATCGTTAACGATGTTTGTGACTTTGAAGCAGTTTATTCAGGCTTTAATTTGCTGCGGAAAATATTTTGTTCAATTTTATTCATTTCTGAATGTTTTATTTAAGTTGTGTTTGTTGGTTTTTTGTGAGATGTTTTTTTACATAATATGTAGTTTTAAAAAGTGAAATTTACTCTTTAATACTTAATATGTGATATTTGATTAGATGTTATACAATTGTTATGGTCGAATAGGAGTTTATTAGGAGTAAATGGTCAGCTAATTGCAGTAAATTTTTTCTTCGGGCAAGATGGCTCCACCGATTTGTTTCACAAACTTACCTACACTAGCACCATAGATATTGTTTGCATTTGTGCAGCAAATACAGTAAATATAGAATTATAAAAAAGGTCACACCTTGTTGATATTCTAATATTTATATCATGTCCGTACCCACGAATGTTATATTAAATTCCTTTAACATGTGCGTTGGGTTATCCAGATCAGTTTGGAGCCGAACCGGTGTAAGAAGTTGACAACTCAAACTGCAATTATTATTAATAAATGTCATCGTTATTTGCAATAAATATTAATAGTTGTTACCTTGTGTGTTATTTTTATCGTTAATCTAAGAATAATGGCATACTAAAAACTTGTACTGACTCTACCCGTCTAGCATGTAAACATGCTCACAATTTGTTTTGTCTCACAGTGATGTAATTTATTATGTTTTGAACAGTTTTCTCTTTCAACTTGCATAACAAAATAAGAAACAGGTGCGTCTGCTGTTAGACTATCACGTGTTTTCAAATATTTTTTAATATTAAGCCGGCTATTCATCAGTTTATCTTGACTATTTCTGTCGCAATTACCTAATAAAAATTTCTTTAAAGGAGAAAATATCTAACAAATAAAGGCTTCTGCATATGTTGTTAATAATTTTTAGACTAAAGGCATTTAAGTTACGTTTATTTTTATATTTTTTAAAAGAAATAACTTTTGATTGTTCGTGTTTCGTAACGACAGGTTTTCCCAAAATCAATTTAAGTTTATAACAAATTTTAAAAACTTCTAGAAAAGGTGAATTCAATTTATTCTTATTTTTGAAGAAGCAGGTTACTTATTTCTTTTATTGTGATATCATCAATCAGTTACAATTAAAAAAATTAATTTCTTTGACAACATAAGAGATTTCTTATGTTTTGAAAATAAACACAGAATCGCCAACAGTAGGTAAGGTTAAGATTTTTTCACTGTTTTTTTTTTTAATGTAGTTTATCATCAATCATTCAAGTGTCTTATGGTAATAAATGTCATTAAATATAAAATCAGAAGCAATTAAGGGTAAAATTCATTTACCATAGGATTTACGATTTAATGCTTTATTATGATAATTGGGTGTTGTACCATGAGCAAATAATAATACCTAACAAAGGTATATAAACTGAGCGTTTTATTGTCATTTCAACTGTGAGTACCTCTTTATCATACTCTACGATTTTTAATATTATATCTAATTAATTATTTTACATTGACAATTTGTTATACTTTTACCCAAACAAAAATAATAACATTATTCAGTATAACAACTTTATGTAGTAAATCCTCCATGGCACAACCCTTATAACCATAAATCTAGCTCAATAAAGCCTAATGCTAATGCTTATGACCATAATGACGTAATATTGTTTTACTCTGAACCTGTTCTAGTATTATAGTTAATAAAAGGTTCCTGAAGATTGTAAGACTTAATTCAAGTGGCATAAACTGGATATTAATTATATACGTTCTTTAGACTTTTCATTAATCATCAAATCCTTTCGCTTGTTGTATCCATTGCAATCAGCTCATCATTGATAATCCAATACATACCTACTCGTTTTACAAATATAAGGTATTTAAATTGGTAAAATTACGCTAGGGAACGTCCATAAACCACATGGCCAGTTTTTCAATGTATTTTATACCCTCCATACCGCCCTACCGTAGCATTTTATTTAATTGGCACGTTGTTTTTAATTGAATATAAAATCTTTAATATTTAGACTAACTCAACATTTTATTTAAATTAAATATAATATTTATATAGGAAAAATATAATTAATAGATTCTACATTTACTTGATGGAAATTCATAACTTAAGTAGATTAAAACATTGTTTAATTTCTACACTTATTTATTTATACCTTTACAATGGTTTCGCTACTTTGTAGCTTCTTCAGAAGGTTACAGTAAATCGTTCAGAAGGTATAAATGAATATATGTGGAATAAATAACATATACTCCATTTAGAAGTTTTAAAATATACATTATTATTGACTAGTACTATAAATGTTTTATCATTAAGTGTACATTAATAATAAAATTTTATATATTTATAGATTATCAACTAATCTAAAATTGCAAAAGGCGAAAGTAATCAATCGTGCAAATTGTCATTTAAAACCGAAGAGTTATGATTTGTTTGATAAATATAGTAATTAATTTCCTCGTGCTCTTCTTTAAGCCGTTGTACTGCATGTTCTAAAGAGTCAATTTGCAAAGCAATTCTGTTCCCGCATTTTCGCGAATTATTCAAAATTTTAAATTAAAAACGATTGATACTTATTTAATAAAATGTCTACAAAAACCACGTAGCCTACACCGAGCAGCGTGATCTAGTACTCTAGATCACTGTTTAGCATTCGGGAGGTCGCCGGTTCGAACTCGGGTGCGGCTGCTCTGGTCCAAGTTTTCTGTGGTTTCCTTGGATCATTAGGTACATGCTGGGGCAGTACTATTCCACAGATAATCTTTCACTTCTCTTCTGTCTTCATTTCGTCCGTCTCATCTTTCTCTACCTAACCACACCACCCACCCATTCCCACGATTCCTGAAAGGAGGCTGAAGAGGGCCTTACGCCTTACCCTCCGGCTTTGCACTACAGTGTAGGTCGGAGGGAATGCCCGCCCATCAGCACAAGTAGCTGGTGGGAATGAAACACAAAAACAAACGTACCCTACGCCACCAATCCCTCCCTCCCCCCGTATAACTATTACGTAGATTTTCATTACCCCCCCCTGCCAACATTAATCACGTGGTTTATGGATGTTCTCTTAGGAATGACAGGTCGTCGTTGTTCTTCTCATGCTGATAATTGTGTTTTAGATTTTCGTACGAAATAATTGCGTTTTTATAACTACGACAATCATTATTCTGCTGTATTATTTTTTCAATGGACTTTTAAGTGGATTGTGTAGTACAGTATAATGGCAAAACATAAAAGCTAATGTACGTAAGTGAAAGTAATGTTGCAAGTAAGTAAGGTCGCCTTCCGTTGTTTTTCCTTTGCCAATTGAAGATGCGCACATTGCCTTTAGTAGGTATACGTATAACTAGAATTATATTTATATTCCCATGAGAATACCTTTATGTGGCATCATAATATTTCGCGTTCTATCATGCACGAATAACTCAAGGATGTTGGTAATATACCGCAGAATATTCACCGTGAACTTTATGAGCCCGTCTTATTGGATAAGTTATTTGAAACCATGAAGGACGAAGCTTTAAAGCGAGGTGTTGAAGTCCGTTTTTCTGCTTATTGACTGTTATTGCACAAATATTGAGTATTATCAGTTTTATATGAACAGTCATGATTCAAAGATTAAGTCCAGACACGTAAGGTTCTGTTTGTTCATTCAACTTAAATTTTATGTGAAATTTCAATTGTTTGACCCATTTTGCCTTCGAAGAATATTCTAAAGCAGTGTTGACTACTTATTACAATCAGTTGAACATGTAATTCTTTGCCCAAAACATAATATTCTCAATATTCAAATAAAATGCTTAAACATCCCACAAAATCCAGGTAATAGCTTTTTTCATGATTTATTACCATTCGTTATTAAGATATGAAATGCATACAGTAGCACTAATTGTCAGTAACTATTCTTTCAGATAATACTGATACCTATACCTAAAAGATTCATAAACTAACAATGATATGAGTATCGGGCAAGAAAAAAGTAGTTAAATAATTTATTGAATAATAATTTCTTTTCGAACTTAATGGTCCGAAAACATCTCTTAGTTTACCACCGTCTTTTGCTTTTATTAGCATACGCCTTTTAGAATTTAGTTCTGAATTAATTTAACTATATACAAGATACTCTATAATGTCATTTAAAAAGACGCTAATTTGTATGATTATTCAAATAATAAACAATAAATTCATACTCATACCAAACCGAATTTGTTGCTTACTTATTACATAGTATACACATATTGTATATTTAACTTCAATTTCTGTTAAAATATTAACTAATTTGTTCTAGCGGTGAAAACAATGATTACATTTATTTAATTATTATAAAATTTTGTTGTTGTTTTTGCATCGATTGTTCTCATCAAGTATTTTCAAAAAGTGTTACCACCAGTATTGGTCAAAATAAAAACAATATATTTTACCTCAGATAAAACTGCAAATTAGCGACACACTTTTACAAAAATATGCAGAAAGATAACCAATCATAAAAATGTCCATTTTGCAACCAAATGGGTACATAATAAAGTTTATAATGATATTGTTACCTTTGTCATTATTGTTTACAAAAGGTTTGGCAATGTTTTTTAACAATTCATCTTGATTCTAATTAACATTGTCTAAGAACTATGTCAAGAACTCTGCACCTAATATTAATAACGGTTTTATATTTCTGTCTTCTTATTTACAATGGGCAGTTATTACAAATTGTTAAAAAATGAGGTACATGAATCATTATATTTCCCCTTAATGTAGCAACCAGCAATAAATAATAATCCATCGCACTGTAGTAAGTATTATTTGAAGAAATTGGTGACGATTTTGCTACATCGCACATGGGTGCGTCCATAATATTAAAATCATTCTCCATACATCTCTGAACAAAAAAGTAATATATTAAGCTGCTTCATTATTCTTTCTAAATGTCCTACATTGCTTTCAATAAATACGTTGGAATTTAAAATTAGACAGCCAATTCAAAGGAGTAAAGCATGATAATGTACTTTTCTCATCAAAACGTTAGAGACATATTTATAAAACAGAATATTCAATATAGATAATTCATGTAGTGATGCAAGTACATTTTTATTTTCGATAAAACGTATTATAGCGCATATATTATCATATAAGAAAGGTAGTAGGAAATATAAGGAACTTTATCAGAATTTGTTAAGATTTTTACCCCTTTTCTCTCGACTTACCTTTTTCGCATAATTATTTTGCTTCTTTTCTTCCCATATTAACAGGGTCCGATTTAGGGAGGGATAAAATTGAAGGGTGCTAGTATCCTATATGGGCCCTTGCATATTAATTTTTTATTATTTGTATCCTTCTTCTACAAAACAATGAGCAAAACCTGAAAGTTCTAAAACTATAAAAAGCAAACAAATGAGTGAAATTTATTAAAAAATTAAAATTTTATTTTATTTAATCTTAGGCTATTTTATAGGGGTTGTAATACATGAATCACTGTTTTATGGTCATTAAATTGAAGCTGCTTCTAAAATGTAGTAACTGAAACAAAAATAATTAGAATTTTATATCAAGCTGTTTCGCAAGTAAACTAAAATGTATGAATACACAGATACATCCGATGAATAGGCCTATAATTTATTAAACAACGTAATCGCAAACTTCTAAATGTTATCGGGAAGTACCCATGTTTCAGTTCAAGTGACAGTGGTGACAATGAATGCGTTTGTTCAACATTTGAACTTTCAGAATCAAGTTAAAAGGTCGATCCCCGAGAAAGTATAGATGCCTTATTTTCCCGGATAGATAAATAACCGAATGAATAAATAATCGGAAGAAAACACAAACTGATAGGTACCGATTACTGAATCTTTGGAGAGGGGCGAGGAAGGGGTACATACCCTCTATTCACATTTTTTCAAATAAATACTTTAACAAAAAGGTATATGGATTAACACATAAGAAGAAAATGATTTATTTTACTTTTTCTCAAATTGAACTATATTATTTTACTAACATTTAGGGTGCTTGTACAGACCAGAAATTAGTTTAGTAGAAATAACATGTCCTTATTGTCAGGTGTTTGGACTAAAAATAATTGTTTCACCATTCTACCTATTTCGAATACATAAATAAATTTTCATATAATTTTAAAATACGAGCTCGTAATAATTTTTAAATATTTACTATTTAAATATAATAAATAAGTATAAATATTGAATCAACAGAAACAACTACTCCGAGGGCTAATACCCCTACCGGCATTGAATAACACTGTTGATTCCGATGGATCCTTAGACGAAGATATAACATATTCAAAAAAAGAAGGCTTAAAAATCCTCTTTCGTCTAAATTTCAAGGATCATAGATCACACATTTTGAACGCTTCCTACACAGTAGGCACAGCGTACCAAATCTGTGATCCTTAAAATTTTGACGAAAGAGGATTTTAAAGGCTTCTTTTTTTGAATATATTTACTATTTAGTTTTAATAAAACACTTATATACATATCATATTACTAACAAAACAAAAAACCTAAATTATACTTTTTAAACAAAAATATGTAAAACTCATTAAGTACCTATCAGTATTGAAAATAGTTGAAAGTTTTATAAATTGAATTCCAAAACAAAGTGCTGATATAAAATGTTCCTATAGTTGTAATATAATTAAATAAATGACGCAGGCTAAATGAGAACTGGAAACAGACATATGACCACATAACCTTTACGAAAAATGGAAAATAAAAAATAAAGGACAAATATCAAACAGTCTTATTTTCGGTATAATTAATGATACAAGAATATTGCATAATTGATATAATGGATATATAATTAGTAAATTGCAACATTTATTACAGGTAATTAGTTATTTTTTAATTATATTATATGTTTAAGGAATAGCGAATGTGTGGTAGTCATATAACTACCGGCAAATAGAAAGTCGATTACAGTAAAATTGAAGATTTTTCAAATAATTTACAGTGACTAACTATGTTAGTGAATATAAACCTTTTACTATTGAAAATTATGCAGCAAATAACCATGTTGTGATCATATGAAGAAACACCAAAAATCTAAATCAGAAACGGTCATATAATTACAATTTTCGTTTTTATTAGATTTATTCCTTATAAATACATATTTGAACTCAGGTTTATAATTTACTATTCCTGATATAATTGATATGCACAGTTTGGATTATTAATATTAGGTAACCTCATTTTTCTACAGTATACATCATATTATTTCAAAATGGGAAATATCATATCTATTGCTGAAACTGCAGCAATTGATATATCAACACCTCCAAAGCAAAAAGAAAAAAATATCTTACATAGTAATGAAGCTGTAGGCATTGATATATTAACATCAAATACAAAACAACAGAAAACAATTCCTAGTCAATGTCCAATGCACACAAGTGGAAATGGTTCAGAATGCCCTGTGCAATTTGAAAAAGGAGATATTAATCCCCTCAATATGGTAGGTAAATGTTATTCATTATCAAACTATATATTTTTCTCTATTTGATTTAAACGAGTAGATGCCTAGTGGAAATCAAAATCCTTCTCCTGGGCAACCCTTTTCTTTATCTACAGAAAGACAACTATCTTCAATACCAAAAGCAATAGTTAAAGAAGGTGAAAAACCATATTGGGAATATCCAAGTGCACAAGTATGATCTTTCTAATGCTTTTTATTCTGTTTATTAATTCTTGTGTTTATCATTGAAGATGTTTTGGAATGCAATGTTGCGAAAAGGTTGGAGATGGAAGGATGATGACCTAAAGCCACCAGATATGGATAGTATTATCCAAATTCACAATATGAACAATGAAAGAGCATGGCAAGAAATTCTTAAATGGGAAAGAGCTTTACATGGCAAAGAATGTTATAATCCAAAGTAAGTCTTAACTATTTTAAAATTTAACAAAGTATAATAAAACAAACATTAAGATTAAAGAGTTTTGGTGGAAAGTCTACTGATTACAGTCCAAAAGCCATGATAAATTGGTTATTGGGAAATGATCTACCATTTGATAGACATGATTGGATTGTTGATCGCTGTGGCAAAGATGTAAAGTATGTAATTGATTATTATAGCAGCAGTAAAGACCCAAACAGACCACCTTATGCCATTTTAGATGTTAGACTTGCTTTGAATAGGTAATTAAATAACATGTTCATAATAATTTATGATTTCGTGTGTGATCCTTTTCCAGTTGGGAAAATCTATGGGACAGATTAAGAGTTTCATGGTGGAGGATGGTATATAGTAGAGAGTAGTTGAATGTTGACTTGTAGTTTATATACATTTATTTTCAAAAAATTAAATAATAAATTATTAATTTTATTCCTAAATTATACTTTTTAAACAAAAGTGTGTAAAACTCATTAAGTACCTATCAGTATTGAAAATAGTTGAAAGTTTTATAAATTGAATTCCAAAACAAAGTACTGATATAAAATGTTCCTATTGCTAAAAAAATACTCAAAATATATTTAACATAACGCTTCGTTTCTACATCTTATAAACCATTAAAAAAGATAATTCAAATAATGTATTTCTCATCTCATTTAGGAGTTTTACGGACTTTCCCCTGAATAACATTACCGAGGAATTTTTATTTACTTGGTATCATTTTTGAACCTGTAAACAGATTTGTGTTTTGATCGCATCTTAAAAGTGCTTCTATGGTTCTGATATTTCTATCTGCAGACTGAACCTTCACGAAGATAAACGACTAAACACGAAATATGACTTTAGAGGTGTTATATGTCTATGAATTATTTTTAAAAAATTTTATTTTATAAGGAAAACTGAAAAAAAAAATGGGAAAAAGAAATTAATGGTTTAATATTTGCCTTAGTTTAAATTGAGGTATGTATTGACAGGTTTATTTGCTTACATTGTTCAATCAGAGGTTACATAAGACGAATGGCATTGTACACCTGTAACCTAAAAATTTTAAAAAACGAAATTGTTTCAGTTTTTTCTCAAACAGGAAGATAATGGGAAATACGGTATCAGCTGCTGAATATGCAGCAAAGCAAATATTACATTCGCCTGATAAGAAAGGAGAATATGATTCTACCAAGAGAAAACATGATCATAGCGTGTACACCACAAGTCAAGACATACCTCCTGGTTGTCCCTATCATCAAGATAAAGATGATTTGAGAAAAAGTAGCTCTGAAGAAATTAATCCTTATAATTTGGTTGGTAGATATTATGCTCATTTTAAATTTAATTATAAAAATATATCGTGAAATTAAATAAAAGCATGCTGTAACCAATTTTAATTACTGTAGATGCCTCGAGAGAATCAGAACCGTGCTGCAGGCCAGCCCTTTCCATTATCGACAGATAGACAGATCTCAAATATTCCAAAGGCAGTTGTAAAAGATGGAGAAATGCCATTTTGGATTTATCCAAGTCAACAAGTAATGCAAAGTCATTAGTTCAGATTAAAGTATTCTTTTAAATGTTTTTTGCATATTTAATTAGATGTTTTGGAATGCTATGTTACGAAAAGGTTGGAACTGGAAAGAAGACAATTTAAAACCAGAAGATATGGATAATATAATTAAAATCCATAATGCAAATAATGAACAAGCTTGGCTTGAAGTACTTAAATGGGAAGCTTTACATGCAAGTCAGTGCATGACCCCAAAGTTAGTGGTTTGGAACTGTAATAACTTTCCTTTTCAGTGATCTCCTCCTAGGAGAATGCAACTTCTCTTTTTTGCTTTTAATTTCCATTTTTACTTTTAAAATTAATAACAAGGAAAAGTAGGATAAGTCTTTAAGAAATTATGAATTTAATAAATGTATAAATTAATATTCCGGACAAGTATGATCAGTTAAATTTAAATAATTAGCTCTCCTGCCTCTTAATAGAAAAAAAGGATTGTGTTTCTGATGTTGTAATATTTGTTTGGTTTTGGTGCTGTAGATTGAAAAGTTTTGGTGGTAAAGCAAAAGACTACAGTCCAAGGGCACGAATTCGCTGGTGGTTAGGATATGAATTGCCCTTTGATAGACATGACTGGATTGTAGATCGGTGTGGCAAGGAAGTAAGATATGTAATTGATTATTATGACGGTGGAAAAATTGATGATAAATTCCAGTTTGCTCTCCTAGATGTACGACCTGCTATGGACAGGTAATTAAAAATAAACAAGAAAAGAGATATTAGTAAAATTTATTACTTTATATAAGTACTTATTTGTTGTAAAAGTTTTATCATTTAATAAGACTAATCTTTTTAGTTTTGAAAATATTTTGGACAGAATTAAAGTAGCATGGTGGAGATGGAAATATAGTGATGAAGGAAGTTAAAAAAAGTTTCTGGCTTTTAAAAGAACATTAATCTTGTACAAAAACATTTATGTGTTCTTTTAATTTATATCACTAAGTAGTACCAATATTTTATAATTCTTTATTAGCCATTTTTGTGTACATTTTTGCTTCTTTTAAATAAAACATCGTTTCAGAATGTTTGTTATTAAAAATTATTTTTTTATAATAGATACAATATTTTATAACAGTTTGTTTCTAATAAGTAGTATTGACTTGAACTTAGAAAAAAGACTACTGTTTGACGTTTATTAATAAAGTAGTTTTTAGAGAGGCGGGAAAAAATATTTGAAAATATTTAAAAATCAGCTGGTTTGGAACTTAGATAGTAGCGAAGTTTTGAACATGTTGAATCTGCATTATCGATCGAAAAGCACACCCAAAACACGCGAGTTTGACAGCCGACTTTTGTGGACCAATGTGAATTTTACAGTGATTTAGAACCAAGTATTCCATGAAACATTATCTTTTAAGTATTTTTGTAGACATTTACAAAGACTGTTACATTTACTAGTGTATTCGAAACGAATAGTTGGTGATACATCAATAATTATTGTTTTGTCGCCATCTTTTTCAAACCACTTGTTAACACGGCGTGTTTAATGTTAATTTGAATTTATTGGTGATTGTTTATTTATTTGAAATTAAGTGGGGCAGCGGTTGACAAGCCGGCAAAGTGTAACGTGAGGAATAACGTGGAAATGATTGGGTAAGTTTAACATTTTGTGAATATAACCTCAAGATATCGTTCATATTATGTTTAAGCCTTTGTTTAATAACACAGAAGGTATTTTATTTTGAGAAATGTTATAACAAAATTTTAAAGATGATATGTTAAGGAATGTTTGAAATAATGATCTGAAAAGTCGTTATTTCCCAATTTATTGATCAAATTTATATTTATGTAGGCAGTAGGTTATCAAACAATTGAATTGTTTAGGCTGCAGCCTTCTAGAAAAAGTGTAAAAGCTGCTGGCTACATAAATAATTTTACTAATAAGGAAATCCTACAGGTAGAAGCACCTCTGTGTAGAGCATTAACATTAAAATTATATTTAAAGAACACGATTCGTTAACCAATATAATAGGTTATATTTGTTGTTCAGTTATTTACTTTATTGTCGTTAAATTGCTTGTTTCTGCAATGTTTTACGACTGATGAAAATTACTATGCCAGACAAGCATTTATTGTAATATTTACTATTGGCATAGCTATATTGAAGTAAAACAGTTACATAAAATGAGTCCTCATAAGCACGTCTGTATGAGTCTCACGATTTTTTAGCCAGTGGCGTATCGTTTTGGTTTATTAATGTAATTTTGAAACACTGATATACCCATTTGTTTAAATACAATTAAGCAACATGATTTCCAACATATTCTTCTACAAACTAGTATTAGATGTTAACGATAAATACTCGATTTTACCTGCATTGCATGACAGAAATCAGGAGTTATGTGGGTCAATTGTCCTAAACAATGCAATATTTGTCAGAAAGGATAATTTTTCTAATTAAAATAGTGAGAATTTAGGGAATGTTTAATCCACATAGGTGCGAATTTATTTATATAGTGTACCTACTTAGATATATTATAGAATAAGATACATGAAGACATTTTCGTTGACCGGCGTTGCTGACCTTAGGTTAGCCCTAATCTTTCCATCCGTTATTTCGTGCTACTTTATAAGTCATCTTGCCGTGGATTGAACATCATCGTACAAGCAAGGTTTCCTCGATAGGCAGGTGTACTGATGTTCTAGCTAAACCTAACGTACGTTTACTTCCAAGTATTTCCCTATTTATGTACCTAAAATGATTAATGTTAGCCTCGGTCACGTTCTATCCATTCAATCTACGTTTTAGATCCAGACGCAATACTTATGTATGCCCGATAGTGTAACATAAATTTATCACTTTAATAAGTATAACATAAAGTTGGTAATGGATATAATGGTAAATTGCAAAGCTATCACCGCATTATTTACGTTTGGAAATTATCGTTAGTTTATCTGTTCATATAAGTTGAAACTTACCTAAGTGGTGATTGGATTATGATGGAAATTTGGTCTTGAAGACACTAGAAACCCAGGGCTGTAGCCAGCCCATGAGGGTGAGGGACTTTTTGAGTGGGCGCAATTAAAATAATTGGAAAGTCTCAAAACAGTTGTAATTTTCGCAATTTAGTCATTAAATTTTCGGAGTAAGTCAAACATATCAATATTTTTCCTAAAAACTTTTTTAAACGCCAAATGAATTAAATTAGCTTGTCGTTGGTGCTTCATAGACATTCTTTGGGGTCTGTTGATCCGTGTCCTCAAATGCAGTTCGTTGGTTATAAATTTCAGCGACATGTCGTCAGGGTTGTAATTTGAACAAAAATTCTTCAGAATTCCTATTTCATCGATGTTCAGTTTCTCGACATTTGTAATGGCCGTGCAAAGATCTTTGTTATGAGAAAATCCCAAGTGCAGTTCCGCAAGCATCAAATCAAAAATTTCCATGTATAAAACTTTCAAAATTTGCGAAGGATCGTCATCGGTTTCAGATCTTTGACCAATTTTATCAGAAATTATGAAATCTATCAACAATTTGCTTACTTTTCTTTGTCTTTTCGGATTCGGTTCATCTTGAGATATGTCATCCGAATTAATATCAAGAACTGTTGTGACTTTATGAACGATGTTATCAAAGGATGTATCATTCCTCATTCTTTCCATAGTTTGAATGACTGCGAGACTGCGTCGACGACCCAGATGAAATCTATTAAACTCGACTCTCTAGACTGCAAAATTTTGTCAGCTGGATCAATAATTTCCAAAACGTACTTCACAAGGCGTAGGTAAAATCGAAATTCAATTTTTTAGATGGTGATAAGAATACCAGTCTCTTCGGCCATATATTTCCCATTTATCTTTTTATTCGCCGCAATCTCTTCCGAGGCTTGTATGATGCTGGAATAGTTTTCAAAAATGATTTTGATAGTTTGTAAATGTCCACTCTATTGTTGTTCCAGTAATCTTGATAGAGACCGACCCCCATAGAATTTTGCAACGGTTCCACGTTTCAAAAATGTTTACAATAAAGAGCACTGGTCAAAATATTGTTTCAGGGAATCAATTACGTTAACGACTTTTACTATAACCAAATGATTTTTTTAAATATAAATTCAATGTGGAAATTTCGAAATTTCTCGAAATGCCGACGGTTAACTGAGGGGCGGGGGGGGGGTGAGATCCTTTTAGAGGGGGCTCAGCCCCCTGGAGCCCCCCGTGGCTACGGCCCTGTAGAAAGCTCCAGTGAAAATGAATGAAATCAAATAAAGGTAATAAATTCTAAATGATACCTACTGATTTACTGGTTGGGAAAGACAAAAATGTCATTCGGTAGTAAGCTGTATCTTTGAAATAGAAGATAAGAATTAACTGAAGAAGGATAGTAGTCAACAATATCTGTGCTGATCTTCCAATCTTAGTTTTGTCAAAAATGCCAGAGCGAAACCAAGACTATATTTGCATAACAAGATCATTACTATTAGACATTAGGACTTGGTCTGCAAAAATAAGAAGAATAACACTTATCACTCTCAATGTTTCTTGAAAATATAGTATTTGAAAGTTTAAAAATTTTTAGCGTAAAATGGTGGTATTATTTCATCCATGTAAAATTGTCAACTCTTCTGTTTTTGAAATTCTAGTTTTATTCTGTCATTCATTGCATTAGGTTGTGGTTAAAACAAAAGCTGTTTTTTTTTTGTTGGGAACTATCAGCTTTCAAACGCAGATACGCTCGTTGCTTTTTTATTTCCGATAAAATTTATTTCTGAGTATTATGAATAAATTTCCATTGTTCTGCTGGTGTTTTTGAAACCCACATGCATGTATCATTCTGAAAAACGGCTGCGTTCACTCCGGCATGAAATTGAAATTGAATAAAACACGAAGGATTCTTCGATTATTTTCATTCAATCTAAAACGGCGTCAAGTGCCCTCTCCGCGATAAAGCTGTCACTCAAAAAACGTGAAATAATATAGAAGTACCAGTTAAGGAGCATTAAAAAGTATTGAAATATCATCATTTGTTTCAAACACATATGGAATTGGCCCAAGTTGATAAGAACAATTGCCATTAACCGTTTTTTTAATGACGTTTAAAAAATATTTCATGAAGTAAATTTTCATTTTGTTCATTATAACCGTTTTTGAAATAATGAGGTAATCTATCTTCCAGCTTTATTTTATTTATTTGAGACGAACAATTATACATTCAGTATTCCAGTGGATTATACCAAATAGCTTGTGAGAGGGAGCAACCCCTATGTACAGGTGCTAGTATTACCGAACAAAAAACAATAGATTCAAAAAAGAAGGAATTAAAATCCTTATTCGTCTAAATTTTAAGCCCTCGGAGTAGTTGTTTCTGTTGATTCCATATTTATATTTATATATTTATAATATAGCCTGTAAAGGCCTTTCTGCCAGCGCCCACTTGATGAGACCCGATAGGTCGAAACCGGTCGTGGGGTGTAGCTTTCGGTTCGTTGTGCCTACTTGGTAGGACGCGTTCCAAATGTGAGATCTTTGATCTTAAAATTTAGACGAATAGGGATTTTAATTCCTTCTTTTTTGGATATGTTATATCTTCGTCTAAGAATACATCGGAATCAACAGTGTAATTCAATGCCCGTAGGGGTATTAGCCCTCGGAGTAGTTGGTTCTGTTGATTCCATATATATATTTATAAAAAAACAATTGATTTGCATATTTAACACAACTATTAAAAAACGACACGTATCCTGTATCTATCATTTTATTAAAAGCGGAAGTGAAGCACCTATATAGGAATAAGAATGTGTTACAATACTGTGATAACGTAACACATTCTGAACTATATTATAAACTATACAATGTTGAATTTGACATATTAGATTATTACGTTAGGGAAAAATCATTTATTGCACGTATCTTACTCAAAAGAAAAAACTATAATAGAAAACCTCTTAAAAACTAAAGTACCTCAAATCAATGGTAATACAAACCAATGTTATAACGATAGATTAATTAATTATTCTGATGTCGAGTTTTCGGAACCAGAACTGAAACTTTTGCAGTTAAGCCTAAAATTTTCTCCAAATATCCGCCAAAGAATGTGTTAAAAATGAACTATCACAAAGTAGAGCTAAAATCCGTTCAGTTTCTACCTATTGATCTATGAAATTAAACACTAAATTGTAGTAAAGAATACTAATGGTTACCCTATTTATTACTTTTCTTACTTATGGGTCCTATTACTTATCTATAAAATTTGATAAATATGTTTCTTTCTTTTTTATTAACATTAAACTTAAATTTATATAGAGATATTTCTCGAAATTTACTCGTATTAAGTATATGTTTTTAACTCCTTTGATAACTCATTGAAATATTTGGTCGCAATGTATATATAAGTACAGTTTTTATGAATTATAGTTTTATTATGGAGTGGCAAACTAATTAGTTTTTTTCCTGTTACACTTGTGCAAGCTCAATCAATCAATCTTTAACTACTTTATATAAACTGAAGCTAAGTATCCTATTTAAATTTTTCAGGCATCAGTGCATTTTTACTTTTACTAGTTCTAGATAATTAAAATTGAATAAGTTTGTAAATAGAAATACGTAGGTACATTCAGATTATCGAACTAAAGTTGCTCGAGTTGGTCAGTTGTTTACCAAAACAACCTGTGTTCTGATGAAGGTAATTAATTATCAAAGTCAAATCGCGATTTGGACCTGATGGTTTCAGTAAACTTCTAACCAAGAATTTAATTTTGTTAATTTTCTTGTTTGTGACATTATCTATGATTGAACTTCAGACAGTCTCTGCTTGGCAAGTAGTAGATATCCTTAACAAAACCACATTAAACATCGTGAACATTTAGACCTTTGAATGGTGAATTCATTTAGTGAAACATTTTCATGACAAAATAAAGATCATTTATGTCTTAGTCAGAAATTTCTCGAAATTGTGGATCGCGACTTACATACGGATTTACTAGGTGTCATCAACACATCAGCTTCTATAATCAGTGACCAAACCTAAGTTGTAATATCATATTACGTTATATTATGTTCTGAGCAAAAACTAAATGTTCTTTATTAATTTACATTGATTTGCGTGCCTATCATGTAATATAAACTCCGTCGTAGATTCAGTTTGTCAAGTATGGCTTTGTTCAAATATAAATGCCATGGTTAGCAGTAAATATCAGTATGTAGCGATACACTGTCTGTAATATAACAGAAGCGAATAAAATTGACGACCCTCTTTTTGAAATCAAACGCTGAAGTTAACCAAGTGTTTTTATTTTAGTCTACAAGCACTGTAAATATTCCAAATTCATAGTTCCGAAATCAGAAAATTGCAAAAGTTGTTAAGAACAATATAAATAGGTTCCTGTGTAACTAGGTACATACGCCAAACTTTTCTAAAGTGAAATCAAATATACCACTAGGAATCGGTTAAAAATAATCGATATTCTGTATTGTACTTATATACCTGACCATTTTTTCTTATTATCTATTTCTGAAAAAGATTTATGATCAGGGTGCCATCTATTCAGCTTAATACGATGTGTGACGTTTATTGTTCCATAATGTAACGAATTTTCTAGTTCACTTATTTATTTACAACTATTTACTTAATCACTTAAACACTACTAACAAACTTAAACAACTTAATATTTAAGAAAGAAGATGCCGTTAACTCTTGGTGAAACATAATTATTAATTAAATAATTAGACACTTGGAGTTGTTTCACAATTTTTTATAAGTACACTCTATGTACATTTCACCTTATTAGGGCATCATCAGGAGTATAAACAGTACACTAAAGCAAAATTATAAACTTACGACAGTATATATCGTATTTTTCAGTCATGAACTAGTTCAGGATTTAAGAGGGGGTTGTTTTCAAAATCAAGCTGGTCATTGGTTAAAATTTTATTGTTAAAAAATTATGAAATTTTAGAAGAAAAAAGCCATTTTGTATTAAAGTTAGTCCGGACCTGTTTTTATCGAACATTTCCAAATATTATGTACAAATGGGACATTAGCTGATTGAATAATTTAATATTGAAACGCTTTCCATTACATGGTGGGTGGTCAAAATAAATTACATGTATTTATAATGAAATAGTGTAAACTTATTAACGAATGTCAGTGGTTGACGGTTGTCATAACCAACCGGACATCTTTACGAACGCGAAAATATATAAATCTACTGCAGTTCGATATATGCACGTGAATGTGTCGCATATGTATTTGTAGAGTAAGCACTTGGTCTGATTTACCGAACAAGACGGCACAACGCCCATTATTTACTTTTATCAAAACATCAGCTTGCTTGCATTATTAAATCTGCTTTGTTGGAAACATTTATTCCTTTCATTCGTGAACGTTTCATACGCCTTCCTTAAAAAAACAAACAACAGCAACGCAAAGAGGATTTAATAGGGAAAAAATCCTACCTCTCTTTTGTCCCATCATATAATACGGTTTATTCGGAGCAGAAAAACAAATTACTTTCCGCGTACAAGGACCTTTGTAGCTGTAGTTGGTTAATTTTTAATGGAACCGAGATCCTAACCGCTCTATCTACCATTATCATAATAACTGAATAAACAATACAATACAACGTGAAAGTCTAAATTACAAGAAAACATTCGTTCAAGTCAAGTTTGATCATTAATTTTTGATCGTAATTCTTCGTTACAAAAAAATCAAACAGATGTTTCTGGAACATAACTAAATAGAACACTATAACCTAAAATCACCATATAATGATGGTCTATGTATGTCTATGTCTATAATGCTAGCGTATAAGTATATTTGTAAGGTAATTTTGTGAAGCTATCTCCTCTCCTGGTACAAAATTATGGAATTACCTGACCACTTTTGATATCCAAGATGGTGTCGTTCAATTGGAATGTTTAAGTGAAAATCACCAACGTTTTGACATTTCGAACGTATTTAAATGTGAATATTAGGTCATAGCGATCATAGATTATGCTGTGGCTGTAGGAATAATTAAAATGTAAATGTTATGCACCATCTATAAAGGTACACATCCCTCTCTCAATTTGGACGGGTTCAACTACTTCCGCATGAAACATTTAAATCCATAATACGCTTTTCGTACCCAAAGTGCCTTCCTCAGAATCTAAATTAATTTAAATTCAAAAGATCATTCATTATATAGTTATCCTTATAATATAGTAGACAGTATCATTAGAAAATTCAGTTGGAAATTTGTAACATAAAATAACAAGTACCTATTTAAATTCAAACAAAATTGTAGGAGTTGTATTACATTTAGCTAATATTGATGAAATATATATTTCCGTTTAGGTATTATCACATTAGAATGCCAAAATCGTTGCAGCCTAGCTAACGTATATTACATACATCTACATACATGTGTATTTCTATATATGTATGTAATTGCTTACTTACCAATTTATCGAATGTAATCGAATAGTGTTTGTGAGAATGTTATGAAAGACGAATTCACTTGGTGTACTCTGTATAAATTTACAAACGTATGTACATGCTGTAACTATTCATTAACTAAAATAAACACGTTTCTCATCTGGCATTAATAATCTGCAGTTCGAAACGTAATATAATACGGCGAACAGTTTTGTTTGTGCAAAAGTGCATGTCGAAAGATCAGCCGGAACATTTTTATCGATTAGAAGTAAGTACGTATACGAAGAAAGTATTTTATCTCATCGTAACAAGTGTAGTTTGGGATGGAGAGGTTCTAAACAGGCCCGGATTGGAAAATAAAAACAGTCTGGGTCTTCCATAGTGAAGCAGCCTTAAGAGCATCCTTCCGTTTCTGGTGAAGTATTCAAAGTCAAAAGGTCAAAAATTTGCCGACTAGGAAATTTTCTTGAACAAAAGATTTTCCAATTATATCTTTTTTCTATTATTTATTTATCATTCATTGTTGTTTTGCGAAATAAGTGAAAATTGTAAAGGACGATTTTCAGTAAATATGTATACCTACATAAACCAAATTTGAAACTTTTGAAATAGAAATCACAATACATCAAATTGATCTTCAGACTTTAAGATTCTAAAATATAAAATTTGCTAATCTTATATTATATAAATAAACAAATAATTTGAATAATTTAAATAAAAGAAACACTTGGTTGTTAGCCGAAACATGTTGAAATCTAAATAAATTTGTAAATCGTAACAACCAAGTGTTTCTTTTATTCAAATTATTCAAAATGAATTAATTGTATCTTGGTTCACTTGAGGAAAATTAATAGTCAACGTTGAAAAAATACACATTTTTAATTTTCACTAATTTATTATTACACTTAACATATTTTTCGCTACACTGTAGCTTCATCAGAAGTAGACAAATACTTAATTTTTTCCATAAACCCACGCATACATATACAGTTATTAATAATTTATCAACACATCCGTACCAACACAAATATGCAGCGTAGTATGTTATATAGATTGATAAAAGTACCTATGACGTTAGACAATTGCAAAAAAAAACCTAACATCATATACCAAATTGCATATAACAACAATTATAATATTAATTTAGTAGATAAGATTTTAAGAAAAATTAAATTTAAATTAGCATTACAATCAGTTTTCACAAAGATTGAGAATGAAAACAAAAAGTATGTTTCATTAACATATATAGGCTATCCTTCTGAAATAATTAATAAATATATTAAGTAAAAACAATATTAATGTAGCTTTTAAGACAAATAATTCAGTTTCTAGGTTGTTAAAAAATAATAAAAATAAGCGCGATAAAGATTTACAATCAGGAATTTATAAATTGAAGTGTGGATCATATAATAAGGTATATATATATATATATATATATATATATATATATATATATATATATATATATATATATATATAAGTGAAACAAAAAGGAATTTCAAAAAAAGAATTAACGAACATTTAAGGTTATTTAAAAACCACCAGTTTAATAAGGAGTGCAGTAGCTTACGTACAGAATCAAACAATAATAAATTAAATCTTTTAGAAACAATGGAAATAAATAAATTTATAAAAACAGATTTACTTTTAAACGATCAGTTAGACCTAAATAATTCTCCTTTACTTAACCTGTTCCCCCTTCCTAGTTGCAGTTCGAACCCATATTAATATAAATTAGATAAGTTTCGTTCGTAAAATTAAGTATTTGTCTACTTTTGATGAAGCTACAGTGTAGCGAAACGTATGTTAAGTGTAATAATAAATTAGTGAAAATTAAAAATGTGTATTTTTTCAATGTTGTATTCAAAATGTTTCACCAAGCGATCAGCTTAAACACAATTTCGATTATAAATAAACAAAGTAACAGGTCTTTTGTCTGCAATGAAAAGTTCT
Organism: Agrilus biguttatus; assembly: GCA_963921985.1. NCBI lineage: Eukaryota > Metazoa > Arthropoda > Insecta > Coleoptera > Buprestidae > Agrilus > Agrilus biguttatus. The sequence goes on from OY998120.1 coordinate 10,827,320, forward strand.
ATCCGATTCTGATATATTTTTAATATATGGTAATATATGAAGGTTATTCGTTATTACGTACTAATCAGTTTTGGTGTACTTCTTGAAGATTTCTGATAACATAATTAACTCAAAAATCAAGTAAGTTACGCGGACGTCTAATCGTTTTTGTTGTGCCGGAAACACGTTCCCATCAAAAAGTAACAACCATTTCTAACCATTCCCTTCCCGAGAATTATCGCTCAATTACCATGAAAATATCAAGGAAATTTGAAAAATGTTTATATATGTCAATACGCTTGGATATTCTTTATAATTACTTATTTGTCATTCCTAAAAAGAAATTACGGGTCAAGATTTTATTATTTAATTGTGAATCTCGATTGAGTTAACACTTAATTTTATTAAACTGCTAAAGGTTTCTTTTATAGTCCTGCCAAGAAATGTGAAACAAGAAACATAGTAAATGCAATTGGAAATAAATAAATTCAAAATTGTTGCAGTTTGCTTTTGAAAAGATACTATGCAAACTTAATTCGATACTTTTACCTTCCACATTTTCTTACACATAGAAGCGTGAAGCAATTGCAGTAATTGAATTTTCTCAGGAAAATGTAGAAATAAATTCTACCGCTCATACAACCCTATCTACTTAAATTTCACTTATTAATTAACTTGAGTCATCTGCATCGTGATCCGCATTTAATTATTATCTCAACGTTTCATAAGGTTTTATGATTGAATCCTAATATTTTATATATGTTACGGCTAATGTTAGATAAGCGAGTTAACCTAGGTTTACCTCGGTAAATTGCATAATACCCAAGACTCTTGGGTAAAGTCCAAAATATATTTGGAATTGTACACGTTTCGGGCTTTACCCGAGTAAACCGCGTTTTATCCGCTTTCGCTTGGTTAAAGTTGGTTGTACCATAAATGACAAGGCCATTAATGTTTGAAAAACATATTTAATTCAAAAAACACGTTTTACAAATAAAAATGTGAATTCTAAAACTGTTCTCTTAAAGGTAATCTACTCACGAGTACTTATTTGTTCAAACAAGACAAGCTGCTGTGACATTTCGAGTTGCAAAGATTTCCAATAGCTTTACCTAACCTAACCACAAGTCCTTTTTTGACAGATTTCAGTTTTTTTGACACCCTTCACACAGATGTAGAATAATAACATCTTAAGTTATATGAGTCATTTATGGTACATCCAACATTAACCAAGATAAAGCGGATAAAACGCGGTTTACCCGGGTAAAGCCCGAAACGTGTACAATTCCAAATATATTTTGGACTTTACCCAAGAGTCTTCGGTATTACGCAGTTTACCCGGCTAAACCTAGGTTAACTCGCTTGTCTAACTTTACCCGTAACATATATATCAGATAAGAGCATAAATGTTACAGATTTAGAAATATGTGACACATAATTTGAGGGTATGCGCAATATAGAATTTTCAATAAATGAAAAAGCAGGAGTCCATAGGGGGTATTTTGGGGGGATCATGCAAATGTAGGTTTTTTATTTATTTAATTAAGTATCTACTTTAAGAATTCGTTGATTTTTTTCCTTGTTTCGATGATGTTTGCAGTTTTTTTTTCCATCCTAATTTATTTTACTTCCTAGATATTGAAAATCAGAGACATCTAGTTTTCGTCTCCAATTTTTATATTAGTTCTAAGCCTAATTTCATCTCCCTTACAAAAGTACTAACTTAATTAATTAAATAAATGCAAAAATTACAGTTGCATTGATAGCCTAAAATTAAACGTATTTCTAGGTTTAAATCCCCCATTATGGACTCATCCTTTCGGAAGTAGGCTTTATGTTCATCTTAAGGAGAAATACAAAAAAATCCAAACCATAAGTTTTAGGATAATGAAAGTATAAGTATACATAAACTATGTATTAGTGTAATGACTAATATTCTTCATGTTTCATATTGTTCTACAGCAATGTCGAATGTCTTATCAAACAAATTACAGCGGTGATAACGGTCCAGCATCACTCTTTATGAAAAAATCAATTATTACTTGCGTTTCTTTTGAAATGGGATGGGGACAGTTCGATTTTTTTTATTGCACCTTTGCCTGGGTAATCGTTGCATTCGTACCCTGCAGGAAGATGCAATTTTGCTGACAGGAAGCAATCAGTTCCCCGAGTGACGATAACTAAGTGCCGTTTTTGCCGGCCAATATCAGGCGTGAATATTCGATTAAGGGCCGTAAATTGGCCCCAAATTGGTTCTTAATCGGTTCACGAATTTAACTCGGGCAACACCGCGAATTCCTCTCTTTCGATTCGCGTCACGATTCTTTGATGGCTCTCGTCCATTTATATTAATTGTTTTCATTAAAAATTCTTTCTTCTTTTGACGAATGACACATGTTGTCTTTGTATTGGTCATTTATCAAATATATTACCTTTTTGTTTACTCAACACGTGCCATAGATATTGACCACATAAAATTTTACAATTAAAAGTCGCCTATGTGTAATAATGTCAAATTTCTTATATTTTCTGTAACCGATTATTCAATAATTTTTGTTATATTATACACTGCCATAATCAAACTAATTTATTTTTTTCCCTGAATTGCAGAATTTTGAACTGCAACATATACGAAAAGTCCTGTAGGACTTTAGATATTAGGAGTAAATGAACAAATAAATTAATTATTATTAGTATCTCAATTAAAACAAACAGTCTCTTGTATCTTTTTTATACAATTTCAAATACAAACAAGGATACTGGTGATAAGGAGCCATTCATGTATTACGTAAGACGATTTCTGAAAGTTTTTGATCCCCTGCCACCCTATGTAATAAAAAATAAGAATAGGGCGACCCTTCTCCCCCTGCTTAATATTTATTACGTAAGAATCTAAAGGAAAAAATTAATACATATAATCAATTTTAATTTTGTATTAAAGTTTTTCTTTATCATTAAAATCATCTTTACATAATATGTAATGTATTTATGTAATCTTAAAGATTTTGATCAGTCCAGGAAGTTAAAATCCACTCGGAAAGTGGATCTGCCACCGGAGCATCTCTGATTGGTGTCGCTTCTACACTTCTGTGGTATAATCTAAACTTTGCGCATTTTTGTGATCTTACGTAAGAACTATCGAGACCCCCTCTCACCCCATTGTAAGAAAAAATAAAACATGGTCGACCCCTTTCCCCCCTAATTTATCTTACGTAATAAAAGAATAGCCCCTAAGCTGATTTCTTTAACCTCTGACTCCATTGGAATATTCAAATAGTAAATAGTAAAAATGGTCTGGTCCTTTTTATTAAAATTATCTTGATAGGAATTAGTTCTTTTTTTAAGTATCAATGTTAGTGAAATCGCAAAATAACTGACCATTAGTAATAATTTGCGGTCAATCTGGAAAATCTGACATTAAATACGGTCAGACAACTATTAAAACTAAACGTGTAAGCGGAATATAAAACAGTGAGCGTGATTACATTGTGAATTGTATGTTATAACCTCAAACGAATAGATTGAGGGCGTTTCTGTTGCGTCGTCGATTCAGTTCGACAAGTAGATACCTAACATATATATCGCGACGTTGAAAATTGGCAAAGTCCCCAATAAAACTGTCACGTCTTCTTTCTTCTTTTATCTTACGAACACAGTGTATAGCGATAGCAAAGACAACGTCTTTTTTATATCTCGACAGACGTCATAGAAAATACAGTAAGAATAAGAAAGAGAAGTAACGTAAGAATTGCAGCAGACACTTATAGTTGAAAAAGGAAACCGGTATATCGGTTAATCTAAAGACAGAAAGAGGTAGAAACATATACAATTTGTGGATATTACCAGAACCGGACATCCAACGACAAAAACTTCAAGAAATTGTTAAATTTTAATTTCATATTTTACAAAATTTTCAGTAATTCATTACCTATTTTATATTAAAATTTAATGGGCTGTAGGTGTGTGTATTTAATGTCAAAATATGGATCCATTCTGTTCTTTTTTTTACGAATGTATTTGCAAAAAAATCAAATGGAACTAAAATGAAAAATGTCCAATTCATTTCATTATATCAATATAAATAACTAATTTCAAATAATAATAATAATATTTATTTGTTTGTGGAATTTTCCAATACAAATATAAACTAAAACTAGAATATATTATTTTCCATGATGTTGCTACATTTAAACGGTATTATGGTTTAGTGTATACGTAGGAAAACCTATTCGCTTAACGTAAAATTTATTAGTTTCAGACAACTGCTAAATAAGTAGTATAGTTTCTTCACTTGTTCAACATTACTGATTTTTAATTAATCTGGGTAAGGTAGGTTGTAATGATCCCTATAGGCTTTGTATGCAGGACACTCTGTGAATATATTGTAACGAATTTTCTAGATCAACTTATTTATTTAAACAATTATTTATTTTACACTTACACACTACTTAAAACACTTAAACACTAATGCAACAACTTATTTATATGACAAGGTAAATGTGTTATTTATATCACTCAGTATATCGTATTTATATTACCACTTATTTGTATCACTCGGTATATCGTATTTATATTACCATTCTACTATCAACTATAAACCGTGACGGTGTACTAAACTGTGTCTCTAACTATACTGCTACTAAACTAAACTGTTCTTGACCGTCGACAACATAATATTTATAGAGGTATCGAAGGTTCTGGAGTAATCAGGAACGATCTTCTAGTATTTTCTCGAACTCCTATTATGTTGTTATTTACTTATTGCTATCAAAGCGCCGACCGACGACCGTATTCGAGGAACCCGTCTTATCTGTTTCCGGAACTTGCCGCCGCTTTAGGTTCTAATTGGACTTAGGGGATGTATAGTATCCCATACCTAATACGATTTCTAGTCAAAAAAAAACTAACTAACATTACCTAACCAAAGTTAGAAGTGATAAGAAACTTGTATATTTTTTTCGAAACTCGGTTTTGTATTCCCCTGAACCCCTTCACAGGGGTTTAAGTCAATTGCGCACTGCGGTCAGTTTACTCCTTGCTGTGACAAAATTGACCCTAAAAGTGATGGGTCAATTGCGCGCAAAGTTGAAAAAATAAATACATACTTTAATCTTCTTTCAAATAAACAGAGATTTGAATTAGATGCAGGTAAATACAAAAGTAATTAACGAAACATGTTAAGTACTTTATCAGTGTTTGTTGAGTATAAACGAAGGGTCTATTACATAGTTAAATAACCAATTATATTATTGGGCTTAGATGCAAATACCTATAGGTTAGGTAGGTTAGAAGTATTAGTGCAGAGTTATATAAATAAAATAAAATTACCGAGCGCGCAGTTGACCCTACAAAGTCTGGGCAAACCGCGCGCAATTGACCTGTAATATTTGACTACCTAAATTTATTCCTGACCGCAGCGCGCTATCGTCCATTGCCCCTTCACAGTATAGCTAAACGTCAGCTACCCTATGTCAAATGCAGTTTTGGCTTTCTAAGTTGTCTAGCCGTATTTTAAAATATTGAATTTTACAGATTGGCTTTGACTTGTGGGTATATACCTACAGATATGCACATCTGTTACAACTACAAATGCATATAATATGTACGTACATGTACGTATGAATGTATATTGTACATAGGTATATAGTCGGCGACATTTGTATCCCACTTTTAACGAAATTACCCGTTCGTGATCAAAGTGCTGGTAACTGTTTGTACAAATGAACATTTCTAATTAACAGTTTTGTTTCTTTTTTGACGGTCCAGTATGATGTTACGAATATTCAATTTCATCGGCGTGCTACCACCAAATTGTGTAATTAGTAATGGTTGTGGACTCGTTTGCCGTTCTAAATTAAACAAAAGCGAATGCTTGGTATTGTTTCCATGGATGATAATGGACTGGTGTGTTTGTACGGGTTAGACGTGTACTATTTATAGGATCGTATTGCGGTTTTCGTATTTTAATATAATAACTGCAATATTGTGTGCTATGGTTAACTAGGTCAAGTAAAATTCTATTTTGGCCGTAACATTCAATTAATAAATTATTTAAACAACATGGTTTGTTACAATGATTTCATTTATATATTTTTTAACATATTTACATTAATTCAAATAAACCGACAAAAACTAGTCGGTATTGGTATTATACCTGGTAGGTAACCAGCTTTCTGTTAACTATAATATCGCATTTTGCACGTAGGTAAGTCATAAATTGACCGATCGGGTCGGAGTTATGGTTCTTTGCCCGGTCCCATCTGGTCGGTAGTTTAAATAAATAAAATGAACAAAATTCAAATTTTTGTAATTTCCACTTTATTATTTAAATTGCCTTTACAATTGTTTCGCCCTACAAGGGCATCTTCAGAAGACGTATTACTGAATAAACTTTAAGATGTATATGTATATATATATATATATATATATGTACAATAGGTAACTTAGTCTAAAAAGGTGTGCTAGGGGTGATGTTTACAAGTTTATTTAATATTATTGATTGGTATTCATTTTCTATTTCGTTCAAAATAATTTTACTGTTTTGTTTATTGTGTTTTTTAATTTCGTACGATTCTAAAATGTCTAGTTTTAAACTTTTTTCTAAACAATGTAAAATATTAAAATTATCTTCTATATTAAATTCATGGTTTTCATTTTTAATATGATTCATAAATGTTGATTTTCCTGCGTAATTTTTGATATGTTCGTTAACTCTCTCTTTAAAAGTCCTCCCTGTCTGTCCTATATATATATATATAGTCTTTCAAGTATTACACTCCAATTTGTAGACCCCACTTTTATTCATTTTTTCTGTTTTTTCCTTATTATTAATTAAAAATTTTGCTTGAAATGTTTCCAATATATATATAAGAACATCTTAAAGTTTATTCAGCAATACGTCTTGCAGGGCGAAACATTTGTGAAGACAATTAAAATAATAAAGTGGATAATTACAAAATTTGAATTTTGTTCATTTTTTTAATTAAAAATGAATTTCCATAAAGTAACGGCGGATACAATCAATTACCTACTATTTGAATTCGTTTGTGTATGTATTTGCTGGTAACGAGGATCAAATATTTTAAAACTGTTGTTGCTATTTTTATTACGAGACATTTCGGGTAGCGACCTTTGTCGAACGCACAACATCTTGTTTTTATCAATATTTCCCTTTTTGTATTTCGTTATAATTCAAGTTTTTAGTGTTCCATTAAATCCAATAGTAAATTCAGTTATCCAGTTTTTTATTTACTTACAATCTACAGAAATTACTGTGTCAAATTAATTTGGGGCACAGTTGTGGTTTAGTGTACATAGGAGACTTACAATCTCCTTGGGAACTCTCCGTATACTAAGACCTCAAATATTTCCACAATACATTTTGTCGAATTACATTAATATATTTTTCCACTTGGTAGATCGGTTATACGGTTATAATGTTTTATTTAGTTCAATTGATTTTTATGTGTGAATACCATTTGAAGGCGGCTTTTAACATATTATTTAGTATGCATTCAGGGGTATATTATAGGGCAGGTTTTACCAGTGTTCCTCAACAATTTAGGAGGAAATTCACCGGTGCATATCAGTGTTTTGTTTTGATGTTAAAATTTATTACCAATAGTAATGTCGGTACAAACAGTAATTAGTACAATTTATTTCCGTTTGCAATTTACAATTGAGTGGAAGGTAAAGAGTTAATTTACCGTTCATTGCTCTGATATTTGTACCTTTGAAATTGCCGTTTATATGGCCATTGACTAATTAATTTAATTTCAAGCCAGTGTAATCATTTGTTTGTGTGTATTTACTTAAATATGAATAGTTTGTGTATGATAACGTTCAAATATTTCTCATATAATTATGGCATAAAACAAATACTTTCATTTAAGGATTCTGTATATTTTATGTTAAACATATTTATTAATTTTTTTATTCCATCGTAAGTCTCGAACGGCTTCATGAATTTTAATCTTTGGTGTTTCATTATATTCGCCTCAATTTGAAATCACAATAGGGTATCAAAACAAGTACCTACAATACACCAGTAGCAACAAAGGACGGAGTGAGATATTTTCAAATATATATAGAGGTACATTTTAAATATAAATGTGGAATCAACAGAAACAACTACTCCGAGGGCTAATACCCCTACCGGCATTGAATTACACTGTTGATTCCGATGGACTCCTAGATGAAAATATAACATATTCCAAAAAGAAGGAATTAAAATCCTTATTCGTCTAAATTTTAAGATCAAAGATCTCATATTTTGAACGCATCCTAATAAGTAAGCACAACGAACCGAAAGCCACATCCACGACCGGTTTCGACCTATCGGGTCTCATCAGATGGGCACTGGCAGAAAGGTCGAAACCGATCGTAGGATGTGGCTTTCGGTTCGTTGTGCCTACTTATTAGGACGCTTTCCAAATGTGAGATCTTTGATCTTAAAATTTAGACGAATAAGGATTTTAATTCCTTCTTTTTTGAAGAATTGTACCTGATCCATTTTCTAAAATTTATGCCATCAAAGCATACCACGGAATCGAAGGATTTTCTACTCAACATTTGTACCTATGTTGCCTGTCATTATAGACAATTATTTGTTGCTTCCATCCTTTCTATTAGGAGTTTTTAGTTTCTTTGAACTTACTTATTTTAATCGTCAGACATTTTATTGGACATGTACATTAAATTAATTTATTACAATATATTTAGGACGTCACGTACTTAAATACATATTTATGATGTGTAGCCTTTAATATCTTTGTTGTATTAGTTTGTAGTAAAACTTGTGTATTCTTTTTCCGTGCAGCTGTTGCTGTTTTTTATATTAGGATTAAGTAGTAATAAAGGGGATTTATGATCTGAGATCAGCGTTTTGTCGGAACAACGTGCTCTTGTACGTATAATAAACGTTTCAAGATACATTATCAGGTGTAAAAACTTTCCGTGATTACCTACGGTTATTGAAAAGTTTGGCGTGTGGCCACGCGTTGTTTCCCTTCCTTTTTCGCGTCCTATGAAGCTCGAAGGGAGTGCGATGAGACGGTACACGTAATGGTTTTTGGTGTGTGTACGAAGTTTTGTGGTGTCGTAAAGCGTATTCTTGTTCGGCGAACATTAACTCGAAAGTGGCCTATTTGTCGAATTTTCTATAGCAAGTCGGTAAGTAATGACGTACTTTAACGGAAAAAGTTTTGCAAACAAAACACACGAAACGTATAACAGATGTACACGTGCTTCTTTTCTTGATATACGGCCCAAATTGTGTACAAAAATAAGTTTTAATGTATTTTATGCTTCGTTAATATGAATAAATCGACAATTGTATAAATTTAATAAGCAGGATGGTAATTAAAATCGACAAAATACGCAAATTTTTCTAAAAGCTCCGTCTTTGCACTGCAGTATCCGCTCACCAGTATGAGTAGTTGGTGGGAATGAAACATCCAAATGTTTTTAGTTGTTTCATATATGTGTAGACATGCTATTGGACTTGCAGTCTTCTTGGTCTCATATCGGTCTGGTCTGTTTGAAGTCATTCCATTTTGAAAATAACTCTTAAGTTTTTTATGCGGTCAAAGTTAATGTCAATGATTGTTATCTAACTTTCTGATCGTTTTGTTTATAATATTTCGTAGAAGTCTTCGACCAACCAACATACGTATGAAGATGAACTCCCCAAAGATGATGTGATCCACGCCAGTTGGCTATGTATGCAGGCTACAAGGCGCTTTATTCCATCCTGATATGTATTTGTTTAGTCAGTAAGACGTTGCAGTTTGTTAATATTGTTGCTTCAGTACACTTGGTCTTGCGAACGTCTGGTGATGTCTTTAATTGTCTTAATCTTTTAAAATAAGCCTAGCTCTTGGTCTTAGCAGTAGGGAAATCTCATCTTGATCTTACCTTTCTAACTATAGATACATTTACAAGCATATTGTATATATACGAGGGTGGATCAAATATAAACGAGCCTTTTTAAATTGCGCGGCGGATACTTGTTCAAGGCGCATCCACGCGTTAGGGACTTGAAGTGAGGATATTAGGTGGCGTTCGCTTGGTTAATAGCTATTACAGTGAGTGAGAAAGAGGTGCATAGCACCGTTGCGCAACGAATTATTATTAACTTTCTTACACGTGAAAACGTGAAACCAGCTGAAATTTTGCGCAGTTTGCAAGCACAATTCGGAAATGAAACGCTTTCGTTGCTACGTGTAAAAGTTTGGTGCAAATAATTTAACGATGGGCGTAATCGTAATCGTGTCGAAAATGTAAATCATCCTCGTCGTCCGCGAACCAACATTTCGCCGGTTAACATTGCACGCGTTAGAAATCTTATTGAAGGGGACCGCCACGGCACACCACTATGCTTCAGATACTTGGTGAACTCGGCATCAGCTATGGGAGTGTCCACACAATCATAACGAAAAACTTGGGATCCCGAAAAAATTGTAGCTCGGGTTTCAAAGTTGCTGAGTAAAGATCAAAAAGTTGCTCGAGTTCGCATCTCTCAGGCGCTTCTTACTCGATTTAAAGAGGAAGGTTATTTTTTTTGCACAAAATTGTAACCTGCGATGAGACGTAGGTACACCATTACACTCCAACATCAAAATGAGCAAGCATGGATTGGCGACGCAAAGATGAGTCAAATCTAGTGAAACCAGAAAAAACACGTCTGTCTGCAGGCAAAGTTTTAGCCACAATTTTTTAGGACTGGAGATTTTTTGCACCAGCGAGGAACCATTAATGCAGCCTACTACTGTCTGTATTTCTGACTTCTCAGTCAGGTAAAACTTGATTATCGCCGAAAAGGGGGGACGCACCCCAATCGTGACGTGTTACTCTTGCACAATAACGCTAGGCCTCATATCGTAGCTTTAACGCAGACCCAAATCGGTGAAATGCACTGGACTCAGATGGAACACCCTCCATGCAGCGCAAACCTGTCCCCTTGTGATTTTCACATGTTTGGGACCCTCAAAGAATCACTAGGAGGCGAGCGATTTCAGACCGATGAATAGGTGGAGGCTTTTGTGCGCAACTGGATAGACACCCGCACTGCTTCTTTTTATGAAAACGGGATGAAAAAACTGCCAATGCGTTGGGAAAAATGTATAGACAAACAAGGGGGATATGTCGAAAAATAGAGAAATTCGTGTTTTTGTGAAACTTGTCAAAATAAATTATTTTTGAACAAAGGCTCGTTTATATTTGATCCATCCTCGTACAGCTTTACCATTTCTTTTGCTAAAGTAACATATTCAATATCAACAAGAAAACGTAGTTTTTAAGTTGACATATGGTAGGGTTCTGTATTATTCTTCAGCATGTTTTAATTTAGGATATAACTTGTAATTTCCCTTCTTTTTTGTTTTATACTTTCTCTAGCAGCAAATGTTAATTAATTTCCGAATAGTATAAAGATGTAAAACAATCCGATGACGAATGTTGTAGACGAAAGAGGGAAAGAGAGCTGGCGTTGCCGCAGGCGAAGACGGTTCAAACAAGCGAAAATTTTCCGCTAGAAATACTTCATGGCAACGAGAGCTTAACCACTGCGTACCTACCTGTATGGAGTGAATTTGCATACAATTATAGGGCCTCCGGAAACAGTCCTGAAATTGATATTTGAGAGCTTGATTGTGTAATCATAGCATTTGTCAAACAATTATAGCCTAATTACGGCGGCTAGCGATGCGTGCACGACTACAGGCACGCCGCGCGCTGATGCCACCAACTCAAAATTGCGTCTGCTTCTATACAATTCGTGCATCCATTTGCCTTTATAAACATCATACACACAAATACATAAAATCATCAGGAGGATACATATATATGTAGAAGGTATATATTCTACCTATTTACATGTAACTGTATAATGTATTTATCGGGTGAGTCCTCCCAACTGATACCGGCTAGCTTACCTTCCGTTTTCACCAGGTCACTTACAATTCTCTAGTGGTATTCGAATCAAGTAGGTAATCTATGAAAAGGTCATTTCTCTCAATAGCATTGCAAGCTATCTACCTACAAGTCCTATCAATTAATTACTTTCGTATAATAGACATGTAATGCACCATTTACTTGCATAAAAGGAATTCCAGGATATCCTCCTATAGTTGCCACCATTTTATAAAGGAAAGTCTTTATCATCGTAGTTTACCGATTCATTACTTACTTCTTAACAAAATACTTAAGAACAATAAATTTACCTAGGTAAGAGGCAGAGAATTATTAAAAAAAAAATCAAAGAGATTGTAGTATGTAGACTTTCACGACCGGCGTCAATCGAATTAAGATAATTTACCGGGCTTTTGGGTCGTGGTCTATAGGCTTTTTTGTTGCCTGACGTTTCGTCATCTTCTAATGTTAGACATTAGACGTTTTCGAGATCGAAAGCTGTTAAAACGACCAAACCACAAACGCTTCTGAAGATGTCAGCTGCAGCCACTGACGAAACGTCATGCAACAAAAAAGCCTATAGACCACGACCCAGAAGCCCGGTAAGTTATCTTAATTCGATTCAAAGAGATTGTGGTAGGTAAATAAACTCAAAGGGACTCACCCCAATTACTACAAATTTTAAAAGTTACTTGTTGTATGTATAAAGAATATAATAGATCGTTAAAAGCCATAAAGATAAAATCATTCTCTTAGAAAATTGGGAAAGAAGAACAATGTGGCAACTAAAATACGAATCAATTTTTATAACTCATTTAAACATATTTGGCCTTTATTGTTTTATTTACATTTAAAAAAGGTCAATTCTCCAAGTATCAAGCAGTTAATCATCGTTACATAATTTTTTTTATACAACAGCAGATATTCGAAAATTTGTTAGCAGGTTCGTTTGAACCCGTCAGTCAGTTTGGATTATCGAAGCTGAAACCAAATTTCGTTATAATATTTAGTTTACTTAACTAATTCTTCAAAAGGGGGTATAACATCTTACATTTTTCCCTTTATATACGCGTCAGGAAAGATCTCTCAGTAAAGGAAAGAGAAAATAAAGAATGGTTGTTCATACCACCAAAAATCCCACTTCAAAACGCATTGCGATCAACTAACGAAGAAGACAAACTTATCAAATACCTTCCAAATAGGAGCCGAAAGGTTGGTGTCAGTTATTTAATCTTAATAGACAATGTTAAAACCCTCATGTGGCTTTGATTTCTAAACATTATCTAAACTAAGGGAAAGAAATAAAAAAGTTATCAACTAGATTTCTCTTTTCTTGTTATATGTTCCTCCAATTTAATTATGTTAATTGAATTTCAATTTTGCAATACGTCTAGAAATACTACTGAAAATTATATCGAAACAACGTCAAATAATAAGATCATGTAATACCTAATGGGTTGATATTAGGTCAAACTAAAAAGTACAATTTACTAAATAACTGTTTTCCATTGCTGTATAATTATTTGCTAGCAATCAAAGTCGTGATGTATGTATAATCTGGCTCATAGGAGACGATAAAATGTCAAGAAATTGTGGACGCCTCGCAAAAGGTTGGCTCATCAAGGTCCAACCTATGGTGATTTTAATCATACCAATATTATTTGTACGTTTGCAATATACACTAGCTTTATCTTACGATCAATGAAGTTGAGTCAACTGCTCAAAATATAGAATTTTAGGATTTTTCTCTTGAAGAAACATAAGGAATTTAAAAAGAAATAGAAATAAAAAAGAAGAGCAGCATAATATATTATCTACCTTTATTTATGATTTGTTCCCATCTATCGACCAACTTGTTGATGCCGTCTCTCCAAAAATCTTCTGGTTGTATGTTGAAGAAGTGTGGTTAACTAGAGTTTGAAATCTTCATCTTTGGCGAAGGTTACGTCCCTCATGTGGTTCAATATGGAGCGGAAAAGGTGATAATCCTTTGGTTCCAAATTCGGAAAACATGAAGGATGTGGTAGAATCTCCCATCCAGACCCTTCTATGCATTTCCCAGTAGATCACACCTTGGCAGTCCTATCAAACGCAAATCATTCTCTCGTCGAGTTGAAGATCTTGCTTGATTCACGTGTTTAGTGTGCCTCTTCTGATTCCCGGTGACAATTCTGTGTAAAAATCGTTTGTTGTGATCGCGTATTGCACGATGTCGAGCGGGATTTTGAGCTGCTTTTTCGTAACGATTTGTGTGGCACCCAAGCTCCAAGTTTTTGATTAAAGCCCATGAAGTAAAAATGGTTAACAATTGTCTTAAACGTACAACCCATCTGTTTTATGTTGGATAATTAAATAATTAAATTATTTCAACGGACGTACTGCTGTACCACTTTAAGTAAAACTCGGAAGGAGCAATATTTTTTTGTGGTCAAGAATGGACCATTTATTGTTGTTGTTGAGTTTCAAAAAGACAGCGGAACTATATTGTTGAGTCCCGAAAAGCCAAAGCAGAACTGACTTATATTTTACAAACGAGTATATATTGTAGGTATAATAAAAATTGTTATGTCTAGGATTGCCGACAGTCAACATCTATATTAACAAATAGTGTTATTATAAGACATTTAAGGCATTAGATGGATGGACGACGTGCGTTACTACGATGAAAGGCAAAATAGAAGCAAATGTCGAAAATGAACGTTTTTAGCTACTGGAACTTCCATTTCACTATCGTCAAAATTGATTAATATTAAGTTATTCGAAAAATTAAAGCAGATAGGCTTGTAGAGCAAGAAAAAGACTTGCGAATGCATATATATATATATATATATATATATATATATATATATATATACCTTATGTAACGTTCGGGGGTTCAACAAGCAAAACTCGAAGACTTTTAAACAGGAACAACAATTTATTTATACTAATATTAATTAACTTTTAAAACACTAACGAATAACTTATTACTAAACTTAACTTTAATACCAATTACACTATTTATTTATGTACAGTTACTGTCTGTATAAAACTTCTCACTTTACTATTTATTTACCACGCGTCTCGATTTATTTCTCACATTATTTTCACGACAGTCAATTTATATCTGCACTCTTCACGACCGTCAATTTATATCTGAACTCTACACGACCGCCAATTTATATCTACACTCTTCACGACCATCAATTTATATCTGCAATCTTCACGACCATCAATTTATATCTGCACTCTGAACTCTGAACTGAATTCGGCGATCGTCTTTCCGCTTATATACTGTTCCGTTAAATTTCCGGAACATTCCCGAGAAACACAGAAAAGTCGGGACCATTTTATTTTTCGCCAAAATATTGAACAAGTCTCCGCGAAATACAAATACGCTAACATGTCCTCAATTATTACGCACACAGTTGCAGTTACGATATACACGTCGCGGCCAAATCAATCACTCAGCCGCGACCGGCTCGCTCACATACATGGGCACTCGAACGCACACAAGCAAGCGCGCACTCGTTACACTTACACAACAAAATATGAAATTACCGGAGAAAAATAAAGTGTAAAAAACGCGGGAATTTACTACACAACCTAATACGCTACAGCATAATTTTACTTCTCCTTTTATTACCTCAGAATAGATAATTTCAACAACGACATAAATACCAGATTGATAATGGGATGTAACCTGTAATAGACGGGCTTTAGCATCTAGTTCATACTCTGAAGCGATCTATCTCCGATGTACGAGGGGTTGCGCCTACCCGTCCACTTTCAGATATCACCAACGTACGGGCACATGTATGGTTCTAGCAGTGTATTGTGATCATTAACCCAAATTGTTAAATGAGGATCAGACCGATAATAATATACTTAATTGGTATATACAATACATATATGTATGCATGTATGCGTATCACTCTAGAACCGTTACCTCGCCTTTAGACCATCGTATACACCTGGATGTAATTTCCACAATTGTAATTACTTACCTATTATGACCATATTAATGTGAATCAGAATTTATGTACCAGTGACTATTGGTAAAATAACAGTAAGTAATCTAAACGTGAATTTATGTTGTATGTGTTGTTTTTGTTTTGGGTTTGATTACAAGTTAATTAATTAAAAAGCATTTCATTCATATTTGCACAATTAATAATTTTTCCATTATTTTCGATTCCATTGTTGTAGTTGGCTGCAATATGTTTTTAATTTAAATTATTAGAATTTGTCGTTTGATATAGGAATCACGTATATTCATTTTGAAATTACACCAATCAATAGCATTAATATACATACATGGTAGTACATAAAGTTATTGTAATATGATATTAACTATGGCCGGAGGTTCGTTCGTTTTCAATTCAAATGAGATAAAGCAATAAATGTAAAAGTTAATTTGCAATATTTACGGGGGAGCTTAGAGGGAACGTTATATATTGTTGATAATAATTTGACTATCAAATCTACATTAATCCATAATTAAACGTTGGAATTCATGTATGTCTGTCAGCTGTACAATTATACTTGTAAATGATCCGGAGTATCAGGATGTACCTACTTATCATATTTTTGGAGAAAGCTTCCTAAAAATAAAATATCTAATAATGATCGAACGAATGATTGGAGGATTATTATTTCATGTTGTTTAAATGAATTAAATATGTTTTATTGTAACGTAAAGTAAAGATATTGGAAAATTAAATAATTTATGTTAGCTAATCGTATTTCCAAGCGATTTTGTAGATATATTCTTCAGTAGATCATTTGTCATGATAAAAATCAAAAAGATCTGTTTTTCTGATTTAAATCATATTGATTTTTTTTAATCAATCGAAAACAATTGTAGGAAAAATAAGACAAATGGTAATTTAAGCTGAAATAAAATAATTAATCTCATCCGACTTCATCAGTATAATTGGGGGAGGAAATGTACATCGTCATTAATAATATTAGTAAAAAAATATAAGACAAAGAAACTATTTTTTTTGTTTCAAAGGTTTTTATTAAAACTAGACGATCGTTTCGGCTAGCGAAGCCTTTTTCAAGAGTATAAAGCAAATACTGAATCTGACGGGTTAAACCAGGTCTTAAATGTAAACTTATCAAATAAAATAAATAAATAAATAAATAAATAAATACAGGTGTACGATATACAATAGAGACCCGTAATTGGACAACCTATTTTATGTTTATTGATGGGAAATCCAAATATATATCTATTAATAAGTTATTCCGAAAACCTGACTGTAAGTTTGTGATGTTATCGTTTCGTTTAAAAGCTTTCTTAATTTCTAATTTTTCTAATAAGTTGAGTCTTTCCTTTTCAGCAAGTAATAATTTAATACTATCAATATGTAAATTATGGTTGTTTTCTACACAGTGGGTGCTAAGGCCTGTAGATTTTTTCTTATCATTAATGTCCCTAAGATGTTCTTTTAGTCTTATTGATAATTTTCTACCTGAATGGCCTAAGTAAAAGGCATCGCAATTTAAACAGTTAATTTTATACACGACACTTTTGTTCATAAACGATTGTTTTTGTTTATTATTGACTAAAAATTTACCTTAGTTACACTTATTAACCGAATTATAGGTTCATTAACTACGTTCCCACTTATAGTAATAAAATTTGTAAAAAGCTTAATGCTTTGGGTCAAAAGAATACAACAACTTATTAGAAGAATTATAAATTAAGGAAGCTTTTAAACGATACGATTTTCGAAATAACTTATTAATAGATACATATTTTATTTTATTTGATAAGTTTACATTTATAAGACCTAGTTTAACCCGTCAGATTCAGTATTTGTTTGGTACTCTTGAAAAAGGCTTCGCTAACCGTCGTCGAGTTTTAATAAAAACCTTTGAAACATAAAAAAGCAGCTTTTTCTTTGTTTTATATATTTTTGAAGAATATGTTTCATAATTATCCGACCGAACAATCCTTATTAATAATATTAGTTGTTATAGTTTCAATATTTACTAATTAATATTTTTGTTATATTCAATGGATATAATTTTAATTGCCGTTGTAAAATATTTATGTTAGACGGACAACACTATTCGTCGTTTGGATTGTTGTGATGTTATGCCAGTGATTTTAGATACTGTTGTGACATTTAAGCTGCGTGGCTTAGGTTACTTGGGCAAATTAAAACCGCATGTTTATCTTCGATATAAAGCGTCCATAAGGAGTGCCCATTTATATTTTAAGCTCCATGTAATAGGAATAATGTCGCGCGCCTTACTTAGTTTTACATTTAATCCTTCGTACTTACATCGAGTTCCAACGTTGACACTACTCATTTCACAAAGATCCTTTGATGTTGCCGTACACCGTGTCAATATCTGATGGTTCGATAACAACAAGGGCTGTTTTCTGCCTTTACTGTATCAAACTTTAATTAGAAGCTCTCACATTAATTAAACTACGGCAGGGTGCAAACAAGAGGCACAATGCCTGTATATACGTGCTCGACAAACACAGAACACTCGATGTTTACTGGACAGACTATATACAAAATAATTTTTGACGTTTTAGTATGGTATGGACAACGTTAAATTAAATTGCGAAAGGTATATCCAAGGTAATGCAACGGTTCTTATGAAGCATTCCTATGAATTGATAAAAAAAAATCGTACTGCTGTTTCGTTAAATTAATCCTTCCTCTGTATGGAACTTAACAAATAGCATAGTCATTTAATGGAAGTAAATATCGGATTTAAGTTCGAAAAGTGTTTGAGGTTATGTTTGTAACAACGGACGAGAGCCATCTATAGAAATTAATGAAAAAGTATCATAGGGTGAATGGTAAACCAAAATAGCAAATACATAAATGGTATAATAGAGAGTAGAAGACCCTCAGTTGCAACCACGAAACTTGGAGCACACTTTCACCCTGATCGGCTTTAACTATTGTAACGGGTTTGTTTTGACCGGTGTGTTATTGATTCTGGTGGCGTTTAGTTATGGATCCCACGTGCCGACGGAACAGTACGATAGATGGGAGAGTGGGTACCCGTATTCCCACAGGTAAACAGATCCGATAGAACCCATTGAAGTGCTTAGCGGGAGAAACTGATAAGACCCTAGATATGTACCTAATCTAGGGTAACATTATGTTCTAATATTATTGTGCTGGAGACATTATTCCCATTGTTTTGTGCTTAATTCGTAGATTGACCCATAGATGGCTCCACTAGTATCAAATCCATATGATTTTTAGTTAGCCCTAACATTCAAATGACGCGTGTATAAATGTCACAGCTGTTGCACTATTAGTATCTGAGTTATGGCATTTTGAGTGAACGAACTTTTGTTACTTTGAAAAAATGGATAAAAAGGAATTTCGTTTCGTGTGTTAATAAAACATTGCTTTTTGGTGAAAAAAAAATACTGTTGAAACCAAGGCTTGGCTTGATTAACATTATTCGGACTTTGCACCAGGAAAATCAACCGTAGAAATGTGGTTTGCTAAAATTAAACGAGGCGAAATGAGCACCGAGGAAAGCATGATTGATTGAGATAACTGATACCCTAAAGATATCAAAGTTGTGTTGGTCATATCGTGAATGAATATTTGGATATCCGAAAATTCAGGCTCTGTACAAAGTGGGTGCCTTGCGAGCTCAAAATCGACCAAAACCAACAATGAATCGATGATTCTAAGCAATGTTTGTAGCTGTTCAGTCGCAATAATTCCAAATTTTTGCGTCGATATGTGATGATGGATGAAACATGGCTTCATCATTTCACACCGGAGTCCAATCGGCAGTCAGCCGAGTGGACTGCATGTGATCAACCGACTCAAAAGCATGGAAAGACGCAAAAGTCGGCTGGCAAATGTATGGCATCAGTATTCTGGGATGCTCATCATCAAATGGTATAATATTCATTGACTATCTTAAAAAGGGGAAAACCATAAACAGCGACTATTACGTAGCGTTATTGGAGCGTTTGAAAGACGAAATCGCGGAAAAGCGGCCTCATTTGAAGAAAAAGAAAGTGCTGTTCCATCAAGGCAGTGCACCGTGTCACAAATCAATGAAATGGATGACAAAATTCCATGAATTAGGCTTTGAATTGCTTCTGCATCCACCGCACTCTCCAGATCTGGCCCCCAGCGACATTTTTCTGTTCTGAGACATAAAGAGGATGCTCATTTCGCGTCGATGAAGAGGTAATCGTAATCGTCGAAACTGAAGCCTATTTTGAGGTTAAAAACAAATCGTATTATAAAAATGGTATCGAAAAATTATAGGACCGTTATAATCGTTATATCGCTCTCGAAGGGAACTATATTGAATAATAAAATAAATAAAAAACTAATTTTTTCTGTTAGTCTACTAACTTTTCAGCCCGCCTGTTATTTATTAACATGTGTGCAGAAAAAGGATTATTTTAACAAAATTGTAGCACGACAAAATTAATGTTATTCAAACTCCAGGTTATATTTTTTATATTACTTTAGATTAGATCCATACCATTGCAGCTATGGGAATCGAATGAAAGGTAGAGTGGTGTATAATGTGTCACTTGCCATTGTCCCACCGATCCATTCAAAAAGAACTAGTTAATAATTTAGAGTTCTTTACCAATAAAGATAAACTCTGGAAAATACATATACTTATGTAAACTTTTAGCGATATTGAAGTCATCGTCGTTCTGTCTTTGAAAAGAAAAAGAAAATTTGTTCGATTACCTTTCGCTTTGGAAAAGTCGTATCTGAAATTTTATCAGTTCAATACAAGTCAACATTAAACACTCGTGATAGCAGTTTGACTGGTATTGTTAGATTTCAGTTTAATATAAAAAACTGTCGGAAATTATGTGTATAGAGAGACATGCTAGATGAACTGAATAAAAAAAAAATAAAAGTATCTATGTCTGGCTTCAATCTCTAACTGGTAAGATTACAAGATTGATCGTTTTGTGAAAAAGAAAAGATGTTGATCCATTCGAAGGAATCACGAAGCGTAAGCCTTTCTATTAACGAACGGAAGAAGAAAATGTCGTGTAAGGGTAGCAGTCGCGTTCGTGGCGAGTAATCCTTCCACCCCTAAAGGGCGGCCAGAGCCATATTAATAACAGTAATCTCTGGGATGTCGTCACCGCAACAGAGCGTTGGTATAAGCATCAGCGGATGCGATGCTGTGCTCCTCCTTCGCCTCCTTTTCCTCCCTCACCCACATCTCGACACACATTCAAACATATACTTGTATATGTAGAAAACGTTTTCCTTAAGGACGCAGACTTATTTAAATATTTACTTTCAGAAACTTGGAAGTACTTAAAATAAGCCGATGGAAGCAAAACAAAATAATCGCCTTATAATCCCTGCAGGTAGAAAATTAAATATTAAATATCTTTATGTAAGTTCAGATAATGGAACTTGTGCCTGATGTTGTGTTTGAACTTCGTATAAACCGTTTTGCTGTAACTTTTCTCTTTTTTAATATTGTTGTCTTAATATGTTTCATCCTCTTATAAAAGTAAACGTATTTAGAATGCCACAAGTTTAATTTTCCATTTGCCTAACGTAAGAAACGTTCTCATTTCTTATTCATTTTTGACTGATATCATTCTACAACTTCACCGTATAATGTACCAATTAATAATTTAGTTAAGAACATAGGCTTTAAAGTAGATAGTAGGAGACTGTGGTAAAATAATAATTAAATAAAGAAAGACACTGACCCTAATTACCACTAACTAAATTTAATATGAGCGGACACGTGTTTCGCCCACTTCACACGTTGACAATTAATAAAAAAGATAAAGGGCCTTGGTGTAAATGAATTGATAGGACTTGACGTTTCGTCAGCTGACATTATCAGTCAGTGATACTGCTGTGACAACGTGGGCGAAGGTTACGTATACTTCAAGTCTTGGCAGCGACTGGGTGGTTGAGTGACTAAGTGACTGAGTGATTCAGTCGCTGCCAAGACTTCGAGGTATACGTAACCTTCGCCCATGGTGTCACCGCAGTACCACTGATGATGTCTACCACAGTTGTCGACGAAACGTCTGAACTTTATCTTTCATTTCGACTACGACCCTTTAGCCCAAATCTTAATTGTACTAATAATTAATTCTTTTTTGTGTAAATTCTGTTGCTGTCGTTAGTGTGCTTTCTGAAATATATTTTTGTTATTTATTATGTTAATGTGCTTATTTCGGCAGTCGTTTATCAATGTTCATTCAGGCCGGTTTCTACATCTCTTTTAGTTTTGTTGATATATTTAGTGTGCAATTTTGATCTGTCACCGCAAATATTTCGCCAGGGAAGTTCCAAATTGAAAAATGGCGTCTACAGAACTTGCTGGGTTCTGTGGGGGTCACCTTGATCCTGTGATTCACCACCCGATCCGGGACCCTGGTGAGGCCATGTGGTATGCAACTATGTTTTTTTTAATAGGAACCGCTATTTTTAATTGCAAAATCTGATTACACGAAATAAAATACCTCCAAATAAGGTTTGCGGTGACAAATTAAAATGGGAGATTATTACACTAAATTTCGTAAATCCTTTTAAGTTTTTATAGAGAATATTAAACTAAAAAAAAACATAGGAGTATAATTGAATAGTAATACTCTTGATGATGCCCTAATTAGGCGAAATGTACATCGAGTTAATTAATAAACAGTGAAACTTTTCCAAGTTTTTTTCTTTAGTTTAATATAAACATTTCACCAAGAGTTACCGCCTAATTACTTTCTTAATTTTGTAGGGAAGATAAATTGATTTAATTTTTTATTCGTTTTTTAGAATGTTGATTGTTTATTAGATTATTGCAATATGAGTTATAAGGTCAAGTTCCTTCTTATAATTATTTTTAGATAGTGGCACATTTACTAGGCTATTTAACATTGAGTGGAAACTTGTAATTTTTAAATTGAAAAGGTGAATTAAAAAAAGTTTGTTGTGGAACTTATGCAAGAGTGTTATCATATATATGTATATATATAGTCCTAGTCAAAAGGTTTTTGTTGTTTTGCATTCTTTTTCATCATCCAGCTGGTTTAAAACACTTGAACACTGTAACCGTAAAATGTGTAATATCAAAAATTAGGTATGTAAAGAAATTAAAATATATTTAACAAAAAGTATTAACTGATACTTTTGTAGTTTGTTGTTTCTTTTAATTTTATAACACAATTGGGGAAAAAAGCAACGGTAAAATAAATTTAATAATACATAAACAAATGTGTACTTGTGCTATAATTAATAAACAATAATCCATTTAATGTGCATAGGTACTTATGGTATTACTATCGCAATTTAAAGTGTGTTTTATTTACGAATTAGTCCAGGTATCTATTAAATATTATATCTACACAAAAACGAGTAAATAAACTATAAAGCATGTTTTTTTTCACTCAACATGATTTTATTTATACCGACTAATTTATTATTAATCACCATTTTAGCACCTCGAGCATATTCCGACTCTCACTTATCTATTTAAATGTTATTATGTGTATGTTGTTGATAAGTTCTTGTTTATTTTTACGTATCGAACTATGTGTTTTTATTTATCTATTGTTCTTCGTTTTTGTTTATAAAATACAATTGCTTGCGTACTATACCCATTATAATATCACTTACTTTCCTATTTTCTCAATTGCATTTTTTAAAACTCTATTTTTGCTATGAAACTTTTTTATTTGTATATATTTTAAATCTGTTTTGCATTTTACCTTAATCTTCTTTCTTTTTTCTTTTTAGGGGTTTGAATGTTCTTAGACGACTTAAGGTGAGTTTTTCTTCAGCTTTTCATTGTATTGATTGAACTTGACTTTCTTTTATTTTTTTCCATGTACCTACACCAATCGTGCTTATTTGTAGGTTTTTATAGATCATTGTTTATTATTATTTGAATGGTATAATATATGCAGGCATTTAATGCTGTTCGTGGCGCATTTGCGTGTGAAGATTAATATTTGCATTAATAACAAGTTTTTTATTATTTTTTATGTACTATAATATTTAAAAATATCGACGATAAAATAACAAAAAAGCAATGTTAATTATGCACCAACTCTATGATATAAGTTTTAATTATTGTGGTTGAGATTTATAGGTAATTTATTTATTTGGTATTACTGTAACTAAAGTAAATGATTGTGTGCATAGCATCTTTACAACGATAATATAAACCTTATTAGATTAGTCAGACGATTATCTCAATAATAATTTGATGTAGCGTAGTTTGAGTTTGACAAGGTAGTAAATTACATTAACCCGTGTATTTTTCTGTAATTAATACTCAAAAAATATTCATAGAATGTTAATTATTAGTGATAATGAAAGTGGAATCAAAACAAAAATTAATGGGTCCTGTGGTGTGTTATTTTAATGGGCTAAATGAGTAAGAAATTGTGTAGATAAAAACAGTTTCTCTTAAAATTTGCAGGAAAACATAACGACGATTGTTCGGTTACATTAATAGATTTTGAGAAATTTACAAGCGTGCACAAATTAACTATTCCCAAGGATAAGGTCTAATTTTTTTTGAGACAGAAAAAACATTTCATTTCAACAATTGACACACCATTGTAATGCTAAACATTTATCTATTTTTCTACATTATTGCCTTTCGGCTGGTACTTTGGCAATTTTTATGTGCCCATGTCATACCAACTCGTTATTATATAATTAAGAAAACATTCGATCACATTGGGTGCCAAGTTCGGACTGTAGAGTGGATGACTTCACAACTTTCTCGTAGAGAATTGACAATTTTCCGTTTTCTTTTGCGTTGTGAATTCTCCTGCAACCAGCTGTAAACTCCTTGCATTACTTGCGATCGTTTTCGACCTCCATGCACGGCTCTTCATACACTTCAGTCAATTGCTGAAGATCTCTATAGATTTAACACCTTTAGCATTCAAAAACCGAATAACTTAGCACCTGGCTCGTGAACTTCTTTGCAAACGACTGCTAAGTCAAGACGAAACGTCCCAGCAGGCTAAACGATTGTTTGTCTGAGAGCAGGGTAAGTAACAAACACAGCACTGTGACCCTGAGACCTTTCGAGACCTTTTAGGATTACTATCGTACCTTAGAATTTTGCAAAAAAAAAACTAATTGTTGTATATAAATGAAATATTCTAGTGATTATATATACATACGATAATAAAACTGAAGTTGCATGTTCTAACTGTCGGGTTATTCTTTAGCAGAAGCAATTTTAGTCTGTCCCACTGGTTGATAGTCTTAATCGAATCTGATGAGGTTGAAGCTCATTTGTGGAAATCGTTTCGCTACACATCCTTGAAATTGTAACGTACAACGACGTTAAGGTGTGTCTTTGAGAAACCTAAACGACCACAGTTACTACTGAAATACCTTAGATGGCACGGATGCAGAGCCAACAAAATTTTTAAGCCGCTTAAACTGTTGCAATTAATTCCAACTTCGGGAACAAAGTCCGGAATTGATGGTAATCCTTGCGTTACCAAAGTTTATTTTAACGGTATTACGGGGAGCGAAATTAGACAGTAGTCTAGCAGGGTGGCGACCAATTAATTTGCTTGAGTTTTGTAGCATGCGCTCGCGCTCTTCTTCTTCTTCTTCTTCTTCTTCAATGCTTATGGATAATAAAAAATATGACGACCGTGGTGTCCTTAAGAACTTGCTAATTCCGGTCGAAAACGAAACCCTCATCTGTTTTGTAGAATTTCATAGCAAGCGTGATTCTCTTTTAAAGTCTACTGCTGTTCCGGTTATATGGTTATGGTGATCCAAACTTACGGCTTTTTGCGTATTAAGAAATTTCTAATTTCATTAATTCGAAGCAGGTGGTTTTTATGGCATTTTACCGCATTATAGATGCTTAAGTTTTGTCTCTGTGGTGGAGTAAAAAGTGTTTATTTTTATGTGAAAAACTGGAAATCACCTCTCTATTATTGTACAAAAAGTCCAAAGAAATTAAGAAATAAGAGATAGAGGAACTTGAGAGGTATCCGAAACACCAATAATATGTACATTTAGTGTGTATTTGTATTAAATTTGATGTTATGACTATTTTTTCTAATTGTCTCCTAACGCTATTTGATGGGAGTTTTTTTTCAGTACTTGTAACTAATTAGCTTGTCAGAAGCCATAATATTTATTTAAGTTTCATGGGTCTGAGTGTGGCGTCGATAACAAATATCGAAAGATTAAATTTACTAATAATTTTGATCAAAATAGGCAATAAGATACAATATGGTCAAATGTTGTACAAATCACAAAATTCTCGAATTTGTTTTCTTATCGGAATCAGGTGTGAAAAAGGACATGAAAACCCATAATAATTATAAAATTACAAAAAATCTATTAAAATACAAAATAGGCATGTTTTGGATAGCTGTTGTTTCCATTTTACATTATTTCTTAAAACAGCCCGTATGCAATGGGGGTTTATCTGAACAAAGGGAGAGAATGATTAACTTTTGTTCAGAATCTCTTGTGTATTGTATACATGAATACCATTTAAGCCAAAATTGGATGATTTTAAATGAAGTTTTCATTAGGCAATTCAGTAGATAACCTTAAAGTATATAGTAGGATAAATTTTATCAAGATTCCTTGACAATTAAGGTAACTTACCACAATAGTGATTATATTGTAAATGGGAAGTTTTAGTTTCTTAAAATAATAATTACAATAGGTTCGCTGCATTAACCGAAATCGATCAATATTATTATATTTATTGTTTGTAACATTTCTTCCTGTAAATTAAAAATATTGGAATTTAATGGTTAATGTCGAGAGGATAAGAAATTGTTTATACTTTCATATGAAACTAATGTAATAAGTGACACAATGAATGAACCATATATGGATTTTTCGTCTCCATTTATACACAATACGTGTCTACTTTGTGGTGACCCAATTAATTTAAATAATGACATATGGTGTTCTATCAATTTATACAAATTTCGTTTATATCTGTTCCATTTTAATGTTTTTATTATTCGTTATCATTAGTATCGCATTTCATATTGGCTATTTTTATTATAATACACATACAATTGCTTATTGTCACGCTACTATTGTTCAGTTTTATTTAAGTCGTTGAAAACATGAAGTTCCCTCATTTTTAAAAACGCTAATTATCACGGGACACTTGAAAATAATCAAAAAAGGGCCCTCCTCTTAAGATTCTTTTTTTTTTGTTACTGTATAAGACGGCTTTGTTCTTGAAAAAACTTCGTGAAAAAGGAAAGGGAAACCTTCGCCGTTTCAGGCGCCGACAACGGCGGTTATTCCCTCGTTCCCTAGTGTTGCCAACTTTGTAATAATTAAATGCAGATGTTATATATAATGCAAACGGTGGCAGCCGCAAGGCATTGTCGTTCGCGTTATTATTCAAAGTAACATTATTACGGATATGAATTAATAAGTGGCGTGAGCTTTGGCCGTTTCGCTGTTCAACCCGACCGGCGCGCCGCGGCGCCCCGCGTCACGTACGGGAAACATCGAGAACTAGAAGTGGCAACGAACAATGTCTAATGTAAAGTCGATGTCGTATTTGTGAAACTGAATACTATATTCCCAGTGTTTTGATATATCAATACCAAAGACAACACAAAGAAAGAAGATGTCCAATAAAAATTATACGTTAAAGATAATCTAACGATTCATTTGGGCAAATGACATTTTCAAAAAGTTACTCACAAATCAAAATTGTATTCTGGTTTATACGTCTGTAGGGCATAAGCACTTATGTGTCGCAGCCGTTACGTAACAGTGCTGGTTTAAAAAGCGGCTCACTCACTAAATGTTCGCATATATTCATCTTTTTATTTTTTATCTTTGTAATATGTTAGTCATGCATTTTTTACTTCTGATTGTCATGTGCATTTGCTGTGTGTTCCTTTCTTTTTAATTTATGGTTTTTATGTGTCATATTTTTCCCGTCTTGGTATTGCCGTTTAGCCCTATTGTATTATATATTCTTTGTTTCCAAATGTTCTTTTAGAGTTAAGTTAGTCGATAGATTTATTGGGGGTAATTTTTTGACCCGTCGGTCCATTTCCAGGACGTAGATGATGCACCGACACATAGCTTGCAATGTTGCATTATTGTATGTTTACGTTTCCCTTCCTTTTTTTTGTTGTTTCAAGTGTCGGTGCATCGGAACCACCCCCTCCTCTGAGGGGCGGTTCTTAAATTCATTTTAAAATAAGTATTTTTACATTCAATTGCAGAATCAATTCATCATTAGATCATGTTAGATTAAAACCATGCAAACATCAAACATTTTTAGCAGAGATCATTTTAGTACATTAACATATAGCACCAATCACATCAAGATCTCTCTAAACATATAGTATTTAATAACATAGTTTCATATAATAAATCATAATCTGTAGTCATTTTGTGTTTTCGTAACAATACGTAGCAATCACGGCGTACAATAAAATTAGTGTGTATATAGTTATAAATAGTTTGGGTGTAATAAACTTTTAAAACACAAAGTTCGTTTATTGCATCGATTCTCCCATAGGAATCAAAAGAAGTGGCAGATCTGTGCACCGGTGAAATAATCTTATTTCATCAACTAGTAAACACTAAACGTTTAGTCGGATTGTTACATATTACTTTTTGCATTAGGAGTTGACGATTGGTTATATTGGGAAGGGAAATAATACGTAACCACGGTTTAAATGTTAGTTAGTATCAAGCAGAATTGAAAGTAGCGATTTGTAAAATAGTGACATAACGTATCAAAACGCGTTTAAAGTTTCTAAACGTTTTTATGTTGAATTTTGGGTTTTAGTGTTACTCTAACGTCTGCTCTACAGAACTCCATTTAATTTTCTAGTTCTATGGTAACGGTTTAATAGAATACAAAACCAACCTAATTTTGGTCATAATTATCTGTATGTTCAGAACTTAGCATTTATTTAGTCCGATCAATTTTTTTCTTCTAAAAGTGTTTTCATTAATAAAAAGTATTTTACTATAAAATGTACTTACATAAAATTGGTTTATGATAATATATTTTTTTTATGAACTCTCTTAACCATTAATACTGTAACGATAAAATTACTATAAAACCATTAAAAACCCACGTTTCAATTTTATGAGTCTAAAATATAGGTAAAATATTGCGATGGGACGTTGGTAATAAAATGTACATTTTTCTTTTTAAAACAACACCTGTAAGCTTTATGCAGAGAAAGAGTCGAGGAAAAGTAAATCTATAGATATAGAAATGGATAATATCTGATCCTGAGATGATGGTTTGTTTAATTTATTTTAAGTTTATATTTAAGGATTGCATATGTTATTGGGATTGTTTAAAAGGAAAAGTATTTAAGAGAGTTCAAACTCATTCCCATTTCAGTTGGCCTAGTAAAGGATTGGACAGAAATTGGTATTTACGAAGCAGAAATACAACTAATACGATATATGTGAACTTAAAATAATTTTATTTATTCAAATATGTAGCATCTCTTCATCAAAATGAATATATACAAATTAAGTGAATAAAATACCTAACTAACAAAATGAAAACAAATAGAAAAAATGTGAACAATATTAACAAAAAAAAAAACTGTTTCAATAATATCCATATTTTCTCCTGCATGATTGGTAGATATATTAAGATGAAAAGATTTCTGAACTTTTTTCAGGTGAATAATTTATTGTTATTAAACCAAACCCAACGTTTCGTTCAAAGGTTTAGAACGATTCCCTTTTGAAGAAGCTCTAAACCTTTGAACGAAACATGAGGTTTGGTTTAAATAATAAATTATTCACCGGAAAAAAGTTCAGAGATCTTGTCATCTCTATTTCAGTGTTTATCACTGGGTGACATATTATCTTCATAACATCTGAAATTCAACGGGGCATAGTATTAACAAAACCATGGAGAAATTAATTAATTAACCGAATACCATATGTCCTGAGGTTTTTTACTTTAGTTCAGAGATTTTTCTAACAGTAGAGATGTGCCCTGTTAATTAATTTAAGACGTAAAAAAATGTAGCGTTTACTGTGTTTTGATGGTGCCGAAAAAAAAAAAAACTGAAATGGGAACGACTCGTATATATACCCTTGTCCTATCCCGTTTCTCACCCTGTTTTTTGTTGGGCGTTTGTGGAATCAAAAGGTATAACCGAACTAGCTCTCGTGATAAAGTTTAGCGGAGCTTTCTACTTATGCCAGTCGTGGGCACCGACCACAGTACCAATTTCATATTCACAACTTTGGGCCTGCATACAAAATGACCCGAGTTATATAAACCTCGAACGGCATGTATATTAAACATAAATATGAATCTTGTATTAGACAAGACCGTTACTTTGAAAAACATGAAGTGTTGAAAATTTCGGTTGGACTTTGTTGCCAGTATAAATGCAAACCTGGCTCCATTAGCATCCTTAAAATTGAATACATAAAAGCACCTTACGTTCCCATGGGGATAATCCATTTTCTACCCGATAAACTTATTCCCATGGCCGATTTTAACGATTTATGAAAGTTCTGGTTATGGAGGTTACGCTTGGCTTTTACTGGAAACGTTGGTGGATGTATCATAACTATATCCGAAGAGGGGATTTTCGTAAATATTTATCGCCAAACAAAATACGATAGAAGCCTGATTAATGTTGGTTATATAAAAGCGTAGAGGCCATCCTAATTATGGTAATTATTTATAATTTATTCGCCCACTCTACAATTTAAAGGTAATTAAGCGTAGTAAAATCAATTGAACATTTTTTTTATAACTATTGCCTATTGGGTACCACAGACATGTTTCCAAAAAGAGAAATTATTCAAACATGGGAAAGCTTTTTCTGATTTTCGCCTTGTTGTTTTATATTTTGACTAGAAAAATAATACGTACTTCAAAAAGTATTTTAGAAATATAAATGGATAGACCAATTATACATGTGGATTTTAACCGGGATATCCAGATTTTTGTTTACTTTTTAAAAATGTATGGGTGTCAAAATTGATGAATTACAATTATAGAAATTAAAAAAAAAGAAGAGAAACATGAACGTATGTACAAAAGGTAATGTGATAATAGTAGAGTTTTTCGCGGGTACCTTAAAACCGCTTACCAAAATTCACTGTAGCCTAATTATAAAGTATACTAACAATGTCTCTATTAGTTGAATCTGTTAATAAAATAACCCAGAGTTTAATAAATATAAATATGGACTCAACACAAAACAACTACTCCGAGGGCTAATACCCCTACCGGCATTGAATTACACTGTTGATTCCGAACGATTATTAGACGAAGATAACAATCCAAAAAAAAAGGTAACAAAATCTTTTTTCGCCTAATTATAAAGGATCACAGATCCTTAATTTAGAACGCGACCTACACAGTAGGCACAGCGCACCGAAAGCCATATCCAACGATCGGTTTTGACCTATCGGGTCTCATTAGGTGGGCGCTGGCGGAAAGGCTTTTACATCCTATATAATAAATAAAAATTATAATAATATATAATTATACGAAAAAGGATTTTATTACCTTCTTTTTTTTTATTGTTATCTTCGTCTAATAATCGTTCGGAATCAACAGTGTAATTCAATGCCGGTAGGGGTATTAGCCCTCGGAGTAGTTGTTTCTGTTGATTCCATATTGATATTTATTATATAGCTTGTAAAAGCCTTTCTGCCAGCGGCCACCTGATGAAACCCGACAGGTCGAAACCGATCGTGAGGTATGGCTTTCGGTGCGCTGTGCCTACTGTGTAGGACGCGTTCCAAATGTGGGATCTGTGATCCGTTATAGTTAAACGAAAAAGATTTTATTACCTTTTTTTTGGATTGTAACCCAGAGTGTACTAAATGCAATTAATGATACACTTGGTAACTAAATCTATGTTTACGAAAATAATGAAATATTCGTTATTACTTGATAGTTTAGTTGATAGAGAGGTAATTTTCTCGGTATAGTCCTACAATTTATCAATTTTACGGTGCATTTTGCGAAATGCATGTAGCAAAATATTTTTATATTTTGTTTTTAGAAAGACTGATGATAATTACGAAAAGTGTGAGAATTTTTACACATACACTAATATTATAAATAGGTAAAATTTGTTTATTAGTTTATATGGAATTACTGAACTGATTTTAAAAATTTAAGTACCAAATAAAAAGCCAATGTTTGGCGAAATAGTTGTCCAGATAATTAAACAAGCCGTTGAAATTTACAAATGATTATTTTATTTTTAAAATTCGAAATATTATTGTCTGTATGTTTGTAGATGCTATTGCAGTGTTATTGCCGTATTCTGTGTGGAAAGAAAAAACGTGCTTTGACAATGTACGGACACTCTATTTTTATTTCCCTTCTATAGAATTTATCCCAAACCTTTCTTTCATAAATCAATACGAAATATCTTTGTGATGTGTCCATTGTAGTTTACATTAACTTCTTTTAGTACGCAGGTAAAGGTGCGACTAATGTTTTATGTCTAAGTCGTTTAGCCAGAGCGTATAAAAGCCTCTGTAGGGTTGGCAGTTTAAAAACCCATTTTGCGGATTGCCATGGCGGAATATTCCGTATTGTTTTACATTTCCTCGGCGGTGGCAGCGGAAGCGGCAAGGGATTTCACGGGTTGTTCAGTTTTCTCCGTAGCGGCAGTCGAGCGTGCACAGTGGCAAACACAATGAAGTCAGTTTTCCCGCATGAGGACTGAACTTCGTCCCGATTCAACGCCGACCGCGACGCTCCTCGACGACGTTTCTGGTGCGTCGCCGGTTGACTCGCGAGAGCATTCAGATTTTTAATTCAATTCCGTCTTAGACCTGAAATGGTTTTAATAACAGTCTTTATTATTGTAACAGGAGGTGGAACGTTCAGGGCGGACGAGGCAGGAAATGTGCCGAGAAAAAACGATTGGGTTGCGCTTATTCCCTCTCGACTATTTTACTTATTCATTTTGCTTGTACGGGATAAATGCGGTACAGGTAAAAATGTAAGAAAGCGAACGAAGAATGACATTATAGGATTAAATTATATGTGAAACAAACAGAAAATGATAATTATCAATATTTCATTCAAAAAGTGTCATTTATATCCAAAAAAGAAGGAATTATAATCCTTATTCCTCTAAATATTAAGATCAAAGAACTCAAATTTTGAACGCGTCCTACCAAATAGGCACAACGAACTGAAAGCCATATCCCATGACCGGTTTCGACCTATCGGGTCTCATCAGGTGGGCGCTGGCAGAAAGGCCTTGACAGGCTATATTATAAATATAAATATAAATATGGAATCAACAGAAACAACTACTCCGAGGACTAATACCCCTTACCGGAATTGAAGTACACTGTTGATTCCGATGTATTCTTAGACAAAGATATAACATCCAAAAAAGAAGGAATTAAAATCCTTATTCCTCTAAATATTAAGATCAATGATCTCAAATTTTGAACGCGAGGGTATTAGCCCTCGGAGTAATTGTTTCTGTTGATTCCATATTTATATTTATATTTAGTGTCATTTATGTTTTTTTAATTTTATTTATATAATGTTTTGGTCAAAAATACACAAAATTTACGACGTACTTAGCTGATTTAAAAATAAACTCGCTCAAGTTGCTTCAGCATATCCAGATTTTAAGATATCTTAGCCCCAAAACTCAATTTTCGGCCTTTTTGAGTTAATTGCAGAGTGAAATAAAAGGACAAAACAATTACTGGAGTAGTAATTTCCGAAGAACCTTTATCGCTAAATTATAATCTGGTCTCATAAATGCCCCAGAACATCAAAATTTTGAAATATTTTAACTCTAAAATCCAAATGTTTGTGATTAGGGTATTTTGAAATTTCAATATTTTAGGGAAAATTCTGGAACAAATTCGAGTTCTCCTTTGAAAAATAGATCGAAAATTATTACCCCTTTTGTGTTTTTTACTGTCTACTTCTTTTCGAGGGCACAATTACAAAGAGTTGAAAAAAGAATCGAGAAACTAAAGTAATAATTTTCGATGTATTCATCGATTACATTGCAGTTTATAGAAATTCTAGTCTCAAAACCAAACAAGCTATATTAGTTTCATTCGGATTTGATATTTATTAAAATCTGAATGTACAGGGGCAATTATGAGGCCAGATTCTAATTGAGCGACAAAAAATACCTCGGAAACGGCTACTGTCTTGGTTGTATTATCTTTTTATTTCACGTGGTTACACTCACAAAAGGGTCAAAAATTGGAATTGGAAACTATGTTAATCACAGTTTTCAATGACCTGAAAGAAGGGTTGTTTGGGTTACGGATAACCGAAAGACGTCAACAACGGGCTAGCGGGAAACTGGAGACGTCAGCTAACGAAGCTTCAAATGCGACAGTAGTAATTGTAACGAAAATTGTACAAATATTAAACTGAATCAAACACCTGTAATTGAACGTTATAAATTATATTTCTTAATTTTTTATACTTTATATTTTTCATCTTAACAGTATATCCCAAAATAATAAGGCCATAGGAGTCGACATCTCTGATTTTAGCATTCTTATCCACATTGACCTTTCTAATTAATAACTAATAATTGCCTAGGATAGGCAGACATTTAAAAAAAAATGCAAGTTGATTCATTATGAAACTTGCAGTTTTCCAAACTGTTTTAGTACGGTATTTTATCATTTTGAATTTATCAAATATCGCGTCTTTATAGGCATCTAAATTGCCAATCAAATTAATCAATGTATATCGTGCATTGCGAAACCATATCCTTATCGTTTGCATTTTCATTATGGCGGCTTATCGAACAGTTATAATATGGCATCAGTTAATCTGCTTATGATAAAGCACAGTAAGCGCTCTAACTATAATAAGAGTCTTAAAAAGCGATCATGCAAGGCTTCGGAATTTTTTTATTATGAGTTAAGAGTTGCATCACGCGCTAGAAGAAAATTATAATGTTTGCCTAATCGTCAGTTCTCTGTTGTCCCTCTATATCCTTAATTTATTTTAAAATTTTGCATACCAATATACATATATATATATATATATATTGGGATCAACTTGATAATAAGTAATTTAATTTAATTAGGAACATGGTTACTTAAAATCTGGTTTTGTATAAATATCGACGGTAATTGAGCTTCAGCGAGGAATATGAACCATAAATAAATGTAGATGTAAATATAAACCTTCCGGTCATAAAGTTGGAGTGGAGTATAATCGATGCTATCAAAAATATAGATGGATTGAAGTTCATCAGGAGAGCATTTCTGGTTAGGTTAATGATCATAATGAATCTCTTTTGTGCTCCTTTGTATTCCATTTTTTGTTAAAATGTAATCAAAGGTTCTGTTCAGTTAGGGCTATCAAGTCAGCTTAGCGGCACAAACCATTTTGACCGATTGTAATTTTGAGTTTAATTTCCCCACTCTACTTTAAAACATATAAACAAAAGTAGCTTTCATCGAAATGGTAATATTTAAAAAACGTAAGACAGTATATTCAAAATAAATTGATTTACTAATCGTGATAATGCCCGGTTGTGTGAAACTAGACAATGAGCTTTTCTGTTGTGTTTTTGATTAGTGTATTTAATTACGACGCTGTATTTAAAGGTGACGAACTATTTTAGAAAACAGATTTAAATATTTAACAATTTTAATTAGGATTGCTACAGTCCTCTAGGCAGTTATCGCATCGCGGGATCTGTTCTTAGTTCCAAAAGTATACAAACTAGGAAAGATCATCGTAGTGAAGCATAATATTATCTCTTTGATCTTTCAAGCTTTCGATCTTTAATTTATTGGTATTGCTTGATGCATTTACTCATTATAGACATGTTTGGAATAAAAAATATTCACACAGTAGGACTGAACACTGGAAATAATTTTACCCTTTATAGTTTCTAATAGTTTTAAATGTTTATCATGAAAAATTTCTTAAAAAGAATGTCTGCATCCAAATTTGGACGGTACCGTTTTTGGTAGTGCATAGTACCTTATACAAATCAATGAGGGGAAGCTTCTCTCACCATAATCAAACCTTAATCCTTAGTGCTTATCACATAAGTTACAACATTTTAAAAAAAAAAAGGAGGAATAAAAATCCTTATTCGTCTAAATTTTAAGATCAAAGATCTAACATTTGGAGCACGTCCTACCAAGTAGGCACAACGAACCAAAAGCCATATCCCACGACCGGTTTCGACCTATCAGGTTATTTTTGTTGATTCCATATTTATATTTATGTTTATCATATAGCCTGTAAAGGCCTTTCTGCCAGCGCCCACCTGATGACACCCGATAGGTCGTACCGGTGGGATATGGCTTGCGGTTCGTTGTGCCTACTTGGTAGGACGCGTTCTAAATGTAAGATCTTTGATCTTAATATTTACACGAATAAGAATTTTAATTCCTTCTTTTTTGAATATATTATATCTTCGTCTAAGAATCCATCGGAATCAACAGTATAATTCAATACCGGTAGAGGTATTAGCCCTCGGAGTAATTGTTTCTATTGATTCCATATTTATAGTTACAACATTATTGTTGAGATTCTGTGAAAATCATCATTATAGTCATTCTACTTGATACTACCCTCAGACATCAAAGGCCTTGAGCAGGTAGCGGGGTGCATGACCACCTGTTCATAACTGCTTGTAAACTCTAAGCACGTGATGCAGACCTGTAAAAACCATTATGCCTAAAATAACCGGTTGAATTTGTAAGAAGTGGTGGTGGTGGTTTTCCTTTATGTTGCAGTTTGTGTGAGTCAGTCAGCGGTGACACTTCGCGTTACGATTTAGTCCTAATCTATGTATTCCGCAGTTTGAATTAAATTTAAGTTTGTTGTAAATAAAGCAATTATTTTTTCATGACAAATAATAATTATATCAAAATATCATTTTATATTTTGTTTTTTTCAACCTTGTTTCATAGTACGTAACATTTTAATTTCCGTGTTTCATTTTGCCCTTACTTTTGGTGGGTGGTTTTGCTAATGGATATCTCTGATGTTTGTTTTAAATAGTAATTGAATTTTAATATTTATAAAATCGGTAGGTAGATATGTTTAGTGCAGGCGTTGTATAAACTGGCAGTCTACCAATCAATACCTATTCAACATCCATTACTATATTAGCTGTGTTCTCGTTGGTAATTGAATTTCTTCCCTCAGGCCTTTTAAATTTTTCTTCCATTCCCGTCAAGCGGCACAGGCAACTTCTCGTCTACGTCGTCGCTTCGTTCCCAAGACCGACTCTGTTTCTGCTGCTGAATCTGTGACAACTAAATTACCTGAAAATCTTTATTAGAAACTTCCGTAATGAAATTTAAACGGCATCGTAACAAAAAGAGTTTACAAACGACGTCAAAAACTTATATTCTGCTCTCGGAAAATTCGTTTTCCTGCCTGCCCGTCCGACCCCGCTCTCCGTCCGCGTAACCGTTAATGCCGACTTCTTATTATAATATGAAAAGTTCTTAAAAGCTTTCGTGCACGGGAATTGGATTGAAAATCTTTATACGGTAGTCGGAAATTTTCACAAACGCCCTCATTCTGTCTTGAGGTCTTGACTGTACTACAAATATAGGTACCAAGTTTCTCCGAATTTGTTACGTTTGTTCGTCTGAATGAATTTACTAGTGTTCTCCACATTTCAGAGTATGGCAAGAAATGGTAAAAATTCCACTCAAAATATGAACCTAAACATTTGCGGTATTATTCTGTTACTCAGTCGCCATGAATATATAGAAAATAATTCATAACAGCCTCTTGAACTTATGTTTATTTCTAGTTTCTAAAAAATATTGCTGAGGGCCTCGCAGCTCGGACGATTCTTTCTAGAGATGGGTTGTTAATTCGAAAACTGTTATTTTTTAACTGCTTTTTGGTCGAAGCTGCTTTTAACTGTTATTTGATTTAAAAAATAACAACTTCTGCTTTTTAGCAGTTTAGTTTTCTTTCTTAGTTCTTTCGACCGACGATAACCGACAACAGAAATAGAGACATTCATTGACGATTACAACCAGTAATTATACTGTGTTCATATTAAAGAAAATGTAGAAAGGTACATGTAAACAGCGACCAAGACGTGATCTCTACGTGTTGTCATTATCATAAAATTTTCAATATTTTAAAAGTTTTTTAGATTGAAAACTGAAATATTACCTACATATTATATTTAAAGATAAATGAAATTTTGAAAGTGAGTAAACGATAATAAATAAAGCATAATATATCAGACAGTGCAGCTTATTTATTAGAAAAAGCGGAGGGTACCTAGGCAAGAAGCTGTAGTTTTTGTAAAAGGGATCTTGCAAGGGTAGCTTTTATGACTGACCATAGTTATCAAGGTAGAATCATAGACAACATTATAATAATAACTGCTGACACAAATCCTGTAACTGTGAGAACGATAAATTCTAGAAAATAGCAAAATAGAGAATAAGCATTTTTATGCAGCTGCAGATGTATTTCATATTAAAAAGTTAGTTGTAATCTCGAGTCAAAAATGATAACATCTCTTGATTAACGGCTCCTTCCCGTTACAATGTATTTTTATTAAATAAATTCACTTAAGTTTGAGTTATTTTTATTTTAAAAACTCGACTTTTACGACGAAGTAAATTAACTCCGTTGCTGGATGATCGAAAACGAAGGAATAGATGTTTTTGACCTGAAACTGAATGAAAAAAGAAAGCAGTTTCTCAGAATTTTCAATTGCGATGCACGGACTGCATTCTCGCTTACGATGGGCCTCATAATAATTATCAACAATCCGCACCGCACCGGCCGACTGCGCCCGTAAGTGAATGCATTGAGGTTTGTTTTGTACTCTGCAGAGACTGCAGTGATCAGTTGTACAAACTGTTATTTTGAAGCAGCAATTTGATAACTGTTATTTGTAAATAACAGAAGCTGCTATAACTTTTATTCCATCCCTAATTCTTTCTGTTATTTCCTTCGGACAAAGTACAGAAAATATTTATGCAGGATAACTGCATGAAACGGACTAAGTGGTTTTCATTAGTATGTCCGCTTTCAACCTGCACGTCATCGCCTTCCTTGCGCGGTCTTTCGTAGATAATAATAGAAGTTTGTTTCTTGTGGTTCTCAAGTTTCAAGTCCGAGCGGCATACCGTCCCGTAAGTTACTTCAAAAGGCGTACCCCGTCACAAACAGGAAAATCGGATTACCAAGTTCATAACTAAATTAACACACGCGGAGCGGAGTCGCTTTCCTTTTGTACCATCGAACGGCCCGTTTCTCTTCGGTTCGCTTGACATCATATAGAAAATTAAATGACCTATTAGAGAAGCAAATGAAGCTCAAACGAATGCTTAATGTTTACTCTCTTTGCATACCTATGTTAAAACACATAAGAATATTAAATTATGTCATTCATTTATTCAGTTTATACGGACAAATTGTAAATTGTAAAATAATTACTTAAATTGTAATAATATAATATGCGACATTTTATTAACTGTTCATTATTTTTTAGCAAAGGTATTTTAATTTAAAATATTAAATGAAAAACACTTTTATAAGTTTCAAATTTTTTATTTTTGTGAACCACAACAATCGTTTCGCCACACTGTGGCTTCATCAGGTGGATGAAATACAATGAGTATTTTACAATTCTTCAAGCCTTAAATACTAATTAATCTAAGAACAAAATTACTGTGTGGTGGGAGAACAAACTTGTAAATTTAGCAATGGTGAATTGTTGACATCTGTTTGATTGTTTAAAAGCAAACCTAATCTATTGTAGTTATTTATTTCTAAAAATTCCAAGAGATTTAATTTTTGACTTTTATTGGATACATCCAAGACTTTAAAATTATCGTCAAATTTATGGTTGCAGTTTATAAGATGTTCGGCGTATGCCGAATTACATTTTCTAAGTTCAAAAGACTTTTTATACACTTCTACACGTTCTTGAAAAGACCTATCGGTTTGACCTATATATACATTGTTACAATTGCCGCAATTTAATTTATATACACCAGATTTATATTTTTTCATTTATATTTATCAAAATCAAGAAACAATTTTAATGTATTTGCATATCTAGGGAATATAACTTTAAAAATTAGTAAACATTTAAATGATAAATGTATTTCATTTAAAACAAATAATTAAGCTTATTAATTAGA
This sequence comes from Agrilus biguttatus, assembly GCA_963921985.1. Classification (NCBI taxonomy): domain Eukaryota; kingdom Metazoa; phylum Arthropoda; class Insecta; order Coleoptera; family Buprestidae; genus Agrilus; species Agrilus biguttatus. Next base: position 10,867,312 of record OY998120.1, read on the forward strand.
AACGATAAAGATAAGTTAGACAAAAAATATAATGCAACCATAAATTTGACGATAATTTTAAAGTCTTGGATGTATCCAATAAAAGTCAAAAATTAAATCTCTTGGAATTTTTAGAAATAAATAACTACAATAGATTAGGTTTACTTTTAAACAATCAAACAGATGTCAACAATTCACCATTGCTAAATTTACAATTTTGTTCTCCCACCACGCAATAATTTTGTTCTTAGATTAATTAGTATTTAAGGCTTGAAGAATTGTAAAATACTCATTGTATTTCATCCACCTGATGAAGCCACAGTGTGGCGAAACGATTGTTGTGATTCACAAAAAAATAAAAAACTTGAAAGTGTTTTTCATTTAATATTTTAAAATGGAGTTTCAATACATATGTGCTAAAACAGTGAAGTATTTTAATTTTATTCCTTGTTTTGATTAGTAAATAGAAAAAGTTTTATATCTGTTCTATCCATATTGAAGTTGCCCTCAAAAGTTTTCGTTCTTACATTGTCCTCATTTGACCTAATGCGACCCTGCCTGTTTAATTTAATTCCGTAAAAGGGTACACAGTTGAAAGTAGTAGTTTGTGTGGTCAGTCCTTTTGGAAAGGAGTTTCCCTTAGTCAGATAGCTGGTCAAAGCCACCCTTAAACCGGTTCCTACTTCAACACTTTAACTTATGGCTAATGTACATTTCTACAAACTTCAAGTTGTTACATGCATGATTGAGTAAATCCAAAAATAATTACATTGTTAAAAGGATACAAAAAGATTTAACGTTTTTTGGCTTCAAATGCGAAACTTTGACACTAAAAGTAACAACTCCTTCATTATAACCTGTTGTTTGTAACTGATGCTTTTAATGCCATCATATATGTTGTAGGTAGGTACATAAAATCTGAAAATTCATTTTATCAGTAATTGACCTTCAGGAAGCTTAAGGCCTACTGTTTCGAGAATGAAAAGTTTGTGTCGTAGGCCTAATCAATGCCGTTAAAGCATGATAATAATTACAGAGGTCAATGATATCAAGAATTGAAATTACAACTTGCGATACTAAATCCAAGTATGGTGGATTTTAAGGTATCTTAACTACAAAACTAAAAGAATACAAATACTTTTGAGAGGATTACGACGTGAAATAAAAGGAGAAAACAGCTGAATTAGAATCTGGCCTCATAATTGAACCAGCATATCAACGTTTTGAAATATTTTAACTCCAAAATCCAAATATTATTAATTCAGCTTTTTGAATTTGAGACTGAATTGCAATACTTCCGGGCAATTCTGGAGCCAGATTCGAGCTCCCTTTAAAAAATCAGTTTATTGTTTTCAATACGCCATAGTAGTGCGCTCAGAAACAACTACTCCGAGGGCTAATACCCCTACCGGCATTGAACTACACTGTTGATTCCGATGGATTCTTAGACGAAGATATAACATTCTCAAAAAAGAAAGAAGGTATTAAAATCCTTTTTCGTCTACATTTCAAGGATCACAGATGCTACATTTCGAACGCGTTCTACACAGTAGGCACAACGTAGGGAAAGCCATATTCCACGACAGGTTTTGACCTATATTATATAGCTTGTAAAAACATTTCTGCCACCTGATGAGACCCAATAGGTCGAAACCAGTCGTGGGATATGGCTTCTCGTACGTTGTGCCTACTGTGTAGGACGCGTTCGAAATGTGGGATTTGTGATCCTTGAAATTTAGACGAAAAAGGATTTTAATGCCTTCTTTCTTTTTTGATTATAAAAATGTATGTAGTCACTTTTGATGTGTTCTTCGATATCGAACTCAAATATGGCACCAGAAAAGCGTTAGCACCTAACAGTTTTAAGCAATTCAAATTTCACAATAAGCAAGTCAAATTAGAATCATTTGAATCTTTAAATCAAGGTATATCAAAAGCTGGATATGTTGGGGGAATCATGAGTGCAGATTCGCAATCGCAAAGTATGTTGAAATTGTATTTTTATAATTCACTTTTCCTTTAAACTTTTTAATTGACCAAAATTTATGAAACCGTTTTAGTTCTTGAGTATTTTTTACAGAATTTTAAATATTTATGGAATATTGTAATAGAACATACATGCGAGTTAAAAAATTCAGTTTCGTTTAAAATAAATACGCGTAAAGTTAATAAAATTCTGCACATAGCAATTTGTCGAGGCCGGTACTTATGGTGCGAAACCTCTTTATGACTTCACAGTAAGGTTTAATAAAACTTTAAAGACATAAATTTTGTACACATGTACTTATGTAAATATACGCAGCATTTTCAAGGGTACTTAAAATACAAAGTTCCGTTTATGTTTATCTTGAAATTGCACATTTCTAAATTAATTTTCTGACACAAATAAACCACATCATTGTAGAAGTTGCTCGTTTCTAGTACTTCCCTTTAAGAGTTTAGTAATATACAGCAGTTTATGGAAGGCTCCTATAATTTCGTTGATGCGTAATTTAATAACAGCGACTTCCCTTTGTTGACCAAGAAACAATGCAACTATTTCTCGCGTAAAAGACCGAAACATTTTAGGCAAACAGTCGAGGTTGAACGCTTCCCGATTCTGTCTCCTCTTTGTTTTCAGAAACTTGAAGCGACAAGGCTTGTTTAACGTTTTGATTAACTGTTTACTTTTCCACCTATTTTTCCTGCGAATAACCGAACTAATAGTACCACAAATAGCACTTAATTTTCCTAAACTGAATAGAAATGTAGACACATACCTTAAAAAAATATACCTTTATAGATATGTATGGGAGGTTTTTCTGTCACACGACGAATATGAATAAATAAATAGAATGTTATTATAACAAATGCTAGACCGTCGTGTCTATATTATATATTTATTTATATTTATTCCTTTAAATTACAAGAAATATTAGGCAACAAATAAAAAACCTACATTGATAAAAACCACGATAGGATCAAAAGCCCAGATAGACGTAGATCAAAATACGGGCCGAAGATCAAACGTCAATTGAACCAGGATTGTGAAAGGGGTTTGACTTGAGTTGCTGTAATGCGACAGAGGAGGAAAATAATATGTGAGTGATTATTCGAACGCTACGAGATGGACGTGACGAGGAGAGAAATAAAAAAAGAGAAATGGGGATAACTTGAACCCTATAAGACGGATTTCAACGAACGATGAGAATGCCATTGAAGAGTGGCGACAAAAAAGAGGCATCTAGAATTTATATAAGAAATGGTAGAATGTGAAGTATTGTGATACCGTGTACCATTGACGATATCCTTATTAGAAAAGGACTTTGTTTAACACTACTGAATCCCACAAATAAGTAGCAAATATCTACAGATGGCGTTCACTACTCTGTCTGTATTTATTTATTAATCGCTGTTTAGAGGTAGCAAGTAGGTAGGTTAGTTGGTATTCTGCCGGAACTGTTTACGGCGTGCTGATGAGAATCAATACGTTCGAAATCGCCATACATGTCTAGCAGGTTTCACAAAACATTAATTAAGACCATATTTGTAGTTTTGTTTAACTGATAGATTTATTAAAAAACTCTACAATTGTTTCGGCCAACGGACCATTTTCAAAGAATATAAATTTATCACTAAAATTAAAGGTATACTATTAGTAGAAATAAAAGATAATAAATTAATGTTTCATAATTACCCGACCACGGAATCATTATAAATTATTAGTATACTATTAGATGTATTTATAGGGATAAGGGTAATATGGAAAATCCCAAATGCAGGTATTCTGGCAAATCCAATTATATGTTGTACAAAAGCAAAAGTAAATTTGTAGTTTCTAATTCTATATTGTCATTTACTATTAATTTATTTATTGTTAAATTACCATATAGAATTAGAAACTACCAATTCACCCTTGCCTGGGGATGTTCCATTGCTGCCCGCGAAAATATTTCACCTGAAATTGTGGCATTGCTGCCCGCCAACTTTATTACTACTCATTATTAATTTGAATTCATAATTAGGTATTATAATGCATATGTAATAATTCTTATAAGCGTATTACATATTCGTAACATATAAAATAATTTGACAAAACGACAATTTTAATGTCACAAATTTTGGATTCGATTGAGTTGGTTGAAAGTGCTTGGCGTAAACAACAAATTGTGTTAGACGGTTACGGAACATTCAAAAGTTGTTCTAATCTTCTTGAACTTTACACTCTTCACGTCGATCTAAAAAGCACGGGCAGCAATGCCAGTGTATAATCTCTTTTCCAATCTGGCGGGCAGCAATGCAACTTTTTCAAGGCGCGGGTAGCAATGGGCCTAAGTCCTTTGCTTTTGTACAACATATATAACTGGTTTCACAGGATACCTGCGTTTAAGATAACCTCATCTATATATATATATATATAACAGTATGCCTTTAGTTCTTGTAGTCAATTTATACGATTTATATTTTTATATGAAAATGATCCGTTGACCGAAACAATTGTACAGTTTTTTAATGAAGCTATATGTTGAAACATTTCTGTTTTTTTTTTTTTAATATTTATAATGTGTCATCATAACTGCACCATAAATAGTTTAAAATTTTCGTATTTTTAGAAAGCGTTTTATAATAAATAAATAAGAACTTAAAATTGCGAACATTAGATTAGTTATTTGATATCTTGTGACAACCAGCATGAACAAATTACTCTCATTGTTTCCTAGATTACAATTTCGGTAAAATTTTCTGATTTAAAACAATTGATAAGAATACGTACATATTTTTCGATGTAGTCGTAGTCCTCTTGAAATAATCATAAATGGCTACGCTCGTTATCGTACAATGAACTTTCACGTGTAATAACAATGATGCGACCGATTCATTTTAAAATTACTTGGCGACATTTAGAGAAGGCGTCGGCGTAGGCGTTTTTTAATGTATCTGTAATTGTCTTAAATTGTGTTCCCTGACCTTTAGCTATATCGCTCATCGCGTCTGCATGGATCGTAGGGTCGCGTAACTTAATAGGCGTTTAGTTATTTGGATATTAAACCCGGATTCCGGCATTAAATGGATCATCGTGCACTTGATTGGGGGTTTACTGTTAACCAAAACCGAATTAATGTTGCAAATTCCGGCGCAATTTCTCCTTTATATCGTTAAGGCCTTTCGCCAGATGTTTACACGGATAGGGGAAAGTGGGGAATACCGTGCACCTAAACGAAATCATTCTCTAAATTTATATTTTTCATATTAATATTTTATCCACTTCATAAATGTTTCTCACTTTTGTAGGGTAGGGCGGGGCTAGTTGAGCAATTTTTCACTTGAGCGGATATAGCTCCGCAATGATAAGTCTCAATGAGTTGTTATGTGACCTGATGGATTAGTAATTTATCCCGTAGCAAAAGTGTCCATAGTAATTTATTGTTAATAAGTCAGCTTTAAGAGCTAAAGCTGTTTATGTCCAGAAAGTCACACATGCTTAACGTACCCCATAGGTGATGTAAGTTGAGCAGGGGTATGAGGCAAGTTGAGCACTAAGAATGTCTAACTAAACCATGATTCAATGTTTACTAGAGATAAAATAAAATATCTGTTTGACAATCAGCTCTTTATTTATAGTCCTTTAGTGACATTAAATGATGTTTCCCTATCAAGGCTAGTGGGTTCTGGTTTTTGTATGGATAGCTACGACGGACGTCTTTTGGAGAATATCCATAGAAGAAGATTGATGCCATTTGTAGCAAGTATTTTTTGAAAGACTCCTCCTGTGTGGGAGAAAATACATGCCTCGGTATTACATAGCCCATGGATTAATCACCACCTTCACTTAATTTCTTCAAAAAGCTTGTCAAAGTCATCCGTTTAACACCGAATTCTTTGGCGGCGGCATTCACACTTTTACCTCATCGTTGATAGCCTTTGCAGCATTATTTAAGTCTTCTGTAGTGTAAGAACATCTTGTAGTCTTCCATTTGTAAGTCCGCATTCTAAAAAAAAAAAATAAAACATTCATTACATTAGTTGTTTGAGTCGTGGGGTAAGTTGAGCAACTAAATATACCTCAACTAACCCCAACCTGTAATTTTAAAACAAAAGTGAGGTTATAAAAAATCCATAAGAATTATACCCAGAACCTTTCCACATACCAAAAGTACAATAAATTTACGGAAGATTAACACTTACCTGATTGAAAACAGATAACATTCGACTAATACAGACGAAAACTTGCGATAAACGATTTGTTTACTGTTTGGTCACAAAATAAACAAAACGCACGGGCACTTCACCCGTTCGTCTATCCGCCATACGATCCCTATGCGTACGGTGAATAGTTTGCGAGATATTTCGATTGCCCAACTTGCCCCTATGCTCAACTAGCCCCGCTCTACCCTATTTGCCAATATTTGAATTTTGCACTTATTGCTTTGCATGATATTATCCTACTGGATGGGCAATATTACTCATTTGGTGGGGAAGTATTCTGGCACTACCGGCGCAATACCGCGCATGTAGTATAGTCTGAATTGTAGGTTAAGGTCCAGCGCAAAATGAGACGCAGCTTGGTGGCGTGAGTTACAGCGTAAGTTGAGTCGCAGTTTCTTTCGCGCAGTTTATTACTCCAGCTATGACAAAGATGACAAAACAAATTATATACCTTTAAAAATTTATCAATATCCTCTTAGAAGGACTTGACAAGTATATGCTACAAAGATTGTTAGCCTGGTGTGACTTCCAAATTAAGTTCATTTTGGGAGCGTTTATTCGCATTATAAGGGATGCTCCATCCACTACAGGAGTGGGAACTTTGCAGGAAATCCGCAGAAGCAAAGCATAGAAAAATTGTTATTAACAAATTAAAGTACCAGTAAGCATTTTGAGGGGTTTAAAGGGTACAGGGCCGTAAAAATATATTTTTACCATTCGATGAATTTTAATACTACCTGACTGGAAATTTATTCATCAGATTTAAATCCAATTTTTGTAATGTATATCTGGTATAGACAATAAACGTCACACCTCGTATTAAGCGAGCGATTGATTGATTGCTAATTGTTGATTGATTATTATTGAGCGATCCTGATCATAAATTGTTTTCAGAACTGGAAAGGGTTATCGAATCTACTGGGTAGCCGGACTTGTTTTTTTGATTACTACTGTATGATTAAATATACACTTAATAATATTATTTAGTGATAACATTATTTTCAAAATAACCAAAATTTTAGTCTGTGTAATCCTTTTAAATAAGAAATTACTGCCATATTTTCAAAAATATATAAATATATTTTTTAAAAATCCTAATTGGACTAGACTAACAATAAGTATATAAAGTGACGCCGTGACTTAAAAAAAAGATGCTTAATGAAAATTGCGACACGCAGACGACGGTGTGTATAAACTGTACAAAAATCTGCTTATATCAGAGATGTTGAATCTTTCGTATATAATACCACTTACCTTGCTTATTTCCTAACAACACCAAATTGTACTAAAAACTAACATAGGTACACATTGGTTTATTGCGTGGTACTCAAAGAAGATTAAAAATCTTAGTAGCATATAGTTGTCATAGCCAAATTTCATCTTTCGCGCCTTGACACTTGTGTTTTTGGATGCGCCATAATGCCCCACGCGCTGCACTACTCCACTTTTCCCTAAATACATAATTACGTGGTACCAAAAATTAAAAATTATTGCTTAAACATCAAACAGAATTGTATCTGTCTATTTACTGATGATATCTCAAAAAATATCTAAATCTAGAATGCGCTATGGGTTTTCCAATTTCCTATGGTTAATTAAATACCATTTACGGACAAGGAATTTTCGAGACTGTATAGTACTACTTCTTTCAGTCTTGCCATTTTAGAAGGGAAATTAAATTTGTATAATTAAGCAAACGTACGACATTATCGTAACACCACCTAAGCATGATTGTAATTTTTATTTAATTTCCGAAGCACGCTTTTAATTATTATATAAATTTACCGACGATTGATTTCGAACAAGCCATTTTTTTGTCGCTAATCAGTCGTGATGATGATTGAGGGATTACAAAACTAATTCTGGCCCAACAAGTTATTATTTTCAGTTAAATGCAATAGTAATAACTAACAACAGATTGCAATTATTATAAATTCATGACTGCTTAATGCTCGCAGTTAGTGCTTTTGTAATAGTGCAATTCAAATAATAAATAAAATCTGTTTAAACAGAGCAGTCGAAAAGCAATGGCTGTTTCCATAATAAATGAACTGTTAAATACCCTTATTGTACTTGTGCGTGTGTACTACATACGTAATATATAGACAATGATGTGTAGGTGTATGTTTGTGTGCGTGTGCTTGTTCGGGGTGAAATATGAGCAATACCAAAACTGATGATAAAAACAGGTATAATCCCGACATGCACAATATCAAACAATTGTCCTCGATCGAAAAGCATCTCTTTTAAATGTCGAATGTTTGTAGATTTTATTTTTTGCGAAACACGACAGGAATTTGCTAATAATGACAGAGGGTTGTGAATTTGTGATTTCAAATAAAACCAACTAAACTGCGCTATGCAGAAACATAATTCTAACATTAAAAAAAATGCAGTTAGGAAAATAAACCTAAAAATATACGATCTTCATTTCAGTTGGCAAATCTATTGAAATCTTAGTTTTTTTCATTACCATAAGCAAACAATAAAAGCTATGGTTTGGTTTATACTATAGCCCGTAGAATTTCAAATGCTGTAAAAAAATAAAGACACAATTAATTAGTCGTAAAGTCGTTGTTGTTAATATTACAGTTGTTCACATTAATCAACCACCTAATAGCTTTTTATTTTGATGAAGAGTTGCTTAAGATTTTTAACTAATTGAAACTCTAATCAATATTGTGCGTAGATTTAGAAGTGACTTCAAGAAGAATCTATCGCAATTTTCCACTGATCCGGTAGATGGCGCTAGGCTTATGATAGTCAGTAGTTAGGTATCTATTCATACTAGTCCAAACTGTATATGCTTGATAGATAAACACCAAGCTACGAAAGGGTCTAAAAATTTCACTTGCTTGTGTTAAGTAAGGGAGTAAGCATTATTTATTAGAATTACGTTAAAGTTGAATTAAATAATTCCAGACTAAGGTAAAGTAAAGTAAGGTAAATATAGTATTTTGCTCGTGGACTACGTAATATTGAATTTATAAGCATGTACAAAAATATGAAAACTTATAATTTAAATTTAAAAGTTAATTTAAACATTCAAAAACTGGGGGACAAGTGAATTTTGAGTAACTAAATATCTGATGCAATCAAATAAAGCAATTCCGCTCATCTGGATTTCCTTGGAATTTGATTTAATGAATTTTGTGGAATAGTGTATTTAAAAGTATTCACAACCCAGAAAATTATTATTAGTACATCAATACCCTTTGGCTGAAGTTCAAAGCACACTATAATTAATTATATCTGCTAAGAAACAAATAGATTATACAAAAATATGGTCCAACATATGTTGAAGCTTTTAACGTATGCAGAGCAAACTAAATCAAAACGAATTGAGCATTTAATGCCAAAATATGAGACAATGTAAAACAAGCGTCGACCATAAACACTTGATCAAGTATATTAGATAATCAAGTACATTAATAATAATTACGTCATCTTCATAATTAACCATTTCAGTTTTTTTTTTCTTTTAATATTGATGCAGTGCCGTTATTATTATAATAAATACGTATGTAGCTTTTGCATTCAAATATATTTATACTCTATCTGCTGCAGATTTATTGGGTATGATTCCCTAGATTTAGAAGTTACGATGCATTTTAGTGTAACATGAATCAAGATCAGCTCATAAACAGAAAGTTTATTGGGAACCGAAATATTTCTCCGTTTCAATACCTATGCATGTATGCAGAGTGTAAAACGTTTATTGACTTTACATTTCGATTTAAATGCGTTATGAAAACCGAATCGCTAATTTTAGATATTGACTGTTTGATTTTCATAATTTGCGACGTGTTCATTGATTTGTTGGAACAACGCATCACATTAAATGTTAGTTTTAAAATATTCCTCCTTACGTATAATAAATTAATAGAAAAAAAGTTTCATTATTGTGTTAAAAATAATTTTCACTAACAAACAATTATAAAACTCCGGTATAAGGATCAGGATTTTCAAGAAACCATTAAAGTCTTTCAAATTTTGTGTTATTCCGGAATGAATAAGAAATAACACTTAAAAAGTTTGCTAGGTCCTTTGTAGGATTCTATTTAATTTTGAAAACACGAATGCAGAATTTGTTATTTTATAACATAATAATAAATTTTTTATGTTTCATACATATGAAATATATACATACCGTTGCTAGAAATCCACAGAAGTAAAGCATAGAAAAAATGTTATTAACAAACAAGAATTTTGAGGTGTTTAAAGGGTAGAGGACTGAAAAAAATATTTGAACCGTTCGAAGAATTTTTAAAACTACCTGACTGGAAATTTCTTCATCGGATTTAAATCCAGTTTGGATCCGATTTTTGTAATGTATATCCAGTATATAAACAATAAACGCCATACCTCGTATTAAGCGGACCGGATTGGATGAACGTATTTGATCCTAATCATAAATTGTTTTCAGAAGACGAATAAGATTACTGAATCTACTGTACATCCGGATTTGTCTTGTTGTTTACTACTCTCTCAATCTATACATCTATACATATAAATAAAACGGAGTGTCTGTTTGTAATATTAAGATAACTACTTTTTACTAAATTCATATGGATGTATACACGGTACAAATACCAAAATAATAACATTTTAAATTTTTTTTGTCTGTCTGTCTGTTTGTTCCGGCTAATCTCTGAAACGGCTGGACCGATTTTGACAGGACTTTCACTGGCAGATAGCTAATGTAATAAGCACTAACTTAGACTACTTTTATTTTAGAAATTAATTATTGTTATTAATAAATAGTTATTAATTTCTAAAATAAAAGTAGCCTAAGTTACTCCTTATTATATTAGCTATCTGCCAGTGAAAGTCCTGTCAAAATCGGTCCAGCTGTTTCAGACAAACAGACAGACGTCTGAAGTCGCGGGCACAGTTAGTGATTAAATATATACTTAATAATATCATTTTCAAATTAACCAAAATTTATGTAACATCCTTATAGTGCAATAGAATTTTGAGTATGTAGCCGGTATCAGGAAAAACACGAGTTTTCGTTTGACAATTGAGATCGGAATATTGATTACATTGAATAGTTTCGACCTTTATTTGATGAAAATCCATAATACAGAAATAAAACTTCACGAAGTAGATTTTCACAAATTTTGTGGTTGCGGCTGACATCTTCAGAAGTATTGAGGTCATCGAACTATCTTCCTGTCTCGAAGTTCTCTTCTCGGCGGTCCACTATCGTGTTTGTGACACCCCTGAAGATGTCAACCGCAGTCGCTGACGAAACATCAAGCAGAAAACAAGCCTTTAGACCACGGCTATCAAACCCGGAAAATCGTTCTTATAATAATTATTTTATCATAATATGCAAAATTATCAGCTGTATGAATGAACAAACGTGCATTCATTTAAATAATATTGTTGAATACGTTCTATATCTCTATCGATTTCCATTTGTAAAAGATTACTGTATTTATAAATAATGACTCCAGTTTTACAAATAAATGTTCATATACATACATTACATACAAATGCAAATAGCAAACGTATCAAAAAGGGATACATTTGCATATGTATAAAACACATTTTTTTGCGTATACTGTTTGATTTGTAGGTACTGTTTGTATCGACAGAAATCCCGCAGATTCAGCGAGAAAGGTGAACGCGTTTAGATTATTTATCGTAGGTATCTATGGCTTTTTAGCGATTACTCGTCCATAACATTGATCCTTTTCGGTAAAATAGCAAATATGAAATTTATGTACGCATCAGTAACTTCGTTATGGTGTTTTTATAGCTACCTTGCACAATATTTATTTATCGTGTAGATGCTGTTCCAAATTTATTGCGGTTAAAGCTATTGATGAATGAATGGCCAGCCATAAAATATTTTAACTTGCTTACATGTTTTAGTTTTATACATACATCAACCTAAGCAAATTTATGTTATACGTATTGTTGAGGTTGGCAAAACACGTTCAATTTATTTCTTGATAATATACGGAATAACTGAATGTAGGCTTTCACGGGTGGCGTATTTATTATTATAGGTGTATTACGGGCTTGTTGGCCGTGGTCGTTGGGATTTTACTTCTGACGTTTCGTCTGCCGCATCTGCAGTAAAATCCCAACGACCACGGCCAATAAGCCCGCTATACACCTATAATAATAATATACTGAATAGCAACGAAAATATAAAAATAATTGCGAGTTGGATTGCCGTGAGACTTAAAATGTTTCCTCTAATGGGATTGCTTTTGAAGTTGTTTCTCAATACATACTTTCAATCTCTCCTAGTTTTCTCAACATTAAAAATATTAAATACTTAAAAAGTTTTACAAACTTGTACCAGGTCTGAAGAGATACATAGTTATAGAAGAAAAAGTTCTTGGTAGTCTATATTCTGTGAAAACTGTCAGAAGTGAATTACGATTTCGAACTCATTGGATGTCGACAGCGCAACGTAAACAGCTCCGACAGAACACCGACAAACCTACCTGCTGTCATTAAACAGCGTTCAATGAATAAATATACGTAGCTTAATGAACTCTAACTGTAGAAATTATAATGTGGGACTAATATTTTTTTTTTCTGAAAAAGATATCGACTTGTTAAGCTGAACCCACGCGAGAATTCATTGTATATTTTCTACATAATATCCTTTAATCTCGGTGCATTTCGTCCATCCTGTTCCTAATTTTTTAATTCCTTCTAAACAATAAGATTTCTCAAGGCCCTCAAAATAAGCGTTTGTTTCCACGATGGACCTCTTCCTTCGACCCATTTCTTTTACAGCCCAGCCATTTCTTCAGGTTTGGAAACAGGAAATAGTCTACGGTAACGAAGCGGCGCAAAAACTCGTTTCGATTGCGGCTGTACATCTCCAAACACTCTTTTGAACTTGTCACACGGTGTTGTTCATGGTCGAACGGAGCAATCGCGGCACCCATCGCCCATCGTGCAGACAGCGTTTTCATGTCCCAATATTCATGCAAAATGTGATGCGCTCGCTCAGTTGAGATGTATATGTTACCGGCCAAACCCGATTTCAGGACAAACTAGTTTTACCTAGGCTAAACTAATTTGTCCTAAGCCCGATAGGATAAACCAGTTTAGGCTAGTCCAAACTGATTTTTCCTGATATAAATACGCACACTCTACGATAAACTGGTGTGGCCTAGTGTAAACATTATAGTATATTTAGATAAACTGAATAAAATACTCCCTAATTGGAAAAATAATCATTTTTATTAAAACCATAATGATTCGTCGTTAAAAGTTTTGGATAATTTGTAATACAATAATAAGTGGTTTTTTAATAGAAGCAATGGTCATATCTCAATTATTACAATTGTTATTTATTTTTACATGGAATGCTTTGGTGGCAGAGTATCATTGCATACTTGTAGTGACATCTGTTTGTGGAACAGTTTTTTTGCAGCTGCATCTCACGAAACCTGTCTATCATAACCTAACCTATTTATATCAGGACAAATCAGTTTGGACTAGCCTAAACTGGTTTATTCTATCGGGGTTAGGACAAATTAGTTTGGACTAGGCTATACTAGTTAATCCTATCGCGTATAGGAAGAACTAGTTTAGTCTAGGCAAAACTAGTTTGTCCTGAAATCGGGTTTGGCCGGTACATATATACAACCTGAGCCAACTCACGCACTTTCATCTTCGATCATCTAATTTCATTGCATGGATTTTGTTAACGATTTCTGGCGTAACGACTTCTTTTGGTCTCTCTCCGACCTAAATATTCGGCGTCACTTGCATATAAACTAAACAAACATCGCAGCTTGCTCAAAATTTTACCGTGTATCGATAGATGACATTTAACGGAAACAGTGTTACCATTACAATTCAAAAAGTCACGGACTTATCAAACCACCCTCGTACCACCATTCCTTTCCCGTTATACTCGCAATTGGTAACCCTAAACTAGTTCACCCATATATAATTATGTAAATATTACTGATAAAATAAAACGACATTTCATAGTTTAGAAAATAAAAAAAAAAGAATGTAGGAATTTACTTTTGGTTCTGTTTATCTCCGAATATTTGTACCGTACTCTTTAGTTTTAGTTTTACATACATGTCAGTGGATTAAATAATCTATATAGCAATTGCCTGGTTTTTGTTTTATGTCTATTTACGTAATTACATACAATTGATTCGTAACAAGTGTTTTGATGTAACAGGATCTTTTCTGCTAGTAGGTAATTCCTCAATTGTTTTATTGGAATTGGAGTGTATTGTGTGCCAAGCCGAATGCAAACGAACAACCGGCGGTAATGGATTAGAATAATCAGATAAACTTTAATAGAGTAATGTAAACACAAGTTAATGTGCGATGTTTCTATTTACATAAATTACATACGTTTCGCAAACACACGTGCATTTGTACGAATGGTGGGGTGGGGGGCATTTACGGCGGGGAAGAACCCCCTCGTTCAATCGGAACGATCAGGTATAATAATAATGTTTAGTTAGTAGTTAGCTGCGTAACTAATGGCAACGTCATTATTACCGCGAGAGATAGGAATAGGGAGCCGAAGTCGCCTGTTTAACTGGAAATTCCATTTTAATCCGGCAATTGGAAACTGCCGCCGTATCAAATGAACCAACTATCTATTCAAAGAAAAACAGCATCCGGCAGGCATTCCACGCCACTGGCGCTTTTCCTAAGTGACTGTAAAATTACTTCTATAGTTCCGTCTATTCTACTATCTCTGTATTGTTTTATTTATCAATAGCAATTGGATACTGGAAACAATAGCACATTGGTCTATATTACAACAAGTAAGTTCTTAACAAGATTAACACATATTTTTAAATATTCTTTAGTCGTTTGGTGTTTTAGAACGACACAATAAAAGAAATACGCATGAGTGTGTAAAGTTTATTAAGGGTAGTTATATAAAACATGAAGAAACTCGCGGTAGAAGGAAGAGAAATAGAAAACACGAAATGTTAATTAAGGACTAGGTCGACTTTTAGTGACTGACCCAATAATTGTCGTTCAAAGGGTTTTTATGAACGGTATGTTAAAAAACTGAAAGAAGTAAGGGAACCGTTTCTCAGGATTTTAGTTTAGTGTTATTCAATGTAAGGATACTAGGAATTTAGGAAAAGTGACCTTGATGAAGGTAATTGGCGTCAAGAAGTGAAAATGGAGCAGACGTAGAAAAGAGTTACTTTCTACGGGCGATGGTAAATGGGTGAGTGCGTGTGGATTCGAATAACACTAACTAAATGTACAAAAGGAAAGGTTCGGAAAGGATTTATAAAGAAGTTAAAAAGAATAGAATGAAATTCAAAGAAGAAACTCATTACGTTAAAATACAAAGAGAAAGTGAATTTTGAAATGTATATTATTTATGGTTATTACGAAGAGTACAAAAGAAATAAAAGTTATAAATTCAAATGAAGAATTAGATACATGAAATAAAAATGAACAACAAAACAGACATACATAAAATTAGTTAAGGAATATAAAAAAGACATTTGTACATTAATTTACAACCTTGGCAGAGGCGAGTGTAGCAATAAACGCCATAGTTCGCTTGCTCCTCAAAAATGATTCTATATATCAGCTATACATGTAATACATAACTTACTAACTTATTATGTCAGTTTCAAAAATATATGTAGCTGATAATGCTGACTCATTTTAAAGATTGGAGTTATCACTGCAGTATGATTTAAACGTTAATTTGTTTTCACCCTACCTGCACCTTCTAGACAAAAGAAAAAGGGGAGGAATACGTTGTACCTATTGGTCAATATGTTCTCTCAGTAACTATGCATACTAATGCAAGAAATAAACTGTCTATCTAACGAGTTTACTTCATACAAATTAATTTAACCTTTAAGGTATAATTGTGAAATCAACATCCAAACTTTCGCATCGACAATATATAGGTAAATAGACATATTAGCGGAATGTTATTATTTTCCAGAAAAAACTTCTAATTCTAGAGGATAACAGCAGTTATCAAAAAAACAAATGGGGATAGTTAATTTTATATTACTATTGTGATATTCCAAAGCCAAAATATTCAAAATCAATGTTTCTCAACTTTTAGAAAACGAAATGAAATAAAAGCTATAAAAATATTACACAACTATTTGGATAACTCGTACAATATAATTTAAAAATTGTTTTATACAAGTTTGTTGTTCTGTTCTATTATATGATACAATTTAAACATTTAAGTAAATTTAAAAGTACTGTGCAGCGTTAAGACAAAAGCTAAGCTCTAGGAGTTATAGAAGCATAAAGTTACTCTCCTGAAGACGTGCTTTTATGGCGGAGTAATAAAAATGACGTAAATAAAACTTGTTGTGTGCACCTCCCGAAACATTGTCGTATGATTCTCTACAATGATGGTTCCGATTTGTGTATTTCGGTTTTTCTGACAATTTTATTTTAAAAGTATAAATAATAGAACCGCATGTTATAGGGTCATGAAAATTGGACTCCATCCAAGCTTGTGTATTGTCGTGTGAAGTAAATTGTGTAAAAAATTATATACAACCGTTAATAGAAATCTAGAACATGTGCTAGACATAAATGTATGTTGAATATAATTTTTCGAAGTAGGTTAAAATATTATGGTGAGGAACGATAACGATATACTGGTACTGTGCTCGGCACGTAAGGAGATTCAAAAGCCATAAATCATCGGATGCGCAGTGACAAAGTCTAGCCCCTTTAGGGCGGGGTAATCGACCGGTAGACAGAATGATAACTGCTCAGCAAAGTTCAGTAGCGTAGTGGAAAACAGTTGCAAATTAACAGAGTAGAGAAGTGGTTGTTTGTAAATAAATAATATACTTACAACTACTAACCACTATATTCTTCTATCGCCGCCAGCGAACTTGATACCCAGACTAAACAACATTATTTATGATATCTGGTACATGCACAAATCGTACAACTATAACTAAATAACAAATATAAATATCGATTGTACAAACTAAGTTTTCTAACAAATGACTTATCAAATAGACCTGGGTAAGATACACTACATAATTCATATTATCAAGTTTTGATGTTGTCCTTCGGGTGTACAGGCCGTCGTCGGTTGGAATCGCTAGCACGAGTGGCGAGCTTCTTCAGAGGTCTATCCATTTTCGCTGTTGGTTGTCTACAACCAATATAGACCTCTGAAGAAGCTCGCCACTCGTGCTAGCGAAACGTTAGGAAGCAATTCCAACCGACGACGGCCTGTACACCCGAAGAAGGACAATATCAGTTCATCAACTAGCCGCGAAAGCCTTAATCAAATTATCAAGTTTTGTTCATTCGACTTTATTTTGTTTGTCAACAACTTATTTCTATGCATACCTAATAATCTTTAATTAGGTACATATAACCGTGATTTTCTCCTTATATTCATGATGATAGTGAAATCTTAGGTGTTCCCTTCGCATACATCATTAAAACTCCATTAGGGTAAGTAAATCAGTTGCATGAATTCACTTGTGTTCCGTGTTCAGTACTTTTTCTCTCTGTGATACGCGCCGTTGAACTACAAGTTGACATTTCGGTCCAGCTATATTCTTATTCGATCATTCATTTATTGCTAATGCTAAAAGTCTCCGCCCACCTACCTGTCAATCTGACCGTCGCTGGATCTCTTTACGTGTCGGCCACTGTACGTATATCTTACTTCAAAAGATTGTCGTTTTATTTGATTAAATAGACTTTTTGTATTGAAAACACAACAGGTATGTACGCGCTGTTGTGCGTGAGTGTACAGTTGATTTTGTAAATCAATGGCTCATTTACAACGAAGGAAGGGCTTGAAGCTAAGCTTCGCTGATCCGATTTCCGGGAACGTTACGAGATTTGTCCGCTATTCATGCGAATTCTATTTCCGTACCCATTCGATTGATGGTTCGAATTTTAAATGTTCGGCACATGGCACGTTTACTTCAGAGAAATAATCAAGGAAGTGGTAGAGATTTTTCTATCCACTTTGCCATTCAAGTGTTATTTGTATGAAGTGTACGTACATACATTTTCAAATTCCAGGGAGTCCTTGATATTAATAGGTTTTCCATTTAAACCCATATTCACAAGGATTATGCGCAGTACTTCAAATCGACCATTTTGTTCAGAGTAAATCTAAAAATGGATTACGAATACGGCAGTTGTGGTACCAAAAAGTCGAGGAAAATCATCTTGTCACTAAAATAGCTACCAATGTTGTTGGAATGTTCATAAACTTTTTCAGTTAGTTTATAAATTAAGATTTTGCTTTGTGAGTATACATTTGTATTGCTCGTTGCGAGAGAACCTTGTGAAATGGTCGTCATTACCTATTTCTATAATTAAATATATATAACAGGTATATCAAAATAGGCATTCGTTAAATTAATATTACATACCTACTATTTTGTTATTTGTACGGGTGCAAAATGTGGGTGGGCATGGCGGGAAAGAAACAGTTAGAAGCGTTTGAAATGTGGTTTTATAGGCAGACGATAAATTTTTCGTAGATAGAGAAGATTACAACTGAGGAGTCATTAGAAAGGAAAGTAAGAGATTGGATGGTCGTGGCCTTTCCGATTTTTCGCCTGCGTCTACATTTTCAAAGAATGGGTGGGGGTAGGTGGTCTAGGTTGAAGTGATCTTCGAGATTCCAAGGACCACATCCCACAAACCCGAAAAACTATAAATAATACTATTCAAGATGCCGATAATTAATTTAGTATTCCGCTTAAAGACACATAAATTTATGACGTTATCAGCGAATTAATTTTATCGTTAGGTACTGTAAAAGATACTGCATCTATTGTATGTATTCTTCTCCTTTGTGACGACAATATTGAATTACCGACGTCTGCCTTGGAAACACGGTGATTTCATTTTCGTATTATATAATAGAGCTCCCTATATAATCGTCAGAATCGGCTTAAAATCTTTTACCAACGTATACCTATAAGTAGAAGAGTAGAACCACATCATTTCCGTCTAAAGTAACTTTCACGTAATCTCCTGATGTTAAGTTAAATTTCTAAAGTTTGGCTTCCCAAGAGAGGAAGTGGCAGCACCCGAACTTACCGAAACTATTTGGAAAGGGAGCGAAACAGTATTTATACATACCCGTGCATGTGTTTCACTGAATAATATAATCAAACATACAGAGTATTCAAATTATTATCATCACGGATTATCAGCGGTTTTCAAACTGGTTAGTTCGCAACGGATGGATTGTGACAAGTACAAATAAGATTCACGCCTTGAGGGTTCCGTATAGAGTGTTTAAGGATTTTATGGAGTTGCTCAATCGAACAATTTTTGTTGTACGATGTTTAAAAAGCGAGTGTCGATAAGTAAAGGAAAAGGTAAAAGAGGTAGTTTGGATAGAGTATACCTTGTAGAACACCAAAGAAGTAGTTTTAGGTGTGGTAGAGACGGGAAGGCACAATGGTTTGAGCAAAATGGGTGGAGGAGGTAGAATATTAAAAAGTTTGTTTTAGGTAGGGGCGAGAGGGAGAAGGTGCCCCTCCATCATCCGCCTACCTAAAAACACTTTTATAATCTACGTGTTTCATTTTCAATTTTCCCGCCATACCCTGTGCCTTCACGTCACCGCTTCCACCTGAAGAACTTGTTTAGTGTTCTACAGTGTCTTTTACATCAAATCCATCCCCTTTCCTCTTCCTTTAGAGATGGAAATAGGATCTTATTGATACTCGTCCTTCAATTTGTCAAATAATAATTTAACAGTACTCTTCAGTCAGTGATGAGTTAGTCTGTCAGTGTAAAATTAATTTTTTTTACACTGAGTAGAAACATTTTTAATAGAGATGTGGGGCTGTAGACTCCTAGTATTTAGTATTAATTTTAATTCCTGAGAAAAAAGGTCTTCATGGACAGTAAGACGATACAAAGAATAAGGATTTAATTTAATCTAATATTATAGTACTCAAAACTGTACTGTAGATAAACTAATTTGATGTTATTATGGTATAGTCTAACAAGTTATGTAGTTTATATTTTTATATTAACTGAAGTACTAAAAGTCTGGGTGCCTGGGTTGATAACCTTATCTAATAAATAATTCAAATCAAAATAGAAGCTAATTTGCAGGGAAATGACAGTCATGGATCAATAAATAATAATTTTGTAGTATATGTTTCACAAATGTCACTTAAACTTATCGTACTTAATAAAATGACATGTTTTATTTTTAATTGGAAATAAAATGACAAAATACCAAACGTTATCATACATAAAAAGCCGTAATCATATTTAATTAGTAAAATCCATAAGTAATGAATATATCGCAGCAATATTTTCAAGCCGCTA
This sequence comes from Agrilus biguttatus, assembly GCA_963921985.1. Lineage (NCBI taxonomy): Eukaryota > Metazoa > Arthropoda > Insecta > Coleoptera > Buprestidae > Agrilus > Agrilus biguttatus. Next base: position 10,887,781 of record OY998120.1, read on the forward strand.
TAACGTATTGACCTAATAACTCTAGCGAAATTATTCAATAAACTTAACTAAGAGTTGAACTTGTTTAGCTCGCACATCATTAGACTCCGCAGACGTTCTCAAAATAAATTATTTCTAAATTTCTCTTAAACTATTTTTGTTACAGTATACGTTATAATTTTCATTGAAAGTGGCAGTTTGGCTTCGCGTGGTCATTGATTGAATGCATTCTACAAACTTCCAAAAAAAAAAAAAATTAGTTACAATTTTAATGTTAAGCCACAATGTTCAGCACTGTGAATTCATTGATTGTTTGCAAAACTTGCTCAAATTTAAGATGGTCAATGTAAACCGATGAATACAGAAAGATAATACCTATAAATATGCTGTTAGTGTTTCGTGTAAAATTTTTCTATGTATTCTGTAGCTTATACCTCTTATGGAAAAATCTCCACTGAAAAGTGATATTAACTAAAGATTTTGTTCAGGTAGTTTGCTTCGATAATGTAGAACTTAGAGGACTTTTTTCAATATTACCTAGAAGACCTGAGACCTTATTTCGCGTTGATAATACCCGCAAACAAAATGGGCGAAACTCATTTAGACATTTAGTATCACAGTAGACATTCAAACACACAACAAGTCACAGTTTAGATCAGTCAAAATCAGTCGAACTCATTCTTTTCATTTGTAAAATTACCAGTCGAACGAATGTGTATTTCATTTCATTTTAAATCAATTTATTAATTTATTAAGACATTAAAATTAGTTTATTGTTTGGATAGGAGTTTATTGAAATGGTTTGAAATCAAAGCAGTGAATGTTATTCCGTAAGGGTAATCACGATCCGAAATTAACTAATTTCATGAAAAATATTTTGGCTTTCAATGTACAACGTTTAGACACTTCGACTTTTACTTGACTTCATATAATATTTATTTGTGGTGTTATAAATTTTGTGCTCGCGTCGCACCATTTTCTTACGGTTTACAATTCTGTTTAGTGTGGAGATTCTGAACTATTTAGAAAATCAGTGTATCGTTTTATTTGCGCCCTAAGATCAACAAACATGCTAAATAATGCCGTCCACTTTGTTGGAAGTTCGACAGTGTATTTGTACTACCATCTGATAAAAAAATTAGAACGAACGCTAATTTCGACCGTGCAAACATTTTCTTAATTTTATTAACTTTCGCGGGAATAAAAAGTATAAACTCCGAAATGAATAAAAAGTATCTGTTTATTGAGAATGCTTATTATGAATTTTGCTATTGTGGTATTATTCTTTAATTTCAAAGATTGTTGCTGAGGCTCTCTCCGAACCAAATTGTTATCAATATGATACTTTCCTCTAGTCATTTTATTTGAAACCCCATTAAAAGTACAATAGTGGCAATACTGAAAACTGAGAGAAAAGCCTTTCGCGATGTTCATTCAAAAGGAATCTAAACTACAAATTGAAATGTGCTATTTTAATTTAAAAATGAGTTGTCTCTTGTTTGCATTTAATTCCCGAAAGAATACTACCTTTTGTTATTTTCCTTCTAGCTGCATTCCTTTTGAATTTCGGATTAGGCGAGTTCCCAATTGTTTTTACTTAGTTCATTCTTAACAAAGTTCACTCCTTTGTTTCCCGTGCTGTAAAAAGTGCATTAGAGACGATTTAGTTCTGCTTTTTCTTTGCAATCCGATTTGTTCCCTTCGCTCTAATTGTAAAACGTAAATAACGATCGAAACATTGATCAGCTTAACATGAGTGGACGAACAAAAACGACTATGATAAAGTGTCAGATTTTCTAAAACTTTCTGATCGTATTAAGATTAATGAAATTTTATAAATACAATTTAGCTATATAACAAGCGGGCTGAAAAGTTAGTAGGCTAGCCTAGAAAAAATTTTTTTTTTTTTTTGATAGAATTTTATTTTGTTATTTTGTTATTTCCCTTCGAGGGCGATACAACGGTCATACAAATTTTCGATACCATTTTTATAATACGATTTGTCTTTAGCCTCAAAATAGGCGTCAGTTTTGGCGATTACGATTACGACCTTCTGAGAACAGAAAAAAGTCGCTGGGGGCCAGATCTGGAGGGTACGGTGGATGCGGAAGCATTTTGAATCCCAATTCATGGAATTTTGCCATCGATTTCATTTATTTGTGACACGGTGCATTGTCTTGAAAAAACAGCATTGCACTTTCTTTTTCTTCAAATGAGGCCGTTTTTCCACGATTTCGTCTTTTAAACGCTCCAATAACACTACGTAATAGTCGCTGTTTATGGTTTTCCCCTTTTTAAGATAGTCGATAGTCAATGAATATTATACCATGAGCATCCCAGATCCAAGAATACTGATGCCATAACCTTGCCAGTCAACTGTTGAGTCTTTCCACGCTTTGGAGTCGGTTCATCGGCTGACTGTCGATCTGTCGGTTGGACTCCGGTGTGGAATGATGGAGCCATGTTTCATCCATCGTCACATATCGACGCAAACACAACACTGTGTGCATCGTCCTCGGTGCTCATTTCGCCTCGATTAAATTTAGTCAACCACTTTTCTACGGTTGATTTTCCTGTTGCAAAGTCCGAATAATGTTTATAAAGCCAAGCCTTGGTTTCAACAGTATTTTTTTCGCCAAAAAGCAATGCTTTATTAACACGAAATTCAATTAACAAAAGTTCTTTTAACTAAAAATGCTATAACTCAGATACTAATAGTGGAACAGCTGTCAAATTTATACACGCGTCTTTTGAAGATTAGGGCTAACTAAAAATCATATGAATTTGATACAAGTAGCTCCATCTATGGGCCAGCCTACGAACTTTTCAGCCCAGTTATAACCATGTGTGCTTATTCCTCGGCCGAATTTCATACCAATTTGCGGATGCCACCGATGTTCCACCATGTTGAAAAACAGCTGCCTACTAAAATTGGTTACACATTCAAAATGGAGGATTTTCGGGAATGAACATAATTGGCAGATTTCTCACAGCTGCGCGTGAGGAGACCTTATTTATGTCACAGGTCGTGGGATATGGTTTTCGGTTCGTTGTGCCTACTTAGTAGGACGCGTTCCAAATGTGAGGTCTTTGATCTCAATATTTAGACGAATAAGGATTTTAATTCCTTCTTTTTTAAATATGCATTTTGAACTGGCTACAAAATTGCTCTAGAATATTGAAATTTCAAGATTACGGCATCTATCTCTTAAATTCCAACGAGCGAAATTAGCAAGAATTGTATTTTGGTGTTGTATTTCAAAATATTCATGTGCTGGGCCGATTGTGAGGTCAGATTTTAATTCAGCAACAAAATATACCTCGGAAATGGCTACCCTTTTGGTTATTTTGTCATTTTATTTCAAGTAGTAATCATCTCAGTGTCCAAAAATAAATATACATATGGAATCAACAGAAACAACTACTCCGAGGGCTAATACCTCTACCGGCATTGAAATACACTGTTGATTCCGATGTATTCCTTTCTGCCAGCGCCCACCTGATGAGACCCAATAGGTCGAAACCGGTCGTGGGATATGGCTTTCGGTTCGTTGTGCCTACTTGGTAGGACGCGTTCCAAATGTGAGATCTTTGATCTCAATATTTAGACGAATAAGGATTTTAATACCTTCTTTTTTGAATATGCATTTTTTAAGTTTACGGTTAGGGTATTTTTAAATTCCAATGTGTTGAGGCAATTTTGAAACCCGATTTGGACTCACCGATACAAAATACGTATTAAATGACTGCCCTTTAGTTATTTTCCTTTTCAATATCTGATTTAATTGTGTAACCTGTGTGTAGTGTTATAATTGAATTATGTGTATACGTATACGGCTTTTTTATAGTTATTGTTTTTAAAATTGTTTGTTCGCTCCTGTTTCGTTATTGAGTTGGTATACACACACGCATATTAACGTATATTACGTACCTTGTGCCTATTTCTGTAGGTTTATCATTTAAGCCTACAACAAAGAGAGCGTTCAAAATCGATCGCGAAAAAATAAAAATGAGCTTACGTTGAATTTTAAAGTGACGGGAAATTAAATAATTTATTATTTATTGGCTTAAATCCGCCGAGTGGTGAACGCCTAACGACTTCATGAAATAAAAGGTACATACTTAATTCCACATCTCCGTTTTAATTCCACCAATTGCGAGCGTTCATCATTTATTAATCGATATTTGCGGCGTTCGTTTTAAAATTATCTTCACCGGTTAAAAGTTTTGATGTTTTAAAGAAGAAAACATAATCGGTCAATGTTATATCAATACTTGAATTCTGTTTGACACTATTATTTCACAAAAATATAAGAAATGAACAGGTATATTTGTACTACTATATTAAATGTTCATTTAAATATTTTCATTGTTATTGTCTTTCCGTTTTAATAATATTTTACAACAAAAATATTTTTAAGTGCAGATCAGATAATTAACAAAATTGGATAGTTTTGGCCCACTCTGTACTGATGGGAGTCAACAAGTTCGAAGCACTATTTTACACCTGATAAAAAAACTTAAAAACTTTTTATGTATTATATTATTTATAAAAAATAGAAATATGTGTTCTTCACCTTCATGGCCCATATTAGGTCAATTTTACGTTTTTTAATGTATAAAGGAGAATTTTCAGTTTTAACTTGATTTAATACTTTATAAATAAAGGTCCCTGACGTATTTATAAAATCTCATGAATATTTAAAAAAAACATCATCATATTTTTTATTGTTAACCATGCTTTCTGCTTCAAGAGTGATATATTTTCTGTAATTTTCATTTATGATATGAACTAAATCAAAGAAAAACGAAGTTTTACTATCAACATTTAAGACCCGATGTAAAACTTCAAATGTACGATAATAGTACGCTTTAAGAATTATTGAATCCAAAACCAATTAATCGAAGAAATAAAAAAAAGTTTTTGTATATTTTTACGTTTTTTTAAAATTCTTGTTAGTTACCTTAAAATATTGTGTCGTCTTTTGTTTATTATAATTTATCTATTGTTTAATATTAATAATTCCAAAGACTATAAGTATTGACTTTCGCAATTAATTAACTATATTTAGTACCTAACTATAAAAAAATAAGATAGTAGCTCCTTTTGGTGACATCTCCTACAATTCATTAAACGATTTCCAATCAAGATACAAAAAAAAATTTTTTGTGTTTCATTCCCACCAGCTACTCGTGCTGGTGGGCGGGCAGTCCCTCCGACCTACACTGTAGTGCAAAGCCGGAAGGTAGGGCGTAAGGCCCTCTTCAGCCTCCTTTCAGGAATCGTGGGAATGGGTGGGTGGTGTGGTTAAAGAGAGAAAGATGAGTCGGACGAAATGAAGACAGAAAAGAAGCGAGAGATTGTGGAACATTACTGCTCCAGCATTTGCCTAAATGATCCAAGGAAACCACAGAAAACTTGGACCAGAGAAGCCAGACCCAGGTTCGAACCGGTGACCTCCCGAATGCAAAGCAATGATCTAGAGCACTAGACCACGCCGCTCGGTAGTTACACCTGATTGAACTAATTATTTAGTTTCCTTAATTTGATTATTTCTATTCGACAGGTAGCATTATAAAATGACAAAATTTCTCAGATTGGTAGAGTCCGTTCAATTTAATTTTTCCGGTTTTGTATTATAAAGTCAAAATTGTAAATCTTTGACTTTATTATTTATTATTGGCGCAATAAATTAACTAGCCCCTATACCTACCGTAAGAAAGAGAAGGACATCCCCATCATTTTTGATGAGAATGAGATACAAGTGATGCAGGTAGTATTTCAATTCTGCTCATTTCTGTTCTACTCTTATAGTTTGCGTACGTTTGTCTCGATTTTCGTTTGCGTACTGGTGTTTCATGAATAATCTAGTTTATAAGTAGTACAGAAAAATAATAAAAGACACAACTTTACAAATTTCAAACATAGAAGAGAAAGATGCGACAACATTATAAATGGTACCTGCACTGCTCATTACCTCCGACTCGCCAAGAAGGACAAGGGTATCCTTCTCTTTCTTGTAGTAAGTATAGGAGTGAATTAATTTATTGTGCCAATAATAAATAATAAAGTAAGTAGAAGATTTACAATTTTGAGTTTATAATACAAAACCGGAAAAATTAAATTGAACGGACTCTACGAACATCACTTCATAAAAATAAAAGATTTTATTATTCACAAGATTTCTCCATTCGTGATATTCTTCGTTCAATTCGTTGAATTTTTACCACTGAAACGGCAGCTTTTTATGTTAGATTCATTAAAAAGGGGCGCTTTTGCATACATTTCTCGAATTTCGCCAATCGAAAGCCATTGTCCACTTGGTGCTTTTTTCAGTGTTTGTGTCATGTTGAACTTTAATTAAAAATCACAAAGTTTCAAAAATATTTTATTTTGTACACACTACAATATTGTTTCGCCAAACATTGGCTTCATTAGGTTATGATTTGACAAACTTCGATCTATATAGGATATATATATATATATATATATATATATATATATGTATGTATGTATATATATGTATGTATGTATAAATCTAACCTAAAAGGGGGTGGGGTGTTACAGAAAAATATTTAGCAAAGGTGAATTTTTAAACTCTACTTGATCGTTTAATGCTAGGTCTTTTTTATCTGTTAATTTCTAGGCTCTCCAAATAATTTAATTTTGAACTTTCGCTTTGTATATGTATAATTTTATATTTTAAATTGAAATTATGATTTTGATTAATTAAGTGTTCTGCGTATGTAGAATCCATTTTTTTTATTAGTAAAACTATACAGATGTTCTTTAATGCGTGTTTTGAAGGACCTATCAACTAGCATCTACTATAAACAAGTTTAGTTTGTGTCATTATTAATGTGTAAATTGCATTTGATTTGTTTTTTTCCTTCATCCTTCATTAGGTGTTACTAAAAGTGAAATTAAAAAACAAAACCTTGAATAAACCGTCAAGGATTAAAAAGTCTTTTTAGTTTCATATGTAAATACCTAAAAGGGAAAATTACCATAATTCTGCTAAATGTCAAAGTTTATTGCTTAGTTTACGCTACTTGCGTGTTAGTATAATAGTCAATGGTAGGTACAAAAGTTATATAAGCATCCTTGTTATTTCTGAGATAGTTATTAAAGTTAGTACGTAACATTCATATAAATGTGAATTTTATTTCTTACGTCTCGTCTCCTCGTTACGACGCTATAGCACACACATTTATGTATATCGTTATAGTTGAGAGGTAAAGAGTGAAAATAACAACATGTAGGTCAAGGTTAGTATGTAAACAGCCTTTAAAGAGCCTTCTTCACGATAACAACTTGCATAACGGCTCACAATCGTCAACCATGTCTCTGAATGCATTACGAGAAACTTTCAATTCGTTGCTTCTCCACTTCATATACACCCTCAGCGTTGGTAGCTTTTTCAAATACGATCGCTTGTTATTCGTCATATTGGATGTTTCTAAGTTTTCGAGGAAATCATGCTTTTCATTTTGTTGAAAATTCAGTCTTATCATTTACGATGTGAGTCTTTCTCAGCTTGGGCAATTAAATAAAAATAATGTACATATAGGGTGTTTGTTTCGATAGTATCTATTGTAAAAAAATTATAGAAGAAAATGTTGGGACTTTTAGGATACAACTGTAGAAATTCCATGGTCTTCTTGTCATCGAATAGAAAAATACAATCTTTTAATGTTAAACTTAGAAAATAGACCTGAAAATGGATATGAAACATCACCACCAGCTTGTGCCTGTAATCGCTGTGGTTTACCAACTAATTATCACGGTGTCAGACATCAACCGCAGTACATTTCGCAATGGCATGCTATTGTACTTGTTAGCACGCTTGATATTTTCATCCCAAATGCTTCATTAAATTAAAGAATCTTACTGACAGTGTACACCACCTCGAACTACTTATTTTGAAGGAAAATATTTCTTTGTGGGTAAAAGACATAATACAGAGAAAGTTAAAGTTTATACATATAAATAAAAGGTCTTAAGGGCCCCGCAAATTCAAAAACACTTAATTTTCTTGATGGTTTTAAGCAGCTGGTGTTTTTTGATAACACTTAATAACAATAAGTTTAGGAGAAACATCTTCGTTTTTGCACTGATAATGGAAAAACGTGTTTTGTTCAATTATAATAGTGTATCTAATTGTAAGTCTCATTGGTTTATTTCAAATAATTAACAGTTGTAGGCATTGCATATTAAAATGCTATATCAACAATAAACAAACTACTGCATTAGATGCACGTCTAGACAAATAATTAATTGAATGTTGTTTATGTTACCGGCTAAACCCGGTTTTTTTCTAATCCAAACTGGTTTATCCTGAAATCGAATATGATTAAATTTCAAATTAGGGCAACCTTAACTAACCATATCCTTACCTTCAAGGGATACATAACATTAAGAAGAAAATAAACATTTAATAAAAAAATAACAGTTATGTCGTTGTTAATTTAGGTTAACTAGTTTGTCGGTAATTATATTTATGAGGGTTGTTTTATTAATATATGCGGTAATTTGTAAGAGCCTCTGGTTCTACCTCGAAATATTGACTGCATTTATTTGTTTAAAACGTATAACTGTATTTGGATGGAAAAATGAACTGCATCACTTGCTTTAATAATCTCAAAAGTAAAGAGTGTTAACAAAATAAATATATTTTAAATAAATATAGTGTCTAGTAGTAAACACAGTCTATTTTTCATCCCATATACAATACAAATATATTAAATGTAATCGGAAAAGGATCAGCTTGCCTTCAAGATCTTTTATGTATATTTAAAAACTCTTTATATTAAAAAGGAAAAGCCAAGGGATTACGCGTGTTTTTGAGGTGTGAATAAGACTAAACCCTACATTGATTTTATTTTTACCTTACCATTAATTCTGTTTTTCAAAACTAATTTTTCTTCTCGCTCAATATTTTTTCTTACTGTTATATTACCATTGTTTCTGTTTTTGCCTTTGTACGTTTTTAAAATTTTATAACCGGATAAAATACTACTTACTTATCTTTAGATCCTTATTTAAGAGAATTACTAGAGTCTACTCAGTTTAGACAAGGTCCTTTTCTAATAAGGATATCGAGCCCACGGCGTAGGCACAAAATCAAATAAAACAAAAATAAAATAAGATTAGTTATGCGCATCTTTATTTTTGCTCTATTTGGTTACGTGCCTACCACGGCGTTAGCTATGCCGTGGTTCAGTTTAACAAGTCGAGACACTGAATTTAATTTAAGCAACTAAAAACACCTTGTATCGATTACAAATAATTTTTAAATTGCATACGCCCCGTCCTTGAGAATTACGGTTAATAGATTGAAAGTTGTACGTAAAATCACTTTAAGAATGAATTTGTTATGAACAATTTGCTATGAAGATGTTTATATACGTGTAACCTTTTACTTTTTATTACTTTATTGTTTTTTATTGCCAATAAAATTCAATTTATAATTCCACAACATTATTTTTTGCACGCATGTGCATCCAATTAATCATGGTCTCAAAAGCAAGTGAAATTAGCCTTACTCAGGTTAATTGAAGAGGTCAATTAATAGTTTGACTTCAATGAGCTCATTTTTGACGTAGGTGGATGTTTTTTTCACTACCTTCTTCGAACAGTAATGGGATAGAATTATAATCTAATATTGCAATCTCCAGTTTATGAAATAAAATATTTTTTAATTAAACACTGTCATACTGTCATAATGTATTAATTTCTTAGAAACATGGTGATAATCCTGAACAAAACCATTAATGCTTAATATTTTGAACTTTTATCCCCCCCCCCCCAAAGGGTGCATGAAGGCCTTATAAATAAGACGGGTAGTGTGACCTACGTATGGTCTTTCGTGATTCAATAAATGTATTTATTCAGTGACTGTTTGTATATTGGACATGCGTCAGTATTTTATTTTTTATGAACGAACTTTCTCATGTCCAAACTGATTTTGAATAATGTCGTCATAACAGTTTTTAACGCGTTTCGCATTACGCGATAAAAATAATCATTAATTTTTATTCTTCATTTTTCCACATTATTTTCACAAATCTACCAGCTGCCGTCACAATCATGCTTAGTTGTACCACGGGTATATAAAAAAACAAAAATAAAATCAATCACAGTATACCAGTATATTATAGACCTTGCATACAATTTAAAATTCACAGTACTTCACTACAAAATCTACGATAAGTAGGTACTTCTCATTTCAGACATGGGAAAATAATATTAAATGGCTTCACCAATAAACACTTTAAGCTTGAAACAATATTTGTACCTACAGTGGCCGGCACCTAAGGAGATTCAAAAGCCATAAATCATCGGATACGCAGTGGCAAAGTCTAGCCCCTTTAGGGCGGGGTTAATCGACCCGTAGGCAGAATCATAACTGCTCAGCAAAGTTCAGTAACGTAGTGGCAAACAGTTGCAAATTAACAGAGTAGAGAAGTGCTTGTTTCTAAATTGTGTTCGAAATGAGTAATCTTGGGAAGAGTAAAATACTGAGTAATCAGACAAAAGAAGTGGTCTACAATGTGTTTTTGTAAGATATCTACATAATTCATATTATCAAGTTTTCTTCATTCAACATTATTTTGTTTGTCAACAACTTATTTCTATGCATACCTAATAATCTTTAAATTAGCTATTATTCCGAGATTTATATAATTAGGTACATATAACCGTGATTTTCTCCTTACGTTTATGATGATAGTGAAATTTTAATTGTTCACTTCGCATACATCATTAAAACCCCATTAGGGTAAGTAAATGAGTTGAATAAATTCACTTCCGTGTTCAGTACTTTTTCTCTCTGTGATACGCGCCGCTGAACTACAAGTTGACGTTTCGGTCCAGCTATATTCTTATTGGCTCTTTCATTTAAAAGTCTCCGCCTACCTACCTGTCAATCTGACCGTCGCTGAATCTCCTTAGGTGCCGGCCACTGTACCTTTGTATCAATTTTGTAAGGCTTAATAACTTCCTTCTTCATGCGTTCCAAAGTGTAAGCCACTTTTTCAATTTATTTACAGTGATTATATAAATAATTAGAACATTTAGTTATATAATTTGCAAACTATTTATACTTACTTACCTTTTGCTTGAATTTTTCTTGACATTATGTGTGTATTATGATATAATAATATTCTGTCCATCGGCTATTATTGAAAAAGATAGCGGCTGATTGTGTGTTGCTACAAGCATATGCATATTTTAAAAATTATCACTTGGTGAATATTTGTTCTACTGTCGAAATCATCAATTGCGTGTGCATTTCAAAAGGTTAGCTCCGAGGTGTGCGCAATGTTTACATTCAATTGAGAATGTGAACACTTTTATTTATCCTGCTTTTTAGCAGCAGCCATTGAAGTTGCATAAATCACTCATCCATCGAGTTTTCATGGTTGTGTTGTATAAGTTCCACTAGAAAAATCCATTAAGATGCCGACATCTTTAGTACATTAAACCGTACTTGCTTTCATTAAAAGTTGTGCTAGACGGGACTTTCTGGCCGTCTGGGGCTGTTGGTTAATCATCATATGAGTCGATAGTTAATTAAAAAACTAAATTATAAACGTACCCGGAAGCAAACCTCACTTTTAGATTTTTCGAGAGGGTTTATGTCTATTATGGGTTTGATTTAAGAGTTTTCGTTTCATAAATTTTTATATTCAAAATAATCGTTACAGACTAGTGTACAAAGTTTTTAATAATAATAATACGTAAAATTATTATATCTGCTTGGAGCGCTTTCTAACGTTTTAAATAGTCCTTATAATGTCGTTAATATACCTAATAAAGTGAAGAAGTAGACGGTGACATCAACGGTAAAGTTGCAGGCTTAGCCTCTTCATCCGGTTCCGAATGGTGAAGTGTTCGCGGCGGGTCGACCAGTCTGCTGCACCTGCACGTATTTTACATATATTTTTTACAATCGGGAATCTCAGGAATGCCTATTAACCTTAATATATACCTTAACTCGAAATATTCATATTGTTCGACACATATTCTGAAAAATATTCAAAGACATATTGTGCCTATTTCTATGTTTAATTTTTCTTGATTTTTTGCAACTCTTCCCCTATTTTTGAAAGCACGAGCAGCCACTGTTGTATAGTATTATTTTTTATAGACATTTATTATCACAGGTCTTCCATATAAGTGCTTTACCTATAAATAGAAAAGTAGAAGCACTGAACTAATCTCAAATGACTAAAAAGTCAGCTTTTTCTTTTTTGCATTGCAAAAGGTACAAATTGCTCCAATTTCTTAACAAACACCATTCATTGATTAATTGTATTGTTTTTTTCCAGCTACGAATTTAATTGGGGACAGATAATTAAAATAAAGTTACGATGCATTGTAGACCACAGTTTCTAACTGATAACATAGGAGCAGTCACTTATCTAACGATTAGTAAACTAAAAACAATAGAATTTATTATTACTAAAATGGAAATAACAGTTCTTGTTACTTATTCATTTTTTTTAAATTGTGCCATAAAAAGCAGTTATTATGGATCAATAAATTTAATTAAGCCTCTTAATGTTTCTGTGCTATATTTGATGATCGCATTCATTCAATTTACCAAGGAAATTGTTTACTTATTTTTCATATATTTTCCAGTATTATTTTGTAATGACAGGAAGAGATCAAATATTCAAAAAGTTTTACACTAATATTTTATTGAAATTTTGGAATAGTAATGGAATAACATATATGCAATTTATATGAACGTTGTCCAAGCGTAAAAAAAGAAAAAAGTAGATTAATTTAAATGATGAAAAGTTTCGCTTTATGTCAAAATTTATTGATATTTTTGATAAGAAAGTCAGCCAAGGACTTTTCTTAAACATTTCTGTTATATAATAAGAAAGAGGTTTCTTAATAGTATTCCCCCAACAAATGCCAAGGTGAAACTTTTTAGGCAACTTTAAGAAACTAACAAAACTATGGACATCGGTAAAAGTACATACCCTCATTCTGGAAGAACTTCTTTCTCTACGGGTTGTAAAGTATTTATTGGTTGAAAATGTTCTTGACATTGTAGTTTAAACTTTTTATTAATACGAGAACAACCAAAATATGATATACGTATCAGAACATACAAATAAGAAATATTTAATAAAATACAGATGAATTGCAGAAAGTTTTTATTGATACCACAATAATATTATTTCTACATACAATGTCTTCTTCAGGTGGTGAAGTAATCTAAACTTAAACTAATTACAAGTCAACTTAAATGCTAAATTATAAGGGTGGGGATGCAAAGTTTAAATGTTTAGTAGAGAAGAATTATTCAAATCTATTTGGTCATTTAAAATTATTCCTAATTTATTTAAGTTTCTTGTGTTCTTTTATAAGATCTTTAAGAGCTCTTCTAGTCTGTCCAATGTAAGATTTGTTGCAACTACCGCAATCTAACTTATAAATTCCAGATTTATTTTCATTTTTGGTGGGGTCTTTGTTGTTTTTAATAAATTTATCTATGGAATGTCCTGTTTTGAATGATACGAAGGAGTCTGTAAATTTGCCTAGAGTAAGAGAAATATTACCTTGATATGTTAACGAGTTAAAAAGTGATTTATTTTTCACTGTCGGGGGGTAAATTTGGTAAAATTTGAAGGCTTCATCGATTCAAATAAGGAATACTGTTGTCTTGAAGAAGGACAAATATTTCGCTCAATCTCTTATAAGAGGCTTCAGCTTTTAATAGTTTTTCTAATTTCGCAGCATGTACGACACAGAGTTTAATGTTATTGCTTGAGGTATAATTTTATACGTTTTCGGAGCCAAAAATGTCCATGGTAATGATGTCTCGTACAGTAAGACAAAATTTGTCTCTTCTGGCAGCGATAAATCCTTTGTTGTCTACTTCTGTGCCACTAGTACTGTCATGAAAGTTTAATAGTGCACCCATGTGCTTATCCTGTATGACTATTCTTCACAAAAGTTGAGGACTGTGCTTGGAGCATCCATCGACTTTTTTATAGGATTGAGACATTTTTCACAAGTTTATGTGCTACTTTTAATTTAGACAGTGCTGATGTTTGTACGATCGATAGACAACAGCAAAAACGACATTGTGTCCCTTATAGCAGAAGAGTGCTATAAAAATATGTATATCTAACTTACTGACTTACTTTTGCATCCATATTTTATTGTTAATGCTTTAATAATGTTTGTAGTCAGTGGCATTTGGTCATGTGAATTACGAAATTATAGAATACTAACTTTTTTTATATAGAATACAAAACTAATAATCCTAGCTTCCCACATCCATTCATTTACAAATATTCCTTTTTGACTACAGTTCATGCAAGTTATACAGTCAACCACACATGAGTCCACAGGGCTACGTCTCCGTGTATGTAAACTGTTCAAGCTTAACGGTGCTGAAATAGAAACAGCTCATTTGTATATATAAGAAACGCTATTATTATCAGATTTGAATTTGGCATCGTTCTTCTGAAACAGTCACCAAAAATTACATTCTCGTAAAATTGCGATTTTTCTGTCCCTAGTAGCCGGATATGTACAATATTCATTTTACATTCAATTATTAGCATCCTCTTGAATCGTTTTCTAATGTAAAGTTGACGAACTTTATACTCATCCAAAATTGACTTCACCTCACCTCCTTGCTACCGTTAAAGATTCGTTCAAATATATGGGTGAGGCGGGGGTTAACTGGAGGCTCAAAAATCATTTTTTTCTCTATATGCACTATATAGGAACGTGACTTGGCTCATTGTGAATAATTGTACTCATCGATTTTTATGATAATCTACCACTAATAACCAGTCAGCAAAAACTAACGTTGGACAAAACCAAACGGAGTCTTAATACTAGCTGCCTGCTGTGGTTACAAAAACACCCCATTGATACAAATGCAGTAACAAAAGCTACAAAGGACAAATATAAATATGGAATCAACAGAAACAACTACTTCGGGGGCTAATACCCCTACCGGCATTAAATTACACTGTTAATTCCGAAAGATTCCTAGACGAAGATAATATATCCACAAAAGATGGCATTAAAATCCTTGTTCGCCTAAATATTAACTACAATTGAAAGCCAAATCCCACAACCGGTTTCAACCTATTGAGTCTTAGGTGGGCGCTGACAGAAAGGCCTTTAAAGGTTGTACCTGGTTAGTGGGACGCATTCCAAATGTTTGATCTGTGATCCTTAATATTTAGACGAGCAAGGATTTTAATGTCTTCTGTTTTGGATATGCTGCAAAAGACAATTTAACATGAATATATGTGTACTAATACAGAGTGGTTGCGCGAGTATATGATGTTAAAAATGTACTTTTTGTTTTCTTTGTATATTGTTTATTGTTTAACTTTAATTAAACATGTTTGAATCGTTTTCTAATTTGAAGCAACGGGAGGCAGACAATACATATTTTAAAAAATCTGGAAATTGGCAGGACACATAAATAATGAATAAAATAAGCCACTGTCATTTGTAGTGGCAATTATTATAATAAATAAATGTAAATTAAAATGTTGTCAGCGAATATCAAACATTTGTATACTTATCAGAAGCAAAATTTCTGTGTTTTGTTAATATTTATTATCAACTGACAAAGACGAAAATTTCCGCTAATTCGACGATAACGCGACAAAATGACATGACGTTAATAAAACAACTTGCTGTAAATTGTACACGCACAAACGTTCTTATCGGTCTTCATAGCCCTCTAAGCGGAAACGGCTCGGCATCTTTATCATTTTAATTAAACACGCAGCAGAAGTCATAACTGCGTCAGTTAAATATTCGTTCGTAGGTATTGTGTTCGCAACAATACCTGACATCGCACTTTATTGTCTTACGAAGAGACAAAAAAAGAGCGTCTTATGTCAGAAATGCGATATTCTGAAAGAAAATGGTCGTCCTTCAATAATAACTACTTAATCGAGCGCAAAGAAAAATTTTCCATAAAAAAGAAATCACAGTCTTAATAGGAGTTGTAAATTAACCGTGTTTTTGCTATTAAATTTGAATATACCATCTCGGAGAAGTTATTCTTTTTTTTTATTGTCATTTGTGAATAGCATCTCTTTTTACAGAAGTGAGTAAAAGCAACACCTTCAAGGATGACAATAGTGGTCTTGATCTTTTACACTAGTCGGGCTTATTCAATCTTGGTTTTGTACAGTTGGGCTTTGGGTACTTGAACTGTTTTAAATTGATTCATATGAGTTTTTAATTATGTTTTCAATTGTCAAGAGTTCTCAGTTTTATACCAAGGAGTAGTGATTCCCAAACTGTGCGCCGCGACGCCCCGAAATATTATAAAAGATTCATAATTGATCCAAAACGATCGAATATCTAAATTTTGCACTGAATAACGTATTAGAATGTGTGATGGATGCGGTAAATTTTATAACATTTTCGACCATTGAAAGCAAGATTTTGTAAAACACCGTGTGAAGATATGGAGCTGTGTTTGTTGTACGATAGCAGAATGTACGGTGGCTCTCTCGTGGTAATGTTCCTTTTAATTTTGGTAAGAAATTTTTATTTACCTTAAAGAAGATGGATGTAAAGATGCAGAAAAAATTACTGACGCAGACATTTTTTATTAAAACTGGCATATTTATTCGACATTTTTGAAAAGCAGTATTCCCTTAATTTCTCTCTGCAAAAAAACATATATTTTTGAATTCATTGGAAAAGAAATCACTCTGTATCAAAAACTGAAACTATCTAGAGCAGTGTTTCCCAAATTTTTTAGGCCATGCCCCACTTTAACATTTCTAAAATCTCCATGTTCCCCTTTTATAATATAATAAGCATAAAACTTTTATTTGTTCTTTTTATTAATAATTTCTACAGCATATATAAATAAATACATTAAATTAAAGATTAATTGACAGATATTTATTTTATATTGCAACAAAGGGTTGTGAAACAATATCAGAGTTAATTTAGGTCAATTTTGTGCAAAAACGTCGTTACTCAGCGAGTTTAAAAGATCCTGGATTCCCGCGACAAGAGACACAACATAGTGAATAGCTGACAAGTTCACTTAACGACTCTAATCACTCAGTTGAGATTTTGGTGGCATCAAAGGAATTATATTTAATAAATTAAGCCCCCTATTTAAAAAAAAATGTTTTTTCAAAGAATTTATCGCTTACATCAGGCATTGCATTTAAAAAGCCAATAGCGAAGGGGGTAAAGTTATGTCGGGTCAATTCTCAAATTACCCCCTCCAACCATTGAATTGCCCCCCTGTGGGGCGTACGCCCCACTTTGGGAAACACGGAAAATTTAATGAAGGTGCAGACAGGCGTTGTTCTTTAATATTACAGCCATTTTCGACGTCAAATGAACTTGTTCTTTCTCAAGATATAAAAAGCATTAAGATGACGTTTCGTCAGCGGCTGCGGCTGACATCTTCAGAAGCTTTGGTGGTTTAGTCGTTTTTGCAGCTTTCACATATGACCAAACCACCAACGCTCCTGAAGATGTCAGCCGTAGCCGCTGACGAAACGTCAAGCAACCAAAAAGCCTATAGACCACGGCCCAAAAGCCCGGAAAATCGCCGGTCGTGAAAGCCTACATACTACAATTATAAAAAGCATGTTTGAAGGACACTTATCACACTTATCTGGTTTGAGAAATACTTTCAAAATAACCATTTCGATCAGATTGTATCATTTCAAGATCCATTTAACGCGAGTGCTCCGTCTCAATTTACATCTGCGGAAGAAGGGAATCTTATCAAGTTATCTTGCAACAACAGTTTGAAAGCAAAATTGGGATACATGAAATTGACAGAATTTTGTTTTTCAATAAAAGCAAATATCTCTTGTAAGTAATAAGGCTCGGCAGATTTTCGTTCCATTTTCGACGTCGTATTTGTCCGAAACTGGATTTCTGGCGGTCGTTGTAATAAAAAGAAGTATAGAGCAAAAGTTAACGTGGAAAAGAAAATGAAGAAGGTCGTGTCCAGTTTAATTTCACGATCTGAGATAGGTGCAGATATTTAAGTTAACGTAAAAAAATGTTAAATAATAAAGTTACACCAACTTCATTTATTATTATTTCTTACTTCCGAGTAGCCATAGTAGAATTAAAAAAAGTAGGCCGCTACTCGGAAAAGTTTGAGAGCCACTGGCATAGTTCATATAAAAAAGCATTTGAGAATCACCTCAGCTGATAGTATTAGGTTCTCTGTAAAAATACAAAGGAATTTATTTTTGGTCTTGCAGATTAAATAATTTTGTTAATGTTAATCTTACTAATGTTATTTTGGTCCTAGTAACCAAACCTTATTTTGCCAATTTCTCAGAAAAATAAATACTTACTTAGGCAATAACGTGTGAATTTTTAGAAATATATTTTTCTCATAAACTGGAAATGAGTTTCCATCAAGTCAGTGCAGAAAGAATTTATCTCAATAATATTTGAAGCAAACTAAAATTTAACCAGAAAAGCAATTTGTTGCAGAGTTTAACTTTTATTTGCCTTCGTGGTATTCAACGCATATTTAGTAGGCTTCTTAATGGTTAAGTGTTCGTGTGAAAATTGAATTATGTGGAGTGTTTTGTGTTGACTAAAGAGTACCCTTTTTGTTGAATTAAAAGGATGACCGTTATGCACACAATTACATATTGGTCGAGTCAAGTAAGTGCCTTATGTACTTAGTCTGTAATTTTTCATGTTCTTTAACGAAATAGCGGAATAAAGCAAACATCATTACATTAGCAATAGCTAATACGGCAATAAAATAAAAGTACCTTTAAGCTATACTGTTACCTACGTACATGTGTATATAGATTCTAGGAGCGTTTTATTTATTTATGACCTTTTGTTCAATAGTAATTTTTATTGCTATCGTGATTATATGTAATTATATATACTTTTCAACAGTTACGTTCTGTTTTTCAAATCTCCATGCTTGTAATACGGATTACGTAACCTTTTCTTATTAACCTAACGGTAATCGACAAAAGTCTTTGATAACAACGACTAACACGTTATATACTTAAAAAAAAGAAAGCGGCAATTAGGAATCATCATTTATTAAAGGTGAATGACTACAATTTACAAAAAGTTTAGCAACCCGTGGATCGTAACAAAATCTTCCCCCCACGCATACATCCCCAAGGAATCGCAGGGAATTTGTTGGGACTCGTTGAGAAATTCCTTATCCGTTTTTAGTTTATATTTGAAATTCGAATTTTTCCATAAAAGAAGGAGAACACCGATGTTTCTTCGAACGGAACTTTACGAATTCAAATTAAATCGTCAGTTTATCAAAAAGGTGACTCACAAGAGGGGTTGAGTATTCAGAACTAAAGAAAAGGGCAATAGGAGAATTGACAGAAACAGTTTGAATTTGCGTGAATTTTTTTTTTTTTTAATAAAAACAAAATAGCGTTCGGGTGTAATTCTTAAATAAGGAATTTACAACTGGTGTTTCAAATACTAAACCAAACATCTACTTAATAAAAAATATATACTGAAACTACAGTAATCATATTAATTTTATGTATGTTTTTTAGGTACTCGACATTTTGTTAATATTAAGTTTTTAAAAAGCATTCATCAATATTATTTGAGCTGCGTAAAATTTTAATACCAATTAAATCTAATCTTACATGATTTGAAGTTAGTAGATAAATCGGTCAGGAGCACTTGCGGTTACACTTTTTTTTAAATTTTTGTTCCTGACCATAGATTGTGAGTCTGCATATTCGAGATTTTGCCTTGGTAACTTGGACGATGCGGCGGCGGTTTCAGTCGAATGAAACAAAAAAAAATTCGGTGACCGAAGCTCCTCCGACCAGCCGAAACACGGCCCTGAAAACCGAGCAGACAACACTAATTCAGGTAACCCATCTATTGGAGTACTTTCGATTACAATCCGTAATCAACGAAACCGTTGAGGTCAGTTTCGGACAATTCAGCGCCGAGCAAGAATAATAATACGAGACCGCGTAGTCGCTCGCCTACCTACCTGTCCGCCAGGTACAAAGTTATATTATGATTTTAAAAGGTAACGCATCGTAATTTTTCGGACATTTTCGTCATAGCTCGACGAACTCAGACAAGCCGGCACAGTGCTAAGCTCGATTGGCGCGTCCGTCTCGATTTGACTGAATTCAGTGAGTTTTTCGTGTAGTAATAGTAGTGGCGTTGTAGTTTTGCTGAAAAAATTGTCGTTTCTTTTGTACGGGAACGCGATTACAATTGACCGTGGTGCTGTGTAAATATTGTGTTAACTATTGTGACTACTTTTCACGTGTGTATACTGTGTTATTAAAAGGCATAAGTACTTATACTCTGCAATATTATTTGGTACCTGTTTATTACCTTTAGAAGGTGAGTGAATCCTTTAGTATGGTAGTTTGTCACGAATAATAAACGCTTCTCACGACTCTATCTCCTTTAAACTAGTCGCATATAGTTATACCAAGAAACATTCGTAAATACTTTCCAAGTAATAACTAACCTAACAGGTATATGTGTGTATGTGGTGGTAACCAGTTTGAAGCTACAAAATTTAAACAAAATATTACTGATACTTACTGCCTGTTATTGAATTATTTACAGTAATCGCTATAAATGATATGACTTTCTTGCAAAATACAGAGTATTTTTATATGATTAACTAACGATAAATGTGTAATAAATTTAATCAATATATACCTACATACATACAGGTATGCACGGTGAGTAATAAAATTACTAACACTTCAATATTTGTGGTAGCAGAGAGTGACTTTACAGAGTGAGGCAATACTTACCTATGTTGTTTAATTATATTATAGAAGACCGTTTAATTTACCTCTATATTTACTTGTTTGTATCGTGTAGAATACGTTTAATACTTTACTTCTTGACATTAAAAGCAGCTTCTTTTGATACTAATTAAAATTTTAATAGTACATGGATATTTGTCTTTTCGATGATAACCTTCGCCTGTAGGTATGGTTTTTCCATTACATTTTTTTTTGTTAATGCGTTAGAATATCTATTTCTTTGATTGATTGATTGAGCCATTCTGAACTACGTGTGTACGTAATTATGATAACATTGCAAATGTTACGTCATGGTATTTATTAAGTCGTAAAGTTTGAAAAGCTAATGACTCATTAGAAGATTTTCCTGTATCATAAAATAATTGACAACAAGGACGGTGTGTCCGAATCGGTTGTTTGTTGACTTGCGTTTACGTTATTATTTTATGATTGTCAAACAATCATAATTAATTAATTATCTACTTGTGTAGTTTCTATACAGGAAGAATTGTAAAAAAATGACGATAAATATTCAACTTCTTATACTTTGAAATGGTAGCTTACGCACGTATTTTGTACGTGGCTATATGTATGTTAAGTTTACCAGATTATATGCACATGTCTTCCTCCGGTCCCTTTTATAACACACACACACACGCATATTATAAACAGTTCCCAGAGAAAATAACATCTGCTTCTTTGTGATGTCTGACGGACTGGTGATGGTGTGTACGCAGTTGGAAACAACATTATACGGGTACGGGGTTCTCCGTTTTCTGCTGCCGATGCTCGCTGATGCCTGGCCCTGTTTGATGACGCAAGTCTAAAATAAAATTATTCGCCTTTCTTAATTTATTCCCTTCGCTCATATTTTTTAATACCCAAAGATCAATAGCAGTATAAATTTATGTTCGTGTTTTTTTTTCTTCTATCGAATATATATATTTTGTATCATATATATGGGCACAAATATTACCTAATGTGCGTAGGAGCATTTAAATAAACATGGAAATGTGGGATTTTTGTATGCGATAGAGGAGTTTATCAATATTATCACCAAGAAACATAAAATAATTTCCTAAAACTATTAAATATTTCTTAGCTGCAAAAAGTAATTTTAGGTAGGCTGAAATGAAGAAAATTGTATTAATTTAACACATAATGTATTTAGTACGTATAAACACAACATAGTCTTGTTGAAACTGTTATGTCATAATCCCATAATCAAATCTTCTGGCAACCTTTTGTCTATCATATATTTCAAAAATACGTCCGGCCGCCATTTCCTATCTTTACAGTGGCAGACAATAGTGAAAACTTGAAATTCAATAAGTGAAATAAATAGTAGCATTAAACGGTATAACAATTATTTCACGTTCATATTTGTGCCACAAAATGTTAAAAACATTTTACAATTTTATGTCCAAAGAATATACATATACTACGTACCTATAATGAAATGCTTCATTAAATCGAAGAGCACCATGTAACGTAATCATTAGTCGAGCTTGGTTGGTGTGCTTACCCATATACAGACTAACTTCCCGTAGCGAAGCATTATGCAACGTTTGAACAGTGAACATGGCTAGTTACAGGAAACCTTCATGTAGAGAGACTGTTAGATATTTTATTTGTGATGATAAGTTTATTAGCTATAATATTTGAAATGATGCGTCGCGGAAAAAGCTATTTAGATTTCAGATGACTTAAGTATTAGTGCAAACGTAAGCTAAATGAACAGTATATGTTCTTGGTCAATAATTTATCAAACGAAACTACCAGACGTAAATCGCGAATTTTATCTAAAAGCAGGCACCTACATGGGAAAGCAGAAAAAAACAAGCTTAAAGTGTAAACTCGTATTATCTTAAATATTGTGTGTTCCATAGAATAGCTCTTGAACAACTGAATATACTACAGGAGATTGACCGTGCGGCATTTGCCCTCTACGGGCTATCCGCACGCCAAACCAGTGGGGGTCTCCCAAACAGCCACGAAGTGATGCCTGTGGGTTATCAAGACGAGTAACCCCCAGGTTCGGGACTATCCAAACCTTTATATTCGTTCAAGAGCGGGAACTGTGCAACGGGTGAGACGCCCCGCCAATATAGCCTCATAACCCAGTATGCGGACACCAAATGGCGAGAGAGGAGCCGAAGTTAGACTCCTCAGCATTCTCCGCTCCTAAGGTACCGGTACCGGTAGCCATCGGCTACTGCAGAGCACCTCTCGCTAAGTGACATCCGGTTCCCTTCTCTTACCGAGCATCCTTCAGCCTTCTGGCTAGCTCGAGTAACAATGCTTCAATGCCTCAACTCTACAATCGCCACACTTGTATGCTCCCCCCTAAAGGGTCCCACACTCCTTAGCCACAACCTCCCCCCCTTCACTCTGTAACCCTACCTGAATGTACCCACTGTACTAGGTGTGTGATGCATGGGTGAGAGAGCTACTTTCCACACTATGCTTTGCCTCCAGATACCCGGGGGTCCTTCAGCTTCCCTATATTTGCGTATAGGTAATGAACTTCCCCACAGCAAGGTGAGGACCGTGGGAGTAACTGAATATACTAATGTGTATTGACAAAGTCGCATTTAACTCAGAGAAAACTATTCAAAGAAATCTGATAACTAGTAATAATAATTATAAGAATCCCGCCAACAATTGACAGTGCTATTGTTGATATATACATACATTTTCTATTTAGACTAAACAAAAAGCGAATACAATTTTTGCTCTCTATATCTATACGTATAAACCAACAAGATGAAAACCTCAATTAAAAACTACAAAGACCGAACTGTTCCTATAAACTATAGTTTCTCATTTTCTTGTAACGAGTTTAATAAATACATTTTGTCTTGATAAGTATCATAAGTGTACTGTTAGTATTTATTTTGTTTTTATTTGTATTATTTTAATAGTTTTTGAGGAAAAGTAAAAGTTCCTTATTCATAGAGTTTTCTGCTTCCTTTATTAAAAATCTCTTCGCTAGTGTTTAATATTATAAAAACAATTATTTTAGTTAGTCCAGAGTTCACCACCAACAAAAATGTTGGGGCTGTATATCAGATTATAGTCGGCAAGCGCCACGCTTTTTAATGAAGGAAACTAGTTGACACCTTTATTTAAAAGTAATCTTCTATTTATTACAATTAACCAACCTTAAACATTTTTTTTAGATATACCTATAGCATAAAAAACTATAATTCATTAATCCGTGCCATGTACGATTTACCCTTGACCTTTTCCTAACTGTAATTTATTTCATCTTCTTTTCGGCTTGAAAAACTGCTTTTTCTCTTCAATTTATTTGTAGTTTAATACCAAATTAATTACACCTATAGGATATAGATTGATGAGCCGGTATCTCGTTATTTACAAAGTTCGTTTTTAAACTGCTTCATTTATAACCTTTTTATCTGGATAGTTGTTTATTTTTATTACTCCGTTATTTATTGTATGACACATATCTCTATCCATTTGTTTTAATTGTTGTTATTTTTAGTAGGTAACGGCTACATTTCTAGGACAAAACACACACTAAATAAATAATAAAACGATAGGTCAAAGGTATCAACTGACTAGTACTAGTAGCCTATGAGAATGTGCAGTGAAGTATTGTTAACGCTTAATTTAGTAATGCAGGTACGGGTTTGTGTTATCCGGCAGTAAGTTTTCTGATGACCTATAAGTGTTCTAGTGTTAATGGCTTCGAACATGGAAAGGATACAGATATATGTACAGGGTGACCAAAAAGTACTTACATAGATGTGGAATTATTGTTTACTAATAATACATTCTGAATGCTAATATCGATTTTTTTTAATTTCTTGTAATTGGTACTTACTAATTTTCATTCAGAATATTTAACTGTTTGAAATTAACATCAATGAAAAACAATAACCAACCTAAGTCTTCCATACTGTGACAGTAGCAAATCTGGTGGTACGTCCCCTCTCTCGCACCCACACATTTTAAAGTGCAAAATACTTATTCTTTTTAAAGCGCTAACGTCAATTACAAAATAGTGATGACAAAGAAGTTTATTTTACTACTCTTTTTGTACCTTGAAATTCATAAACTCGTTTAGAATGAAATATCTTTAAATATTTACTTCCTTATATTTACGAGCGATGGCTTATTTTGATTTATTATAGTTACGATATTGTTTTGGTTTAGTGTCCTTGACTAACGACGAACACGTAACACAAAATCGTGAGTTTCTGTATTCACACGGATGTCAGTAAAACGGCGATGTGATAGTCGTATTGTTTACATGTAAATCGTGATTGTAATTCTTTGGTCTGTTCGCTCATGTCAGACAACTCGTTCTAAAATGTTTGTTCATTGTGTGTACGGTGCTAATGCATAATAATTATAAAATTTAGGTCTGAAATTAAGGACAATTACGAATGCAAATATCACTAAAAAGCGTAAAAGAAACTCTAGGGAATGTATACCATACCTACTATTAGGAATTGTTGAAAGTAATGGAATAGTTTTTCATTGACACACAAAACGTACCATCTCATCAATAATAAATAAATAGAGTTGCCAACGTGGATCTACAAAACAAACGTAATCATATATCTTTATATTTGAATTACGAAGAAAGGTATACATTGATTAAGAATAAAGGGGCACGCAATATTGCCTGTTTTGCAGAATTGTAGAAATATAGGAGCTAAAAATTTTCTAAAATTAAAACCAGACCTTATATATATAGTTCATGAAATCGCCTTTTTAATCCCTTTAATTTGAAAGCAAGCAACGTGTTTCGTGCCATATTTAAGCATTTCATTGTGTCGCACATTTATTCAACGATTTTCCTTTTCTTGATATCTCTTTAATCGGGTAAAAACTCAGACTTTTTTGAAGTTATAAACTAATAATTTTAATTACATCTTATACGATCACATAATTCAAGGAAAATAACAAGTTTATTTAAATTCTATAGACGTTCGAGTTTCATCATATTACGTTTAAAGTCAATGTCAGACAAGCTACCTATTAAAATACTAATTCACTTTGTTTGTTTAAGGAATATTAATGCAAATAATTATTCTTTAATCCTTCAGATATTTATCATTGTTACTTTCACTCAAATGTTTGCAATAGTAAAAATGGTTGTGTTAAAAAATCTTATAAAAATGCTTATAATAATGTATATTTTTTAATTTACGTTAGAAAAAATAATCCACTGTTCACTTGAATGATTACATTATTGCGTATACCAGTTGAATCCTTCCAAATTTGCACGGTGCACAGTGCACAGTGCAAGTATTTTATGTTTTGCTTAATTGTTTCGTCACTCACAATAGTTTTTTTTTTTCTTAATTGAGAAACAACTAACCTTTCACATGCTTGATTCGACATTTGCAACACTCACAGCCTTAGATCCCTTTTTTGTTTTACCTTTCGAACTAGTTGAATCCGTCCAAATCGACTATGCATGGCACATACCTTTTAGTCATGATGAGATTCTGCTGAGGAGCTAGCACTGTAAATATTCGCACATTCTTATAAGTAGATACAGTGGCCGGCACCTAAGGAGATTCAGCGACGGTCAGATTGACAGGTAGATAGGCGGAAACATTTAGCATTGCAATAAATCAGAGAGCCAATAAGAATATAGCTGGAACGAAGCGTCATCTTGTAGTTCAGCGACGCGTATCACTGAGAGAAAAAGTACTGAACACGGAACACAAGTGAATTCATTCAACTGATTTACTTACCCTAACAACCCCTTCTCTACTCTGTTAATTTGCAACTATTTGTCACTACGCTACTGAACCTTGCTGAGCTAAAGGGGCTAAGCTTTAATAGTCCATATCCGATGATTTATGGCTTTTGAATCACCTTAGGTGCCGGGCACTGTATGTATAAATGTGATTTAGGTATATTTACTTTTATATTGGTTGTAATTTTATACAAACATTTAGTTTGCTGCATTTTACTGTTATAATAATCATGATAAGTATTTATTTTGTTTCACATCGATCGTGAAAATAAAATACAACAAAATTTATGTTTTGACAAATGAGTTTAAAATGGCCAACATAAGTTAGAAATAATATGTAATGGCGCAGTGAAACAAGCCAACAAAAAATAAACAGACATAAAATGACAGTTACTGATTATTACTCTAGAATTTTGAAAATAGTACATTCAAAAACGAAATGTAAATGTCTTGCATGAATTTAATGGGTAAAGGTTACTCATCCAATAACTACAAGAATACTAATAATACCTATAAATAATTTCATCGTCCTCATTAAATTTATTGCCCCAATTAACGTACGATGCGTATAGATTAGATGAGCAGTAGTACATTTTCGCACTAATTTGCTAGAATATATATAATGTCTTGATAAACACATAAAAAACAATAAATATTGTAGCGAACGTATACTCTGAAGCACCCCAAGGGCGACACGTTTGATGTTGAGACCGATCGATACCGGACAATAGACGCTCGAGAATCTATGTTGAAATAGCAAGTTATTTTTTCTGGAAAGGGGTCGAAATATCGCGTGTTTTCTAGTAATTTCTTTCAGTAAATATATACCCTCGTCTCTGGGTCAGCGGGACAGTTGATTTCCGGATATAAATAAAGTGCATTATTGTTAATGGTGTTTAAGTGATTAAATAAATAATTGTTAAATAAATAAATGAACTAGAAAATTTGTTAAAATTTAGGAAATAATAATGTTCAAAATTTTGTTGGAATTAAATGTTGCCGATCTGAAAAGCGAGCTAGAGGAACGAGAAGACCAACCTAGAGACGGCTCAAAGAGGTATTAATATTGGAAGAGAAATTAAAAGAAAATTTAGAGAAATTTAAAGAAAAATCAAAGAAAACTTAGACGAATTAAATGAGAATTATCCAAAACATAACAAGAGCTGGAATCGAGAATTAGAGAAATAGAGGAAATATTATTAAACACGAATATACAATACTATTAATTTTTAGGTGATTGTGAAAGATAATGCTTTACATTTGTTTCTATGATCATTAATTGTTTATGCTAACCGATTGTAAGTCAACAGAACACTGAAATAAGTCACTTGTAACGTAGAAAATACAATTGCAATTGTAGAATTGTAAGTTACACCGTTTAAGGTTATATCAAGTTGGATAAACGTAAATCATAACCTTCTTTATATGCTGCATGGTATAGGTTCGAGTTTATTATCCCCTTGTAATAGTATAGTTGCAGTATAAATGATATTATGAGAATACATACCGTATACCGTTAAGTAAATTGATCCACACTTTGTCTCCTATCAATGCTGGTGTTTATAAAAGATTATTTAATATTACAACTTTACTGTTAATAGTTCTTAGCAGTTGGAAAAACACATTCATGCATAGCAACTGGCTGTACTAATTAATTCATTAGCCAATACTGTAAAATTTAATGGAAAATACTTAATTACTTAAGAGTTGATAATTTTTATGTAATTATCGCCTTTTTATGTACGCTGTACATTCACCATTTTACTTTTTTATCGCTAAATTCGGGACGTGTTAAGAATTTTTTATCTTGTTCATTTTAAGCATTTTAAAGTTGGAAGGATACCTAAATGGGGATGTAATAATGCACGGGGTTGTGTGGCAAAAGGAAACGTCGGACCTCAACGTTAAAAGTGAATTGAACTGTTGAACTTCCGGGCCGGACGTGATTGGCATCGGTTATAGAAGCATCGACGACGGCTGCAGGCGTCGCGTCGCGTCGCCGTCCGCCGGTCTGTCGGGAAGTCATGCCTCCACGCCACACTGTTGCTCTTGATGTATAGTTTACACACTTTCGCTCCGACATTCCGTTTCTTGTGTTTATTGGTTTTCACAAAACTTTATTTTATACATCACAGAATAATTCCCATAACTTATTTTTGTATAATTTTGTGTTGAAATGCACACAGGATATTTGACAGTTCCCGAAATTTCAACAATAAATATAAATATACATTAAACATAATATATTAAGCTGTAGACATTTTCAGAATAAACAACTGAAAATTGAGTCACAATTTGAGATAAATTTTTCAAATTCCATTCAGAAGTTTTTCCGTTATAAGTACATCACTTCACGATATAATAATGTGTTCGGGGGGCGGGCGGGGGGGGAATTAATTTTTTCCAAAATTTAAACATGAAGTTACTTGGAATAATATTCATGAACAATTTAAATTAATGATGACGTAATATAAATTGTCTTCTTAACAGCGATGAGTCCAAATGTTTCTTTAAAACAGCTTGATACAGAGTTTCTATAAAATAAAAATCTGTTGCTGCTTCCTTGTTCACTTTCGAACCTTGTAATAACAAAGAATAATTTCATTTTTGCAATGTTATCCTTGTTTACCAGTGAATCAATTTCAAAAGTTTTCCAGTTTTTCTGGATAATATCTATTAGCACCTATCAGGTACAACACTTGCTGATTTGTATATGTTTACACCATTTGATTGCCTTCCTATTAAAGAGAAACTAAACCCTAAAAATGTTTTGTATTAATGCAATGAATTTATTAAGACTTGACAAATTGAAACCAAAATAAGTCCGATAGTAAAACTGAGTTTATAGATGCAAGACCAACAAGACTATCTTTGTAATATCAAATCTCAAAATCATTGTCTTGATTAAGTTTGTTTATCACCAACTTTAGGTGACGTATGCGCAACAAAAGGATAATGTTAGTAGTGTAGGTTGTACGAAAGTAATTCAACAGTTTCCATGCATGGGTATCGACTCCTGAGACTACGAAATGGTAGTTTGTACTTACATTTGCTTGTTTTATAAATGTCTTTGTGGCACGCACAGCTACTGCTAAAAATACTTCTTTACGAGATGGACATTTCCTGAATTCATTTTTAATTTATTGCTGCGCGTTGTATTTTAGTTACATTAGTACACAATTCATTTGTACATTATGAATGCAAACTAATAATAATAATCGGACGAATAGTCGAGAACATTTATAAGTTACAATTTATGAATTAAAAATTGTGATAGTGGTCGGATTTTTATGAAACATTCTTGTTATAATTAAACAATCAGAGAATTAGTTTTAATATGTTTAAAATTAGACTTTATTTTCAACTCTAAAATATTGTTTCGACATAATAATGTCGTTGTCAAAAATATGAATTATTATTAAAGTATTGGGGCGCCCTTGTCATTTATTTATATTAAGTAGCGCTAATACATACGTGTTTATATTTAAATAATAATTAATTAATGTATCCTGAGTCTATATTTTGTGGATTGTAATAAATTGTCAATCATTTCAAATTGCTTTATTTTTTCGAAATCTGCACATTGTACATACATCTGGCAAAATACATATTAAATAGCCTATTTTTTACATAGTTGATGCTACTTATGTAAAACAGGAATATGTCATGTGTTCTGAAAACCTAATTTGCTATAGTACAAAACAAATACAAAGCATATCAATTTATTTTTATTTTTTGCTTTGTTTTTTCTCGCGAATAAGCAATGACGTACTTATTTTAACACATAGGTGTAAATTATTTTAATAGAGGTTCTATGAAAGATATTTTCAGATGTATGGATGTGCTGACAAAACAAGTATACAGATAGTAGATTTATTTAATACCACATCTGATAAGTTTTTGGATTTTCTAAACTGTTCTCTATGTTACTTTATTAGATAACGTCTTAGATATATGCTTTTTGTTCTAGTAAACTTGTAATTTTATGATGAAAATTATAGGAGTAATTTCCATAAGTAAATCTCTTTGAATTTGGTCAAATGACCAATTATTAATACTTACTGTGGGTGGTATATTTGTCGATGCTATATAATGAAAATAATTTCGTCGTTATATATATGCTGATATGCTGTATAATTCTGACATAATTTACTTCATGATAGGGGCCTGATCAAGGAGTACATACACAATCAATCACCAATAGTTCATTAACGAAATAGACAATTAAATATATTTGTCGTTTAGATTTATAGCAGTGAATCGTTCAGAGGAATCTAAAACGAAACAAATTGTTTATTTACAAAAACGTTAGATAAAATTATATACATAAATTATATTTGTTTCAAATTAAATAGTAAAGCTAATTTATGGTAAAAAAGTCCTATTTTGATATACTTACGATTAAATAATTGAATTTTAAATACCTACTTAAGTAATGGTGAATGTCATTTTTAAATTACATATACCTACCTAACTTAAATTTAATTAAAATTATTGCTTTTAAACACATTTGTAAAGTTTCTTCCGATATTCCAATTTTATTTTTGTTAAAGTATCGTTAACTTATTAATGATTATAAATGAACATTTTTTAAGTTTAAGTTTTCAACTTATCGAATGGCTTAAGTGTCTCGTCTTTAAAAATGGTGCCAATTTGGTTATTTTCGTGACTATTTATACGTGAAAACGTAGCATCTATACAAGGCCAGCGAGATTTTGCGGATTATGTATTTATTGGTGCGAAAAAATAAAAATTTTTGAAGTACTTACTTTACCTAATCGTATAAATACCTTTCCCATCGACCAATCCAGTATCTGCTACATGATTTTTGAGTGCTTATTGTAACGTTTTCCCGACCATATCGCATCAAAAAGAATACTCCGACAAACGTTTGGTATTGATACTTCGTTGTTACCAAAATAGATTTGAACGATGACAATCAATATTATGTTATGTGTAGGCTGACAAATACATGTATGATTACATTTTGTTAAAATACAAATTGGTTGTTTGTTAGTTGGATACATACTTGTTAAATAATTTTTATGTAGGTTTATTATTAAAACATAAATTAATATTGTTAGTTGGATACATACTTGTTAAATAATTTTTATGTAGGTTTATTATTAAAACATAAATTAATATTGTGGAAGTAAGTAACGTAGTTAGTATGGGTGATCCAAAGTTTGAATGTTTTTCCACAAATTTCGGCAAAAATTTGATTGTGACTCGCTCCGTCTGTCTATCAAATTTCGAAGCCTACAAGAGTAAAAGTAGAGCGCCAAAAAACAATCCCTCCACAAGCAGATTAGCACCGTGTTTATTTAAAATTATCTTATTATCATATATTTATGTTGTAAAGTAAGGAAAAAATGATTACTCTTCCTTATCTATATAACGACATTTTTTCGTATTTTGTTCCATATTTTGCTAATATTGGAATGATTTTATAACGTGTAGCCTTGTTGTTATTTAATCAAAGCCAGTTCATCCGAGTACTACTTACTTTGATTATAAAATATCCCTCTCGTACGTTCCTAATGTATGAACCGAATATTGATGAAGGTTGTGGATTGAATTCGTGAACAACCCTTGCATGCACATACTTCTGCATATCTTTTCAAACCGTATATGCATAATTTAAAAGTAACTGCGAAGAAAACGGAAAAAGCTGCTCTACCTATCGACTAGACGAAATAAATAAAAAATTACGAGGTTCCTCTTTTGAGTAATCAATATAATTGCGTTCTTCCTTACCGGAAATATAAATAATGTCATTTTGCATAATGAAAGGTTGATGGAATAGTAGGGCTGAAAGGGACGTACTAACTATTTTTTTAAGAAGTAAGATGCTGCCTGCCTATCCTCTCGGTTACGTATTTGGAGAATCCTCGAACGTATAGTCATAGTTGTTCGTTGAAAGCATAAAGTATAAAAACATGGAGACAGCTTTTAATACTGTAGCAGTGATTCTGAAATAGGAAATAATTACGATGCGACTTATTGGCTCTATTGCGGCCTGAATCAACACCTCCTTTATCAAAGCCCGACAACCAAAGAATGACGTCAGTTGAGGCCGACGTGACACACCGATATTTAAGCGATACCTTCACATGCAAGTAAAAACATCGCGGATCGGAATAGAAATGAAAAATAATGTAAATAGATAACACTGCTGCTGGATTTGATATATCAAAATTCAATGTTGAAAAATCTCGTAATTCTTTTAGAAAATTTAATCGTAGCCTCTCATTAATTTAAGTGGTTATGAGAATACCCAGTGCCCCGGAAAGGTCACTTTCATGTTTCAAATAGAAAATCTGTAATTTGCCGGCACTCAAAATCATTTTATTTGTAACATCCCTGACTCGAAAATGAGAGTCTATTATATTTGTGACATGACACATATGTTAATATTTTTTAGTCTTTTACCCTCTTTTTGTTTCGGATGCTCCGTTTGGTGTGTGTATGAAAACGGAGTAATTAGATTACTCCGTTTAATATGAATACAAATACAAGGGTTTAAACATTTAGTGAAAGGTTCGAAAGTTATTGTGTGGACTGAAAGTGGATGTTGTGCTAATCGGCACCCCAGGGCAACTTTGATCATTTAGTTAGCAAAGAGGCTTTGAAACAGATAATAATTTAGAAATTACCGAAACGAGTCCATTTTAATTTGTTTATTACCAGTATGCGAGAGAGAGAATTATATTGTCCTATTCGACATCTGTGGAGAACTTTTATAATTAGAAATGACCATGTTGTAAAATATTCTTTTAATTGTCGAATTGAGATGTGCCATAAAAGTAATAAAATCTGCCGCTGGGAAATTTTACAAGTGTTTCAAATAAAATGCACGGATATTATAACAAAAAACGTATCTATCTACTTCTATATTATTGTAGTTTGTTTATATTCTATATTGTAATGAGAATTTCTTTTGGTGTTTTGGTTGTCGTTTTAACATAGATTGTACCTATCTGTATTTCATAATTTATTGATTTTTTCTCTGTCTGCATATACGTTTGCTTGTACTAAATTACCGAAATGTAAATAGAAAACAATCATTTAAAAACAAACATTAAACTAAAACCAACAGTGCAGAATGTGTACGTATGACAAGGGGAACAGTGCATTTAAATGATTTTCGCGAATGGAAATTACAAGTTTGGATTGTTTTTCTGTAAATGATTTAATTAAATGGTAGCGTGTGGTCAGCGGGTCTGTTAAAAGTTTTCAATTAGCGTTGTAATTATAACATTGTTTAAGTGTTTGTTGTTTATGGCCGGAACAAAAAAAAGGATATTTAAACAAAAGCGGTTTTGTTAATTAAATTTCTGGTAGATAGAGGAAACATGAAACTAGGTTAAACAAAAACAGACTCGCCTATGGTTACGTTGTTTGATTACTTGTTATTCGTTTGGCCCATGCTAATGCACTTGCACTGGTGCAAGCCCAAAATGCGAGTTGTTTGGTTTTCTCCTATGGGCAAAATTACCAACAGTCTATTTAGAAACATGTACCTAATACATTTACGAACAATACATGTATGCCTTCGGGATGTTTACCGTTCAATGCAGTATTCTTTTTCTTTTGCTACCGGTACCATTGTTAATTATCGTATTGGTCAAAATGTTTTAATACCAATCCAAATATACATACCACCGTGTACAGTATGTTCCAAGTAATAAAATATCAAAAATAGCCCAAACAATAGTTGTTAGTTTTTTTTAACAATTATTAAACATTGCATTTTTGTCTCGTTTTTAATTAAATAATTTAACATTATTAACATTTTCGGGAGAAAGTACTGATTGAAATAATATTATTTCACCGGTGCACAGATGTGTCACTTCTTTTGATTCCTATGGGGGAATCGATCCAATAAACAGACTTTGTGTTTTAAAAGTTTATTACACCCAAACTATTTACAACTATATACACACTAATTTTATTGTACGCTGTGATTGCTACTTATTTTTACGAAAATACTAAATGACTATAGATTATGATTTATTATATAAAACTATATGTTATTAAATACTATCTCTATCTTTTAGAGAGATCTTAATGTGATTGGTGCTATATGTTAATGTACTAATATGATTGAATGATGAATTGATTCTGCAATTGAATGTAAAAATACTTATTTTAACATGAATTTAAGAACCGCCCCCCAGAGGAGGGGGCGGTTCCGAAGCACCGACACTTGAAACAACAAAAAAAGGAAGTCAAACGTAAACATACAAAAATGCAACATTGCAAGCTATGTGTCGGTGCATCCATCATCTGCGTCCTGGAAATGGACCGATGGGCCAAAACAGAAGGATTCTGTCGGATTTATAATTTTCGCCCGATTAACGTTTGTTAATTTGCCGCTTACTTCTCTCCCACTTCGATCCACCGCCAGGAAGAACGTAGGTGGTCATAATTGTTTCATTTTTGATGTTATTGTTAGTAGCATACAATGTACCTAAAATCCAGTTTTAGTTTTTATTAACTGTCAGACTTAATTGTGATTACGCAAAAAAAAAGGCGAGTGGTTTGGTTTCTTTTGCATTCATTGGGCCATCATTGAAAAACTGTGATCTAAAATAAACTAAAAAGCGTGTAGGAATGCGTGAAGAGAGCTTTTTCATTTGATACTCTGGTCGATTTAAATACGTCATCTTTAAATTTCAGCCCCTCCTCCGTATTTCAGATAACGACGTGATCTTTTACTTGGCCCTGAAAAGGTGTTAAACATGATCTCTTTAATGGTTTTTAGTATATTATAACATACTCAGGATTGTTTTATTTAAATATGATTTGGTATAATTTTTTGTTTTTAATTTCCTTTAAATTTCGCTGGAACGCTCCATGATTCCTTTTATATTTCGCTTTAAAAGCTTGATAGAATTCAAAATGTGAAAAGAAAACACTTGGTATTTTACAAAATTCTCGTTTATTCTGACAAATCCGTTTCGATTATTAAATCATTATCAAAGGATTGTAAGTTGATACTACATTCATATACTACAATAGATGCTTAAATACTAAACTTAATTGTCTATAAGTTGGATTTTAAGAGGACGGATAAAAAGTAATCCATTTGGTCGTTAGTGACCAAGCAATTCTCCTTTATAGCTCTCGCAATTTCTAGGCTTTCTAGGACGTTTGTTAACAAAAGTAAAAAATGAACATTTCAGAATATTAGCAATATTAAAATCATGATGTTCACTAAAACGCCCCCAGGAACGGTTTCCTAATATCTGTGTTTGTTTTAATGCAGTTTAGAAGAAAGCGCAAATAAAATAAAACTCTTATGAAATTGAATACATAAAATTGCTTTTACGTGGAAACATGCAAGGGTATAATTGCGACGCTAACAAATTTTTATCCTGATCACGTAGGAAGAGGCACACAAGTGCAATTTGCAGTTATACCGCCGTCCCTTTTTCTGTTTCGTTTTCTAAAATAAATGGGGTTCTGGTTACGGGCATTTACAGTCACGGACGGTCGCAATGACAATTGTGAAATTCAATAGCGTTTAAATTCGCCATTATGACGAAAACGACAATGAAACGGAAGGAAACGATAGAACTGTATGGCAAATCGGTGATACTGTCGCATAGGCGATAATAACCTGATTTTATGGCGAATTTACTAATTGATAGTTATAAAATTAGCGACCATAGACATGATCGTGGTATAAATATTAAACATTGCAAAATTTAGTTTCGATTTAACTATATTATATTATGGCCAGTAGGTACAAATAATGTGATTAGATATATTAAATTTGTGTAATAAAATCTAAAACTTAAAAGGTCACGTAAGTTTTAAAGGTAGATACAATTCATATCATTAAAAGTTTTTTCGTTTTTTGATTGGTCGTGACAGTTCTTAAGGGACAAAAATTCGAATTGACTATTTCGTGATTAAGTTTGAAATTTTTCTATCTCGGGTTTCATCAGCAAAGCTGATAAATTACTTCCTCGTACAATTTTTACTTTTTAATATTTTTTTTGGCTTTTATTGTTACACAATCTATGTAATTGCAGCAATTTTCATTAACTGATAAAGTAAGAACTCTGTTAATCATAATTTAATAGTGTTATATATTATTTCTGTGAAATTTCATAGCTTCACCTTATGGGACTTTACGACTTTTCGATATATTCACTATGTCTACAGAGTAAATACATATGATACATTAATGTGGTATTAATTTTTGAATTAATTTGTACCTACTACAGATTACCTCAAATTAATGAGGAAAAATTTGTTGCTGTTGTCAACGACATGAGTAGTGACCCCATCCTGTTATGCACCTGTTAAATCAAGAATCATTTTCTATAATATCAACAACAAGGTGTCAATCATGTACCTGTATCGTTCGAAATTGATGGTTACTACCTTGGACTATCTAACTGTCTTTGACGTCTTTCTTTTCATTCTGTTTTTTTTGGAACCCAATGTCTGAAGTTTTGTTTGATTACCTATATGTAACAGGCGGGCTGAAAAGTTCGTAGGCTAGCATAGAAAAAATTATTTTTTTTTTGTTAGAATTTTATTTTATTATTCAATATAGTTGCCTGCGAGGGCGATAAAACGATTATGGTTGGTCATACAATTTTTCGATACCATTTTTATAATACGATTTGTCTTTAGCCTCAAAATAGGCTTCAGTTTCGGCGATTACGATTACCTTTTCATCGGCGCGAAATTTCTGTCCAGCGGGCATCCTCTTGAAGTCTGAAAACAGAAAAAAGTCGCTGGGGGTCAGATCTGGAGAGTACGGTGGATGCGGAAGCAATTCGAAGCCCAATTCATGGAATTTTGCCATCGATTTCATTGATTTGTGACACGGTGTCAAGAATGAGGCCGCTTTTCCGCGATTTCGTCTTCTAGACGCTCCAATAATGCTACGTAATAGTCACTGTTTATGGTTTTCCCCTTTTTAAGATAGTCAATTAATATTATATTACGAGCATCCGCGAATACTGATGCCATAACCTTGCCAGCCGACTTTTGCATCTTTCCACGCTTTGGAGTCGGTTCATCACGTGCAGTCCACAATCCACTCAACTGACTGTCGATTGGACTCCGGTGTGAAATGATGGAGCCATGTTTCATCTATCGTCACATATAGACGCAAAAATTCAGATTTATTACGATTGAACAGGCCCAAACACTGCTTAGAATCATCGATTCGATCCGTTGTTGTTTTTGGTCGATTGTGAGCTCGCGCGGCACCCACTTTGTACAAAACTTTCGCATATTCAAATATTCATTCACGATATGACCAATACGTTCCTTTGATATCTTTAGGGTCTCAGCTATCTCAATCAACTTCACTTTACGGTTATCAAAAATTATTTGGTGGACTTTTTGATGTTTTCGTCGGTAACAGCCTCTTTAGGGCGTCTACTACGTGCATCGTCCTCGGTGCTCATTTCGCCTTGTTTAAATTTAGCAAACCACTTTTCTACGGTTGATTTTCCTGGTGCAAAGTCCGAATAATGTTTATCAAGCCAAGCCTTGGTTTCAACAGTATTCTTCTTTATCCATTTTTTCAAAGTAACAAAAATTCTTTCACTAAAAATCCTATAATTCAGATACTAATAGTGCAACAGCTGTCAAATTTATAGACGCGCCTTTTGAAGGTTAGGGCTAACTAAAAATCATATGGATTTGATACTAGTAGTTCCATCAATGGGTCAGCCTACGAACTTTTGAGCCTGCCTGTTATTCCTTTCTAAGTGAAAATGTGCCTCATCGCTGATGATAACGTTCA
The DNA here is from genome assembly GCA_963921985.1 of Agrilus biguttatus. Lineage (NCBI taxonomy): Eukaryota > Metazoa > Arthropoda > Insecta > Coleoptera > Buprestidae > Agrilus > Agrilus biguttatus. The sequence goes on from OY998120.1 coordinate 10,926,075, forward strand.
GTCTACGCTGCCTATACAATATCCTTTCAACGCAAGATTTTCTTAAAGCATAATCATTTTCCTTCAAAGCTTGTATCAATCGGATTTTGTATGGATGAAAATTTATTTTTTCTTAATACAGTGGGCTTGATGATACCAAAACGGCTGAGTGCTTCCATACAGAACCCCGTGGATTTGTAATGACTGTATCACGCACTCGACGCAGGTTTTCTTCGTCTGAAACATAAGGCGCTTGTTCTGGGAAGGCTTAATGGCACACACAACCCATTTCATGGATCTTCTCAATCCACTTTTTTAACAGATTAATATTCGGGGTATCTGTTGGTTTAGAAAAAACGTCCAAAGGTTAGAAATCATCATTCTGGAAATAAACTTCAATCGCCCCATCCTGACTACTAAAATGGCATTTTCATTCAAATTTGAAATTTGATATTTCTCGCTAGACACCCTGTAGTTATCTAATTTATTTTTCTTAGGTAAGATAAACGAAAATACATTTCAGAGAAACGCAACTGACCGTTACTTCCGGTCATGTGTTGTATTTTTGTTTTTTTGTTACAAGCCGATGTCCTTGCAATAAATTAGGGAACTGCGGTATTATTAACGAGTAAGTACGTCGCGTTTTTCTCGTTGCTGTAATATCCGACCGCGTTTGGCAGAAATCCAAAAGGAGGGCAGCTTTTATAATAACACTTGTTGAGTTTGTATTATACATCGTCATTGCGACGCCGTCGTGCTATTCCGTCGTAGAGCCCTCCTCGGCAAGCATTGCTAGTTGCCAAGATTGGATTTCGAATCAATTGCCTGTAAAGAGTAAGAGAGCGAGCGAGCGTTGTATGCAGCTGCACGAAAGCCAATACACACCGTTGGTGGTGACTGTTTTGCTGCAACACCTCGTCTAAAGATATTCCAGCGCCTTTTATAGGAGAATATTGATTAAGTGTCCAATTTTCGATACCTCGCAAAATGGGGTTGGCGTTTACGGAAGAGCAGAATTTCCCACCTCGAAAGAAGGTCTTTCGGGGTATTTCAACGATGAACTGAATGCCTGGAGGGCAAGTATAATGTACCAATAACGTTTATTTAATAGCATTAGAAAATCAGACACAGAAATGCTACCGATGTTATACAATATGCCCACGGAAAACTTTTTAACCCCAGATAATGAGGTCAAAATATTTTTTTTTTTTTTAGTGTAACGACAATAAATAAATTCGAGTTTAGAGGGGTGGAGGTGAAAAATCGCAAATTGAAAACAGACTAAAGTAACCCACCCTAACTTATCCTACTCTAATCTAGTATAATAAAAAATTTTTGGAGTGATTTTCTCTGGATTTCAAGCCAATAGTTTTATTTTCTTCACAAACAACACATAAAAATCATTCCATAAGGTTTTTACCATGTTGGATTATATTAGGTTAGTTTAGGGTTGGGTTAGGTTATGTTGGTTTCTTAAGAACGCTTACATGTCGTCTGAATGATTATCCTGGAAGTGTCACTACATTTATGTAATAAGAATAAATGAATTTACTAAAAAAAATAAAAACTAATACTGATCGTTACGCTCATGAATTAATAATGCGGTACCCCGATTTCGAAGTATAAAGCGTATTTATTCTACCTGAAGAATGAATATTCTGAAATATTTACATACACGTGTATTTTTATATGTTTAAAGGAATTTCTGAGTGCTTACCTTCACGTAAAACATTCTCCGAAATTTTTCTGTTATTCGAGATACTTGAAACAGCGAAATTCTTTTTATTTTAAGTCATGTGATGCAATAAACCTGACAAGACTCGAATTTTTTTCATTGTTGGCTTTTTACAGACATGATAGATGTCTGTACATAATACTCGAAGACAACCCTCTTCGTCTTCAGTGTTATGAGAGATATAAAAGCCATTTACACGGAAAAGAATGCAATAGACTTAACATTTGTCACCTTCATGTCCCGAATTTCGTACACGAATTTGACTTTCCTGTTACAAACTGACGTAGCCCTCTATTCAATTTCACTAAACTCAAAGCATTATACTTTTGTCTTTTTTATTTTGGGACTCCACTTTTTAGATGTTTCTATCAAACATTTTTGACCAAAAAAATAATGAACAGAATTATTAGCTTAAAATTGGTTACCACATTTGTAAATAAAATCCGCCATCAGTATTCTATTGTTTAATATATATATACCAAGATAATATTGAATATCAATGACAATCTTGTTTTGTTTCTCTATCTAGAATAGTTTTGATGTGACCAATCCAAAAGCATTATTCTAGAGAGAGTCAAAATTTTTGCAATATTAACTAATATTTTGTTTCTTAGTACGTAACATCACAAAGATATTTGTCTCACATTCATTGTGTAGACCACCATTTTGTAGAGTCTTAACCCATTTTTTGTCAGTTCCTCGTCCTTCATTGATATCACTTTTGACATTTGAGGCGAAGAATTCTTTAACTCCGCCTTTAATTTCCTCCTTATTATTGATGTATCGCTCACAAAGGATATGGGCTATGAACTAAAAGAAATAATACTTAGATGGTGCCAGGTCTGGACTGTACGGTGGGTGTGGAAGGAATTGAATTCTTTTAAATTTAGCTTGGGTTATTCGAGCTATAATGTGGTCTAGTATTATCTTGCTGTAACTAGTCGCGACGAAAGAAACTACCGAAATATTTCAAAACTTCTGTTGCAGTCCCAGTAGACACATTTATTATCTATTTATAATTCTGTTAATCTCAAAACTTTTAATTAAATAAATAACACACAGTTGGTTACAAATTTATTAATTACACTCGATGCGCATTTCACCTTGTTAAGGCATTTTCAAGAGTATTACAAGTATCAAAACAAAATATGTAAAAAGGGGTCCTATACTAGACAGATGTGAAATAGTTGAAATAAATAAAGGTATTAAAAAGAAAAAAGTCCTCACTAATGTTCAAATAGATTTCAGCAATAACCATCTACTCAGCGCATCGCTAATTTAACCTCCAACCCTTTTATTAATTCTAACATAGTATGTATGTATATTATATATTTACCTATTTCTGTATTTACCTTAGTTCTTGTAATACTCTTGAAAATGCCTTAACAAGGCGAAATGCGCATCGAGTGTAATTAATAAAATTATGACCAACTTCCAAGTGTGTTATTCATTTAATTATTCATGAGGTTTACTAAGAGCTAACGGCAGATACATTTTTTTATATAAAACTGTTAAGGTATAATTCTAAGATTCTACGCAGCGATATGAGGGGATATTTTGCTAAAATATTAAACCTCTTATTATGTTCACGATCATCTTGATGGTGTAGTGTAGCGGTGGGCAAATCGTGGCTCTTCGAGACCGTGAGTGTGGCTGTCGCAAATTACCACGCGCGGGCGCTGATGGTGTTTAATATCGTGTTTAGTGTTTAGTCGTCAAATGGTACGTCTTTATTTAACGAATAGAGTACGTTATGTCGACTGTCAAATGTCAACCACTGGCCAAGAAATGGACCAATTACCTAAAACAGAGATCGGTAAACTTGCATACGACTCTCCCCATTTTAATTGGGCAATATGACATTCTGTATTGCGACTGCTACCAGGGATAGGAGTATATACATATATTTATGTGTGATACCTTCGTTATCCTGTTTTCCTTGACAATTTGGTTCTTCTGTTTCGAATGCTTGCCGACCCCTGTTGTAGCCATATTAATTACAACGTATTATGTATAATGAACAAAAAAAAACAACTTCTGTTTACGATTGGTGGACTCTTTAAGTTAATCATTTATTTAGTTATTTAATAAAGTAATACATTTTTATAGTTTGGATTTTAAATAATTTGTGCATACAGGTAATCAAATAAAATTATACAAAGTCTACTCTGACTTTTTATATTCAGTATTACCGCTAATTACTTAATTAATTAAACGCAAAAAAAAATCAGAATAAAAAAGATTGTATGTAGGTACATACCATGAAACTATATATCACGTTTGAGTGACAGTTTTCCTAATCAAAATATCTTTCTGATATATGAAGTAAAACGTTACTTCTTTTCATAATATTATTTCCAACATAATGAAATAAAGGTATATGTATGTTTGCACATTGATGCATATACATATACATACATGTGTATGTATACATATGTTCCAGTAGTTACTGTAATATTGAAAGGATTTAATTTTCATGTCCCTGTCGTTTCGTTCTGTTCATCGTCGTATTACGCTTTTCGAGATATTGGTTCGGAAAATAGGATAGCAGATTACGGTCCCTATACGAAAAAAAAAAAATGCATTGAACCATTCTTTGAGCTTTACAATGGAAGCAAAATATGGAAGGTTTCCTAATAAGCCACTACCTTATTAGGCCTAGATTCGATATAAAAATGGCTGGATTGGTTTTAGTTCATTGTATTAGAAAGACGGGCAGGTTGGTTCTTATTGTACCTACATGAAACGCAAAAAATACAGTTATTATGCTTTTGGTTAGAAATTTATCGAAACTGTCAGACACGGATCGCTATTTCGCTCTTGTTAGAAGTTCATCAGCGTGCCATAGGCAGTCTCTATCAATTACTGATTAAGTCGAATTGTTCCATAAAGAACAGTTAATATAATAACAACATGGAGGCAATTGCTGCCATCTAGTGGATTTTAGCCGCTGCAGAAGATGTCAAACTAGACAAACTTGTCCAGCAGAATTAACAACGCAGCCTACATACGTGAATTTACGTAAAGCTTAATAATAACAATTACCTTAGTGGGGCCTTGTCTAGTTTGATATCGTCTGTAGCGGCTATGTTGCAAAAAATGCAGTTAAAAGTACATATTATCTAACAAACTAATTTGAGCGAGCAGAAAAAAACTTGATTAACCGTATCATAAATAAATCTTTTTTCAGAAGGACAATTTTTGGACAAAATGCTTAAAGCTATTTGATTACACAAGTCAACACAATCAAGGGTTAAGGATAAAACAAACAAAATGCTAATCACTTCCGACGTAATGTCTGAATTGTTTTTATTTTTTTACTTCACGTAGTAATGCTCAAAAAAGGCCAAAAATTGCATGTTTTGAGTTTCGGCGATAGGATATCTCAAAATCATGACGGGCTCTTGAGACCAGATTCCGACTCAGCGTCATAAAATACCTCGGAAGTAACATAGATATCTGGTCTGAGTTTCTTGATTCATGTTGACCTGTGTTATTTTTATTTTGCCACATGCGCCTATACATCACTGTGATCAAAGTTCAGTTTGTAAGTGGTATAATTTATGTAGGATCTTTATTCGTTGTCTAGGGTGTTCGTTAAAATAAAAGGCCTCCCGAATGAGTTGATGGAAAAGAATATATTGAGCGAAAACACTTAATGAATATACAGTTTTAGGCAAATAAAATACGGTATGTGAATATGAGCAATTATAACTTTACGACATGACACTTGGAATTGTGCGGTTTTAAGTTCACAATAAATCGGCTGATTTAATAACGTCTTTTGGCAATGTGGAGACACTCCTAATCTCCCATGCACTTCTTCTGTACACTCAGTAGTTCGTCTTTGATTGTTATCGCCACACTCTTCACACCTAGATGTTAACAATAGAATGCTCGATCTTTCCGCGCTCCTCGATATCCGACCTGCATCGACATGTTCCAGGGGAACATCGGAAAATCACCGCGAGATCATATTATCAACATTGCTGCAACCACGTCGCAGAAACGAAATTCCACATTTACACTAAAATAATTTATTAAAGTCTGGTGCCTTTACAATCATTATTAAATGAAAAGTGCTTGTTTTTGCCACTCTTGTTTCCATTTTACATTAATGCTGAAATACCCGTCCAAACAGCGTTCAGAATAAATACATAGATTAAAATTATTATCGTAGAAGATAATTCGTTTAATGTGAACACCAATAAAAATTATGGTTAGTATTATGGAATGAGCACCTTTTCGTGTACTCTGGTTCATTGCAATTTTTACATATCCATCAAAAGGACCGTAAAATTTTTAATAACTTTTAATAACCCGCACTATACAAGGATAGTAAATGTTTTGAAGATATTTAAAAATCAGTATATAATGTTGTTCTTACCATTATATATGTGTACAGTAAACCTTAAAATTGATAGAAATGTGTTAAATTAAAATTTCTAAAAATAGTATGCAGAATTTTGATTTATAAAAGTACTAGTTGAACCCATCCAAATTTTTACGGATGGGTACCGTTATCGATGGTGTATAGCATTTACATTTTAATCATAGCTATATTCCGCTGGCTATATATACCTAACTCTAGGACCAATAATATTAATATAATAGTTAAACATGCTCATCATGTCAAAACGTTAGTGATTTTGAATTAAATACATTCCGATTAAAAGACTAGATGTCGAATGTAGTCCATGGAATTTTTATTTTCCATCTAAAAGAAAAACAAAAATTCCATGGACTACGGCAAAACAGCCCGGAAGAATACACTGCATCAACATACGCCGGCCGTGAAAGCCTGAGAACTACAATTCCATCGGTGTTCTCACCTAAGGAAGGACAATCCTAGATTACGGCCATCAAACCCGAATAACAAGTATTACTCTCAAAATTTATTGTATTACTCCTTTATTAATTTTAGTGTATCCGTAGAGTATGTCAATTGCAAATATTTTCGGTGTTTGGCATCACCCAAAGAAGAAAAGTTATTGAAATTTTACCATTAAAAAAAGAACTTATTGTAAATCATTATCTTATGAGGAAGCCAAAAACTCGTTTCTAACCTGCAAGGTCAGAATTGCCGTTTAAAATTTTCTATATTAATAATCAAAACACACCTGTGTGACAAAACAGGAAATCAAGTTTAGCGCAGCATTTGTACTTATGATGTTATTATTTTAGATATCTTTCGCTTGTGATTTTCTATGGTATATGTTTCCTTATTTAATTCATTGTTACGATTTTGGATATCTTTATTCAATGGTGGAATTACAGCAGTTAAAATTTTCAAAATGTTGTTTTCGTATAATATTCATAACTGATTGAGTACAACACTATTTTGCACGTAAACGATGGCCAGCAAATGTTTAAGAAATAATTTAGCATACATGCAATCGTGTAGTCTTTATTACTAGATTTATTGTTTTTCATTTTTTTAATCTTTTGCGAAATTACAGATTTGTTAACAATTTAGAATTAGACTACTGACGCATTAGAGTTGTCTTTTGTATAATTAAACAACGAGTGTATTAACTCTAAATTATTGTTGCTCAAAAGAAAAGTTCAGGACAGCGTCTCAGTAATTGTGAGACACAGACATAAAATGACTCATATTATTAAAAGCAATTCTGTATCCAATCGCTTATAAATACCACTAATGTATTCCTAATTACTAAGTACCATCCATAGCACCAACATATTTTTAATTCAATTTTTAATGAAAAATATAACCACGTCTTCATAATTTGTATTTTGGAAAGGTTTTATCACTATCCGTATATAAAAAAAACAATGGAAATAATCAATAAAAATCAAATAGATTCTTATTAATTAAATATTTGAAGAAATATATATTAATTATTGAATTAATTAAAAAATTCCGGCGTGACATCAGTAACAAGTTTTTCCTCATTAATTTGAGGTAATCTGCTTATTCTTATTAGCTATTGAGTTATTTAACAAATTATTCAGAAAAAAAAAACAAAACATTTACATAAAACTCTAGTAATACAATTACGTTAGAAATAAGGGGGTTTTAGAATGAGTAGAAGAACAAACTCAGTAAGTAAAAGGAGAGATAGGATAGTAGAAACTCCTTTCGAGACATGATGGGATAATTAGGGACATATGAGAAGAATAAACAGAGGTATAGAAAGGGTTAGAGGTAGAATTTGGGAGGTTCCAGTTTTAGGGAAATGCGAAGATTCGCTCAGAATAGAAAGGGGTGTCTAACTAATCTTCGGAGACCAAATCGCAAAGTGGATTGTATAAATATTTTTAGATTAAATAATGAGTAACTAGTCAGGAATGCCTAATCTGGAACCAATAATGTTTTCCTGGCCAAGATTTCCTGATTGGGAAATAGTAAGGTTCCCCTAATAAATACCTAGCGTTTTCAAAAACTTAATATATTTAAAATAATAATAATTCATTTATATAGAATGGCATTTTTATTTATTCCATAATGAAATGAGATTTATATCTAATTTAATAGATATAGATCATCTACTAACATATATAATGTGATTATTTAATTGAATTCTAGGAGAATTCGAGGAACGGAATCCTAAATATTTGATTTGTGAGTTGTTCATGTGAATTTTTAATTTTTTATGAAGTTTATAAAATTTACTAATCGTAAAACGTAATCCGTGAAGTTCCCGTGAAGTGGTTGTTGCTCGTAAGTGATTTTCCGTGCAGTTGGCTGCGGTTTTCCTTTGGGTCTTCCTGCATCATCATCGTCCTCTTTCACCACTTGAAAGCCGGGCTCGTGGGTCGACAACGGCTTATATTATTATACACGAAGGGTGGGTCTGCCATGCCATCCGACTTCCGTTGTCGCTTTTATGTTTTACAACAACAACAATACTACGAACAATCTACCGTTTCGAGGACCTGGCGCCCCTTTTGCTCCACAGGCACGCATAAAACAAAATGGAATTTTCCCAGTGGCCCGTTACACGCTCCTGTTGCACTAAGTAAATAACCGCGAAACAATCGGCCTTTCGTTTAAGACCTCGTCTAGACGTGAGACGCCGTATGAAAGCGAATCGCGTTTGCGGCAACTTATAAATCCTATAAATTAATAAAGGACTTCGATCCATAAATATGTTTATTTTATTATAATGCATTGCAGTTTTATTAATAATTCGGATAATAAATTATAGGTTTTATTTACCACTTATCATTTTCAAACCGCTTTTCCGAAATATGCTTCGACTGCAATGTGTCTTTCCTGCCTTTCCAAACTAAACTATCTGAGTGTTTGGAAAAAACTAGGCTATGATAAGTACTTTCATTTGAAATTATTTTAAAGACACTTTTAAAATACTTATTTTAGAAATTAGTGACTGGTACGTTATACTCTTGCGTCTAATAAAATACAGAGAAGCTTTTTTGATTATTTTGTCTTGTTATATAAGTTTGCTTATAGAAATTTATTTTTGTTTCAGGTAAGCGTTAATTGCACCGTCATCTTGTGCCTCTATTCTTAAACCAGTAAGTACTGTATGACTTGTATGTTTTAGTTTATTTAGTTTTTCGTATAAGATATTGCAAGCCGTTTTTCGCTACATTTACGTGCTGGTGTGAACATATTTTAGAACAGTTGTTTTTAACGTCGTCGTCTTCCCTTGCCGTCCAATTTTGGACGGAATGTTTCTCCCTTTATGCTCACCTGCGATTTGATTTTATTTAGTTGCGGTCGTTTCAATTTTGCCTCGGCCACGGTTCGTGATTTCTTTTCCCATGTAGTCGTAATAACAAGTGAGGCGTGCGAAAAAATGCGTAGCCATTACCCTTAATATTTTTTGAGTTACGATTTCAAACGTTTTAGAAATGGCGAAGCTCGGCGAAGATCGTAACAATGGAATCGTTCTTGTTTTGTGATCTGTTGTAAATAGAAAGATGTTTTTGTACAAGAAAACAGGAACATAACTTTTTATCGTTTCCATAGTACCATTTGTCGTCAGATAAAAGTAAAATGGGCTAATTAAAATTCTCCAAAAAGGGTCGATAATTTATTTGAATTTTATAGTATATAGGGTGCGTTCCATAAGTAATGCGACCAATTTTTAAACCGCGCCCTGCCTAAATCGCATCCGATCTGACGCATCAGTGCATATGTTCAACTGAACCTCGTTTTTGAGTTTATGTAACACGGCACAATGGATTACTTTGTGGAGCAACTGTACGTTATCAAACTTGGCATTAAAGTTGGAAAGTCATTTACCGAAACGTTTTTATTAATTCAGCAAGTAACAAGTTCTATGATGGTACAAGTCGTTCAAGACGGTCGGCGATTAATCCCATAGTGGACGTCCATCAATCTCCCAAGCCTTCAATGGATGGCAGAAACTCTAAACATATGCAAAAGGTGTGCTTCAAGGTGGTTTCAATAGTTATGATCGACTATCGAAAGGACATGTGGGTGTTCCGGTAGTAAAAACTCTTGCTAATGTGTGAAAATTACCGTTATTTTTTCACCCCTTCGTCACCCCGCCACCAGTATGCACGCATGAGCAGGTCAGGTATAAAAACAGTGCTCATTGTTATCTCTAACATCAGAAGTTCGAACCTACCGGAACGCAGTTTTTTACATGCAACCTATTGGTTTGGTTCCTCAGCCTCCTAATAGTCTTGACCTGGCTCCCCCAAACTTTTTTTATTCCCTCGCTTAAAAAGAGGCCTTAAAAGGAAACATTTGGAAACGATTAAAAACATCCAGCCTCATGTTAAATTGGCTGTGAATGTTATAGTAGAGAAGACTTTCCAAGATGCCTTTTAGACCTGGAAACACCGCATCAATACTTTTGACTCTTTGTACGAATATGTTCAATAATTGTTTTATAAATTTGATCGCACTACTTATGGAACGCACCTGGTACACTACTTGATAATCATGTAGTTAATCGAAGGAGCAAGAAGGAAAATGTTTTCTTGTTTATGTGTAATATTCATTAGGGGTTTTCACAATTACTGCCTTACTTATTTTTTTTGTCATATCGCATGATTCCAACGTGTTATTAGGCATAAACGAATACCTTACTATTGTATATATATTTTAGAACAGACCTCCCCAATATCTCTTTAAGTAAACATTTTTGAAGCCCTAAAGAAGGGTATTTAAGTCGTGTGTATGTTATATTCATTTCTACGTTCCCACATTAATAAGTCAAATACTTACATATGTACAAATCGATGAAGCTTTCAACTGTTGTTTATAACTCCATAATACAAAAATAACACAACCATTAAGTTACTAATAATTTTATTATACCACAATAATTACTTCAGCATACTATGCCTTCTTGGAGAAAATAGAGAAGTAATATAACGTAAACTAATTACAAATCAACATAAATAGTAATTTCAAAAGAGTGGGATGAATTGTAAAAATAAACTAGTAAATTTGAAGCAAAGAGAAATTGTTAATATCAATTTGGTTATTTATAAATTTTGGTGTGTTTTACTTATTAATTTATTCAATTAAATGCTTTTATATTGACTTATAATTGGTTTAAATTTATATTACTAGTCTTTATTCTCCAAGAAGGCAAGGTACGCCGAAATAATTATTGTGGTATAATAAAATTAGTTCTAACCAATTGTTTTGTCGTATCTGTACTTGTAGGCAGTGGTGGCTCGTGATGAAATAAAGTGGGTGTTCTGTAAATGTTTATTCACTTATTTTTCGAAAGTTAATTCAATCCCATGATTCTTAATAGAAGCAAAGATGTTAACAGTTTTCTCGTTGGAAACTGTAGATCAAGAAACAAAAACACGCCAATTAGCTGGATTCACTGCAGCTCACTGATCTGTCTAAATTCGCGACGTTATACCAATAAATGGGTGCAGAGGGGTGGAGTGCGGGTTTCCGAGGGAGTGCGCAGAGCTGCTTCGTATGGCCTAGTTCAATAAATAAATAAATAAAAGATACCGCGACGCGCTCCATCAGAGATTCAGAAAATTCATTTGATGTACAGCTCAGCAGAGTACGGCCGACAAACGGCGATTTTGCACAAGCACATTAGTTAACGGCACGATATATTAAATTATGATATTAATGAACCAGTGGGCCATACTTGTAAGTACATTATTCCTTAAAATTAACTGTAATTCGACTGCTTTTAAAGTGACCCAACAAGCTCGAATTAAGTAATACTCTTTCAAAAAGCATATATTGGAATAAACTGATTTCCCTTTCTAAATTAAAATTAATTATGCATTGTTTTGATTTCGGATTTTTAATTTATTTTTTAAAACAGCTGGTTTTTAAGATTTTAATTATCTACATATTTTCGGTTTCTACTCATCGCAAACTCAAAAGCTGCGGAATGTTTGTGGCAATGAACTCTGATTTTTTTAGCGTAATGTTAATTTTGTCAATTTCTATTCCATTTGTTTTTCCTAAACGTTTCTATTACAGACTTATTCGTTTACATATTCAAAAACCGGTTTCAAGTTGATATAATGTGCAATAAATTTTATAGGCAAAGGCAAAGACCACGGCATGGACAATTTATTTTCATGTTTCTGTAAGTAATGTGGGTGTCGATCACTGAAATTGCAATTTAGCAAACGAAATGGTTTTAACCTTACATCCGACAAGAGTGAGAGTGTAAGTACGATAAGTGAGCAAGCCAAAGCGAATCGAAATGATTTAATAACGGAGACATTTCAAGAGCCCGATGATGTTGATGATGATAATAATAATAATAAATAATTAAACAGCAAAATTTTCGTTAGCACGCTCGAGTGTATGAAGGATTCGACGGACGCATCGTCACCAATTTAATTAACACAAGGTTAACAGGGTTTAAGTCATCTTGCTCCGGGCTTGGATCTATTGTACTTGATAGTAGTGCTCATGTTTTCTGTAGTTTATTTTTGAATTTCGTGCCGTTAACTCGCTTCTTGCGTTATAACGTGTCGGCTTGCGTCTTATATTTGTGGTGAATTATTGTGGTGACATAGTTTACAATTGTTTTATTGTTAGTTCAACATCCACATTTTAATAATAAATCGGATTAATGTTAACCAACATCGATTATATTTTGGTAAGTCGCCAAAATTTTTTACGATGGCATTTTAATCTACAGATTCACAGTACAAAAGTTGTTTTTTACAAAATATATATGTGTTAAAACAATTCTTATTCAATGTAATACCTATACGTTTTTTGACAATCAATTAGTTTATTGAAACACATACTCGTTAAAGGCTACGTTTAGTACTTAGATTATATTTTATTTTATATTGTTGCCTTGTTTTATTGTTTTCATCTATTCCGTGTTTGTTTTGTTTCATGTTTTAATATTTTTCAGTGAAATGTTTTACTTATGTCATGCGTTATATTATAGAAAATGTTAATCTAAACAATTTTAAAACTAATGATCTTTAACAGTCACGTAAAATTTGCCCGTTGCAAATCTAGCAAATTGTCTTTTTGAAGTTAATACATCTTGAAATTATAGAAATTCTGCATCTTTTATCAGATTCTTTAAATACTTTTTAAAATGACTATTCTCATGTGACGAACCTGTGAATAAACGTTACAAAAGTTCAGTAAATAGATGTTATGTACCTATCTATATATAAATATATGGAAGTCTGAGATAATTTTCCATTATTAATGAAACTACTTGAGTCGAAATTAAAACTGAATGTGTTTTTGCTGTACTCAATTCACATGTAGGTAAACTCGCATTTTGAAAACTTTTAAAAGTTTATTTTTAAAAGGTTTATTTTTAAATATGAGTAGAGCAAAGCACCGTTGAATGATATAAAAGCAATCACATTAGAACCATATGACTACATTGAATAAATTGATATTATATGTTAGGTAGGTTTTGGTATGCCATACTTAGGAAAGGATATTAGAAAATGGCTAATTGAGGAAACAGTTTTTTTTTTTTTCTAAGAAGGAAGTATCGGTAGATATTTTTTATTTTTGTGTTAGTATACGACATACATCTTACAGTTTTGAATGAAAAATGAAAATCAGTTTCTCGCACGATATTTGTTATATGACTACTACGACACACTTCCTTTGCCAAATGTTTAGTGCAAATCACTGAAAATTTTATTTAAATTTTATACACATAATTCACATATACCAAAATGTCTCTTACATGTGAATGGTTAAATTGACATTATTATTAGAGTTTTAAAGACCACAATCATTTAAGAAAATGGTAACAATTTTCAACGGGTTATGTAATAGATGACCAACGTTTCTGTTTATTGATATAAAATATTCATCAAAAAATTTCCACGTGCAGATACGAATTTCAAAATAATGTTTTTTAATTTGTAAGAGTTATGGAAAGGTGTGTTCGAGCGCGTGCTCGCTCGTCTTTAAACTTAAAGCAATATGTTGTAAAGTGAATAAATATTGAAGATATTTAATTTATTTTAATGTATGCGTACATTGGGAAACTTATTTTTAGCTTGTGTTTAAACTTAAAGTTTCTCAAGACTTGACGTTAACGCAATTGATTCTTATTACATGGTAACGTACAGAATTATTTTGGCATAATTTTTAGTAGTTCTATTTAACAAGGTAATTGGTTATGTAACCGATATTAAATTAAGCTACCTAATCTAATTGGCCTCTTTAAATGCGTTCAATACTGTTGTTAAATCGTACCATTAAAGTTCACAGATTTTTAAGGTTACATATTTAAAATGGAGAAACTTGGTTTTAAACAAATCTACGTATGGCTAGTTCGAATAAAGTTATCATCAGTCTCTAAGAACTGCTAGTTATAAAAAGTGATAAACTTTTCTGAGCAAATCTCAAGTCCTTATTTTAAAAATTTATTCAATAAACTAAGAAATGTATGTACCTTTTTGATACGTACAATATATTAAAGGAATACATTACTTAAGTAATAGTTGTTATTTACATATGTTTTTTCTTATCCTTTTGTTTAAAATCTATCTGTTAAAAATAAACGAATACCATTGTAGGTACGTTAACCTCTCCACGCATTTACTGTTTTATCATAGTTACTGGTTGAACCCGTCCAAATTTGGACGGATAGATACCGTTATACATTAGAGTATAGCACTTACATTGTGATCGTAAAGAGATTACGTCGACGAGTGTTTAGCCATATCCTGTTTACAATTTATTTAGTTCGATCCTTTAATCAAACGTTTAAATAGTCAGCTAATTGCATAATGTTGTATCTTCGAACGAAATAGCTCCACCGATATGCTTTACTACGCTAGTACCATAGGTATTAGCAGAGTATTAAATAGTGATGCAGAGATAATGATTTATTTCTTGATACCTAGCATGTAACATGGACAAATGAAACACTTTCGATTAATCGCTCACTCAAGTAGAAGTTACTTTCATCTGAAGATTTACTCTTCAAAAGGATAATCAAATTCTTCGAACTATAACGGGATCTATAAGTGTTTTCTGTATCTTTAATATGCCGAAGACAGTTGTTGCAGTGTAGGGGAGAGAAAGGTTTTGTACTTTTTCTTTTATTAGATTTATTGTTGTTCCAGTAAACTTCGTATTTGTATTATTCCTTCGAATATTGCTTTTAATTTGAGCCCAAACCAATTCTGTGGTGTTACATATGCAAAGCTAGCGGGTAAGCGAATAACCGTATGTCAATTTCCAGATGTTAAGTTGTCAACATTGTAACATTTTCAAACGTCTTTGGATTTCAACACCTCGAAGACATGCTTTTTCATGTAGGATAGGAATCTGCAATATACATTTCATTGCGTAATCAAAAAATCCTTAATTTGCTGTTTATTCAGCGAACTGTTAGAATTTCTTTTGTCAAGCACAATCGCACTGTTGGGTGGTATGTCAGAAAAGTGGTTTGAAGAGAAATTATTACAGCTCCTCAAACCATTTTTGAAAAAGCTAAGTCATATTTTGGTGGTAATATATACCTATTGAAAGTAACTATTGTTATTTTGTAAAACAGTTAGTACATAAAAAAGACCATTGGAACATAGTTGGCGTTACTAATAAGTATTTTTAGGAAGCATTCTTCTTTTATTTTATTTTGTTGCACTATTATTTTTTACGTTACTTCTCGTTCTAACTAACCTTTGAATCGGTAATCTAGGGGCCGTATTCAGTCCGATCTCAAGGTAGCACTTAAAACTGGCTTAAGTAGTACGATTTTATTTTTGTAAGAAATTCTTAAACAAGAAGTATTCACATACGATTGTTTGGACTGTCCTTGATGTTGCATTAGCTTATTATGTATAAGACGGACTTACTGCAGGTTATTCTTAAGACAATCTCAACTTGTATTCGGCAATCTCCGGCATATGTTTGTTGAATTTTCCAATCAAGTAAATTCATTAAAGATTGATCGGGTGCGCGGGTCGTGCCTATCGGTCCACCTTGACGTATCTCCATGCATCTATGAAATATAATATAATCCATGTCGTCACAACAAGTTTTCTCATTATTTTAAAATGGCAAACATAGTCAAAACTATTAATTTCGCTCTAAATGAAAAGGTAACTTTTATGAAAGTACAAGCTACTTATTTCATTTATTTAACAAATCAAAAGCTTTTAATTTTAGTCAGTTCTTTAAATTTACCTTAAAACTACCAGTCACATAAAATCTCAAACATATTAATAATTGGAATACTGGAGGGATAGGTAGTCCACGATTGTAGAACGCTGGTATATTTTGCGATATGAGCGGGAAAATTCTAAATCTAACACTTTCCTTTTTAAATATGCATCGCCTTTAAAATCTCCAAAAGAATAAAAATCATATGTGTCTTGTGCATCACTTAAATATCGTCTTGTTGACCCTCAAGGTGATCTTAAGCAATCACTGTGAATTACATTAACATAAGATCACCTTACTATTTTAAAGATTAGTTTTCAAATATTGATAAGAGTGTTTAAAGCAGAGTTTATGTCTAGCGATTACATCATGGCAATTACATTGTTTATTTGTGTCCTCTGTTCTTGTTTTCGTAGTTTTCTCGTACTTTTGGGTTCGTCAACAACGGATAATAGTTAAGTCGATTAATATATTGATTTGTGATAACGATTTGATGCAATCATCATCATGATTATGTATAAGTATTACATAGATGAACACGGGCTGATCGCCAATGATGCCATTGTATTTTCCTTTATTCTTTTTTATATACGTTCATAATAATTTACTTTAAATATTTCAAGGTGATGTATCCGCAACATCAAATAAATTACAATTAAATTCACAATGTATCTCTTGTAAATTTAAATACACGTGTTCCAGACGTTGTGTATATTTCTTTACTTAGTGTTAGTGTAGTTTTCCTAATGAGTTGGTACCTATCTGTTTACTAACTTGAACGGTTCTTATAACAGTCTGGACAGTCCAGGAAATTCTAATTTTGTCGTCCTTGTCTGTTCTTTTACTTATTGATCGATTCCTTTGTGTGGCCTTGCTTTTATCTTATTTCTTTTTTAAGTCTTGAAATTCAGATAATAGATTTAAGCGCGATTTTTAAAAATAGTCTCACTTGAATGTGGTAATTTGTAAACATATTATTATCGTGTCAGGCACCACAAATGTTCTTTGCTCTCAGATGCTTCTTCTAACCTTTTGGATTTTGATTTGTAAACGATCTTGTGAATTTTGCCTTAAACAAAGTCGATCTTAAAAAAGTTGTAGGTAATTTTGCTCTGCCTAAAATTGAGCTTTGATTTGTGACAACTATTTCAAATGAAGGAA
The DNA here is from genome assembly GCA_963921985.1 of Agrilus biguttatus. Taxonomy (NCBI): domain Eukaryota; kingdom Metazoa; phylum Arthropoda; class Insecta; order Coleoptera; family Buprestidae; genus Agrilus; species Agrilus biguttatus. Next base: position 10,943,519 of record OY998120.1, read on the forward strand.
ACTATATTTAATACAAATAATTGGACATTGTATTTCATCGTTTTATGGTATTGGTATTTGACTTGTTTTTATAAAAAATACTTTGTATTCGATTTAAATAAAAAATGAAGATAATAAGATTGACCTCGTTTACTTTTCGCTGTCCATTTGTTGTTTTCCGTGAGGAATCCAAGAGGTTGTAATAAGGATCTGTCAAATTTCGAAAATATCTTCTGTGCATTGTTTTGTATCGTATTTATGTATCGCCTAGAGAAATGAAAAAAGTAATTGCGCTCGCTGTGCAATATGAAAAATAAAATTAAGAATTTTGTGTAATATTTTCGTCGTCACCCTCTAACGGACGTAAACGTGGTGTTGGGGTGGTGTCAGCATCCCGTCTTGTCACTCTCGTACACGTGGCAGTGGGGTACTTACGAGATATTAATTAAAGTCGGCTGGGCTTTTATACAGATTTGTCATCTGGCAAGTTAGTAGTGGATTAATGACTGGGAACAAAGCCGGTTTTTGGATGTGGGCCAGGACACCGTGTATTAAACTATTACTCTAATAACCGCGCTTTACTTTCGTGCCATCGCGACGGATTGCTCGTTACCTAAATTATTCGCTTTGCAACGCTTGCTTGACGATTTGCCACGCGAGTACACATAATACAAGGGCATATCGTAAAGTCACTGAAACTTCATCTTTCAATCTCTGATTGGGTGCTGTTTTCAGATTCTCATTTACTTTCATTAAATGGAAGGTAAAAGAGGTTGAAGATGTGTCGTTTTTCATCTATGAACAAACTGAGGAAACTGTGTGGAATATTATAGAGGGGAAAATAGAAAAATAGGTCACTTGACGACCAAAAATCTGTCATCAACATAGGGTGGTCAGTCTGAAGACTGGATGGACACTCTCTTCCACTTTTTTTGTCCCGAATCACTATTTGCATTTTTTTTTTTTGCAAAGATCAGAATAAGCCACTTCCTTAACTATTTGTTAACGGTTATATAATGTAGGTATTCATCTACCCCTCTTTACTCTCCTGTTTCTAATCCTAATATGTCTCTAACTAGCCCTTTATGTCCTGTAAGGTACTCTACCAGTCTATCCCTCTCGTTTTCCTTGTTGACTTCACCACCACATCGTAAACGCTCCTAACTTACTGTAACGAATTTCCTAGTTGCTTGTATTGAAACAATCTTGAATAATAACCGATTTATTTAACATTGAATTACATCTTATTTATATCACCGGGTTTACTTCGTATTAGCGCTGTTTACTAACACACACTTACATCGAACTGTCTTCGACTGTTTATCATCAACCTATTTATATCATCGTGGAACGTTCTAGTGTTTTTGTAGAAGCAACCACTCAGCTCTTTATTATTCTCGCATTTTCTTTGTTCTGCATCTTGCTATTTGTCATATAGGTATTAAATTTTTAATGCCGCCAATTAAAGCCTGTTGATTATTGATCGTTAACTCGAGCTCTGGCTCGTAACAGTATTGTTTAAGAAAGTTAGATCTTTGAAATTTTTAAAATTAAAATACGAATAAATGGAAGTATACTTATTAAACTTTGCACACGTTGGCGTGTCTCATTCTCAATGCCAATATAAATGACCATGTTACTAAAAGTGACTGACGTAGTGGATGATCGTTACCAAGAAAAGTTGACAGAGACATAATATTATTAAGACAATTACTCTTAATTGCATGTTTAATAATAGTGGCCAGGCTTTCACAGTTAGCATTATTTGAGTATATTTATTTTGACGATCTGCTATATCATCCTCAGTATCAATTGGACTGCTCTTAAATTCCGGTTAGAATTAGATTTGTCCGATGGGGTCAAAGCAGAAGCAGCAGGTATTGTCAGGATGGGCAGGAGATTAGTGGAGTTAATAAGAAGTGAATTAAAAATTTACATTTCATATCGCTTATTTAACCTATTTTAACTAATTTACTAAAGTTGACTAGATAATGGTAGGCCAGCATGTGGTATCAAACAGTTGTTTTAACTCTATAATTTTTATATCACTGGGTTTACTTCGTATTTGCACTGTTTACTAACACTTGTCTCTATGGTACTGTTTCGATTGTTTATCAACAACCTCGTTCTCAACAACAACGTTCTCGCGTTTTTCTAGAAACAACCACACAGCTGTCCACTATTCTCGCACTTTGTTTTGCATCTTATTTTTTATATATTAAATTTATGACGCCGCCGATCAAAAGCTACCGATCATTGCTTTTTGCCTCGAACTCTTGCTCGCAACAATACTGTCGAGTAAATGCTGATTAGTGTGGCATAGTAATACACTTTAGTGTCTTTTTATAAAGTTGAGGATCTTGAAATCTGATTCATAAATTTAAACTTATTGACTAATTTATCAATTATATTACAATAGCATTGTCTGAGCGATATCTTTAATGGTACAAAGTTCTTTATTGTATCTATCTTTATTTAGAGGAAAACTATGTAACCTATGTACAAGAAAATGGTAGCAATTTTATATTGATTACAATTTTTAGAGTCATTGGTTGTAAATCTTAAAGTATTAGTCGGTTTTAGTACATTAATACACGCGTTGGGGTTGTAATTGTTTGGATGTTCTTCTGGTTAAGTAGGATAAAATGGACTGGACTGCTTTTCCTTAATACACTTTATTTGAATTGAATAGGATATAATGTAGTTCGATTGAATGAAAAAATGGAATTGAACGTAATGTCGCTTATTTATACTTAAATAGTGTGAAAAATAGACACCGCCCCAAAGTGAAAAATATCCCCCTGGTTGTGGTGTTCTCAATGCGTAAAGTATTTACAAAGGGGTCAAAGTCTTTTTGGAATTTTAAAGGTATTTACAAAGAGAACAAGTACCTACAAACTAAACTTAACAGATATATATAATAATTATTTGTCTGTTTGTGTACACATATATATATATATATATACAAACAGACAAATAATTATTTTTAATATTTACAGGCTCTTAACAATAATATCCGTTTGCTAAACATGAAATTGTAACATAGCAGTCCTTCCACGGTGTTTTCGGTAAAAAATTAATAGTAAAATTAGAGTATGGTAGAGAGTTTTGCATCTGTTCCTGTTTACCCTTGAGGTGTGATAATTTTGAGAGATGGCCCTGTATATTCGTGTATGTACTCATTAATCGTATCTGTCGGTAGCAAAACGGTAGAGTCGCTTTCCATACAAAGCGCGCCAGAATTGCAGAGCAGTCAGTACACGTGCATTTCGCATTCGCGCGCTATTAGAAGTGACGGACGTTTGAATTCCAACGCGACATCAAACGTAATTGTATACGTTATGCGTGCGTGCCATTGCCATCATCTTATTACGTTCGGTTTGAAATTCGCGACTATAGATACACGTCGCGTCATCGTCACCCCGTATAGTCAAGACATTCTCTCATTTTGTCGAATTAAATTATTGTTCTATTCGACTGTTGTGACTGTTACCGTGTCATTGCTACTATAATAGCAGACATATCTATCTAACTTTGCATTAACTGATTGAACAGAGTTTTATGTGCCTGTCGTGGTACGTAACACCTATTATATAATTGATCCCTAAATGGATTTTTACTTTGCTGATTGCGAATTATCATCGTACACGATACTGTTTAACACATAGGTAAAAGTAAAACACTGGAACTGACGCAGGAATACAAATGTTTTCCGTCGAATTTTCACTGGATGATTGGCGATTTGATTGAAATGTAGGATTACAATATTTCAAAGCAAATCTGCTCTTCGTTCTTTGGTACTTTTGATAAAATGTTACCGAGAAATGGACCATATGCTTACCTTTTAAGCTGTAAAGTGTAAGGATTGTCTTTCTTCAGGATTTCGTTTGACCCATTACGAATTTTATAACTATCAGCCACAGATTAACATTTCTTTTATAATTTACTGGATTGTTATTTTATTGTTTCTAATAGAAATAAATAATTAAATTTCTTTTTTAAACAACAAATAGGTATTATGTTGCAATATAGGATCTTTCAGTTTTCGAAACAAATATAAATATGGAAGCAACATAAACAATTACTCCGAGGGCTAATACCCCTACCATCCCTACCGGCATTGAGTTACAGTGTTGATTCCGATAGATTCTTCTACGAAGATATAACATATTCAAAAAAAGAAGGCATTAAAATCCTTTTTCATCTAAACTTTAAGGATCACAGATATGGCTTTCCGTACGCTGTGCCTACTGTGCAGGAAGCGTTATGAGATCTGTGATCCTTAAAATTTATACGAAAAAGGATTTTAATACCTTCTTTTTTTGAATATGATCTTCGTCTAATAATCTTTCTAAATCAACAGTGTAATTCAATGCCGGTAGGGGTATTAGCCCTCGGAGTAGTTGTTTCTGTTGATTCCATTTTATATTTATGTTTATCATATAGTCTGTAAAGGCCTTTCTGCCAGCGCCCACCTGGTGAGACCCGATAGGTCGAAATCGATCGTTGGGATATGGCTTTCCGTACGCTGTGCCTACTGTCTAGTACGCGTTCGAAATGTGCTATCTGTGATCCTTAAAATTTAGACGAAAAGGGATTTTAATGCCTTCTTTTTTTAATATCAGTTTTTGTGTATTCATTTACACAGTCCACATATAACTTACCTTTTTAGCTAATTTCTATTTGCAAGTATATATTACTTAAAGGTTTAGTATAATTTAAAAAAGTAAATTATTGCGTACATATGTTTTACTACCATTTTTTTTTTAATTTCGTAACTCGTTATGAAAAATGGATCATTTTGTTGTCCATCATTAAAACCTACAGGGTATTTCCCTTTGCGTTAAAAAACTGTGGCACGAGAGAACGTTTTGGGGCAAGTGAAACAAAAAATTAAGAAATAACGAATTTCTAACTCCAATTTCCACCGTACAGTCTTTTAATGGCTTACGAAAAAATTCATTGTAAATTAAAAAAAGAAAGAAATACATTACCCATGCAGTACGACTGCCCAAACACAATGCAATGATACTGAAGACCCAATGCGAAGCTGAATCGACTTCAATCGGAAATTATTGCCCGTGATGCAGTTCATGAGGTGAATTTAACAATTTTCAATTACCTTCGGCTTGATAGGTAGTTAGTTTGTCATTTGTTAATTTAATTGCTGGCTAATATAAGTGACGTTTGTAGTGTAAAGAATATTAGGTTTAAAGCCGGTCGGAAGTTTAAATTATGAAAAAAGACTTGTTCTGAACCAAAGTTAAATTTAACGCAAACAATCAAGAACAAGAGTGAAAACATGAATAGGTATTCCAAAGAATTTGTATATTCGTTGTGGCATCAGAAATATATATTGTTTTCTAAATACTCTTTATGGGTAAAAAGTGGTTTGACGTATTTGAAACACTTAAACTTTACTAGGTTTCCTTCCATATATAAGACCCACGAGCGAATAAGATTGTGCTTATGTTGTGTGTTTCTGAGATTTCATTTTGAATCTTTGATTCCTTACAGGTTGTTGAGAGATGGGTGCACTTTTCTGTTGAGAAATAATTTGTTGAAGACTATTAACGATGCGGATTTCTTCTTAAAAGAGGACCAATTATTTATAGCATATCAATATCACTCTTGTTCTTTAATAATGTATGTTACAACTTACCGTTTATAAAAGTTTGTACCAGATAAAATATTGCCAAAATTGGAAGTCTAAAATACGACAATCGTGTTTTAATACTGATTGATATTTTAAAATTGTATGTCATTAATGCTAGGTGTATTGTATAAGTCATCAACAGTGGTTAGTCTATTAAATTTAAATGAAATTCTTGTGTTGACAATAATTTCGAATTGAATTTGCACAATGTACAACTGAATTTCAGTATATGGTGCATAGTAATTACCTTTCTTTGCTTCTCTATGTTATTTATCAAAAATCGTTTGTTGTGTGCAACTATATTAACGCCTAGGTGTTAACTTTAATAAAATACACGTTTCCGTATAGGTACATATAGCACATGTGAGGTGCGTTTAGCGTTTAGTAACAAACGCTTTTATCTCGAAACAATAGACTAAATAATTAATGAAGAGAATCCATTTGGGAAAATTGCCGCGAACGGAATACAAACTATGGCGTTTTGTCGTGTTCGTGCTTCTTATTTTATGTTTTGATATTATCAGTTTAATAGCAGTGTCTGTCTTGTTAACCTCAAGGGTCGTATTTTTTTCCTTTTTGTTGTTTCTAATAAATTGGGTGGTGGATAAAACAATTACGATGCGAAGTGAATTACTCTATATTTATGTCTATGCAGCTCATCAATTGTCGGTGTTCTGTGTTTATTTATACTTAGTTAATTAACATACGTGTTTCGTAAATATGTTCTTAAGTAAATTAGTATTCAGGAGGGGAAAATATAAATCGCAATATTCTGTTGATTTTTGTAAAAAAATAGGAACTCTATCGCGAATAAATTCTTACGAAATTCCTTTTTTCTTTAAGAAATTATTGTTGTTAAAAATACAGTGTACTCGTTGTTGACGGATATCCCACTCTCATTTAATCCGATAGGAACATTAAATTTCGGATTAAAATTGATATTCGCTCTCTTTTAAGTGGACGATGCGGTTTAAGGAATCTTTCTAGAGACCGAACACCCCAGTACACTTTAAATGAATCAGATTGCAAACTAGATTGCCTGACCACGCCTATTCTTAGTAGTGATCTTCAACTGGAATTTCTATGTACCAAGCAAAGGAACAGATGTCAACAGAATTTGTTTCTTTCAGTACAAAAGTTCTTCGAAGACCGTAATTAAAATTAGTTCACTTGGGTCAACTTTACAATCGCAAGTTATAATACCTTTTTTGCACATTATTATTATTTCCCGCTTTTCTCATTTTTTGCTGGTCAAATTTTACTAAGTGAAGACGGATATTTAGTAATTTGCGTATTACTCCATACATGTCGAGTATGCATGTTCAGTTTGCCAAAATACTGTTTTTAGAATAGTCTGTAATATACAGTTGTTAGAATTGTTAGTTCAGACTAACGATAATTAGATTAAAATTCTGTAGCACGAAAGTGACGGTGAACATTTGTTTTTTGTAAAAAGTAAAGCACTGATCTGAGACTGAATAAAGCGGTATATCCTTAGTAGATACAGCACGTAGTCTAACTTTATGGACGTACTTTTGGCAGGTATAGTTATTCCCAGATAGGAAAATAGTAGCTCATTCAATCAAATAAATAAGAGTAACAGATAGTTCTGAGGACAAACTTGCGGTGGTGAGTGGGCTGAAAAGTGGTAGGGAGGACGAAAAGCCCTTTCCAGGCTCTTTAAGAAATCGTGGGAATGTGGTGGTTAGGGATAAATATAATCAGGTACACTAAATGCTGCTTTAGACATGTTTGAAAATATTAGAACGGTAGAATAAAGATTCGGGCTGTAGCGCCGTCATCTAAGTGAACTATTAGGTCCAGACGTTTCGTCGGCTACTGCGACTGACATCATCAGTGGTAGTGACTGCGCAGCCGAGAATGAGCAGCAGTGCTACCGAGACTTCGAAATACAACCTACGTCCACGTTGTCAACGCAGCACTACCACAGAGGATATCAGCTGCAGTAGCCGACGAAACATCTGGACTTAATAGTTCACTTAAAACACGGCTCTACAGCCCGAATCTTTATTCTACTATGGATTCCGGCCGTGAAAACCTTTGTTTTTATAATATTAGAACGGTCAGTAAATATCTATTTATGTTCGTATTGCCATGAATGGAGGAAAAACCTGATGCTCTGGTACTATATTTGTTTTTACTGTCGTAGTGTTTTTTTTTTTTTTTTGTTTCGAAGGACCAATAAGAAATAGTGTAATTTTTACTATTTATTCTTAATCACTAATTACACTATTCTTATAATGAAATTGAAAGGATAATATTTATCCAGTGAGTCTAGATGAAACTCTTTTATAAAAGACAATATGAGTATGAAATGGATAATAATGTTTATCCGGCGAGCCTATAACAAGGACTGACTGACTGTAGCAGTGTACATTTATTTTGAAAATCCTATCAGTTTCAACAATTAAAACTTGTTTTCAGCCAAATGGGCAGATACGAAAGAAAGTATCACGCAGGTATACTAATAATATGTACAACTTGTTTCCAATAAGATATAATTTGAAAATCCCAATGTTTACTCTACGTGGCATATAACTAAGGAATGCCTTTAACAGCTTTTATGGTAGGGTACAATAGTGCCAGATCGGGTCAAATTGAAGTTTACGTGCTACAAGATACCGAAATATTAAAAATAGACAGAAGTAACATTTATTCAATATAACAACTAACTAAACAATAGAAAAGGTCTTTGGTACCGAACAATATCTTTCCGGTTCCCAATACTATCTTTTCTAGAACTTGACAGTTCTTGAACACACTCCGGGGGTGATGGTTTTCCATATTACTTTAGAAACACAATTTTTATAGAAAAGTCCCGCGCCGATTCCATTGCTTTTCATATGATCCATCTTTAAGATCTTTGGCGATATTCGGATACCTAATAAACCTTTTCTGCTTATCACTTAATGTAATTTTTTCATCAGTTACATTTGTCGTGGTTTCGTGTATTGTAAGTTTAAATTTCGAGCATTACAAGCGCTACGTGACAATACGATGGATCGAAAAGTGCTTACAATAAAAATTGTATAATATAAAATGAAACGAGTATCACATTCACGTTAGATGAACATCTTTTGATCCTCTGTGGCGTCTTTCGGTCGACATCAAACGCGTGTTTGGATTGCAAATTCCAAGATGTATTCGCAGTTTATCGAATACCATTGCGTCTCAAAATGATATCCGGGAACTTCATTTTTAGAGGTGGCGACACAACGACGATGATCGCTGTTCGGTATTCGGATAAAAGCTTACCACTCGATGAAAAATGGTGCATTGACGGAAAGCAAAACAAACACTTTGCCTTAACGGATCGGATGCTCGATGCTCCAGCCTCCCTGTTTCATCGTTACAGAAAAGAACTTTTCCTGGCTGGAGCAAATAGCTGTGTTTATGGAAAGTGACAATTCGACTGACATAGCAGCAAATGGCGTTAGGAAGCTAGACAACTCGTCTTTGTATATAGGCACAATATCTACACAATTTGGCGGTATGGTGTAATGTGTCATCCTCACCGTTTGTCATTGAAGTTACTTGTATTAAAAATTAAATTAATTTCCTAACCGTGAGCACAATATAAAATGGCGTACTGTTTCGGTCAAAATACGTATAATTCAAATTAACTTACACGTATGTAGTAGATATTTTTTGTAATCACTACTTGGCTGAGTCGCAGATCAAATAAAGGGAGACTGTGGTGAATTGGTAATGTTGTAGTTAATTGGATCTTTCATTTTTATTTACCTTCTTCATTAAATATTAATTGAAATAAACACAACAACCTTCGCTCTACAACATCTTTTTCTTAGGGTATCTACTTAAGAACTAACTTAGGGGGGGGGTGCACTGCCCTCTATTCCCCGCACTTCAACAACATACTTAGTCTGTTCTTTCACACCTCTCTCTCTTCGCTCTCTCTCTGACTTATACTTTAACAATATTCTTACTTTCTAAGTTTTTACGCTAACATCTGGTAATGATATCTCCGACTTCTACCTACCCTGATTCTTGAATTTAAATTACACTACGTTAGCCTACACAAAGCCAACATTTTAAAATTAAACTAACGTCAATATTTACAAATATTTCTGTCAACGCACGTATGATACAGCGTAAACTAACAAATTCTTTTTAACGTTGAAGAAATACACATTTTCAATTTTCACTAATTTATTATTACACTTAATATATGTTTCGCTACACTATAGCTTCATCAGAAGTAGACAAATCCTGAATTAAAAAAAAAAAAAACATATTTACTTTTAAACGATCAGTTAGCCCTAAATAATTCTCCTTTACTTAACCTGTTTCCCCTCCCTAGTTGCAGTTCGAACCCATATTAATATAAATTAGATAAGTTTCGTTCGTAAAATTAAGTATTTGTCTACTTCTGATGAAGCTACAGTGTAGCGAAACATATGTTAAGTGTAATAATAAATTAGTGAAAATTAAAAATGTGTATTTCTTCAACGTTTACTACTAATTTTCATCAAGTGAACCTACATACAATTAATTATTTTTCTTTTTAATGAATCAATAATGAAACGTGTTATGTAGCAGGTATGTTACTAGTCGAATACAAGTTTTTAAAAACGGTAACAAGGGTTTTCCTTCATACTGCATTCTAATTTAACCTTATGATCCCGTCGGCGGCTACTGCCCTGTCCCATCTATGACCCACCGAGCGGCGTAGTCTAGTGGTCTAGATCATTTCTTAATATTCTGGAGGTCACCGGTTCGAATCCGGGTCTGGCGCAATTTTGGCTACAAAAACCAATACCGTATTTGTTTCCTCGATTCTGGTCGATTGTTCAACGATTTTTGATAGCATTATTATTATTACTATTATTAGTGTTTGTGTGAACGCTGCTAACTAAAAAAATAAATCGTTATCGAACGCGGTGACTTACGGCTGTTTTTGAGTAAATTCGAGCCTGATATTAAAAAACATCAGATTCATCCTTCGCATTAGATTAGTTTTAAAATTGAAATTGAAATATTAATTTTAATTTGAACAAAAGTTTTTATAAATATTTACAAAGTTGCGTCTTCTTGCTCTATTTAGAACAGTATTTAAAATTTAAGTTTGCACTCAGTAAACACGATGATTATATGCTACCACTTATATATATATATGGGGCACTCTATAATTAAATCAATGATTGCGATTGTGATTTTTAATATGCGGTTAAGTTAAAAAATGTTGGGGGGCGCTAGAAAATAATTGATTCTCATAGTAGACGAAATAAGTTTGAGAACCACTGATCTACAGGTACAATTAATCAGAATCATTCGTCTGCGGTAATTGTTCTAATTAATAATCAATTTCTTGGTTAAATAATTCATCGAATGCATTTATGAATCGATAAACAGTGAAAAGTATTGTTTTTATCGTATCAAATGCGTATGTACATTGTATAGTTTATATGTCTTACTGTATAATTTATCTAATTGTATTGGATAATTTACCAACTGTCTACAAATGTTATGAATATAATTAAGCGTAAGCGCTGCAAGACAAACAATTAACTGTTTCAATAATGTGGTACAAACAACTATAGAAAACAGTTTTAATATAGTTGCATATACAATAAATTTGTAAAGTATTTATAAATGATGTTGAATTCAAGCAAATTTTATTAAACAGTGTTCAGTGTCAATCAATTATTTATTAACTAATTAACTGTAAGTAATTATAAATCAAAATAAAAACAATTAATAAAGAAAACGAAAGGAAAGTTTCAAAAAAAATTTTTTAATTGTTCATAACGATTGTTTCACCAAAACATTGACTTCTTCAGGTGTAACCGAAACTTGTTAGGAGTTTTAATTAAAAAAATTTGGTGAAACTACCATTAATTGTTTTTATTTTCACTTATAATTCATTATTAAAATATGTTTTACATTTAATGCACCTCCCACAGTATGAAGTATAGTTAACTGTGCTACCACTTATATATTGATTCTCCATTTAAATATTGTGATAAAGGAAAAATAATTTTGTAGGTTTTGAAGTTTATTTTTAATTGTCCACTACTAAGGTTTCATCACATCGTGGCTTCATCAGGTGGATGAAATACAATACGGTGTGGCAAGACGTTCGTAGTGGACAATTAGAATTAAACTTAAAACTTATAAAAGTCTTTCTTTTACCACTTTATTTATAAACTGCTAGTGAAGACTATATACCTAAATCAATTCTTAAATAAAAAGGTAGATTACATAAATTATAAGTACAACATTCACAAAGAAATCCAATATTGTATTTCTTCCACCTGAAGAAGCCCCTGTGTGGTGAAATGATCATTCAAGTATAACTTTCATATAATTTTTTTCTTAGAGCAAAGGTTCCAATAAAGTAAGCAGTTGATTAGTTGTTTTTTTTTTCGATGGAGAGAAAATATAAAAAATAAGAAAGGAGATGAGGAAGGAGTAATTTATTCGTTGGTGATAATAGCGTTACGACTACTTTGGTTTTGGTCATACACAGAGTGTACAAATGATGATGTGTTTTTTACCTGATATTTGCAACACCATGTGGGATGCTACAGTTAGAACAGCCGGGATTTGTCGACATTATGCTGTAGTTCCATTTTTTCTGAATATTTTTCTTTTTGATTTGCTTTATTATCTATATTATTAAAGCAGATACACAGCAGGCTATGCGAAACAACAACTACAAAGTTCAATTCGACGTTTTGAAAAAACCAACTTCACAACAAAGCTATGGGCAATGAAGGAAACACGGAACAGTAGCGATCCATGATCGTATTATTTCATTGGATGTTTTAATAGAACTATTGAACAAGGAATCTCCAAGTACAACATAATGTTAAATAATAATGTTCAAATATAAGTCTGTCTATTGTAAGAAGATGTTTTGTGGAGCAAAATTTTCTTTTGATATATCTATCGTATTTTTGTAAGAATTGAACAGTAATTAAACCGGCTGTTGTTTTGCCTAGACTGCTTTGTGTTGTTACTGATTTTTTTAATTTCAATAGCATTAGGTACATCTTAAGCTTAATCCTTGTGTATCATCTATTTTATTACCGGAAATATTAAAAGAAATCAAAAAGCACAATGTTCAGAAAAGACGGGGGATGACCAAAACCGAAATATCAAAACTAATTTGCATTTCGCCTTCACAAAAAAAGTAAGATATATTATTAAATTTATATATTGGTCGGATTTTTATGAAACATTTTTTAATAATAAGAAAAATAAATAAGTAAAACCACTTTTAAATGTTTCAGAATAGTTTATTACATAATATCATTCGGAAAGTCCTATTGGCTATTTACTCAGAAATGCATATTGCTTTGTGTAAGTCTGGCATCAATTATCGGTGCATTAAGAAAATTTTGTTGTTCATTTACGATATGATGTTTGTTTTTAATAATTTTTTTAATTTCGAAATATTCTAGTAAATTCAAACGTTTACCTTTCTTTTCATTGTGTAATAGCTTAATTCCACCTAAATTAATGAAATGATTTTGGTTTATACAGTGTGAAGCTATGCCGGTACTATGTTTGTTGTCTGCTATCGATTTTATGCTCGTTTACGCGGATTTTTAGGTTTCTGCTAGTCTGACCAATGTAATATGCATCACAAGTATTACATGATAATTGATATACTCCAGATTTGTTTAATAATTCTGTTTATTCTTTGTTGTTTACTAATATTTTACCTAAATTACATTTGTTTAAAGCTATGGTGTTAATGTGTAATCTGTTTAAGTTATTGCAAATTTTGTGAGTTATTTTTCCACAATGAGTTATGTAATTATAGTGTTACTTTTTGAATTATCTGGAGTATAAATCTTACTTAGGATTATTTTATTTTCTTTATTTTTAATTAATTTATCTATCTGACTCATTTTGAAACCATTCTTCTCCGCGATACATTTTATTGTGTGTATTTCTTTTAGAAGTTGTTATTACTTAAAGTCTATGAATTAGACTGTTAAAGGTTGCCATTTTTATTCTAAAAGATTGGTTTGAATGGGAAGGTATTATCAGATCGGTGCAATAGGTTTTATGTAAATGTAATATTCTAGGTGGTTTGTGTATTTTGTTAATTCTAAATCTAAAAAGTTTATTTTATTATTCTTTTCCAATTTTATAGTGAATTGAATACTATTATGAAATGAATTAAGTAAGATGCATATTTAAAAGAAAAAACATCGTTAAAACCGTTCTAGTGGTTTGTGAGACAATTAACTTTGAGTTTATTTCACTTTTCTAGTTTTTACTCGTATTTTACACAAATCATGTACTACTCATTAGTATGCATTACAATATTATACAAGTGGGGCCCAAATCCTATAGGGTTTGGGACAAGATTCTTTAGATTTAATACCCTAATTCTGTATATTCAAGCTTGTTCGTATATTTTATATTGTAAATATTTCAATTTTCAATTTAACTGATCATCTGTCACGTGTGCATTGTTGGTTGTTTCATGAACAAATTTCGTTAAGTTTAGTCGTATTTAATTAGTAGATTGGTGTGCATTTCTCCGGGAAGACCGTATTTTCATATTCAGTACGTCATGCTCAGTCGATCTCGAAATACCTATGTAAGTACATTCATTACATGTTACAAATTAATACTTGGCAAGTCGGTGAATGCTGCCGTGCGAAACAAATTACGGTAGTTGTTTCTTTGTAAATTATTCATATTTTCATTAACAGATGAGATATTTGGCCCATAAGTTTTCCTCGCGTTGCGCTCTACGAGCTCGGGATGTTTGCCCAAATGAACATTGCAGACGTGTCGAGGCCGGTGCAATAAAACGAAAGTTTACCTTTGTAGGTAGGCACCCACTCTTCCAGCTTTAAAAAACAAAAGCTAGAGAAGTAGTGTATGTGGTGTTGCAAAATAGAAAATTAACTCCACCACTAAATAAAGGCGACTTGGAATTTCTTCTAACTTTTTTGGTTAACTACTGCAGGAAAGGAATTTTCACTTAAATTTTCATTTGTTTCACTCTCAGTTGTAATTTCGTATATTACGACACCGTTACATTTAATTAAAGTTCTTTATTTAAACGTTTAGAACAGTCTAAATGATTTGTTTTTAGTTTTTAAGAAGCTGTGTTGGCATATCATATCCAGAAATATTCACCAAACTACTGCAACTATGATTATTATATTAATAATTAAACGTGCCGTGATCCATCTACTTTTGATATTCGTGTAAGTGTCGCCTTGTAGACCTCAATAAAAATGCCAAACATTTTGATGCGATCTGTAGTTATATAGATCTCTTCCTGAGTAATAAATTCATATAATTTTTGTCAGCTATTAACTCATTACGAATAACATTAGAGGATTATGAAGAGCAATTTTCCCGTAAAAAGTTTGGGACGCCGTATATAACTACATGTAGGTCCAGTGGCGGCTCGTGATGAAATGAATCGGGTGTTATATAAATGTTCAATCATCTATTTCTTGAAAGGTAATTCAATCCTACGGTCCTTCCTTCATAGAATCAAACTTGTCTATAACTTTCTCACATCTACCTCCGTCCAAGCTTGATCGCCGCCTAAATGTGAACAAGCAAAACAATTAATTTGACGCTTATTAATAATAATATCGGGCAACGGCCGAACTTTATTTTTTTAATTCAATCAATTTTTTCTTCATACCTAAACAAATTATAAACTAAATCCATTATTACCGTCACATTTTATTGCTATTACACAAATTAAAAAACAAGCGAGAAATAAAAACACGCAAATGAGCTGGCTTGAATGCAGCTCACTGACTCGTTTAAATTGGCTACTTTATGCCAGTAGATAAGGAGGTATAGAGGATAGCGGTGCTGGTTTCCGGCGTAGTGCACAGAACTGCCTCATGAGGTTCAGTTCAATAATATGAAGGATATCGCGACGCGCGTCGCACTCAACCAGAGACCCAGACAATTTATCCGACAAAAGTCTGTTTTACACAAGCACGTCAACGTCGGATATAGTAAAAGTAGTAGTAGACTGTTAACAAACTAAATTATTATATTAATAAATTTCAATGATTAATTCGTAAAAATAGATAAGTATCTAAATTTTTTGACAGCTTTGCAGCACCTGTACACCAGCCGCCCCTGTAGTAAATCTAATTAACTTCAGCGTAATACTGGAAATCCGATTATTTTGGTTCCCTCATTACCTCTTATTATCATACAATTAAAATTTTCTTTCTCGATAAATTTAACTAATAGTTATTCTCAGTAAGTAGATCGAGTCAGTAAACTGCTTTTCCGTTGAAATATGGAGATGTAATTATTCGTGTGAAAATGACCGATATTTCAGCATGGAATATAATTGCATTTTTATTTCTCCGCAGTATTCCCACACGACTTGAGTTTGCGTTGAAATTTCAAATGACGATGTCGTAATGCAAGAACTAAATCTACGAATATAAATAATTGCAAAAGGCGTGAAAACCAAATAAAATCTGGACCATAGTGGAGGTTTTCCAAGGCGTAATATTTTAATTTATCCGTACTAAAACCGAATCGCTTTTATTATAAGCAGCGAGCTCGGCAATAAAACATTTATACAGCAGACTTGGCGGATATGAGACGACGACTTTACGACTACATACAGAGCCTAAAAGTAGTTAGATAGTAGTCAAAGGTATCGGTTACAGTAGCTGACCTCACAGGTCACGATGCTCCTCTTCTCTCTCAGATTTCTAGGCGACATTGTACAACCAGAGTGACACCTTTACTACGTTTGTACTATCGAAATTAAATCGTATTTCAGCGGATTCGTATCTCGAATGAATTGCTTTGAAAATGTTAGGTACAGGATGAATGGGAACCACTAATAAGACCTTAGAGAGTCAAGGCATTGTTGTTACAAAATTAATTTTATGAATTTGTTGAGAGTGATTTTACATATGAAACTTTGGTGTATGCGTGTTCAATATTAGCAATAATTGGATTTTATAAAACAAACGTTTATTCAATCAATACTGGACCTCAAAGAAGAAATAAGTTCATAAAATGAAAGTTGAATCAGAACTGTCAGTATTTTGAGTTTAAAATAATTTAGGAAATTTCTGAAGACGGAGCTAAGGGTTGTTAAATAAAAGTAGGGGACTATTAGTAAGAAAGCATACTTTAAAAAGAGAGATATAATTTCTAGCTTGAAAACGTTGAAGGTATAGAATCACAGGCGTTTTGCAGTTAATAAATAGAATAGAAATATTGCAAGGGATTATAGGAAAGTACAGAGGTAATAAAGTAATTTGTAAGGAGAATAGATGCCGAAGTAATATTGTTAGTTGTGAAGAGAAGAATAGATGCAGATGTTTAAGTAAGGATAAAAGATATTTTATACATATTTACATAAAGAAGTTATATACAAGGTGTTCTTATTCTATTGATGTTGGTCGCTACAAAACAATAAGTAACATTTCAAAAAAATAATAAAAAACGAGACCAGATTTTAGCCAGTTGTAAAGAGATTAAGAAATGCACGTTTGTGAGTTACAGGTAAACATTTTAACATGCAATTCTTCATACTTATGAGATTATAATATACAAAAGGACAAGATAATATCTAGAAATTGTGAAAAATGCATTAAGTCCGTTTTTTGTTCTCTTCAAGTTATGTACGTTTATTTTCTATAAAAGAAACGGTAAAAAAAAGAATTGTTGCTTGTATATAGATATATGGAAGATAAACCGGAAATGTCAAAAATGTTTGTTTCGCTTTTTAAATGGCTTAAAGTGATGAGCGCTGGTCAGAAAATGTAGAGAGAAAAATTAACTACTATTTCCGCTCATCTGCATTAACCGGTCAGGTTTCTCTTGCAGGAAATGTAAAAATTCATTTTTAATGTTCCTATTTCGACCGCGCGTTCCAGGTTAATCTCAAAAGAGCCAAAGGAAAGGCGAAAACAACAATTCACAACGCATTCATTATTAAAACTGCTTTGTTTTCATTAAAAAAAAAATGTAAATCCTATAAGTTAGAATCTACCTTTACACAACCTTGATATTCACTTTGTAAAAAGATATTTTTTACCCAACTGACCCACGAGCACATGATCATAATTAAAATTTTAATGAACACTTGATAATTGTTAAAAGATTATCCCTTCTAAAGTGAAACTTGCCTGGATCATTTAAGGAGCAAGGTGCTGAATAAATAAAATTTATAACAATTTCCATATTTAGTATAATCAATTACGCCAATAAGAACAATGAAATAAATAATAAAAGGTATCTGCCGTTAGCTCTTGGTGAACCATCATAAATAATGAAAAAATAATAATAACTCACTTGGAATTTGGTCATAAGTACTCAGTACTTCTAATACTCTTGACAATGCCTTAACAGGGCGAAATGCGCATCGAGTTTAATAAATAAGATTGTGACCAAATTCCAAGTGAGTTATTATTTTTTCATTATTAATGAAACAAATTCGTATTACTGTATTATTTATTTGTAAGTGTGGCAATTATTGCCACAATCGTCTCTTCCAGGGTTGTAAATTTTGTATATTGTGTAAATATGTCATTGTACATTCCATGTCTAATTTTACGATTTCTGTTTCTTAACGCATCTTTATTCCGCATGTGTAATCCTTCAAATTTCTTTTTCTTGAATTTATAACTTCTACTTCTTTTGTACTCTTCTACACTACCATAAATAATATCTACCTCTATACATTTCAAATTTAACTTATCCATTGTATTTTTAACGTAATAGTTTCTTCATTCAATTTCATTCTATTCTTTTTAACTTCTTTGCAAATCCCTTTCGAACCTTTCCTATCGTCTTTTCCTTACGAATCGTCACGCTCTCACCCATTTACCTAGCCAGTAGAAAGTGACCCTTTTCTGCATCCAGTACAAATTTCACTTTTTTACGCCAATTACCTTCGTCACGGTAACTTTCCTTAAATTCCTGGTATCCTTACATGGTTCCCCTACTTCTTTCATCTTTTCGATTCGATTCATAAAAACCCTTTAAACGAAAGATATGGGGTCAGTTAGTCAGTCACACACAGACAGTTAGTCACTCAAAGTCACTCTAACTCAGTCAACACGCCTAAACCTAGTTAATCATCCAGTCCTTATTACTATATCTTCTTTTCTACTTGTTTTTCTTCATTATTCATCAGTGTATATAATTGTTCATATTAAACTTTATTTGCACCCTATCGCATTATTTTATTTTGTCGTCTTCAACACCCCCAAACGACCAAATGAGAAATTTTACTTCGTCACATAATATCTTTTTTAGTTTATTATATTCACTTATAAATTTTGTTATCACTGTGATATGACTGTTGCCCGAATGCTATAAATTATACAAAATTTTATCTTGAAGTAGACGTCCTGTTTGTTATTGTAATTAATTTTCTTTAGTCAAAAAGCAACAGATAAAAAATAAAAATAGTAAAAATGAGTCCTCCATTTGTCACCTTATTTTGTTATATTATGTAAACAGTTACAAAACTAGAGAATGCCTTTTATAAACTTTTTCATTATCATGTGCCTGTCTATTCGCTTTATATTAATTAAAGTGAACGATAACGAGTGAAATCCAAAATGTAAACAATGTTTTAACTACAATGAAATTATAATAATTAAGGATTTTTGGCGAGCTTCAATTTTTTGTGTGTTTTTTTAACCTTAATTAAGATTTCGTGGAAGTCATTAAATCAAAAAACGATTCAGGAGAAAACAAAAAAAAAAGTAATGCGTACTCAAATTTTTTTGAAAAATAAATCCTCGTGTAACGAATATATTTTGTGTAGGTCCATTATTTTTAATGGTTATTGATACTTTTCGTTTAGGGAGTACGCACAGTATGGGGAACTTTCCTTAGGAGAGCATATCTATTCCCCGAAAACAAAAACCTTTTAAACTTCATTTGCAGCACCAAAATGTGTTTGTGCCTGCGGCTAAAATCCATTTTTACTCTTCGACCTCTTTTATTTCGTATCCAGAACTGGTAAACCGGCTGCGTACAAAACGCTAGTAAAAAGGTGAACTATTTAAACCTAAAGGGCATTTATTCATTTTCTATTATGTTTCAAACAGTTTAGTTGCTCACAAAAGCTTGTTTTTGAACAGTTAGTTTTGTTGTTTAATTTAGTCAGAGAGGATTTTTCTAACTGTAAGAATATACAGGGCATTCCAAAAAATACTGACAAACGATTGTAAAAATAGAAGAACATCAAAGATCATAACTACAGTACCCTGTATTTTATGGTGTTTTTATTTTTTTGTGGTTGCACGTATCGAAATAAAAAAATTAACCCTTGAAGGAATCACCTGGTCTTAATTCACTTAAACGTGGACAATTGGTGTAGAGGTGCAGCAGAGCTGCAAAACCGCCAGACAAATTGAATATTTATGCATTTTTGCAACCAAATTAAAAAAAATTATATAATAATTCTACAGTCTATATTATAGCTGACGCCGATATGTTTATGCAAAATCGCCTTTGCTGGTTATACTGTACTAGTTGGTAGAACAAATTAATTATCTGGATCTGGATCTCTGCTAGAGCACGGCGCTTTGCGGTACCTTCGTTATTGAATTGGCCGCATAAGGAAATTCTGTGCACTACTTCGAAAACCCGCACCACACTTCTCTATACCCACTTTCTAGGATAATACCTCATATTTAGACGGTTCAGTGAGCTGCACTCAACCCAGCTCTCTCAAGCATTCTCTCTAAAATTCTTACACTAATCTCTTGGTTTGCTCAATAAAAATTAATTATTTTTAGATTTATTACACAATACTGTTTTGTGGATTTGTATAATGATTTATTATTATACTAATTATTAGTATTTATAAACTTTGATAGTAACAATGGATTTAGTTTATAGTTTGACTGATGTGAAGAGATTTTTTAAATAGTCATTTAATAAAAAATGTGGTTTTAAAAAAATTAAATCGCCTGTTGCCGGAAATTATTATTGAGATTGCAGATATTAGTCGTGGAAAAGCATATAAGTTTCCATTTAATAGAAAATTTTGTTCGAGGAACAATCGGATTTTTGGTGCAACAAAAAAGTGTATTATTTTGTTTTCCTTGTACGAATATAGATGTGACAGATTTTTAGTTCTATGAAGGGTCGTAGGCTTGAATAATTACCTTTTAAAAATTAGGTGAATAAACATTGGTAGAATACCCGCTTCATTTCATCATGAGCCGCCACTGTTTGTAGGGTATTTCCCGTTGTCGTAGATAGAATTTCGAAACTTAATTTGAAACGAAAGAAGGTAAGTGACGAAAAAAATCGGAAATAATTAATTTGTAATTCTATGTACAATGATTAGGTTAAAAACTTAATTTATTTTGTTTAATGTGGTGATACTCATTCATTCATTCTTTAGATAATTATAATGTAACATATTTACCAGTATTTGCAATGAGGTAATCGTTCAAAACATATTCGCATTTTTCCGTAATGCTTTATATTTTTCATTAATTATCTGTTTAACGAAACAAATGGTGACTAGTAAAATATATCTCTAGTATGCGGTTGAATCCTTTTAAGGTTAGTTAACATTGACTGTTGTCCCAACATTTATATTCAAGAGTCCGATTATAGTTCCTGTGAAAAAATTGACAACAAATCAATAAAAATAAATCTCCGAAAATAACAAAATCATAAACAAATAAACAGTTATTACTTCCGGCTATGAAACGATTGATTTAAAAACAAGAAAAATATGATTTGAAGGTCTACTTACGTCATCATGAAAAAATCATCGTTATATAATGTGGAATAAAAAAAAAGAAAATCGTAATTTTGAAACAATAACAAAATTTCTTAAATACATGATGGCATTTTGGATTGCTAATATACTGACCCAGTTCGTAAAAGCTTATTTTTAAAGTTATAACTTACTAAATTTTTTGTATCCCGCAAACTCGTCACTCTTTGAACCACCCTAAAAAAGTTATCGGCCTAGTATAATATATTACATATACAGATCTTCTGTATTCTTATTTTCTTTGTATACCTTGAATAATGTACAAGGGCAAGTTTGAATAATGAGCTTTTGTTCTTATTTGAACAGTTTTAAAGAAGTCAAGGAATATGACGTGTGCAAACTTCTTTTTCTCCATTTTTGGAAACTAGTATTCAATTCGTCGAAAGATCTATAAATTGTGTTTTTGGTGGAATATCTATTAAACTGTTTCACATTTGATCCTTAATGTTCTACATAAAAAGGAACGCGTGTAAACTGAAGCGACCCCCTCACGAATCCATTTTCCTAGCATGTTTTGTGTCGAAGTAAAGACGAACTTTTGGACGACCCCATAAATTTCTGGCGACACTGGGAGCTTGAAATCCCTATTAAAAGTAAATAATGTACCCCTTGTGGTGTAAATAGCTTGACGTTATTAAAAGAGCTGTAAAAACCTTACCCGATGGTCCCATAAATATGTTACGTAAGTGAATTTCGACGAAAAATTGCCATGCCGTCCGTGATTTACACGCATAGGGAATTTAACACATAACATTTACACCCCAGTTGTGTTTTGCGCGCATGATGGGCTCGATGGGCGAACATACAGCTGCAATTTAGATTTTGTTTTTTAATTTTATTACGTTTATAAATTTCCAAAATGCCGATATAGGTAAATCGTTTATTTTTAGGTGTGGTAAAAGTTATTAACGGCTATATATCTCTACGTTTAAATACATAATTAATTTTAAATAATACGACGCGGTGCTGCGTTGTAATATTTAATCGCTCAAACTTTTTATAAATTTTATACAATCCAGTTTCAAAGCTTCGTTGCTGATACTAAACGTAATATAACTGTAGTTGGTCAGTGATGCGAATTGTTTAAACTAAACTTATTTAAAAAACAAATTGAATGCACATTCTAAAAATGAATAGCTTGTGTTGATTTTTTTGTCCAGGCACTTGTGAAACATTTTAAATATTATAAAGAAATTAAAATCAAAACTCTTTAAATGGAGTAATTTCGGCTTATTCCTTATTTCTATTTATTGATAAATAATCAGACGCGAGTGATGTACTATGGTTGTTACATTGATCACTGAGTTTTATTAAATTGATAAGATATTTTAGGAACAGGAAGAAAAATGTCACAATTACAGAAGTACTTAAACTAAAAATTGTACCTAAAGGTATTTTTATCTCGCGAAGTTCAATTTCTATAACTGATCAACAAATTTTATGTTTTGAATCGACGAAGCATTTAATTCTTGTAACTCGATAATAACGACGAAATTAAACACAATGTTTAGGTTTCAAATTCGTTTATTAAATGTCACAATGACCATTTCACCATACTGTAGCTTTTTCAGGTGGAAAACCTTAAACCTATCGTCTAAATTAATTAACTACAGGGAGAGGGAGAGCTTGGTATCTATTCATGAAATATTTAAAAGAGACAAGTATTGAAATCTAATGGATCGTTTAAAATTAAGCCTAAACTATTTAATTTCCAGGCACTCTACTATATTTAATTTTAAACCTTTATTTTCTACATGCAAAATTTGAAAATCGTCATGGAAACTGTGTGAATTGAGAAGTAAGTGTTCTGCATACGTTGAGTTAGTTGTCTTTTTTTCAAAACTATTTTTGTATTCTAGTATCCTAGTATCACATATAACATAGCATACATAGGTCAGACTGGCAGATGTTTAAATGAGAGTACCTGCAAGAGTGTCTCGAAATTAATAAATATAGATATATAAGATATCTAATCAGATTCTAAATCCAGGCCGGCAAATCCTATATCCTTTTATAGTGCACTACTTATAATTTAATCATTTTATATACATAAATATGTACTGTACAATAACAAAAACAAAACAAATATCTAAAAATAATATTCCACTTTAAATATTGATTTTGCGGGGAGAAATTCGTAAAACATCTTTAGTTTTCTTTAATATAGGTCAAACGGGCAGAAATTTTGAAGAAAGAATAATAGAACATGAAAAATCTATCAAAAATAATAAAAATACTACAGGTTTTGCCCACCATTGCATTGTAAACAAAGGCAATTTTTCTAAAAACAATCTTAAAATGTTACATAAAAGTAAAAAGTTAAATTTATTCGAAAAACTAAAAATTGAAAAAGCTGTATATAATAACAAAAATGTTGCAAATGAACAAAAAGACGGCCATAAAAGCCCTATATAATGACAGTCGTTAAATAATTTGTACACCTACCCTTAGAATTGAGATGCCCACAAATAGATATTAAATAGTTTTAAGTTTAGTTTCCAGTACAGAACTCTTTGAGATGTTGAAACAATTGTAAGCGACAATTACTTTAACAGTAAAACAATTTAAACAGTTTGTATTTTATTTATTTACACAAAACAAAATTTCTTATTTCTTTCAAAATAAAAATGGAAATTGTAGGTGCTACAGACGATTCGTTGACTCCCAGGTGTACAAAAACTGCTTTTAAAGAAGCTTTGTTTAATATTTCTCCTTTTTTGTAGTTATTTTTATTTCTAGTCCATATTTTTAGCTTGAAAGTATGGAATATAAATTATCATGCTCTCTTACAGAGTGTGTGGTAGATATGAAAATTCACATACACGCACAAACAAATACATACGACTTTTCCTCGACGCCTAATATTTCGCCGAGTTTTATTTAGGTCGACGCTAATCCCATAGGTGGTTAAATGTTGTTAGACTCGGATATTAAAATTTGTTTTTTCATTTTCCCGTAGGAAATGAATTACGAAACAGACAAACAGTGACTTTTATTGTTTACGTTGCCTATCTTAGTAAGCGTTGCGCAGCGATCATAAACTTTTTAGCTTCTTCGTTGGCTTCAGTTTAACGAGCCATAATAATTTTATAAATACTTCTAGTCCTGGTTATGTAAACCATCCTATCGCTTGAATTACACATTTTTAAGAAAATGAATGAAAAACAGTTAGTTAACTAATTTTGTATTAGGAGGTGGTACTAAAGTTGTTCTGCAAGGATGGTGTTAAAAGGTTAGTAAATTTTGCCCGTTAAAGTCTATGTAAGCCCGTGAAAATGTTTATTTCGGCTTTGTTATCTTTAGTGTCTTAAAGTGTATTAAGTTCTCCCCTCGGTGTGGAATTTCATTATGCTAATTCTTTATTAATGCTCATTAAAGGCACTTAAACGTAACAATTTTATTGAAAGCGATCAGTAGGTACCTATGTTCTCCTGAGGGATTTTCGATAATCCTGTTATAATGATTCGTTACTTTATTGATAGAATACCTGGAGTGCTTTTAACTTCAACTAAGTAATAACAGTAGTTATGAGGCCCTTATAAGTAACTACTTACACCATTGGTTCGTTTAATTTTCCGTAATATCAAAATTTAGTTTAACTTTTTAAACTTTACTTTTATTATTAATTTTAACAATTCGACGGTGCAACATATGTGAAAGGAAATAATTTCAAAGAAAAAAGACACACTTGGTAAACTTTTTTATATTTGATAGTTGAAGCTGATATTTGTTGAAACAACATAATCGAAGAATAAAATAAAAAACTGAGACGATAAATGAATAAACACTACTTTGTTTATTATCAGTTTTTTATTTACGAATCCTTTTAACTATAGTTTCGACAAAAAAGCTTGTCATTAAAGCTATAGTCAAAAAGATTCGTAAATAGAAAAGTGATAATAAACAATGTAGTGTTTATTCATTTATCGTTAAGATGAATTATCACAGAGTAATTTTTAATAAAACTTGTTTCAAAAAAGTTTATTTTGAATAATAAATGTAAAACTCCTAAAACTACGAAATCAGGAGTTTATCTTTCTGTTTAGACTGTAATAAAGTATACTTAGGACAGACAGGCAGGGCATTCGATACTCGTATTAAAGAACATTTAGGTAGTTATAATAATAAAATGTCAGACTCAACGTATGCTGAACATTTGCTAATTGAAGACCATAAGTTTAACGTAGACTATAATATATATACAGAATAGGGGCCAAAATTAAATTATTTAGAAAACGTAGAAATCACTCGTTATTATAAAGAAACCCTAATTACCACTAACTAATTTTAATATGAGCAGACACGTGTTTCGCCCACTTCACACGTGGGCATTATCAACCACAGTCTCCTATTTTCTACTAAGAAAACCTAGCTTTAAACGATCAAATAGATCTCAACAATTCGCCCTTATTAAATATTTTCATTTAATTTGTATTTACCCCCACTTCTTTGTCAGTTATTTTGTGCATATAGAGCAGATCTTGTGATAAAGTAGTTTGTAACATCACACCTGATGAAGCCTATCTTAGGCGAAACAATTGTTGTGCAATTAAACCATTTTTTAAAACAAGTTTTTTATTTTAAACTTTTTTATGTTATTTTTATCTACTCGTCACCATTGTTTGTTACTGGAAGTCGTTTTGTTTTGTTTTATGTGTAATTTGTATTGTATTAAGGTTTAGCGTAATTGTTACTCTTGTTAACGATAAAAACAATTCTGTCGAGTGTTCGAAATAAATAATTTTGTGAAACTACGTTGTGGGTGGTTGATTAATTTTTTAAAAGTTTTAAATATGTTTAACAAAAGTTGCACTATCGAAAGTCTTTGTTAAATTATTTTGGAAGAATATAAAAAAGACTTGTCTTTTTAAATGAATTCCCGCTTTTGTTGCCTAATTGCTTCATAAACATTAATCATCAAATAGTCCTTTCGAAGACCTGCCGCTTAACTTGTTTGTCTTATCGCAACCCTTTGTAAGATTTAATTGGTTTTGCGAGAGAAAATGTCCTTTAAGAGGTACCTCCATATATAAAAAAAATGCGAACGTAAGTAATTCTCATGTGACATGAAAACCCTACAAAATACGTAGATAAACGATTGTTGGATGGTGAATAATCGCAATCGTAAACCATTAGAAAAAGAGAGCAAACAAACTGGTACATAGCTCTTCTATTTAGAAGGTTCAATTAATTGCCTGCAGTAAAATATAAACACTTGAAAAGCTTAAAAGTCTGGAATGGTCGATTTGTGTTGTTTTTGCGAGACTTGGCAAGAAAACGGGTTGCCAATTGCAGGAAGTGGCAATTTAATAGCGTGTTTTAGAGGCGCAATCAAGATCATTCACCTTATCTACGTTTTCTCAAGAATGTCGTTCGCCGATAGAAAAATGCATATGCAAACCTGTTGATTCGCTCATACTTTCGGATCGGTCTCGGTCACGGCACTAAATGCAATGCCAGCGACTCAATAAAAGGAAATAATGTAATACAGTGTTACAGAAAACGAAATTTATACCATAATGTATATATGAGGCATCAAAACATAAACTTAACTTACCGAACAGTGTTCGATTCTAATTTGATCGAATATTTTGGCTTCGAATTAATTGGAGGATTTTTCATTTTTTTTAATAATTTTTCAGACATTCTTTATCTGATAAAAGGTATAGGAGGATAGGCATATGAAAATTGCCCCGAAATGTATTGAATCGAAATTCATGGTATATTGGTATCTTTAGTGGTGAGTACTCATTACCTGATGAACCCAATGTTTGGCGAAACGATCGTCACGATTATAAATAAAGTTTATGAAAATTTTAAAAAATCGTTTCATCCAATACGAAGAAAAGCATGTTTTTTCGGTTTTTTGTTTGTTTCCTATTTCCCGAAAACAAATTGAGGTTATTGTAGTACCAACATATTCTAATTATTAATGCTAATAGCATCAAAAAGTTACCTAACATTATTAGCAACGATCTGTTTCATATAGTAAAACGTAATAGTTAACATTCTATACCATGATATAATGAATTCTTACCTTTTTTGTAATAATTGTGATTCAGGAAACATCAATAAATTATCAATCCCATTAAATAAAAAAAGAAGGTATTAAAATCCTTTTTCGTCTAATTATAAAGGATTACAGATCCCACATTTGAAATGTGTCCTACACAGTAGGCACAGCGCACTGAAAGCCATACCACGACTGGTTTTGAGCTATCGAGTCTCATCGCGTTCCAAATATGGAATCTGTGATCCTTGCAATTAGACGAAAAGGATTTTAATACCTTCCTTTTTTGAATTGTTATCTTCGTCTAATAATCGTTCGGAGTCAACAGTGTAATTCAATGCCGGTAGGGGTATTACCCCTCGGAGTAGTTGTTTGTGTTGATTCCATATTTATATTTAACCCCGTTAAAACCAACGTTTTCTACCGAAATTACTTTTCAGTCTGAATGTTATAAAAATAAATGAGTAGTATCTAATTATTAAGTAACTATTATATTAAATTACTAATTAATTAATATACTTGGTATATAGGTGCAAGGTTACGGTGTGTAAAAAAATGAGTACTACCAGTTTTAATGTGCGAAACATTTTTTTAACGTTGAATTACTTATTTTATAATTAACCGCATATGTCAACGGCCAGTTTATTATTATTTTATTTTATGAATAGACTGTTTAATTACGACAGAATGCATACATTTTTAATGGTTAATTGATTTTTTGTTAAAATGTCGTTATCGGCCAAAAATGTTGCAATAAGAGTAATACAACTTTGTAGGTATTTAACTTCGTTTCATTTAAGGGTGAAATACGAATTTTACAAAACTTTCCATATCTTTAGAAGAACTTCTTAGACTGAAAAGGTATTTGTGTTGTCGTCTTTGCTTTGTTTAGAATTTACATAATTGAAAATGTCAGCATAGGTTTATTCACCTGCCATCTTAAATTATACTTATTAAGCCGTTATGCAACATTATAAATTCAACAAAATATATACTTGCGAAATCAAAGAGACTCACATTACAAACAGATGACGGCATATCATTTATTACTCAGTAGCGTGTATATTGTTACTGTCTAATCGATCATATTTTTGCTAACCACTACAAAAATATGTAGGATTCTTCTACATTGCAATAAATTATAATAAAAGGTGTAATGATAAACTTTTTAAAACGTGTATATGCCCAAATGCAGTAAAAAACAATAAAACTTTTCTATTTTTTGCCCTTAGTTACAATTCGTTATTTTCATCAATATTAATAACCAAAAAAGCAAAGTTACTGTTACGGCCGATTCATATTATACCATAGGTCAAGTCATGGTCTGATCACCATGGTCAATTGACTGTACCATACCTTATAATGAGTATATTGCCATTCAAAAGCATGCTATAATATTTGTTCTGACCGTGATCAAACTGTGACCTGACGTACAATATGAATCGAGCTTTAAGCCGGGGGGGGGGGGGTATTTCACACCAGCCATATTTTAATCTGACTTGACTGGACCGTTGGCAATAAACCAAAAGTGTGTAAGCAACTCGATCGAAATATCTAGCTACAGCAATTGTTGAATTTAATGGTAAATTTTTCTGAAACATTATAAAGTTTTTTTTTATTTATGCTTATTTAAACAATGTTTCAGAAGGAGGTCGCTATTAACAGTGAAGGTTTTATAGATTAGGGTTGGCTTTTTTGACGCTTATTTTTCACTTCCTCTTCTAATATACAAGAGTAAATCAGATATAAACGGTGATTTTGTAAAATAAATTTATTGATTAATGGTACACACAAACTAAACATTTAACATTTTTCAATGTAGTCACCTCAGTGCTCTACACACTTTCGCCACCGATTTGGAAGCTTGAATATTCCTATTCATAAAAAGTTGTCAGCCAGTTGTGCACACATGCTCCTCTACTTCTTTATTGCTTTTAAATCTTTTGCCTCCAAGTGATTGTTTCAAGGGCGCGAACAAAAAGTAATCACAGGGTGATTAGTCAGGGCTATTAGGATGCTCGAGGGTTTCCCAGCCTGTTTCTTCCAATTTATTCCTGTCAAAACTGCGGTGTGTGACCTGGCGTTGTCATGAAGGAGGATGATGTCTCGAATGGGCATACCCCGTCGTTTGCTTAGATACGCGATACGCGATTGTTGTCCACTGTAACAACTCATAATACTCGTAGTAAGCCGCATTCACTGTTCGCTGATCGTGAAGAAAATCAATGAGTAAAACTCAAACAAACCCTTGAGTCAAAGAAAACAGTCGCAAGCACTTTTCCGGCTGAGAGACGGGTTTTGATTTTGGATTTGATAGGGCAGACTTCATCCTTTCTTCCTTGCTCGTCATTTTTGATTCAGGAGTGTAGTGGTGGACCCATCTATCGTCACAAGTGACGATAAAAAAATATTTAAAAAACCTTCTTGTCGAAATCGATTTAGAAATCTTTCACTGATCTCCGACCTGACCTGTTTTTGATTTTCGTTCAACAACTTTGGAACCCAGCGTACACTAATTTTTCTAAAGCCAAGTTCATCCGTGATGATGGATTGAACACTCCCATTAGCTGATACCCACATACCCACTTCTGATGATATTTGTTCAATAGTTAACCGGCTGATGTTGATCACCTTCAACAAGCTGTCGGCACGACAACAGCACGGATGTTGTGATTTGTGAGAATTGTTCTTGGGTCGACTTGTCTATCATGACTTTTTCGACACGTTCCATCTTCTTGACCAACGTATACACTCGATTCTCACATCCCCAAACTATGCCTTCAAACGAGTGAAAATTTCTGATGGTTTAACGCCTTCATTGGTTAAAAACTATGACGATGCGTTGTGTAACAGATGATGTAGAAAGTACCTTGCGCTCAGTCATGGCTGTACTTACTGCGGACATAACCGAGCACAGCTGCTACCCAAACCGTTTTCCCCCTCGTGAAACACCAAACAACACTTGAGCATCGAATCGTCTCGATCGGAATTACGTGCTAAGCTAAATAGTAAAATTACCGTTTATATTTCATTTACCCTCGTAAGTGCCATAGTAGTGTGTTCTTGAAAAGCACTTAAATTTTTTGAAAATTTTCCACAGATTTCATTTCTGACTGCTCATTTGACTGTGAACCGAACAGTCAGTAGCATATTTGATTTGACCGTGACCAAGCCGTGATCAGACCGTGACTTGACCTATAGTATATTATAATAATATCAGTAGATGACCCACAGTCTGATGCCATACTTAAAGACAATCTAGTTGTTGTTTTAGTTAATATTTTTGTTAAGTGCTGTGTAAATTATATTACATTTAATTTAATTAACACAGGTCGGTGATTTATCGAAGCTGCCTGATGAGAAAATATGTGTTCGAATTCGCGATCTACGTCTGGTAGTTTAAATAAATTACTGACCGCGAAGATAATATTCTTTTTCAACACAGTATGAACTAATTTATTTTGTTTTTGTTTCAGGTAAGAAATTCTTTGTTCCATTGGTATCGGTAAGATAAAGGCAATTTCAAGTATTATATTATTGTGTCAGAAATTTTTCATTAAAGTTTTCAAAGAATTCTCATGAGGAATTACTGTGGGTACTTTTTATGTGCGGTAAATTTTCTGTTGAAAATATTGTTAGCTATTCGTAAAAAGAAATGTAAACTAGGTGAAATTAAATAATTTCGTTACATTTTAGTTTTAAGTAAAATCGGAGGTTTTCGTAATTTTCGGTTTGTATAATAACTCAAGTTTTGTGTGTTTGTTTGTACAATTTTTCTGAATATTTACTTTTCTTTTTATTGAATGTGACAAAAACACATGCCTTATTAACTACTACTTTGCTACTGTCTTGCTTATTATTTTGATCATTTATGCGAAGTTATCTTGTTCGTATTAAAATAAAAACAAAAATTTCAGATGTTTTACCGAAAAAGTTAGAGAATAATTCTATCCTTTTATTTTGGTTTTGGTACATATAAAAAAATCCATCATGTTTTTTTTTAATTGTTACATAACACAATTTTCCAGTATACTTCTTTTATTCAAACGTATTTTATGATACTTCTTCTTCTTACGACTTGTTATAAGTTATTTCTTTAGAAATGAGAACCTTTCCTTAAAATTGTTGTTCGAATTGATAGTGATGTGTAAACAATCTGTTACTCAGTTGTTTATAGTACTGATTTGAAGCTGAATGGGTTGTATATTTGAAATAGTAGAGTTTACCTACATTAACTACCTACAAAATTTGTATTTAACATTAAAAACTACATACTTGTATTTGTACAATAGGATGGTTTAGAAATTTACTTTTTTGTATTTCCTATTTTCAAAATTAGGTTGATACCTTGAACTGGTAAACAAAAATAGAGTAGAACGAAATAATTAGACTGCAATAGCGATACTGTCAGATATTTTTTTTATTTAAATAATTGTACGTTTCAGCTTTTATTAGAATTATACACTTTAACACAAGCTAGTTTTAATATATTTTGAAAAATAGCGATTCTGAAATTCGCTCACATTTACGTTTCGAACCACCAATGTGCGAAAGTAAACTGTTTTAATTAGCAAAAAATGCATCATTCATTTATCTTTTGAGCCTTTGCTCGTCTTTCTTAAGGAGGTTCGGTAGTTACACTCTTAAAGTGCGTGATTTTTGATGGTTTCAAAAAATGATAAAAAAAATTGTCTTTCATCTGATATTATTTCATTGATACTTTTTAATTTAACGGCAAGGAGAGGTAATATAAACGAAAAAATGGATTTAATGAATTCGTTAGTAAGGACAATAGCTTTATATGGAGTGGAAATTTAGGGGTGGGGGAATTTAAGAGAGATGTGCAAACTTCAAGCGAGATTATATAAAATGGCGTTGAGGATATCTAGGGACACTCCAAAATATATATGGAGACCTGAGATAGGGGTTAATTATATAAGGTTAACTATCATAGAAATGGCGTGTAAATATTTGTGTGAGGTGCTCAGATTTAGTAACGATAGGTGGCCTAAAATTTGCCTCCTAGAGGAATGTAGGGCAATACTGAATGGTGTGCCGTCAAAAAGGGGAAAAGAATTAAAGGAAGTGATATGCGAAATGAATATAGGTGAAGTTTTTAAAATGATGTGGGAAAATAAACATATAGATGAGATAGAAGGTTTACTAAACAAGGATGTAGATAAACTAAAGAATAAAGCAAAAGAGAATAAATGGGAAGCGATCATGAAATCGTCGTTTAATAGCAAGTAAAAAAAAACTCATAACGGGTGATGCGGGCGCTGAATACTTAAATAAAAGATGTAAAAATAAGACGCATAAAGAAATTTTGGCAAGGGCTAGATGCGGAAACATAGGCAGGACAGGAAAGAAAGGCTTCAAGGAGTGGGTGTGTCGATTGTGTTATTGGGAAAATTAGACTTTTGGGCACTTAATGTGCTGTAAAAATGCAATGAAGGATCAAAAACCAAACATTATAGACTTTATTAAGGAGTGGAGAAGTGAGGGAGATGATGTAGAACTTGAGAAATTAATAAAAGAGGCTTTAAAAGGTAACGTCATACCGGAATTATGTGATTATTTCCACCAGGTTGAAATAAATCTAAGGGAATGCAAGTGTAGTGTTAGCATGTAAGGGAATTATTGCTAGTGAATTTAAATTGGTTAATGTAAATAAGATTTGTAACCAGAATGATGGAAGCAAATTACAAAAACTCCGTGTAAAGGGGCATATAATGAAAATAATAAATAAATAAAACCTTTTAATTTAACAGATTTTTGCAATCAAATTTTGCAGATGTAATGCGTTTTACTTTTTTTGAAACATTTTTTTTAACATTGTGACTCTCGAACCTCCTTAAAAGTTGTTTCGTGTTTATATTAAATTCGGTTTCTGGCACATCTTCAACCTTCACATTCATAGATAGGTAAAGTCACATGCTGTTCTCAGAAGTTCGTTGTTAATAGTATAACTATTAGAACAACAAGGGCGTAACGTAGAAATTGTATGTGATGTAACCAGATCAGAGACTCAATCAGGCCCTAAGACCTTGGTAGGATCGGATAATGTCCCATCAGTTGGAGATGCTCACATGCAAGGTGTTTGCAAACTAAATTAATTAGATTATACAAACAAACATGAACCTACACCTATTCTAACATCACTGTACTCAGTATCGCCCACACGCTTCGCATCTTTACCATTAGCATTAGGTTTAGATATCTACCAAATACATATTTCGGTAGTATATACCTATGTATGAAAATCGTCATATGTACGTTTGTACGCATGTAATAAGTGGTTGAAGGGCTGATTTGTACGAACGTACAACGTCAAGCGTGCGTGCGGTTAGAGAGAATGAACATTGCCGACAAACACACCTGACACTGATTAAATTTCTGTCTTGCCGTTTTGGAAATATTGGTAGGGCGAATGTAAATTGTACTAATGTCTAACGTTGAACTACAATGTCATATTTTTCTACAAAAACAAATACCTAATGTTTCTTATTTGCGTTCTAATTCTCAGTTCCTAATGGTCATCCTAATAGGTAGATATATTGCCATTTATTTATATGAATATTTTGTATGTAACATATATTAAATACCATTTAACATATTATCAAATCTTCGTGAGTTTTATATAGAAAATCATATAAGAACTAATTATTATCTCTTTATTAAGCAAAAATATAAATAATAAGAGTGTTTCGTCGCACTTAACCTCTACAAAAAAAAAACAAAAAACAAATAAATTCTCAAATGTTTCGCAGTTTATATTTTGTGCCCATCACAATTAATATTTTGCATTCGTTTATCTCGTCCCTTACACTATTGTTATCACAGATGTACAGTGCCCGGCACCTAAGGAGATTCAAAAGCCATAAATCATGGGATGCGCACTAGTAAAGCTAGCCCCTTTAGGGCGGGGATAATCGGCCGGTAGGCAGAATGATAACTGCTCAGAAAGGTTCAGTAGTGTAGTGGCAAACAGTTGCAAATTAACAGAGTAGAGAAGGGGTTATTAGGGTAAGTAAATCAGTTGAATGAATTCACTTGTGTTCCGTGTTCAGTACTTTTTCTCTCAGTGATACGCGCCGCTGAACTACAAGTTGACGCTTCGGTTCAGCTATATTCTTATTGGCTTCCGCCTGTCAATCTGACCGTCGCCGAATCTTCTTAGGTGCCGGCCACTGTACTACTTTTTACTTTACTTTACTTATGATTGCCTATTCCGGAGCTCTGTTGTTTTTTTCAGCAGATGTACAGATCAGGCTTTGTTTATTCTGCTAATTTTAGCTGTTAGCATGATCAGTTAAATATCCTGAAAATTAAAATATATTTATGGCAATTTCACTCACGTTTAGAATGAAAGATTAAGTAGGATTTTCAACTAGTTTTTCTTGCGGTCTCCTATTGCATTTTTTGGTTCAAATTTTGCCGTTAGTTAGTAAGAAGTGTTATCTGTTGAAACGCACAATTAACTATAAAAGGTATGTTTAATTTTGAATTTAAAATAGTCGGTCAGGTTGAGAAGTAATTGTAGCCGATTTTAGATAAAGTTTATTGTCGCAGAACTGTAGAGGAACTCTAGAAGAACTTTTGAAGAACTGTTAAAGACTAACTTTAGTTTTAAAGATAAAGTATTAGAAAATAAGGGAGGATCTAGAAGTGGTTAAACTAAGATAGGGAACCAAATAGAAGGTGGTGAAATCTGGAATAATTTTTACTTAGAAATATAGTGAATAGACATAGACTCAAAGTACCAAAGTAACCCATCTTAAAAATGTAATTAACAAGGAGTGAGAATATTAGACGTCATGCTGTTAGTTACTGAAAGTAAATTGTTATTAGGGATTATTGGAAAGTACAGGATTTTATTGAAGTATAGAAATGCGAACAAAAGAAATTACTTTAGCGTATAGAACAGTAATAAAAGAGCAAAAGATAGGAATGTTGTAAGAAAGAATGCGCATATTTACGGGTAACAAGAATTGGCAAATTTATCTAAGCGCGTTGCAAAGAATTATTTACAAAATTCAACATATATACATAAACACAAAACTTAACATTAATAAGAAAACAAAAATGTATACAAAATTTAATTTAATAAAAATGAAATATAATATCGCCACAAAATTGTTTAGTTAGATGACAATTATTTTCAGAGATGTTGTTTATTTCAAATAGTTCTATTAAAAAATAAAATATCTATTTCTGTTCTGTTTTAAATGCCTTTTTCTAAAACATAATTTGTATTTGTTTTTGGATAGTTTTTCTATGTAATTTTCATTTTTTTTTTATTACTGAACCTACTTTTCCAACCGTAAATCATGCGTGAACTTTAGATATTAACAATAAAATAACATTATATTTAGTATTTGAAATAAGGAATTGTTCTTGTATTTTATATCTTCTATAAAATCAGCAACCATTTTTCACATTTTAGGTGTTTTTCTTCTAATAAAAGCAGATTGTGTTTTTATTCTAATAATTCAACTGCCCTTGTCCTATTTGAAGGAAATCGGGATTTAAATTTGTTGACTGGTAAACTACGGCGATTTTTCCCCCATTACAAGTCAATTTACCTTCAATCTTCAGCATTACCATAACACGTTTATGTGGTAGCTCGCTTTACGCTGCCTGCCTTCTCTCTCTTTCTTTCGTCCAATTTACGTAACCATTCAAATTCGTTTTCGATTGAAAGGCTTTGTTGTCAGTCAACGTTTAGGGGTTTATACCCTATTTTTCACTTTTTCGGCAGGTGTGCTGCGCATCATCTTAAAAATATAACTAGCTTCTTGGAAAACGACAATGGGGTTGTTTGCTGATATAATAAGACGGCGGATGAGCATGTAGAACTCAGTTATATGATTTTTTTCGAAAGGCAAAAAAGATTGGTAAAAATGGATAGATACCAGGGCCGTGCACACGGGGGCGTGGGTTTGGACGTTAAATTCTCCTTACCATTAAAAGGACGGCACTGGGAAGTTATGTAATACAAAATTTGCATAAATATAGTCGTCCTATGTATCCTGTGTGTATAGCAGAAAGCCTTGTATAGTTATATATATTTTTCTTTACAAAAAAAAATAAAAATTCAAATTTTCAAATATGTATTAATATTATTGTTTTCTACATGACAAGGAGACATTTTTTATAATACAAAATTTAAAAAAAAAACAGCCATGTAGCTTTCATGGCCAACAGCCATAATTTAAATATATATATATACCCAGAAAACATGATAAATAAAAATTGATTTTCAACGTGTTCCAGTCTGAGTCACCAAAAATCTTTTTTAAAGTAATGAGGAAATCGTACGTAAACGTTTTGCAAAACAATTTGAGGGTTCCAGTTTAATTATTTGCCTCTTATCATTTTTTTAATGTATTTTAGTTAAGTTCCAAAAAAAATATTGACTTAAAAACAAAAAGAAGTAAGACAGGTACGGATAACCAGAACCAAACTATGATGACGAGTTAATCTACAGTTAAACAAACAGTGGATGAAAGGTGAAGCCGTTTCAGCTCGATCCGTATTGATGTTTGTTTGTTTTTCATACCATCGGCAAATATGGCCGGAATAAGCCAATGGACCATATATTTGCACATACGATTGTGTCGTTATATGTTCTGTGCTGCGGTTCCAACTTGACTTTTACGTTCCCTCTTTTTACCATCCTATGAGACCAATACAGATATTATTTGCTTTACTTGAAATCGAATGTGTGCTGATCGAACCGGAAGGGAAAGTATTAAATTATTTCATCAATTTTCGGTCTTTCCCAATTGGTCTTTTGATTTGCTTCAACTTATGATTCATTGCCGCATTTATTTTGTATTATTTATATTTGAGAAATAATTCTCACGATATTGTAAATGTAACAACTTAATTTTAATTTCATGATCGTTTGATGACCCTGTCATTCTTTCGTTGCACAATTATAAAATTATTGGTTGGTCTAATAAATAACTTAACATATGCATGTAAGTAGTAAAGCCCGTTGAGCCAAATTTCCTTAGGCAAGTGGCAAGTATTGCGAGCGAGAGCCCGAGGCTAAAATCAATAATCGGCAGCTTTTATAGTTTTGACGGCGGCATCGTAAATATTTCAGTACAAACAAATAACAAGGTACAGAACAAAGGGGTGCGAGAATATTGGAGAACTGTGTGAATACGTCTAGAAAAACGCTAGAACGTTCTATGATAATATAAAAAGATGACTGATTAAAGTCGAAAACGGTTCGATTTGGACAGTATTAGTAAACAGTGCAAATACGGAGTAACCCAGTGTTTTATCGTTGATTAACTTTTTTATGTAAACTATTATCAACGGGGTGTTCTAAGTATCAAATGAAATAAGACACGTAATTTGTAGTGATTGTTAAAATAAATTTAATCCACTTTAAACAAACTTAAAGTACAAATGCCCATTAATTATCAATGAGTATAAAAATCAATAGGAATAATAATAATAATTATATAATAATAATTATAGGCACAAACCTATAGGCTTTCTTTTAGTAGTGATAAAGCCCGCTTAATTTTTAATTGTTCCATAATTACTGATTACATCAAGAAAATATAAGAAAAACTTTCTTGAAATTCTCGAAAAGTGAGAGTATTATTTTGTTTATCTAACCTAACCTTCCAAAAAGGAGGAGGTTTGAGTATATTACCGAGGTTGTAAATTTTAAATGAAATAGGAAATTAACTGTGTACGTAATATTTATTGGGTTATTTGTGTACATCAGACTGTGTCGTTTGTTTAATTACCAATTTCGTTTATATACCGTTTATTACAATTATATGATTTATAGATTATCATGAATTTGATGCCGTTCATAAATGTATAGGTTATGACGTTTCTTTAATTTCCAATTTACTTGTATTTATTGACTTCTCGTTAATTTTTTTTTTGAATTAACAAATAATTCCCGAATTTTTTATTTACCAAATAAATTGTAGAACTTCCACCGTCTATTTTTAAATCTCCCATTAAGCCTAGTTTCTTTGTTAATCGAATAGGTTTTACAAAACATCCTCTAGACTTTTTGTATGTATACAGTGGAGTGAGGAAAATTGTCGGTAATAACGATTGCGGGTCGGTGTTTGAATGGAAACGGCCTCGATCATCTGGCGCACGTCGAGTCAGTCGATCTCTGTTTTCTTCTTCTCATCCATTTCGGCAATGAGGTCGAGCTCCATGGTATCGGTCGACGGCATTATGTAAAAGGTGTCGATTTACAAAATATGGCTCGGCGCCAAAGGAATGATGATTAATGAGGCTGCTGTCCTGTTCGCGAACGCTTCCCAGATTTCCGTGGCATTTCTTTGAACTAACAATGGGCGCAACATTTACTAACACCACCCTATATACCTACATCCCTGCAGGACCAGAATAATCCTGGCCCGCTTTCTTTATTTATCTACTTACCTGCTTCAGAATTGATTCATGCTGAATCGATCTTTAATATTATACGTTTATACCGTGGTTTCCATCTTAAAAGGATAGGCAGTTACCTACAAATAAAATAAATGAAACGCAAAATTTAATTTCCACAATATATTAAAACACTTGACATATGTTTCGCCTAACATAGGCATCTTCAGAAGTATAATCAACTTAAACTAATACAGTTACCCCTTCCCTAGCCTTAGCTATATATCTGCATAAATATAAGTCCGATCTGTATTAGTTTAAGTTTATTATTATACTTCTGAAGAAACCTAAGTTAGGCGAAACATATGTCAAGGGTTTTAATATATTGTGGAAATTAAACTTTGCGTTTCATTTATTTGTTGAAATGAGTTTCTATCAACTAAACTTAGATATGTTAAATCATAAAAATAAAATCGTATTTTTATCTTCGTAAATCAGTTTTAATTAGAATTGAATTTCTTTCAGTCAGTTTTTGAAATATACAATATACTTTCTTTCAACCATCAAAATTTTTCAAAAAAGAAGGAATTAAAAACCTTATTCGTCTAAATTTTAAGATCAAAGATCTCACATTTTGAACGCGTCCTAACAAGTAAGCACAACGAACTAAAAGCCACATCCCACGACCGGTTTCGACCTATCGGGTCTCATCAGGTGGGCGCTGGCCGAAAGGCCTTTACAGGCTATATTATAAATATACATTTAAATATAAATATGGAGCCAACAGAAACAACTACTCCAAGGGCTAATACCCCTACCGGCATTGAATTACACTGTTGATTCCGATGGACTCCTAGACCAAAATATAATATATTAAAAAAAGAAGGAATCTTTGATCTTAAAATTTAGACGAATAAGGATTTTAATTCCTTCTTTTTTTAATATATTATATTTTCGTCTAGGAGTTCATCGGAATCAACAGTGTAATTCAATGCCGGTAGGGGTATTAGCCCTTGGAGTAGTTGTTTCTGTTGACTCCATATTTATATTTAAATTTATATCAAAATTTTTGTTTAGATTTTTATAGAAGGGTTTGATTGTAGCCAAACGTCAGAAATGCTCATAACGAATGACACTATAATAAATCCAATAACAGGAATCACAGAAAAATTGCTCAATTGGTAACAGCAGGTAGCAAGAAAGTTATTTTTTGTCAAATGCTAGTTCACCGAGTATGCAAAGCGTGTAATTTACTGCATGTGAAATCAAAAATTTTACTCGAACGGCAATCTGATCACAAGAATTTGTACATCCTAGAATCACTCGCATTCGCAATGATCAATAAATAATACATTGTCATCCATTTGAAAAATAAACTTATCCAATCCTTCGTTCTATTTGCATACCAAAGTTTTTAAATTTTAGTTTTTATAATGATATTTGGAGTTTGAAAATAGTCATAAAATTAAATTTGTTAATAAATTGTTGTTCAGTAATTTTAACTCTAAATTATATAAAGAACAAGTGTCAATACGTTCAAGTATTTTTTCTACAAATCACTATGAATTTTTGTAAAGGAAATCGATGCAGCTCAGATAGCTTATGATAGGACATTCTGGAATAAACTGATGATTAAAACGTCTAATAAAAGAATGAAACTAACTAAATAGTCGCTCATACAGATTAAAAATCACCACTCTTTTGACGAGTTACGCTCGTTTAAATGTGTTTGATCTTGCTGAATCTTGTTCGATTATCCTGGAAATTACAAATGTTATCCATTCTGTAAATTGAATGCAGGAACATTTTAAGTAAATAAAATGCGGTTACTACTCCGAATTTGAGAAGCAATTTTTTATTGCAAGACTGAAATGAGAACATAACTTTTTTTTAGAAACATAATTAATATATGCTACATTTTCAAAAATATCTTACTGTACGAGCAGTAAAAATGTCGTAATCTTGATCTAATTTTACTTTGTACCGAAAATGTTAGGCTGTGGTCATAAGGCAGATGTTTTTTGGCCTTAAATCACGTTTACAAATGCCGATTAAATTTCGAGTAATAAAATT
The DNA here is from genome assembly GCA_963921985.1 of Agrilus biguttatus. Lineage (NCBI taxonomy): Eukaryota > Metazoa > Arthropoda > Insecta > Coleoptera > Buprestidae > Agrilus > Agrilus biguttatus. Next base: position 10,984,394 of record OY998120.1, read on the forward strand.
ACGTCTGACGTAAAATAAACAAACGCTCTGGCTAGGCGTATTGCCAGAACAAGATAAAATGTATAAATTAATGGTAATTGCTTTTCGTTATTTTATTTATTGACTTATGACAACAATAGATTTCTATTACAATACATAGCCAAGTGCAATTTATTTATAACTTAATAGAATAACAATAATAATATCATCAGAAGTTACTATTTACGAACGATGATTGATTTATTATTTATGTAAATGGTACAACTTAAAATGATCTGACGACTTAATAACTCCAAAATTGACCTTGATTGCGTAAGTTTTACATAATTTGCCTTATAATTCAAATTGCTTGTTGTAGAAAGACTGATCGTTGCAGTTTAAAATTACTGATTGTGACACGATTGTTGGTTGCAGAAATTTTAATTAGACATAAAATCCTTCCATTGTCATTTCAAGTCTGTATCGTACCGCAATTGTTATTTGTGCATTGCAGTAAGCTTTTATTGCGGCCATAGAGCAACACATTAGAGGTCAACATTCGTCTAACAGGTGTAATATAACTATGCAGCTATAATAATTCTAGGAACGCGTTAACTTGGCTTCAGGTGGAAGCCTTGAACTTAAATAATGGTGCGACAATTAGTGTGTATGTACAGTAAACACAGTTACCAATGAATGAACTTTTGCGTGTTCCATAAAAACCCAAACGCTCTCGCTACACAAGTAATGTAAATTTATTTTTTTCTATTAATTTGTATATAATTTTTCAATGTCATCTTCCATAAATAATAATTTATTGCTTTATAGCAGTTACAAATATCTTCAACTGGTTAGTACGCAATAAAAAGTCAGAAGTGTTGTTTTAAACAACAATAGATTTCTAACATTTGTCTCCTCTTCTGAATTAATAAATTGTCAAAAAATTGAAAAACAAAATTTTGATAATAACCTTATTTTAGACTATCTAATAAGTAAGACTACAGTTTACAATGGTCAATTTTTAATTTATATTGCTAATTGATTACCACCTATATATTAGGAGTAGGAAGTTTATAGAATCTAGTTCGGTTTGATTATTTACCAAATTTATTTTTGCGTATTTAGAATTTTTTAATTTATAAGTTTTTGTAATAATGATAACATTCTTTCTTTACTGACTTTGGTGATAAAGGTAATAAGATAATGTACAGTTTTTTAATCTTTTTTATTTTATTTATAGATATGTTCTTTTATCCTAGTTATTATTGCAATTCTACTTTGTCCAATATAGGTGGCATTACAAGAGTCGCAAAACAGTTGGTAAATTCCACTTTTTTCATCTATGTTCCTTGTCGCTTGATTATTAACTAGGAGATTCCTTAATGTTCTGGTGTTTGTCTCCATTGCCACTATGTTGAATTTCTGTAATAGGTTTTTTAATTTAAGTGATACATTATCAACGTAGTTTAAAGAACAGTACTTACGATTGTTTCGTTTTATTTCCAAACTATTATTTAATAAAAGTTTTGAGATTATTATTTGTTTTTTACTATTTACAATTTTGTATCTTAAAGAGGGGTTATAACTGTTTGTGGCTAAAGTTTTTACTTCTAGTTTATAATCTTCTTCCGATATAGAGATTTGTAATGTTTTGAAACATTTTAATGTGTATTGTTTATTCAAATTTATTAATAAAAATTTTCATTACGAACAATCACTACATGTTAAAATGATAAGGATCATATATTACGACTTTCCAACTGAAATAAAACCTCAAAGTCTGATACCTTGCTGAAGCATCGCCCACATGTGATAGTTTCGATAAATTTTCGAACTAAATGTTCTTTATTAGTTTTTCTTACTATATTTTTATGATTTCCTTGAGAGATGGAAATGGTTATTAAACCGACATGTAATATTAATTAGTTGTGGGTAATAGCATGCCGAGATCACTTTATTCCTTACTGATTGCAAAGAAATTATAAGTGTCCAGTCGAGTATGCGCGGACAGGAAATTACTATCGTACTTTAATGAGTTGTATTTCCTGTATGCGAGCTTTTATATAAAATTATAACTAATGAACATCTTTTTGATGGATTAGTTTAGAGTATGATTGTCCAGGTTTTTCCTCTCTTTTTACTCTTTGTATTACGCTTATTACCCCCTTCACTTTTATTGAAGTTATATTTGTTGAGAACAAAATTGTAGAAAGCGTATGTCTACGGTAACTGTTATATGTATTTGTAAGTACTTATTATAATTTTTGGAAATGTCTCCAAATTGTTAAGTAGAAGTATCTGTTACTATGAGGGTATGTTAGAGTTTAATTTCAAATTGTCCGTGTATGGTTTAGAGAATGGTATTAGTATTACTACTCCGTTGTGGGGTAAATATTTGATTTCTAGTTATAGTAATGAATTACACCGTGCGCGCAACGCAATTGACTTCTAAGATTAAACAACCCGTGCTGTTGTCCGTTGCCTATATCAAGTAGCAATTAAACATAATGGAAAGAGGAGTTGTTAAATCAATACGCTTACTTTTAAGAGAAACGTAGTAAGTCAATTTAAATTTATTGATGAGTTCTTTTCTTTCATGGAAAATAGGATATGTGCATGCACAAACAGCCCCTGTGTGGCAAGTACACTAGCCTCTTATGTAAATGCCGTTTCACATGAGGCGTACGACGTGCGCTACTTGCGGCAAAGGACATAGGATAATAAAATGTTCATATGGATGCTGTTAAAATTGATGCGCAACACTGAACTTCAGGCGTTGTTACCAATGCTGCATAGAAACTTTATTTTAAAACGACGGGTCAAAAAGTCTCTGATACATGCTTTTGTGGAACAAACATTGTTAAATGTTTCATTTGTAGCACTTTATTCTGAACTATGGGAGTATCCAACATATATTTTTTTCATTATTTTAGGGTATCCACACCAATCTTTGATTGTTGTATCGTTGATAATGTTTTGTTTAAATTTTTACCAACGGAGTGTACTATGTACCACATGAAATAAAACCACGTAAATTTATCGTAATTTAAAATAATATTTAATATAAACTGAATTAAAAGCAAACTTATAACTATAACTAATATTAATGCAAAAAGATAATTAACGATTGATTTGTAAAATATAGATAAAAATAGCTTAATAATGAGTCTTATGGAATACGTGTAGATTCCAGCGAGTTTATACCAGAACTGTCTAAATTTTATTTAAAATTAAATATATACAAAAGTTAGTAGTTACTTTGATAGTTAGTTAGCCACGTCCCAACCTTCAGTTATACAGTCATTGTACCCACAAGGGATGCAGCCGATGGAAATTTTACTTATTAACTAGCAATAAATGGTACATGACAAACAGCAAATATTTTGGAAGATTATAATGTTTATGATGATGTCTATTTCTCACGAGTTTATAATCAAAGGCGGCAAAATAAACTATCTACCGAACAGATACAATGATGGAACCTTTCTTAAAAAATTGAAATGAAACGTTTGGATGCTTCAAAGAAACTATGCATAAAAATATATAACATATGTATAACTGTGAAAATCAGCCTCTTGTCCGTTTTTCAAAATTGTTTGTGGTATTAGGGGTAAGTCTCTTCAATTTTATTATTGTTTGCCACAGTCTCCTACAATATTCTTATATGAATAACTAGTTAGATTTATTGTAGTGTAGTGTCATCCATAATAATAGTAAGTACTCTTTACTTTTGGGTAAAATGGAACCCATCTTAAAAAATCGTAACAAAAAATTTGGATGCTAGTGAAATTAATGTGAAAAAGTTTGATGAAACGGAATTTTGATTGAAACTGCGTTATGAAATAGACTCGAATAACTACAATTGTTCGTACTGATCAGTGCTGTAATCAAACGGAAAACTGACAACTTAGCAGTCCTTTCGCGCTCGCCAGTGGCCCGTACGCTACGTCAGAAATGCGGACCAAGCGCTAGCTAAATTTCACACTCGCACATCCGCCCTCCCATCTCAAAGTTGCCTGTAATTCAGTGCCAACGTGTTTCTGGCGTAAGGTGCGTCCTACGTCTCATGTGAAACGAGACTTGGGCATTATGCAAAGGTAATAATTACCTAACTAAATAAATATGTAATACTATTTTTTTTGTAAAGTAAATTGTGTTCATATTGAGAAACTTCGAATTCGCTCCTTACATTATTTGCTCGTGTATTGTTTAATTTTGTCTTCCACGAATTTTGAATCGTAGTGTAAACTAAAGCTAAAGCTAAAGCTAAAGCTAAAGCTAAAGCTAAAGCTAAAACTTGCTCTTACATATTAGCAGCTTCAACGCATCTTTGCGCGCTGTCTTCCGTATGCAGACGAGTTCCACGCTTGGGTCTCTAAAGTAACTATAAGCTTTACTTCATCTTCATCTCTTTGTGTTCTCTAAAATGAATAATGAACACGTAGGTAAAGAGAGGGTACAGGGCAAATTAGTCGTTATATACATACGCGTACACATTTATACGCATGTACATACACATAAATATATGCAGATGTATTGGATTACATTCGCAGCAGCGTTCCATCTCCTACAAATCGTGTAACCGTTCGTGGAGCCGTGACTAATGTACTTGTTAATCAGTTTTGTCTGTTAAATTGTTGTATTTACCTTACTAGAATTATACATTTAAAAGGAAACAGAAGTACAAGCTATCGTCCGCCTATATAAAGACTAATTGAAGATTTAGAGCAGGAAGAGGAGAAATCAGAAAATTGAATCTTGTATTTATTGTGTTGTAAATAGTTTGGAATTTTTTATTTTCATAATTATTAAAAACTTGTTGCCCGCTGTGAATATAAAGATAAGGATGCATAAACTAAAGTGAGAACCCTCTATATTCAAATTCATTATTAAAATAACCCCAGATAACGCAGTTTGTCTTAAAATTTGTCAATAACTGGCTAACGTAACGAAACGGCGTTTCTCTGTGATCTTGATTCAGTATCGAGCATTAAAAATTTAATTTGTTTGTTATACTCAACCACCTATATTAGAACCTTCTACAGGAATACAAATATTCGATTCGTTAGTTGTGTTATAGAGAGCTGAATTGTATTTTATTTCATTTTTATTAAAAGCTTGTCGTCCAACGCTGCAATAAAGATAGTGGTATATGACATGTACATTTAAAAATTACAGAGTAACCGATAAATGTAAAGTAATTAAAATCAGCGACTTATTCGACGTTTGAATCACCATTCTAAAGAAAAGTAGGACTGAACTTCGGAATAATAGGCCAAGAGCGTATTACTGACACGATAATATTATTCCCCATAACCCCACCCCTCATTACTTATCGATGTAAGTTAACCGATGTAGCTTTAAGTAGAAGTTCTTAAGAAGTACCTGCATTTGATTTTCTTTTTATTTATTTTTTTCGTCATTGGAAAGTAAAAAGGAGGAACTCATTGAATCTCGTTCTGTATATTAATCAATTATGGTAGGTACCACGCACCGTGGAAATTTTCACCTCTCTTAAGTTAGTGAAACACGAGTATGGATCAAATATAAACGGGCCTTTGTTCATAAAACATTTAATTTGAAAAGTTTCACAAAAACACAAATTTCTTTATTTATCGACATATCCCCCTTGTTTCTTCGTAGTTTTTTCATCCCGTTTTCATAAAAAGAAGCAGGGTGGGTGTCTATTCAGTTGCACACAAACTCCTCCACCTATTCATCGGTCTGAAATCGCTCGCCTCCTAGTGATTCTTTGAGACGTCCAAACATGTGGAAATCACAAGGGTATAGGTTTGAGCTATATGGAGGGCGTCTCAACTGAGTCCAGTGCATTTCACCGATTTGGGCCTAACTTAAAGCTGCGGTATGAAGCGTAGCGTTATCGTACAAGAATAACACAGTCACGAATGTGGTTCATCCTCCTTTTTCGGCAATAAGCAAGTTTTACCTGACTGAGAAATCAGTAATACAGACAGTAGTAGGCTGCACGAATGGTTATTCGCTCGTGCAAAAAATCGACCAACAGCACCCCTCTCCAGTCCCAAAAAAACCTTGGTTAAAACTTTTCCTGCAGACAGACGTGTTTTCGACTTCAGTGGGTTTGATTCATCTTTGCGCCGCTACTGCATGCTTGCTCGTTTTGATGTTGGAGTGTAATGGTGTACCTATGTCTTATCGCAGGTTACAATTTTGTGCAAAAAAAATCCACCTTCCTCTCTAAGTCGAGTGAGATGCGTACTCGAACAACTTTTTGATCTTCACTCAGCAACTTTGGAACCCAACGAGCTGAAATTTTTCGGCGAAATAATTCCTTGCGCAACGCTATTATGTGCTATGCAACTCTTTCTCACTCATTGTGATAGCTACCTCGTATTAACCAAGCGAACGCAGCAAAACGACGCATCGTTTCCGTGCCACCTAATACCCTATATCAAGTTCCTAACGCCCGGATTCGCCTTGAACAACTATCCGGCGCGCAATTTAAAAAGGCTCGTTTATATTTGATCCACCCATGTATTTCACAATATTTATATTCGTTTGGAGTATTGGTACGATTTACTTAGTTGAATGGTTATGGAGTCATTTAAACTATTTATTTAACTAAACCACTATTGGTCTACTTCTAGCACAATTCAACCAGAGTAACAAATGTTTGTTTGCTCTCGGTATCTATAATCACAAAAATTTAAAAAAAATGTTATTTTGGTATATGTACCGTGTATACATCCATATGCATTTAGTAAAAAGTGGTTATTTTAATATTACAAATAGACACTCCCATTTTAATAATAACATAGAGGCAATTGTTACCATGTAGTGGATTTTAGCTGCTACAGAAGATATTAAACTGAACAAGGCATCACTGAGGTATTTAAACTTATCCAGTTGAATCAACAACGCAGCCTATACACGTGAATTCACGTATAGCTTAACAAAAACAATTATTATGTTTTTGGTCAGAAATTTATCGAGACCGCCAGACACGGATCGCGATTTCGCTCTTGTTAGAAACTCATCAGCGTGCCATAGGCAATCTCCCATTTTATTTAGATGTATAGATATAGATGTATAGATGATGATGTCTCTTTTATAAAAGTGATTAAACAGTATATCTCGAAAAAGATGAAATTTATTTGGAACCCGGAGAGCTAAAGAGGACTTATATAATGTGTTGATCAATGATTTAGACTTACAATTAACTTATTTTCAATCCTTGATGTTTATAATCCAGATGCGTTTAAGTTAGTACATTCACTTTCTCTTAGTTAATATGCAAACGACCAAGACGCAACAGATTTTCTTCAGGCGATTTCCTAAAGAAGATTATCCTCTTTTTCACCCTTAGTTTACATAATGTACGCTTGTCTCGTTAATCATGATTCCCCACCGAAACGAGACAATTAACTTGCATACACCCGCCATGTTGGTAGGTACCTGGATAGTGGCTTGCTAGATACTAATGCAGCTTCATTATTGTTACAAGAATTTCGCTACCGAAATTTATAGCAAAGTGAAATAGTTTTCCGTAAGTTTCCGTTAAGGAAATTCCGTTAAAGTTTTAAACGAATAGTTTTCTTTTCCTAACACCGTGTTTATTTGTAGTAAAATTTTATATTAACTCAACCTGTAATGCAATAATTTAGTCGTAGTATTTTATCACGAATAAAATATTAAAAGGATTCATGTGAATTCAAAATCTGCAAAATGTTATGAATGACCTGACTTCGTCAGTACATGCCCACATTATGTTTGCTTCTTGTATGTATGCTTTGTTTTTATTATTTGAGAACGATAGAACTTTTCACACGTTACGACACGATGATGGAAATGTGTATCGGAAGAAAGGTGAATGTACCATTATAAATGTTAATTTTCCATTGTGTTCATGGCATTGTGAGTTCCTGGTTGTTTGTAAATTGCTGTTTCAACAACCGGGTCGAAGTAAACCGGGCGAAACATATTTCCTGGCCGAATGTGTTAAGCTACACATATACTACTTTTTCCCTACAGGAATTCGCGTTGACTGGTTGTGAACAAAGGTGACCTTCTTTTGATCCTTGAAGAGGCGCTGGTTATAAATTTTCTTAACGGTTAGACATTTCGGTTGGTATCTTATCGACTTTTTATAGTTATAAATGTGGTGGAAACTTCTCATTTTGTATTAATGGTTATATATTTTAATGTTCTTAAACTATCGTAGCAGTATTCTTGGAGAAACATCTTAATAATAAAGAAACTATAAACAAAAATGTTTCTGCAAGTACTAATTTTACTAAATACTCAATAATTATTTAGAACCTAATCGAACATTTTCAAGAATACAGAAATTGTAACTAAGATTAAATTAGGAATACACTGCTTTTATTATTTAGTTGAAGAATGAAGGTTACAACTAATGAGAACTTAAAATTTGGAAATAACTAAAGGTGTATTATAGGTGATTTTTTTAAATTATTTGTTATCTTGCTTGAAGAGCATTTTAAATTTGTATGTTTTGTAGTAGCGTAAGTTTGATACATTTTGGATGTGTGTAAAGTAATGGTATGTTATCTTTATCTATGGTATGATTATTGGTAATTCAATTCAATAGTTTGGAGGTTAAAGGTTTTTAATTTATTTGAATTGTATTGCTGGCATTTTTAATGTATTTAAGAACACAAAAACTATTCTGCGAACAGGACCATTATTCACCGCAATTTGTTTAATTAAGTTCAGTTCTTCTTTATGGTCTTCTTTAGAAAGAGGTATGATAATAAGCCCATGAATTAAACTATGGAAAGCTGCTAATTTTATTTGAAATCTGAGATCTGTCGTTTAAAATTAATATTGTTATTATCGCGAAAAATGGTTAGATTAAAAAGTTTAAATGTTCGTTCGATTCTATTTCTTTTGTGGATTTGGTGTTATTATTAATGTTGTTAAGATGTGATAGAAAGTTATTCGATTGTCTGAGAGTAGGTACCTAACCAAATGCAAAAGATGAATAAGTTTAATCAGTTTGTTATTAGAACTAAAGATTTGAATGTAACCCCATCCCTCAATTTAATAATAAAAGCAATGTATTTTTTTAGTTACAATTTCTCTTAGGTTCATAATAATTGTCGAGTATTTAATAAAATTGCTACCTGTAGAAACATTTTTCGTTGTGTTTTCTTTATTTTTATGTAGAGTTTTCGTGTAAAGTACCACAGGAGTATCGTGATAAACAGACATCCTTGCATATAACCTAATTTACTTCTTTTTTATAAATTTAAAGTTAGAAAAGTCTTCCTGTCTTAAACAGTGGGGGTTTATGTATTATATTGTGACGGTGTTAAAAGTTAAAACTTTAGTTTTATAAAATGAGCGCATGACTCATTAAAAATTATTAAAACGGCTTATGAAACGGCCATTCGCCTGTTTATTCTTCTGGTTTGTTGATTAATGCATACAAGAGGGACCACATTCAACCCATTAACATTAGCTTTACATTATTAAAGAGTTAATCTCGCGGGATATCCCAGTTCTTTCTAAATAACGCCCTTTAATATACTAATGCTGCTTTTATAGGCTATTTATGTTAAGTCCACCACGGTATGCGTATATAAAGGTGCATAATTTCTGTATTTGCCTTTGTTGTATCAAAGGACAATAGTACGTATCTACATATTTAAAATTTGTGTGTTACAAATATAAATGGGTATCTATAACGGGTATTATATGCCTGAATTCTACATGAATTCAATAATAATAATTTGTTTTATTCATTAAGCTATACCAAATAATATTTACGATCCTGTACTTTCTTCGTCCAATATTAATTAAGTTTACCTACCTTAGTTACGCGTTGTGACGGTTCGTGATGAAAGGCAAGAAGCGGATGTTCTGAAAATGTTCACTCGCCTATTTTTTGAAAGTTTAATTCATTCAAACGATCCTTCATAGAAGCAAACTTGTTTAAAATCTTCTCATCCCTACCTTTGTCCATTCCTTGTCGCCGAAAAGATTTGACAATAAAAATAATATATTTTATAAAAAATAACACTATAAAAGAGCACAAAAACTGTTGGAAAAGTTTCACTTTATATATACAGATAAATAAAATTACAGTGTCTGTTTGTAATATTAAAATAAGCACTTTTTACTAAATTCATACGGATGTATACACGGTACATACACCAAAATAACATTTTCTAAATTTTTGTCTGTCTATCTGTTTGTTCCGGCTAATCTCTGAAACGGCTGGACCGATTTTGGCGGGACTTTCATTGGCAGATAGCTAATGTAATAAGGAGTAACTTAGGCTACTTTTATTTTAGAAATTAATAACTATTTATTATTAATATTAATTAATTTCTAAAATAAAAGTAGCCTAAGTTACTCCTTATGAAATTAGCTATCTGTCAGTGAGAGTCCCGTCAAAATCGGTCCAGCTGTTTCAGAGATTACCCGGAACAAACGGACAAAGGCTGCCTGTCGCGCGGGCTCAGAATGCGCGAGCGGCCTATTGCTAACGGTTGTGTCTCAACGACATCGTTTAATTTTTTTTAAATAACTTTTTTGTTAAATTCTACGCGGAAGAAGTCGCGGGCACACCTAGTTTATTATACATTCGTAACAATTTTGTTTCGACATTTACGTGTCTTTTATAATTTTAGTAATTAAAAATGTTTCACAATGAATGCAACACAAACTCGTTAATTTTTTAATTAAGTAATGCATTTTTTTGGTGGAACTCCTAATCCAAGTTTTCCTCGAATTGTCTATTAAATTGACTCTTCTATATACAATTTAATAATAATATGGGGCAAAGGATCTTTTAAATTATTTTTTCCGTATGAAATACACCTATGAATTACCACAAAATGTCGGAGTCGTGAATCGGATCTTGTGTTTTGTTTATTTTTTGTATACGGTTCCTTTGCATAATTTACATTCGCAATTAAGTTGCATATAATTGGCTCTCTGATCCGTCTAAATTCGCTGCTTTATGTTAGAAAATGTTAATGCTGAAGGAAGCGGTGCGGATCCATGTAATGTACAGGCAGAGACCGTTGTGGGCCCAATTTAATAATGTAGATCAGTAGTGGCCAACAAGTCGATCGCGAGATCAATTTTGGTCGATCGTCGATCGCTCGCAATGTCTGGGGCGGAATTCCATGTGCCATGGACTTTAAAGCGATTGTAGAAGACATAACTTTCTAGCAATAGTTTAATGGATTCTAGGAATTGGCCAGTCATTAATTCCTGGAATTCTGTCAACCTGTCATTGTAATCTCTACGCCCGCCCATTAATAAATATTGTTAATAATTGTCCATATTGTTTTAATTCCCTTGGACGTGAATTTTTTGGCTCTTTAAATAATAATTGTTGTTGTTTTTTATGTAGATGGATAAGCCAAGCCGTATATGCATATTTCAGTATGAGGTGTGCTCAGCGAGCTATTGATAGATTAGCAAAAAGTAGGTTAAATTTCATGATAAATTTTCCTGGTCCAAAAAAAAGAAAATAACGCGAAAGTGAAATATTGAAATCAAATTATCAGCCATACTGTGCATTTCTATAACATCTTTTTCATTTTTACGAACTAATTGTATCACAACTTATACATTACATTGAATAAACAAAAATTAAATCGCATTTTAAATTAATAAAAATCTATTACCGCATGTACGGAATGCTGCCATCAAAAGTTGGGTCTGGAAATTTACTTTCTTCATGACCCTATATCTCGGAAACTTAATAAATGATTTAAAAAAAATAACGAATAATTTTGAACATATATTTTACTTATTTACCCATACCCCGCTGGAATGTACCTTATACTGAAACACAGTTTATAAACATGTTATGCATTTCACACCCCTTCTTCCCTCTTAAACTACGCCTATGATGGACTTGATCGTAACACACTTTTAAAACAAAAAGTAGATATAATATACAGAAAAATTGCCTTGTAGATGAAAAAATTATTACAACTGTTAGTTTGATGGTTTTGTATGTAGGTGTAACAGGTACTTAAGAAAGCAGTTTAAAAATGGTACGTTTTTTCGTGAAAAAAATGTCATGCTCAAAAAATATCTCTTTACTTCCCCGTGTTCCTAGCTGCCTTTATTAATATTTAAGCTGAAATATAATACCATTTTCAGTTTATGGCTCATCATACTTTCCTCCGACGTTTACCGTTTAGTTAAACAAGACGGTGGAGAGACAAATTTTCCCGTCAGTGTTTACTTACCGTTCCTGGCAAGATAACTTTTTAGGGGATGACTTTAAAAAACAGGATTCTTTTGAAGTTTAGGCTGATATTTTAATTTTATCACTGTGACATTTATTTTATTAGGTAAAAAACAAGCAAAGAAGGCGACGGTTGATACTTATAAAAGGTTCCTTACATTTAAAGCGGTACGGATTTTTTTTTAAGAGTTATAAACTTATGCACTTTGCATCATGTCAATTTGTCTATTGCCAAATTTTCCTTATCATGACAAAGAAAAAAAATTTTTAGAATGGAACTTAAATTTTATCATGCCCTCCATTTGCTTAAAGATACCTAAGTGAGAATTGAGAAAATATCGATAGCATCCGCCCAATTTTGGTTATTATAACTAACCGTCCGCTCAACAACGCGAGTGCTTCATGCATCCCTAAGGATAAGGACACCGCCATTCCAGGCCTAAATTAATATCGGTTTCACATGGCCGTATTGTTTTGATTTAATTAAGATACCTCCTCCAGTGTCTCTTTATTAATGGCAGTCTGTGGAGATACGGCAAGGCACCGATTCGAAGCTTGCCACCATCCATCCCCCACACCGAAGCAGTATCGAAACAGGCCCTATAATAAGCTAATGTACAATCGAACAAAACGAAAATGAAATAAAATTTCCATGGACATTGTTTTATCAGCAGCCATCCGTACGTTTAATAGAAACCATGTTAAGCAAATTTGAGAATATGTCGGAAATAGGATAGGTCATAAAAGAAAATTCAAGAAACAATATTGAAAACGCAGTTGCGGCGGAATGGATTCAGCCAATATGTTGAAATTTAATAATGGTAGAAGAGAGTAGGAAAGGGATGGAGTGTAGTTTGGTACAACAAGAAAACAAAATTTCAGTGTATGTATGTATAGGAATGGAAAGTGCCCAATTGTTCTTTTAAGCATAGACAAATAACATACATATCTCGGTCTCGATCGTCCTTGTGAAATTCGACTATCACATCGAATTTTCTTTTCAAAAAAAAAAAAAAAACAATTTTCCTGCAATGATTCGACTACTTGATAGAGAATAGCAAAAACATTTTGACGGTACATTTCTCAGGATTCGCGAAATTATGATTTTGAATATTTTACTCGGAATGGAAACGTTTTAGATGTGAATTGTCTCAAAAAACATTTAAAAAGCAAGTTATTATGATAGTAAATGAGAATTTAATTTAACAGCTTGAAACTTTTGTTCCACCTAATTAGTATTGTAGGTTTATGCGTAACATTTACATGAGATATAATGGTTGTATTTTATGTATCATTTTGGTTTGCTTCGGCGGTGGGTGTAATGTATAATAATAGTACATTTTCGTACCTGTTGTGCACAAACCCTGAGCTGACGAGATATTCTCGTCATCGGCGTCTCATTAACCGTATTACTGAGCCTTTAGACAATCTAAAAAGAAAATACACAAAGCAAGAGACACCGACTATAAGACGTTCCTTGCAAAAACAAAAAAGAAAAGATCGAAGACAGGAAAAATAGATAAAGCTACGACGACGTAAAGGAGTTAATTAAATTTAAACGCGGGTAATTAAAGAATACTACCATTGTTGAAGAATATAATTGCAAGCCTCGAATCAACTCGTTTTTGAATAAATGTTTAAGTAATTAACTCAGAAATGCAAAAAATATCTGTTGCAAGGTAGATAGCGGTACGTACAATAGGAATAAATGCTTACATTCATCAACCGATATTACTTTGTTAAATCAATCTCCTTAAGGGTGTAAAATTCCGAAATAATAAGGACATAGTTATAACAGGCGGGCTGAAAAGTTCGTAGGCTAGCATAGAAAAATTTCTTTTTTTTTATAGAAATTGATTTTATTATTCAATATAGTTCTCTTCGAGGGCGATACAACGATTATAGCGGTCATACAATTTTTCGATACCATTTTTATAATACGATTTATTTTAGCCTCAAAATAGGCGTCAGTTTCGGCGATTACCTCTTCATTCGAAGCCCAATTCATTGTATTTTGCCATCGATTTCATTGATTTGTGACGCGGTGCATGTGCATTGTCTTGATGAAACAGCACTTTCTTTTTCTTCCAATGAGGCCCCTTTGGTTGCCAAAAAGCCTATAGACCACGGCCCAAAAGCCCGGTAAATTATCTTAATTCGATTAAAATAATTAACCTAACTATTTATCTAGTAAATGCAAATGTTCTAAATAGTGTCAAGTGTATCATTACAACTTCAACTACTTCAAACAGAACTACCCTATAATTTCATCTTGTTCTTGGTCGCCATCCGTCATTGTAGGAGAGTACAAGCCCTGTCTGTTTTACGTGTCATAATCGTCATCAACCCTCCAATATCGGTCGGTTAAACATTTATCTATAGTGTATAATTTCTCGCGAGTCGATAGCAGCGTAGAGTAAAAAGTTATTTTTATCAGATTTTTGCTTTATTACGAAATAAACAGGAAAAAAATCTCCAAAATCTATGACATATGTCCCTGTGACTTTATGTACGTACCTGCACTCACAAACATTTTTGGAGAGTACATGTTTAAAAATATAATATAATCTTAAGTGCTCGATAAGTAAACTCGAAATTCTATTGTTGTTTTCATTTTAAAATCTCGAATCGATTTAAGTTTTTTTTTATTTCTCGCTTACTCCGAGTCCATTTCGTGTTCAAATACTTCCGAATGTACCGCTGTGCTTCATTTCGTTTAATTAAATTGCAATTTTATGAAACTGTCAGTTTTCTTTACCAGAAGTAATCGAGTAGATACCTCGGATTTAAGCTGTTTCTAGCGGGATAGGCCGGTGGTTCGCTGTAAGTCTCAAGGAAGGAGAGGGTTAAATCGGTCAGGATGAGGGGCGAATCGGCTGGACGCCAAAGCAGAGTAATTTAGGAGCACTCGAACCGAGTTACAAGTGGCTCCTGCTGAAGTGTAACCGCGTTAGTGTTGCAGTAACTTTTTATTGAACGCAATCGTAAAGGTATTTACGGCAAAGTCAGTCTGCGTTTGCTGGTATTATTGTGGTGGGGTTATAGGACGGTACTCGAAGATTATATTTTTTAATACCTCATTGAAAGATTATTGCGCAAAAAAAAAATGAGTGAAATTTTTAGACCACAAACACTGTTTGTTCGAGGTGGCATTTCAGAATTTTGATAAATTTGAATAACTGGTACTCAAAAGCTACGAAACAAAAGACAACGGAAGGCACAGGGTTCGAAAGAGAAAACCTGAAAGGAATAAGCAAAATGACTACCGCCTCTACCCCCGCTCGCACATACAGAGACACTACAATTTTATCACTGTTGGCTTTTAATCGCTCGTTCTGATACCAATCAGCCGTTCTGGTCATAGTCGTTATTTATATCTGGTGAAGTAATGCTGAGTGTTGAAATAAAATAGGCCTATTTCAGCAGAATCACCATTTTTGAGGGGGTCACTAAACAAGTCTTACAAATTATATTTTTTCGAATCGTCCACCATATAAAAATTATACCTATACCTGTGTAACAAGCGCCTAAACGGGCTTGTTTTAATACACAAATAGTTTGTCTTTTTCATGAGATGATTTCCAGGTCTTTATAATAGAAAACAAATGAAACAAACGGATTTTCACAAAATGATTGTTTATAAAGAATTAAAATGTCAGTTGTTTCGGCATACATTGGCTGTATCAGAATTACAATTTTGTAAACGTGGATTTCTTTGCATGTACTACCATCTATTAAAATCCTTCATAATAACCCATAATATAAATGAATTCATCAAAAAGCAAAGGTTTCTTATTATTTTTATATTAGTAACTAATAATTATTTGATGCATTTGTTATCATGTTTGAAATCAATTTTCAAGTAACTTTAATACGTGATAAGTTTTCAGGCTAATTAGATATGCACTTGTTTAAAAACTACTTTTGTAAAGATTTGTGGAGCTTGTGTACCTCAATCCGGACCTGTATGCCGAGTTAGTATCCGTCGTTTAGACAGATCCGGGGTTTTAAAGGTGAAACGAACGATTCGTTTCCGTTTCTGCTCACGCCGTTTCCAGCGGCTAATCTCTTTCTGATTGCCCAACTTTGACGTTTATATTAGACTGTCGTGCCTGGAGAATGGATTGACGTATATACCACTATACACACATCTTTACCCTTACACAATCACACACTTAAATGGCTGTGTATACTTTAGCCAAGCACCCCCTTGCTTATTTAGTTTACCTGCTTGCATTGAATGCCTAACGTTTCCTCAAAATCAATTTTATGATTCATTGATCTTCGGTTTAATAAAAATATGTATAAATTAGATATGAACAGTATTATGCAGAAAGTAGACTTGTGTTCTGTTCTAATTGTAATACAATGAAGGGAAAGCAAAAAATATCCAGACTCGCTAAACAACTGTTTTCAATCTTTTAATGGGTAGGTAGGCATTCATCCAGAATCTACATTAAATATGTCAATATAAAAATGTTTAATATATGTTCTTATATAATTTAACCAAACTTCCTCTCATTCAAAAATTTGACAACACTGCATACCCTATCAGCGATTAGTTCAGATTTTCCCGACTATAATCAGATATTCCGTAATGAGAACATCGTTCACACATCAGAGTACACAGTATAGCATTTCTTAATCCGGAAATCTGTTTAGTTCGTCAGGATCTGATACTAAAAGCTTCAGTACAGTTCAGTTGGGTCAGAATCGATTTCCGATATCTTTAATTTTGCATCTGATTCCTTATTAAAACTTTTATGAACAATTAGTTATTCAGCTTATTCGTGACTATTATTGCAATATTCTGATCTCAACTATTAAATAAAATTTCATGTTTTTTTTTTCTGATACCGACTATATACGTAAATTCTATTGCATCACAAAAGATATTACTTGATAAAGTTGATAGATTGTGTTCGCATTTATTTATCTTTTCATTTTTTGTTTTTGTAATTTATTGGGCTTGTTAGTCACGCATTTTTTACGTCTCCGTTTTTTTGTAATTTTTTGTATTATCATGTGCATTTGCTGTCTATTTCTTTCTTTTGCGATTTATGGTTTTAGTATGTATCATATTTTTTCCCTTCTTAGTATTGCTGTTTCCTATTGTATTATTTTTTCTTTGTCTTCAAATGTGCTTCTAGAGTTTAAGTTAGTTTATAGATTTATTGGGGGTAATTTGTTGACCCATCAGTCCATTTCGAGGACGTAGATGATGCACCGACACATAGATTACAATGTTGCATTTTTTGTGTTTACGTTTTCCCTCCTTTTTGTTTATTTTGTTGTTTCAAGTGTCGGTGCATCGGAACCACCCCTCTTCTAGGGGCGGTTCTTAAATTCATGGCAATATAAGTATTTCTACAATTCAATTCGAAGACAGTTAATATAGTTAATACAGTTCAATCAATTCATTCAAACATTCAATTTCAACATATTGGATAAAAACATCAAACGTTTAGGAGAGATCATTTTAGTACATTTAACATATAGCACAAATCAAATCAAGATCTCTATAAACGTATAGTATCAATAACATATAGTTTCACGTAATCAATCATAGTCATTTAATTTTCGTAAATAAGTAGCATTCACGACGTTCCATAAAATTAGTGTATATAGTTGTAAATAGTTGGGTGTAATAAACAATTAAAACACGAAGTCCGTTTATTGCACCGATTCCCCCATAGGAATCAAAAGAAGTGGCACATCTGTGCACAGGTGAAATAATTTATTTCATCAACTAATAAACAGATTGCGTATCGAATTCTTTGTGAAACATTTTAAATAAAATTGAATATGGGTATTTTGAGTAACAAATAAACATTGGGTTACGTTTCACGAAAAAATTTATTTACTCTTCTCTACAATATTGTTTCAACATTTGCGGGTCATTCTGGTAATACCATAGCTCTTGAGAATGACCCGCAAGGGTTGAAACAATATTGTAGAGAAGAATAAATAAATTTTTTCGTGAAATGTAACCCAGTGTTAGTTTGTTACTCAAAATACCCATATTCGATATTACCTTGAATTTTGAAAATTATATTTTTACTTAATTGTATTGTTAATTATATAATTCATCATTAGCAGAGTTGTAAACAATAACAAGACAACTATGATCAGAATCGGGTCCGTTGTTGTGACGTGTATTTGTATTTGTCCATACTGGATGATATAATATCACAAAAATCTGATCCGGATTGAAATCTAAACATATACACTCTTCATATCCGCATTTTCGTGCATCCAAACATCAGAAACCAAAAACTCAAATAATGGTACAGACGTTAAAATTTCCGTCCAATTTTTTATTGGAAATAGGCACTTATTTTAATACAATTTTTTAATGGTCTTCAAAATTCGTTGCTTGTTCACGTGCGAATTCTTTCTCATTTGGACATTTTCCTTGAACCTTAAATCTCCAGCGCAGTGCTAGCAAGTATAATACTATAAATAATTCCGACTCGCCAATGTAGGGCACACTTGTTATGCCACACAGCTATAATTTCTACAAACGCACTGTCACACGCGAAATTTATTAATGTACCTACCTAGGTAAAGACGTCTCCATGTGGTCGTTTGTGATGAGGAAAGAGGGTCGCTCAGTCCGGATTCTTCGGATGAATTAATAAAACGTATTTTGAGGGTGATACTTTCTCTCAAGCGTATAATCCTTCCGGGTTATTACCAGGTAGATCATTTGATATGGGACATATGGAAATTTGATTTTTTTTTGTATACCACCAGCCCTAAAAAGGTCTACGAACATTTTAAGATAATCTACTTCGAATAGAACTCGTCTGAAGTATTCCCCACGATTAATTTTTTAACCCTCTGCATTGTGTTTTTGTTTGTTTTATGGTTGAATCCAAATAAGTCTGTGTGCGAGATTAATCTTGACGCTCGTTTGGGTTAATTCAATCGATCGAATAGAACAAAAATCATATTAAGTAATACCAGTTTTCACGCAATTGTTTTGGAACCCTTTCAGTTACTGGAATAATGATTAAAAATAATGATCTCTTTTTGTCCAGAATATTATAAATTTTGCAAAAAGTGAGAGTATAATAGTTTTTACATTTCTTGATTTAATAAAATGAGGTTAAAAATTGTAAGAAGACTTCAAGAGAGAGATAGAGAGAGAGAGAGAGAGAGGAAAATAGGCACAACGAACCGAAAGCCATATCCCACGACCGGTTTCGACCTATCGGGTCTCATCAGGTGGGATATTAGCCCTCGGAGTAGTTGTTTCTGTTAATTCCATATTTATATTTATAATTATATATATTTCAAGTTTTAATTAAGTGAAAATCTACTCTTGGAATGATGCACGTTCTTGTTTTCAATATTGTAATCCTGTTTTTATCCCTTGTTTAAAACCACCGTAATTTATGACCTGACCTGCAGTTCCTGTATTCTTATCTAAATCTAGAGCCTGATAATATTATATTAGCTCATAATATTAGTAATACTGTAAATAATGGTATATAGTTAAAGTAGACATTATAAGACTCCTACAGTGTATTAGGTAATGATAAACAAATTGCTAACACAAACAAAAAGAATGCAGATTTGACCATTTTTTGGTAGATATTCTGTGAAACGGCATTCAGAAGAGATGCATGAAACGACGTATCTCGTGCTGGACCGACATCTGGCGCTCCATTTAATTCTCTAAGTCGCATGGAACACGTGCTATAGAGGAATCTTTAAGAAACCATTTTTCTGTTTCTTATACGAGGATGGATCAAATATAAACGAGCCTTTGTTTATTTTGAAAAGTTTCACAAAAACACAATTTTCTATATTTTTCGACATATCCCCCTTGTTTCTCTATACATTTTTTCAAACGCATTGGTAGTTTTTCATCCCGTTTTCATAAAAAGAAGCAGGGCGGTGTCTATCCAGTTGCGCACAAACGCCTTCACCTGCTCATCGGTGTGAATTCACTCGCCTCCTAGTGATTCTTTGAGACGTCCAAACATGTGGAAATCACAAGGGTATAGGTTTGGGCTATATGGAGGGCGTCTCAGCTGAGTCCAGTGCATTTCACCGATTTGGGCCTAACTTAAAGCTGCGGTATGAAGCGTAGCGTTATCGTACAAGAATAACACAGTCACGAATGTGGTTCATCCTCCTTTTTCGGCAATAAGCAAGTTTTACCTGACTGAGAAGTCAGTAATACAGACAGTAGTAGGCTGCAAGAATGGTTATTCGCTTGTGCAAAAAATCGACCAACAGCACCCCTCTTCAGTCCCAAAAAAACCGTGGTTAAAACTTTTCCTGCAGACAGACGTGTTTTCGGCATCATTGGGTTTGGTTCGTCTTTACGCCGATACTCCATGCTTGCTCGTTTTAATGATGGAGTGTAATGGTGTACCTATGTCTTATCGCAGGTTACAATTTTGTGCAAAAAAATTTCACCTTCCTCTCTAAGGAATCCCAAGTTTTTCGTTATGATTGTGTGGACACTCCCATAGCTGATGCCGAGTTCACCACGATTTACATTTTCGACACGAGTACGATTACGCCCATCGTTAAATTCTTTGCACCAAACGTTTATACGTGGCCACAAAAACGTTTCATATCCGAATTGTACTTACAATCTGCCCAAAATTTCAGCTGGTTTAACGTTTTCACGTGTAAGAAACTTAATAATAATTCGTTGCGCAACGGTGCTATGCACCTCTTTCTCACTCATTGTGATAGCTATTAACCGAGCGTACGCAGCAAAACGACGCGTCGTTTCCGTGCCACCTAATATCCCCACTCCAGGTTCCTAACGCCCGGATGTGCCTTGAACAACTATCCAGCGCGCAATTTAAAAAGGCTCCTTAATATTTGATCCACCCTCGTATAATAAGTGGAACTTTGTTGCAGCATTTGAGTACTTTGAAAAATAATTTTTGTTTTCCAATTTATGAGTAGGTATTATAACAACCAATTCACAATAGAATCAAATAGACTAAGTTCTTGCGATACAATTTCAAAAACTCGTACGTAAACAATGTTTAGGTATTGTAAAGGATCGAAACAGATATTTTGGGACATAGTAAAACATCTGTATGACAGCCATGCGGGCCCATCGAGTTTTATTTATGATTCCCAATTGTCTCTGCAATAACCATCTACAGGGGGTAGCTTTCTAACCAGCAGCACCGAAGAGTTAGTTAGTAGTAGACAGTTAGTAGAGTCCTTGGCACTACCTCCTTTGTAAAATGAAAGAAAATAAGAACAAACACAACACGAACTCTTGGTTTTAATGTACATTACCCTACGTTTCCTAAAGGTATTATATTAATAACCGAGTTATTATAAAGCGAAATAATAATTGTGGATTACTAATTAATATCTGTAACTAAACCATGTATATTGTAAAAACATGGGCTTTCACAGCCGAAATCCATAGTAAAATTGAGATTGGGAATAAAGGGCAGTAGTATTGATGAACTGATAGGTTCGACAAAACGGTCAGATTTTAATTCTACTATGTGGATATTTTGTTTTCTAACCGCTACTGTCTAAAAATGATGCGTAAATTTATCGCATGTTGGAAGGACCTGTCACGATAAGTTAGTTAATAAAAAAAAGTAGAACACCCTGTAAATGTGTCGCGCGTGAAGCGTTTTAATTTTGCTAGATTTCTGGCGCTTTGTGTCGCGAACAATAGTAAGCAACACATTTCACAAATGTTCACAAGAAATGTTGACAAACGCGGAAGCGTAGCCCGAAAGCTGATATCCAACATAATGCATGCAAACACACGCTCCTTCATATTACATATACACACATTCGTTCAAACAGCCACGTTCGTGGTTCTCCCAACAACAAATCACATTCGTTTTCTAAACAAAAACTCGCGCGTGAGCAATGTACGTCGCAATTATTTCTTTTCTAATCGTATAAATTGGGGTGACATAATACAAATTTAAATGTAGTCTGTAGAAATTTATTCCATCATCTCGCTTAAGCATTAGTTATTAATAATGTTCAGATTTCCTAACTAAAAAATATTCAAAATTATTATTAAGCTATTGTCTGTTACTTTTCGAAAAATATACGTACGTTTAAAAATGTTTGGGATTATACCTGCCAACTTTCTCTTGAGCCGTTTTGGCCTGGAGTGCAGGCGTTTAACGTCTACTTGAACTACTTGTAAGAGAAGGGTTAATAAAAATAGATTCAAGGAGGGTACAGGCAACAGGCAGTAATAGTTCGAAAAGAATCTAAGAAAAAGACTGTTTTTATCTTTATAACGAGTAGGCGGTCTCGTATGGGTTACACTTATTCAATTTGAATAGGTTTTTAAAAATTAATAAGGAAATCTACACATAACGGGTTATATTAAGGCTCTTGTACATAGTGTTATGTTTTTGTAAGAATAAAACGTTAAACAAAGTAAGAGTACTCATTTTTGGTTCTACATAGTCCATTGGTTCATCCTGAGCGTATACGCGATGACATTTAGCGAATATTAGTTCGGTAATATCTCACAAATAATGTGCTGACAATATTAAAAATATAATAGTAATTAATCAGAGGAGTTTTTTTGACGAAAAGCACCTAATTGGGTAGGAAGAAAATGGAGCTAAATTATGGTACGATTTTTTTTGCGTAGAAGTCCTGGCACGTATATTTATTTGTTTGAATTCAAAATAATGACATTTTTTTCAACAAACTGAAAGCGGCCAGTGAAACAATTGCAAATTCTACGGCTATTGGCAAAAGGTGATGTCAAGGTGTCTAGAAAACCAAAAATATTTCGTAATATAATATTTTAGTTTGCGATTAGCCAGTACACTGCCAGTTGTTAAAATTTACGTATTTCAAAATGATGATTTATCAGACGTTCTTAAAACAGCATCTCAGAATTTGACTGTTATAACATTCATAAACATGCGGAAAATTTAATTATGGATAGACAGAATGTTCATTGAGAATGTACCATATTGTAATTGTTTTCTTATTAACAATATACGAAATGAGCCATATCGTTCAAAATTTCCTCTTTTGTACATCAATTATCAAGGGGAGATTTATCGTTATGTACGTAAATATTTTAAGGTTTCATACTCATAAATAAAAACAGAGTCCTTATAAGATGACCAACCGGTTTCAACAATTATTAATTTGACACATCTATCCCTTCTGCCTCTCTCAAAGAATTTAATGTAGACGTTTAAGATCTATTATAAAAAAAAGTACATTTATCCATAAAATTTCCGAATGTTAGCATTGATTGTTAATATTTAATAACATAACAACAAAAGATACAATGGTATCTTCTGGCAAGCGGACTAGCGTTAGAAATGGTTTAAGGAGCATAAAAATTGTTTTGTTGAAAATAAAGAGTTTCTGAATATATTTATAACGCACATGGAGCTGTTTTGGTAAAGGTCGATTATTAAATTCAGTAATAATAGACGAAAAATTGTAATTTAATTTATAAATAGTATTATTAGTCTTAACCAAGACTTATCAAGCTTGATTCTCAAGATTAAAGAAGAATAACTTTGATCCTTTACCCCTAACTGAATTCAGCATTATATTGGGGTACAAAATTCTTGATTGCTATCATCTAATAACATAATTACTAATGTAATGTGAATTTATTTTTAACTTATTTATTTTTCTTTTAGGTAAGCTATCATCGTCCTTGCCATGCTTTACAAAATCGTAAGTATATACTTCATTTTAAAAGAAGTTAAGTAGAATTATTCTACATTAAAGAAAACTTAAAAATATCTGATTTATTACGAAATTAAGTATATGTATATAGATATAAGGCTCAAATTATAAATTAATGTATATTGTAGTAAAAAATACAATGAAAAAGGCACAATTAAATTAACCCGTAACAAGTGTTTCACTAGCTTTGTTTTTTTTAAAGGTTTACATTAAAGTCGGAATATGTCCTTTGGTATTATTTTTACCTTTTACGTAGTGGTGGTATAATCGAAAAGTTAAAATATGTTTAATAAAACCTGATATATTAACATCTGCTCGTGCACTTACTGTCTGGTAATTTATAAAAATTGGGATAAGGTAAATTAAAGCGATTTGGTTTCATCCGTAAGTTATAGGATTTTGCCAAATTAAAAACGACAATTTTTTTAATTATTTATAAAACATATTTGAATGTTTCTGTCTATAGCCGCAATATAAACTTTTTGATAATATCTACAGTTTTTGTGTAGACTTGGAGCATTAAATACTATAGCAGCGTGGTTGAGAACGGAAGTGTATCTGGATCTTCGGTTTCGCTCTGACGCAGCCTCATTGGTAAATAGAGATCCAATTAGGTCACGTTAGAGCGAGAAAGGATATACAGATACACTTGCTTTAATGAGTATTATATGCTGTCTCCATGTATTTATGTTCTAAGGTGTAGACAGACTCCTGAGTTTTTATTGTATTCATATTGTCCTTACATTTTTACTTTAAATAAGGCTTTGTAGTATCCAATACTGTTGTATAATAAATTAGTAAATTAATTAAACAATTTCTCATCTGATTGTTCTCTTATATAGCACAAAATTATTCATGTTCAATGTATACATTCTTTGTTAGTACCAGGTTTTCAATGTAGTCACCTCCGTGCTCTATACACTTTTGCCACCGATTTGGAAGCTTGAATATTCCCTTTTCATAAAAACCTTGAGGGCCAATTGCACACATACTCCTCTACTTCTTCATTGCTTTCAAATCTCCAAGTGATTCTTTCGCTCTTTCAAGGGCGCGAACAAACAATAATCACAGGGTGACTAGTGATTAGTCAGGGCTATAAAGTGGATGCTCGAGGGTTTCCCAGCCCATTTCTTCCAATTTATTCCTTGTTTAAACTGCGGTGTGTGGCTTGGCGTTGTTATAAAGGAGGATTTTTGTTGACTGTAACAACTCAGAATAGTAAGCCGCATTCGCTGTCCATTGATCGTGAAGAAAATCAATGAGTAAACCTCAAACAAATCCTTGAGTCAAAGAAAACAGTCGCTAGCACTTTTCCTCCTTATAGACGGGTTTTGGCTTTGACAGGGACAGGACAGCCTTCATCCTTTCTTCGCCACTCCTCACTCGCCATTTTTGATTCGGGAGTGTAGTGGTGGACCCACGTCTCATCACAAGTGACGATACGTCTCAAAAAAACTCCCCTTCTTGTCGAAATCGATTCAGAAGTCTTTCACTGTTCTCCGATCTGACCTGTTTTTGATTTTCGGTCAACAACCTTGGAAACGAACGAGCACTAATTCTTCTAGAATTGAACACTCATATAGGTGATAGCCGCTTCTGATGGGATTTGTTCAATAGTTAACCGGCTGATGGTGATCACCTTCAACAAGCTCTCGAACAGCACGGATGTTCTCATTTGTGAGACGTCAATAGCTAGGCGTCGATCATGACTTTCATTTTCGGCACGTTCTCGCCCATCCCTGAATTCTCTATTCTCTGACCCACGTATACACTCAATTCTGAGACAGTGTAGCATCTCCACATTCCCAAATTGTGCCTTCAAACGAGTGAAAATTTCCGATGGTTTAACGTAAACGATGGTTTTTATTGGTTAAAAACTTTATGATGATGCGTTGTGCAACAGAAAAAGGTACCTTGCGCTCAGCCATGGCTGTACTGCGGACTGAACCGAGCGCAGCTGCTACCTATGCCGGTTTCCCCCTTCTCATAAACCAAACAACACTCGAGCATCGAATCCTCTAGATCGGAATTAAGTGCTAAGCTAAATAGTAAAATTACCGTTTATATTTGATTTGCCCTCGTAAATTAATCGGAATCACGAACACGTTTCGTTGAAAAGATTGACGTGAATCTGCCTAATATTCGAATGGCGGTACCAATCCTTATAGTACGTACAGTAGTGAATACGTAACGTGTGGGTAGGTGTTGATTTGCGTCGCGAAATCCGTTGTTGAAATTATGAATGACAGCTGGGCTAATCTATCCGGACCAGATGCGACGAATGACATCCAGCAACACGTGCGAAGACGGCCAATTAAACTGTCAAACAAAAAACAAAAGTGCTGCTGAGAACATTATATGTAAGAAGGTAACGGTTGCGCGTTCTGAAAATTCAAACGAAAGCTAAGTACAATGAGGATGATAATTATTATTAGGAATATAAGAAATATCATATAGAAAATACGAGACTGGTAAGGAAATAAATAAAGATAATTTCAACCCTATGTTCGTTCCATCATAACATACTGCATATGCTCGTAACTAGCGGATACGTATTTTAATTTTGCGTCACCTGCTCCTTTAGATTGTCCATGATTTATTTCGAAAAAATAATATTTATATTAGTAGTACACGTTAAACAATTTCATAATCACGAGTATATCCATAACCCAAAATGCGATTACGATGAAAATATTCTTTTCGCTTAGTTTTCTATCTGTTATTGTATGTATATTGCCTTCGTTGACATTCTTCAGGTGTCCTTGTTGATAATTATGCATAAGTCTGCAACCGTAATAAAGGTTAACCCGTAGCAAATGCAATTAGTACCCGTGCACTTGAGTTTGTAAATATACGTCAATAGGTCTATTCAATTTAAAAATAATGCAATAGGTAGGTGCTTATTTATTACGAATCTTATTTAATACATTTCTAATAATTAAAAATTGACATACGAAGTATTGCATTCTAATTGGTTAGTTAGTTAATCGGGTTAAGAGAAATAAGCTTTTCCTATGAACTGTGAATAGTATCTGTTGATATGTGATTAAGTGCTGCTGGCTTAAGTATTATCACTTAAGGAACACGTAATTACTCTTCGCGAAAAATTAATTGCGCAAAGTTTATATTTTTCTTAGAGCGACGATCAAAAGAGTTTATAGTCACTATAGGAATAATTTATTAAATTATAAATACAAGAAAAACACAAATAACAATAAACTTAACATTAAACGACAACAGGATGAAAAAAAGAAACGCGTGTTTTGTCTGAGACCGATAACGTTAAACTTACTTGAAGATAAAAGTTGCTATGTTAGGGTTTTGGGGGTGACGGGGGTGTACAAAAGAACTGGTTACATTTGACCATCGACAACCGAGCTTTCTCTGCCTCAGGCAACGAGCTATGACAATGTATATACAATTACAGTAAAATTCTAGGAAGATCCTCTCGGTCACTTACTACCTGAATGTTCGAATTTGCTGTTATAAAGTTGCTAAGTGTAACACTGATGCTG
Organism: Agrilus biguttatus; assembly: GCA_963921985.1. Taxonomy (NCBI): domain Eukaryota; kingdom Metazoa; phylum Arthropoda; class Insecta; order Coleoptera; family Buprestidae; genus Agrilus; species Agrilus biguttatus. The sequence goes on from OY998120.1 coordinate 11,011,781, forward strand.
ATAAATATTTTTAAATTATGAAAATAACATATATACACGATTTTACAACAAAATACCTTGCATGCGGACATGCTAAAGGATGAAACTGAACAATTAAACTGTCTGATATCTGATGAAGCATTAAAAGACTGTATTGGAAAATTTCGTCATTTTTTCTTTTTATATATATATATATACAGTCTTTTAATGCTTAATCAGATATCAGACAGTTTAATTGTTCAGTTTCATCCTTTAGCATGTCCGCATGCAAGGCATTTTGTTGTAAAATCGTGTTTTTTCTTCGAAGTATTCCGGATGAATGCCCACCTGAAATTATGATCCGTCGAGTTAAGTCGTGTCTGCCTACAGCTCACAGGATCGTAAAGAACATAGTAGAGGAAGAAAGATGCTACTAACAATATATTGTAAATATTTAACGATATCCACGATTTTAATGTACTATAGTTTCGAGACAGAAACATCTGATATATGAAATAACTTTTAATTTTAGTTATTAAGCTATTAATATGCACCGACAGGTGCACACTGAAATTTTACGAACATAAATATCTTTCGTTAGCAAAATATTATATATTATTAACCATTGCGTATCCGTAGACGTGGAAATAATGGTGATTATGCTACATTAACCGGTATATTATTAAAATCTAAATTTCTATTTGTCTTTTATATTACGAAACTAACCGAAAACGTATGTTTCTATTTTCAAAAAAATAGGGGTGGACGCGTGCCCTTGTGTCCAGCAACCGCTACTAAAAATAAAAACCCACGTGCATATTAAATACTAAGGAAGGTACCACTTCAATCGTAACCTTATAGTCAATTGAGTATTCTAATAGTTTGATGACTTCTAAAATTTTATTTTAGTTTTGCGAACTGAATCGATATTTATAGTGTAATATATCGGTTTAGATTCAGTTCTTATGGCACCGTTGCTCCTGGGATATCTAAAAAAGTTGGATGCGAATCAAGAATGTCGTTATTTTTAAAATTGTGCTTCCTCTCGTTTTTTTTTTGCCGTCATAATATTTATACAATAAGCAAGCGTTATTAGCGGTTTTATTTACGAGAGCGCAACTTCGCAAAGTGAATTTGTGTACATGTTTGTGGGTCCGTTTTTATTTAAGAAAATTGACGTTGCATTGTATTAGTTGTTGTCCCCTTATATGCCAGTTGCGTAGACAGCCAATAAATCCCGTGTCACTTGTTATTCCGTCAGCCAAAGGCGAGAAAATCCGTATCAGTTAAAGGTTGACTTTTAGGGGCTTTATTTGTGTCCCAGATAAATTTCCTCTTGTGACATTTATTTATGTCAAAAAAAAAACTCAAACTGTTGATAAGATTTGTAGTACACTTCCGTGAGAATTTTTATCGACTTTCTACAAACCTGAAATTTTACTTCCGAAACATACCCACTATGAAAATGTATAAAATTTAAGTGGAACATAAATTATTGCTTTACTTTTTCTTTGTAACATTTAGACGGACAGTTCTATAAAATAATGCGGTGTTTTATACATAATAGTTTCATTTAAAAATAAATCATAGTATAAAAAAGAAGTTAAATAATGTAAATGTAAATTTACTTTTTGAGGTTGTATTCTACTTGCAAAATGTACCAATTATAAAATAAACTTCTACAAAATATTGTGTTTGGGGATAAGATGAACAAGGAATAACAGTGGATCGAAAATAACGCTAGAAAAAACTTTTGAGCAGGACTCCCCATTACTGCATAGTAGTAGAGAGGATTAAAAAAGTCTTCACTAATGATCAAATAGATTTCGGCAATAACCCTCTACTCAGCTCATCTTTAATTCAACCACCCAGCCTTTTATTGATTGTAACATAGTATATATATTTACCTATTTCTGTATTTGCCTTAGTACTTAATGCCTTAACAGAGCGAAATGCGCATCGAGTGTAATGAATAAAATTGTGACCAACTTCCAAGTGTGTATTTTTGTAGTTTACACTGTTTAATTAGGTTGATGAAAAGAATTATTTCACCGGTGCACAGATGTGCCACTTCTTTTGATTCCTATGGGGGAATCGGTGCAATAAACGGACTTTGTTTTAATTGTTTATTACACCCAACTATTTACAACTATATACACTAATTTTACATGAACGTCGTGACTGCTACTTATTTACGAAGATTAAATGATTATGATTGATTGATTGAACTATATGTTATTGATATTATACGTTTATAGAGATCTTGATTTGGTTTATGCTATATGTTAAATGTACTAAAAATGACCTCTCCTAAACGTTTGATGTTTTTTATCTAATATGTTGAAATTGAATGAATTGATTGAACTGTATTGTACTGTATTCACTGTCTTACTGTATTGTATTAACTATTTTGAAATACTTATATTATCATGAATTTAAGAACCGCCCCTAGAGGAGGGGTGGTTCCGATGCACCGACACTTGAAACAACAAAACAAACAAAAAGGAGGGAAAACGTAAACACAAAAAAATGCAACACTGTAATCTATGTGTCGGTGCATCATCTACGTTCTCGAAATGGACCGATGGGTCAACAAATTACCCCCAATAAATCTATAAACTAACTTAAACTCTAGAAGCGCATTTGAAGACAAAGAAAAAATAATACAATGGGAAAGGGCAATACTAAAAAGGGAAAAAATATGGTACATACTATTATAAAACCATAAATGGCAGAAGAAAGAAACGGACAGCAAATGCACATGATAATACAACAAAAATTTGAGACGTAAAAAATGTGTGACCGACAAGGCCAATAAATTACAAACAAAAACTGAAAAGATAAATGCGAACATACACTATACCAAAGAAATGCCGATGCTTATATTAGCCTTCTGTATTTTTACACATTTTAAGAACAAGTTATTATATACTGTTTTTAAAAAGCAAAATAGTTAAAAAGTTGGATTTGTTTGTTAATCATAGTATTACCGAATGGGTAAGGAAATTAGAAGTTCTTAGAATTTGGGACCTACCTCGGAAGCTTTTGTGCTTTGGGAGCCTCAATTTCTTCAGATAATTTACGAAACTAATATTAATGGGACTCCAGGGTCGAAATTGTGCAGTGCGATTTTGTAATGGTCGTTAGTGAAACAGTTATCTACATCTTTTCCGGGTTATGAATATAACTATATATTTAAATAATATTAAGGATTAAATCTCACTTAAGCTTCGTTGATATCACGTCTCAGTTGTATCCTCTAATAATAATTGAATTCCCTGCAAAGTCAAAACGTAGTAATCCTTTAAGTCAAAAAACGCAAGCCAAATTCTAATAAAGCTCCTAATAAAAATGTAAATTCTGGCTCAGTCGAAAGTTTTATAACGGTATCAGATTAAGTTCGCCCGGTGGTTATTAAATTACGGTTTTATTCATACTAACTTTCAGGAGGTATATAAACGAAAACTCTTTTTAACAATAAGGTTGCTGTTCCATGGGGATATAGTAAAAAAAATTGTGAATATTTAAAGAAGAGATATGCTGACGTTTCGAGAAAGGAAACAAGACGATATATTTTGCATGTAATAAAAGTTTAGACTCCTATATACATATATATTTTTAGAATTGAACGCTTTACATTCTACCTTAATTTTTAGATTTTTATTGCTTCAAAGAAATTAAACAAAAGCTACACATTGATGTAAGATAACATTTAATGTGCTGTCACATTAAAAAAAAATGTTTAATCTAAAGTTTTAAACTCAAATTAAAAGAGACTATAAAGTAAAACTGTTTCAAAACTCTCACTACCACATTAAAATAGATAAGAGATTTATCTATATGTTACTAGTCAAATCCGAGTTTAATGCCTAGTTTTAACTTTTATCTTTAGTTTAGTTTTTTGTTGTTAGTAGTAATTAGTAGTAAATTAAATTTAATGAATTATCGTTGTTTCTCCCGTTGGATTATGTTTCTGTTTAATTTTGAAAGTTTGTACTTTACCCCATCACGTAAAGTCATTAGTGTAGTCATTATGTACCTGCTTTTCCTCAGATTCCTTGTTATTCAAGAAGATAAAAAAGTTATAAAGAAAATATAAAATAATCAACGAGGACGAACATTGTCTAAAGTATCTTTTCGTGTTGTTTTTTCTGTTGCGTAATTAAACATTTAAAGATTTCGCAATCCTCTGTAATAGTCCGTCGCGATGGGGTGGCCATCAGCTAGCCGAGGCAAGAGGATGCGGCATTGGCGGAGTAAGCACAGCGAACTAACTGAACCTCAATCGGACGTAGTACTTCACTCTTTTACTCGCGCTAATTTGGATCCCTTTTGCGAATTTACTTTTTTACTCAAAGAAATTAAGCGCTGCAAAATTAATTAGTCGCTTACGTTCTTGATGCCCCGGGGGCTCGAGCGTCAGAAATTTGAAAGGGTTGCTGTGTGCAAAGGAAAAATAGTGAACATGATGGAATTAATTTGGCGGAATAAGTCTTTTTAAACGAATTTGCTGAGTACGTTCGTAATGAAAAGTAATAAAGAATGACGTTTAATGAGATGCTTCAGCAAAACAATTTACTTTTTAATATAATTAGGTTCGTAAATATATAAATTTATCCTGTTTTGGGATGTTAAAATCTTAAAAATCGTTTAAATAAAATTGTAAAGCATATACCACATGTATTCATTCAATTAATGGTGAACGCAACCTAAAATTTATCATGTTAGTTTTTGGAGACTTGGGTCTCTGTTGCTGTCTAAGCGCTCTTCGTTTTGTCATTTAATGTCATCAAAGATAAGTTAACCAATTGACAATGATGAAATGAGCTGTTTTGCCACTAGCCTAAGGTAAATTTGGGCGCAGGTGGTACCACTGACTGTGAATGTCGCGATGGGTAACGACGACGAATTTGCGAACGTAAAAATCCACATTGGCTTTTTGCGCATTTTGCTCATTGTGCGTAGTCTTAGGGAAGGTAAAAGCGATCAGTGGGGATCGAGATCATTCAGTAATTCAATAGACCACCAAAGAGCTGGATAATTTATTAATGATACACTTTGTAGTAGGAATACATTTGCATTAAACAAATATAATAGAACCAGCAAATAATAGTAGGTAAAAATGAACAAATCTGATTCAATAGGGGATAACTAACAACAGACCATTAGGGATTAGAATGATTGGATGATTGGGAAAGAAACATATGAAGGAGGTAGTCAAGGAAACAGAATTTAAAATTATAATAAAATCAACAATGTAGAAAATATATAACGATTCCTGAGATAACGTCAAAAATCTTATAAACCGTTCAATAATCGAATAACATTTTCTTGCAAACTTCGTCTTTATTTGGAAAATAAATTCAATATTACGTGATTTTTTTTATTTAATTCTAATATATGTTTAGTTAAAGATAACAATAGTCTTTTTTTCCATTTCTGCCCTTTAATTGGTTTTTGGTTGTATCATCAACCCCTTGCGTTAAACCTATCAGTATTAACGTCAGCTTGTTTAGCAATGGGTTTAAGTTTATCAAAGGTCAATCATTGTTTATATAATTATCCTAGGTGTATTGATAATTAAGAAATAACAGTCCGCTTATTAAACATTGATTTGTATTTTATTTACTTATTGCATTTACTTTATGTATTCATATACATTGTAAACATTAATAAACGTTCACTTTCGAGTAAACAACTTATTAATGTACCGAACTGTACACTAAAGAACTTTACAAAATTGCAACGAAAAAATACATTGTTGCGACATATCATCTTCTATACCACAAGCCCATATTAAAATCACTACAATAATTTTATCCATTTAAAATTTAATTCTCATTGAAGCTGAATATCTGTTTAATTGGAAATAACAATGTACGACGTAGGTATTTCATTTGTAACTTAGAATCTTAATAATACAATGAACATTTTATAATCCTGTAACGTTCAGGTATGTACGTACTTAGATGCATACATATGTGTATAACAATGTATTTGTAAGCTTGTACTCTGTCTGATACAGTAAAACGCTATAAGCCGTGCTAGCAACGTTCCAGTCCGATTTGAGCATTTAGAACAGATCCCACTATTAGTCGCAGTGCTTGCGTCTAAGGATTTTGCGCTAGCGCACGTGGGGTGTGCGGGTGAATTGGATAGTTGAATGCAAGGAAGATGACAGTTCGTGACAGGATTACAATTCTGCTTGCCACCACTCGAGGAAAATGGAAATTCCATCGTTACAGTTAGTTAACTGATTTTGTGGCGACAGATTCGCCTTTTCCTTAAAAAATAAAAAACTTGGTACCGAGTTCAACCGGTTAAGACCTTAGACCGTAACGACATGATGGCAGCATAAAATACTGTAGCTGTGTGTTGGAAATGGGAAGTGTATCTGGACATCCTTTCTCGTTCTAACGTGGCCCAATTGGTAGAGAGAGATACAATCATCTATCTATCTATCTAAGGAGATTCAAAAGCCATAAATCATCGGATGCGTACTAGCCAAGTTTAGTCCCTTTAGGGCGGGGTTAATCGACCGGTAGGCAGAATGATAACTGCTCAGCAAGGTTCAGTAGCGTAGTGGCAAATAGTTACAAATTAACAGATTAGAGAAGGTGTTGTTAGGTTAAGTAAATCAGTTGAATGAATTCACTTGTGTTCAGTATTTTTTCTCTCAGTGATACGAGCCGCTGCAGTACAAGTTGACGCTTCGGTCCAGCTATATTCTTATTGGCTCTTTCATTTATGGCTATGCTAAAAGTTTCCGCCTAGCTATCTGTCAATCTGACCGTTGCTGAATCTCCTTAGGTGCCGGTCACTGTACAGTTTGGGTGTTAAATCAAGAAGGGATGTCCAGATAGTCTTCCTATCGCAAGAACGCTGTTGTAGTATTTAATGCTGTCTCCCATGCGTTTATGCACTAAGATTAATACTTTACTCTATTTGTAAACTTTGTTTTAGGAATTTTGATCTTTTTCGAATTCAGTTAGAAAAAAGTGGATTAAGAAAAAGTGCCTACATGGGTTAGAAGCGTTTTGTTGTTATGTGAAGGTCAATGAAATGTCAATATCTTTTGTAAAATGTACACACAAATTAACAAAATGAAGACATTGTAAATTTTGTAAGAATTTATTTATACCACTAGCAACATGTTAAATTGTAGATAGAGTACATGGGGTGATGACTGAAAGCGGATATCAAAATTACTCCATAACATTCGACTTATAATACCTAACCCTGTGTTGTAGTATGGGGCAACTGTATGGTTTTCGCTAATTTAGATCTAAAAACATTCAGAATAACTTAAATTGTATTCACGTGCGCCAAAATTAAATAGAATCGTACAAATATTAAGCATTTTTATCACTATACATAATACTGTTTGTAAATAAAACAAGTAAGTTTCACGAGAATTTTTAATTGCCTCGACAATATTGTTTCGGTCTATGCGACCATTATCTAGAGAAATACAAAAGATTACTAAATGCAAAAAATGTGTATCAACAATATATACTATTTCAGGAGGTGGGGGGTCAGAAGTTACAATTTATACAGTATCAAAGGGGAATTGTGAGATACTAATTCTAATTGGTTATTAACTAAATTACAGCTATTCTGAACAGCTTTTCTTATTTCTAGGTTTTGTAACAAAGAAACTTACTTGTTTTATTTATTCTTCTCGTGTTGAATATGTTTCATAAAAAGTGCTGTGTTCAAAGTTTAAGTTTTATTAAAACTGTTTGTGAGGTAATTTTATGGAGTTATATCCTCTTATTATACAGAAAATTATGGAATTGGGTAACTAATTAAAGGATCGAACGCGTCTTTTTTCAATATCCAGGATATCGTTGTTTAATCAGAATAGTTAGTTAAAAATCACCAAAGTTTTGACGTGCTGAGGGTATTTAAACATTCAATCATCGTAGGGTCATATACAAAACGTGGCAGTGGATGTGGCTAAATGTCCGTCGACGGAATCACAAGTTCAGTTATTATGTCGCGAAATGGAGAAACGCCATAGTTAAAATATATGTGCTTTGTTCCATCGATAACGATATCTATCCTATCCTTCCAAATCTGGACGAGTTCAGCTTGTGTAAACGAAATTCGGTAAAATGACTTTGACTGCTTTACTTACCCTTACACCTAGTATGTAACTAATTTTCAAATACGAAAATTAATTTTAAAAAAAGTGGAGGATATAAATTTGTAACTTTTTTTATATCATCTAATTTCAGAAAATTTATCTACAGAACAATAGAAAATCATCGAATTGAACGATTAATTCTTAATCGGATAGGTATAAGATGTGATTTGCGGAACTTCGATGCTGTAAGAACTGTATTTCTCTAAAAAGAAAGGTAAAGATAATCGCACAAAAAATCTATAAGATAATAATAATAGTAATTTGAAAGAAGGGTTTGCGTAGGTCACAGGTTCGTGTAGCACAGTATCACATTAAAGGCCTCAGCATTCTACGTTCTTAAAAAATGAGAGAGTGCGGGACGGTTGGTCACACAGTTCGTGCGTGCCATAAGAATGCACTTATTGAAATTTTTATACGAATAAATTCCGATTGTTGCAAACGAGCATTTCGCGAATATCGTATATAATTAAATGGTCGTGAATGGTATCAAATGAAAGTCCCATGCGTATATGCATATATGCAGAAAACGCAAAAATATCTTAAGAAGTTCATCCTTGCACTGTCCACATGACTAAAAGTACGATGGTACATACCACCGAGCCCACTTACATCGTTCGAGACCTGAATACATTTGATGATCGGAAAATGATTCAAGAATCTCAGCACTTCGTACACTTGCAGGCAAAAAACAGATAATTTCAATATTGGTACTTGACATTTATATTTTCTTTTGGTTTGTCAAAAGCACTTGCACTCGCCCTTTGCTGAATTTATTATTGTAGTGAACGATATAGATATGTAGGAGTATTTCTTTTTATCGCGTTAGATAATATAATTTAAATAAGGTGGCTGGTAACAACAGCCATAAAAGCTGGAAAATAATCATTGTATGAGACAATTACCAGCATCTATTCGTATATGTACATCCATATACACCACTATCTTCGTCATTAATGGCTCCAAACGTCTACCTAATGAAGTCTTTGCGCGTACGGTATTATTTTGATAACCGAGACCGACTGGCCGACCGTTGTTGCGCTTGGGGTTTAGCCACGGGACTTCAGACAGGAAGTGCAGCAAAGAGGCACATTGTATTTTACGAGGCAATTTGTCCGATGTAATAAGCCGTTGCAGAACACTAAAGCTTCTGTTTTACAAATTAATTGAAAGAGAGCAGTGGGAACTCGAGTCCCAGGCAAAGATTAACAATGGTCTTTGTTGCTGGGAGGTTTTTAAAAATTTTAATGGCCACTCTGTGGCCTCAACCCTGCCCGTGTGTGTTCACGTTTTATGAACGAGGATTGTAGGAAAATGGGCGGGTTCTTCATTACATTTGCAAAATTTAATTAAATAATATAATGTAATGACAGCAGTCTCATTTGCGTAAAAATGCTTATCTTATTAACATTAACCTGCAACTACAGAATTTCCTCTGTTCCAAGTGCTTTTTAGGCAAGTGCAACTAAACATCGAATTACTTTCGCATGTGAATTCAATACTAAATATCTGTCCCATCTGTACAAAAATATGAATATGTGACAGTGAATAATCTATTACCATTATATTTGTAAAACTGTGAATATGGGAATCGTTGCTTTCAAATGGATCAGCAGATTACTAAAATAGCTTCACTAATTTGAAAATTCGTATAAACTGTTAAACGTACCATATTGAAAAGTTCGACATATATCATACAATTTATTCAAAATTATTGTTTTTCTGGGCTATAAAACTGTCACAAATAGTGGCAAAATTTTTGGTTGTTCAAATACTAAAACATGAATAATATTTGGCTGAAAGTTCGTTATACTTGCATTCGTACGTCACAAACATGTAATAAATCTTTCTGGTTCCTACATTATTCTCAACTCATAATTATAAACATGGAATTGGTCCTCTTATGTTTTACAAGCAGTTAAGTGTGGAGGTTGTTCTTTAAGCCAACATGATTGATAATGTTATTTTATAATTTCTGTTTGCAAATCATTTACTCTCCACAAGCGCCATTTACATTCACTTAGTTTGGAAAACATTTCCCTGCACCTAATGTAATTGGCGATAAATTATGTTGAAAGGTTCTTAAAATTATACAACTTCAAACCGTCGGTGTTATATTTGTTTGAAATCTGTAACGAAGCCTATTTAATGTAGAACTAATAAATGAATAAAAATTTAACGTGATCGATAGCTATGTGTATGTAATAAGCGGTAAAATTAGTACAAGAATTTTTAAATATGTTTATGTCAATAAAATAAGGAAAATTTTGTTTTTGGAAATGTGAAATGTGAAGATAGATTGCACGATTTTTATGTTTCCTTATCACATTAGTTATCATTTTTTAATGCTGATATATATGGTCATTTTTATATAAAATAGCGTGTTATAGCTCAATTTACTTATCTGCTAATTCGATGTTTGTAATGTAATGTATGGTTTCGCTACGATTTGTAAATCCGATTAACAATACTTTTTATTTATTTTGTTGGTACAAATGTTCCCGATGTATGCTGACATTTGCAGCTGGTTTGAATGTTTACATATTTTGAAATAGTCGAAAAGGTCGTACGTGTTTTGGTGTGCCCGGTGATTTTTTAGTTTAGAAGAAGATGAATCAACGAATTTACATTAAATTTTGCTTGACAAGTGTTTACGAGTGGTATAATGACGTTTTAAAGATGGTGATAAAAACGTTGGAGATGACGACCACCTTGGACTCCCTAGTGTGTTAGTAACCGATGTTAATGTAATCCGAATTACTATCAGAGAGGTTGCTAATGAGGATCAGTAGGATGGATATTGTTATTGGATTATGCCAAACGATCTTTTCGGATGTTTTAGGTATGAAATATGTAACCGAAAGGTTGGTTCTGAAATTGTTGAATTACTGAATGAAGTAAACAACGATATAGAACTCCTTAAACGATTATAACAAGTTGTTCATGGGTGTGACGTGAGAATCATGGTCCAATAATCCCAATGGAAGCTGCCTGAAGATTCAAGATCGAAAAGAATCGACAAATTCGATTAAATGTGAAAGTTTTCTGCACTGTTTTCTTCTATTCCAATGACGTAGTGCATCATGGGTCCCTGTCATATGTATGGTTGTACACTCAATTAGGAATATTTCGGTATGCACCGTTTGCGTGAAAAGTCTGACGAAGACGACCAAATCGGAAAATGTATAAACCACTTTCAAAATTACATCACTATAACACTGCCGCTCAAGCCTCACTATTTGGTCATATTTGTTTTGCCAAACAACAAAACCGTTACTTTTTCTCAGATACCGTGTTCGCTGGACATCACCAGCACCCCTGCGGCTTCATTCGATTTTCGAAGCTGAAGAGAACCATGAAACGACGATGTTTGATGACATAAAACAGAATCGCTGAAATAGCCGAATGCCGTACCGAAAAGTGAGTTCCGGAAACGTTTCTAAGAAAAAACGATGACACAAGTGTGTTATTTCTGAGAAGGGTTACCTTGAGTGGCACAAAACTGATGTTAATGAATAAATAAAGACTCTTTAAGATTTTATTTTATCAGACCTCGTATGTTAGTTTCCATGGAGCCGTCTTTTGTTTTTTTTTTGTTTCGGGAAAAGAGGTTGATTGAATCAAATCAATAGTATGTCAATGATATCTACCGGAACAAATGAGGAAGTGTACAAAAGCACATATTATTAACCTATTTCCTTGTTTACATACGAAATTGACCCTTTTTATTTTCATCAAACATATTTTACTATTTAATTATGTTTTCATTTGTCTGGTCAAAGAATCCCCCATCTATTTCATATCAGAATTGTCTGATATATCGATCATAAAATTGTTTTGATTATGTTTTCACGAAAATTGGTCTTACTAAAAGTAAACACTTTAACTATTGATATAACACAGAAAGTGTATTTTATTTGTGGAGTAAGTTTATTGCCATAGCATATTGCTTGCGTTTCTTTTTTAACCTCATAGTTTATTGAAGTATTAGTAAAATAACCAAGAGCTAAACTACGTACGAGGGAAATGGCTACTCCTTTAATTATTTTATCCTTTCATTTCCTGTTACAATCCTTTAAACAAATGCCAAAAATGGCATTTTTGAGTTTTGGGGTTAGGATATCTTAAAATGCTTACGTGCTGAAGCAATTCTAATGCTTATTTGAATTTTGCAAATTCATTTGTGAATGTCTGCCCTTTTTTCAATCCCTGACTTAGTTTATTTGTGTTATGAATTATCTTGACCTATAGAAGTTATTATAAAGCGAAATAAAGTTGTTGTGAGTTACCAACATTTTTTTTTGAAACTTGTAGTTTTAATTTCATTATGAATTAATTTCAACAAGTTATGACAATCGAAAATATTACTTCATATCATATTTTTAAACACGCTTTAAATGTTCTGCTAAATAAAAGAAAACATCTAAATGCGTAATGTGTGTTGTAAAGGTTAAATCGAAATCGTTTATGCATTTTATAACGTGGTGTACGGGTCTGAGTCGAATGTTTCTCCGGGGTAACTGAATATTTTAATGGTAATTACAACACAACTGCCTTGATTAGGGCCGAACGGAACGTTTGTATTATTAATTCAAAGTGCGCGAATAATGACTAGAACAACAAAAGCGGTCTCTTGCTTGATGTGTGTGTTCTGCACCTACACGTAGGTGTAGTATATCGTACATTTATTCGCACCCTTGTCCGTACCGTTCTCAACATGCGAAACAATGTATTATAGGTAATTTGAAGCGTTAAAGCGAACCATTTTAGTATGTGCAGATCTGGAAACACGCTTATATATAAATACGAAAGTAAATGAAATATAAATGGTAATTTTACTATTTAGCTTAGAACGTAATTCCTAATTCCGATCTAGAAGATTCGATGCTCGAGTGTTGTTTGGTTTATGAGGAGGAGGAAACCGGCTTAGGTAGCAGCTGCGTTCGGTTCTGTCCGTAGTACAGCCATGACTGAGCGCAAGGTACCTTCGTCTGTTGCACAACGCATCATCATAATGTGTTTAACGGATAAAACCGTTAACGTTAAACCATCGGAAATTTTCAGTCGTTTGCAGGCACAGTTTGGGGATACTAGACTGCTACACTGTCTCATAATCGAGTGGGTCACAGAACAGAGAATTCAGGGATGGACGAGAATGTGTCGAAAATGAAATTCATGATCGACGCCTCGCTATCGATGTCTCACAAATGAGAACATCCGTGCTGTTCGAGAGCTTGCTGAAGGTAATCACCATCAGCCGGTTAACTATTAAACAAATCCCTTCAGAAGTGGGTATCAGCTATGGGAGTGTTCAATCTATCATCACTGGTCAACTTGGCTTTAGAAAAATTAGTGCTCGTTGATTTTCAAGGTTGTTGACCGAAAATCAAAAACAGGTCAAGTCGGAGAACAGTGAAAGACTTCTGTATGTGCGCAATTGTGCTATCTGCACATCTCGCCCTCAAACTTTTTATGAAGAAGGTATATTCAATTCAAGCTTCCAAATCGGTGAATGGGTGGCAAAAGGGTATAGAGCACGGAAGTGACTACATTAAAAAATGTTAAATGTTTAGTTTGTGTGTATCATTAATCAATAAATTTATTTTACAAAATTGCCGTTTATATTTCATTTACCCTCGTATTTTAATTCAACGAGAGAAACTAAAGGTGTAATAGAGGGAACAAAAAGAGATATAGACCCTACTACGGTAAACCTCAATTTAGTATATAGGAGTGATGAGACAAATGTAACTTCCAATTGTTTTTCTTGTTTTGGATACGTTCATGGTAATGTACTTAAACTACTAATTATAATGTAGGTGGCGAATTATTGTCTCACTATCCTGCGTTGTGGTGCACAGTGGTAGGTAAGGCGAAAGACTGTCCTCAGCTTCCTTTAGGAGTTACGGAAATGACTGCGTAATTGACGTTGTGGTTAGGATTGTAATGAAACCAAAAATCGATAATGTAATGTGATCTGCACCTTTTTTGTATCTTGCTGTCTTTTCCCTTGTCGGTATTTGTTGTTCTCGTTTCACTGACGAATTGTTTGTCCATGGTCTATGGGTCTATGGGCAATACCCTTTCAATTTACTCTAATGTTTTGGTACATTTGAATTATTCGATTTATACGCACGGTTATAACCTGAGACAATCTCATTTACTATTTGCGGTCATTTCAAAACGTTCGAGATTTCACTTTACCAGGCAACGATTTACGATTGGTAGTTATTTATTCTTTTTATATTTCTTTTGGTTTACGTTTTTTTATAAATTAAAATATTGTTAAACAAAAGAACACTATTTGCCAACCAAACATTTCCTACACATTCTTATTGTCAACTTTATAAATATTTTTCAATTTAGGGATATGTTGTTTTTCCTTCTCTATTTTACTCTGCTAGAGATCTGCGATAAAGTGTTTCCTCCTCGGTATATTTAAGTATTACGTATGGCATTTTGATAAAGATAAATTGTCGTAACATGATCTTTTGATCCTTTGTCGCTTTGTTCATTTCGGAAATGGAATATACACATATTGTCGCCGGGAATAATAATTATAATGACAAATCAATCCTCCTGTCGTATGCATGCATGTATCTATGTGTGTATTGGTGTTGCGTGCATTAGGCAAATGAGGTTTGACATTAATGGTGCGATCTCCGTGTCGGCATTTGGTTATAACATTCGTAGCTGTAATTATTTAATCTCCATGGAAACATATCTATTTGCTTCTACAATTTTTTTATGTATAATACATTTTTGAAAATGCTCAATAAAGAGATTTTTTTCACATCGTGCTTCTAACGTCACTTCGACATACACTAATCACGTTTCATCACTGAGCATACATAACGTCTTCAGGGCTGAATAATGAAAGATCCGTTTGTTAAACGACTATTATGATCATTTTTCCTAATTATCTGTGAAACGATTGCTTCATCTGATAATCAAAGAAGGCTATCCGCTTATTCAGTTACAAGCGATTTTTTTTTATGTGGATACCTTGAAAGTGGCCGTTGAAACAACTTTTTGCAAGGCCATCGATGATGTCAGATCATCATTTAACAAAATAGACTATAAATTTCCGTTTATATTAAAATACATGTGAATAAACCTGATTTTATTATTGATGTCTATGTTTTTAATCCTATCGTATTGTTCATCTCCGAATTTTTGTATTAAAACATGTTTTTTGTTTGTTTTCAGGCTGACAATATGATGTCCTGTCCTTTACCACTTGTACCGGTGCTACCGTCATTACCTTCATTAAATACTCAGTCGGATTATCCAATAAATATAGGAATTAAGGTAAGCATTGGCTTCTTTTAAGTTATATATATGTATACATAATTGGTACCTAAATTGATAGTATTGTTTGAAATTATCCTTGTCCAAAGTTTCATGTAAATTATCAGTGTGTACCTACATATGTCGTTACTAGAAAAATCAATTCGACTGAAGTAATTAAAAAATAACTTTAAGGGTCAATTTAAAAAATTGAAATAAAAATAAACGACTGAAAAACAACTAAAAAATTAAGGAAGGATCTCAAGGACAATCATTGTACCACAAACAATGTGATGAAGGGAGTTATGACCATATGGATCAGAGAATAAAGGAGAACCATAAAAAATTGTGCTCTTATTCAATTTTTGTTTAATTCCATTACGTCTCTTCATCCTTATACTGCGCGCTAGTGTGCAAAACATATCGGCTAGCTCTCCTATGACATCAGAAGTTTTTTTTATAACGTTGCTGATGATGATGTGCTATTAATAGCAACATATTGTCTTCATTTGTATCATCGTCAACTAAAATCATCTTTTACTACCTTTTTATTAATTTTTTATCTTTTCTAATAATCTGCTGGTATGGAATGTGGTATTTATTTACGAAAATACAACAAGTGATATTCAATAGAATGCATAGTCAACAAATGCAAACGTATGTTGTTTGCGTTTTTATATTAGTGACATTTTGATCAAACCCTATTAATTGTGGTTATTATATTGTATGACATATTTTACGTTTTTCTGTTTTTGAAATAAAAGGTGGTTGGCCTATATATGTGAAAAGTAGTTAGGTAATTAGGAGTCATTGCGGTTTGTACATAGACGAAGGGATCTGCTAGTTCTGGCTGGGTAATCAATTACTTTAGGGTTGATGGTTAACAATCACACTACGGTCGGTTGTCCCATGCCACGAACATCCCAAACGGCAATCCGTCACCACAAAATTACTACTGACTTTCAGGTGAATTAGGTACCTTAATTTAGTCGAAGTTGCTACAAAAAAAATACGTAAGGTTCTGTTGCGTAATATATTAAATTCAAAGGAATGCTTTTCAGGGTTAAACTGATCAAAATTTTGTGTTTAAAATAGTCATACTATTGTTAATTAAACATATGATTTGTTTCTTCTTTTAACAATTTAAAAAGATATAAATATAAATATGGAATTAAAGGAATAACTACTCCGAGGGCTAATACCCCTACCAGCATTGAATCAACAGTGTATTGATTCCGATGGATTTTTAGACGAAGATATAACATATTCAAAAAAGAAGGAATTAAAATCCTTATTCGTCTAAATATTAAGATCAAAGATCTCACGTTTGGAACGTAGTTGTTTCTGTTGATTCCATATTTATATTTATATTTATCATACAGCCTGTAAAAGCCTTTCTGCCAGCGCCCACCTAATGAGATAAGTCGAAACCGGTCGTGGGATATGGCTTTCGGTTCGTTATGCCTACTTGGTAGGACGCGTTCCAAATGTGAGATCTTTGATCTTAATATTTAGACGAATAAGGATTTTAATTCCTTCTTGTTTGAATATTTAAAATGATGTTCGAGGAATTTTAATATATATAATTATTACCTTTAGAATTTTTAATGTGTATATTGAAGATAAATATTTATACCTTAATTTTAATAATATTTCTGTTTTGTGATTTTATAGCTTGGTAAACTACTAATTTCTAAATTATGTAGAAACAAGTCATGATTCACTACAAACTTTGCATTAAAAAAAAAACCATGAAGACACGTGGTATATGCTTCATAAGTGTATTTTAAAATAACCTTCGCAGATTTTCGGAACAATTCGTTTTCTATCTATTTTAGATAATTATTATTATTTTATTAAAGTAGAAATATTGCGGCGACATACATTTCATTTCAGAGTCTGTATGCGGTCAAAATTTTATATTTCGTATAAATCAGTTGGGCTGCGCATTACCGAATTTATGAGAACATTGACTTGTATTTGATGTTTTGAATAAATGGAAAAGTATTGTAAATTAGTTTTGTAGTCGCCATTATTGTTTGTTTTAAAACAATAACCAAAATAACGAAATACAGTACCAATATATGACGACAATAAAGCGAATTATAAATGAGGTAACTAAAATGTATACACAACCAAAATTAAAATTTTTTTACATTATTACCAAAATCGGCTGATAGGGCGTAACATTTGAAAACGAGATGAAGAATTAGAATAAGACAAAAGACAAATAAAGTTAAATTTTTTTTACTACAACATGTAAAATGTATCATTCAATATAGCTCCTATATACATTGAAATGTTTCTCCGACCAAGGAGCTATTAATTGTACATGGTAAAAAATAGAAGGTTGATTAACATCTTTTTTAAAGGAAACTGTCGCAAGTTGTACACTATCTGAAATATCAGGGGAGAATCTAAGAAGCACAAAGACGGATCAGTGAAACCGAAAGGTCACCTAGAAAGTCAAGGTATTCAACGGAATAGTCAATAAAAAGCGTGGAATTTAAAAGTACAAAAACCGAATACATGAAACTCAAAAGCTATTTAAACCGCTTAATTTGATAACTTAAGCTTTTTAAACCCTATGACTGAATTGTTTATGCGAAACAATTAATAAAAAATATATATGAAATCCAAATATATTAAATTCGAGCACTTTAAATATTATAACCTCTTAACATTTTTCTGCATGAACATAGTGTATTTATTACATCATAACTGTTACGTTATTTTGTTTTTCCACATTGGAACTTTTATGTTATATTAAACAATCGGGAACGTCTCAAATGCGGATTTTACGTGGACCTAACTCAAAACTTTAAGAAATCTCTCATTGCAAAACATAAAATAAATATTAAGCATGTTTATGAAAATTATCATTAATTTTGTAAGGCGAATTGGTCAGAAATGTAAGGGAAATTTTTCTAGCATTTGCAGTGGACACCCTTAATCAACAAAATTAAAAATTTTTTGTTGGTACAAAGAAATTCTAAGCCATGCGCCAGTTCTTTTTTTTTATTAACGGTAGAAATTAATAAAACATCCAATTTTTATTTATACCTAAAGGCTATCAAATGACAGAATAATGAGCTGGTTTACTTTACTGAAATTTAACATAAAATATATACGTGCTAGAGGATGACGGCCGGCAATTGTAAGGTCTTCCGGGGATTTAACTCACAGAAGAGATGTAAAGTTTGGCACTATTTATAATTCATTATAAATAATTGTGGTAACACTAACACTCGGACCACATAATATTCAGTTGCCCCCGTTGATAGTGACTTCGATTTTAAGCTGTCCCATCTTCAATACATATTTTATACCCTCAAATCCCACGGTCAGCGCCTCCTCTTTCGTAAAATACCCCTTTTGTCGACACGTATACAAATCGCCGCACACCTATGATGAAATATTTCATTATATTCAAGTATTACTTATTCAATCCTTTCACTAATCTTCATACAAAAAAAAATTCACGCACTACAAAGTAACTGAGATATCCATGTGTTGAATTCAAGATTATCTTCTGACAAGATGTCTAGGTTTTGTTTTTGATTATTTTTCCCCAACCATGCTACCGGAAATACATGTACCTACAACTTTTTATATTTTACAACCTTCTGCTTGATCTCTCTGGTGCACTTTGTACGTCTTCGTTTCTAAATATAATTGAATCGGTGTGAAAGAACAAAATGTTCTTTACTTTTAGAAAATACTATATTTTCTATTTTAAGATCTTGTTACATAGATCCCCTAAATGGATTGCAACTTATATTGTCAGGGTACATTTTTCTAGTATATTTACACCAATAATTCATATTCACAAAAATTTCTCTACTTATAATAATAATTAATCAAATACTTAATTACATGAAGAGCTAAACCCAGTTTTATTGAAACACGATAAATCCGATAATTTTTATTAAAATTCAAGCTGAAAATCATTTTAATTAGAACAACGAGAGATTTAGTATTAATACATTCTTATTTATTTGCGGCTTGTTAGGAGCATCTCATATGAAAACGAATGTATTGTAATAGAGAGCCGTATTACAATTTTAATAGCGAGATATAAATTTTGATGGATTTATTAATTAGAAAATTTTTATATACCTTCCCTCATTCTTTTATGCTTTATTTATGTTTTTCCTGGGGGAAATATTTTTCTTATGACTTATACGTATTGTGTTGAAGTTGCCAAAAGTAGAAAGAAAGTTTTCAAATTGACTGAAACAGGCAGTGAACAGGTATTAATTTTTTATGATGTTTGACCACATCGGACTCAAATACAGTCATGAGTTTATTTTACCATTCAGCCGCCGCAGCTATAAAACTTTAGGATAACATGTTCGTTATAAATAATGAAAAAATTTAGAACGTCCATTCTCATTTTTACGGGCACGCCAGCCTTTGTTGGAATTTTGCTAGCTTTTCCCCAGGTGACTTTATTTTTATTTTTATTTATTTTTTTTTTCGTTTTCGTATTAGGTGTTGTATAGAGATGCACGTTAAGTTCGACGTCAATAACTTTCGCCATCAAACTTGATGAGTCGTGCTTTTAAAACGTCTCGTAAAATATTGTAATGGAACGTTAGGTGGCAAACAACTTAAATCTCTATAAGGCCCTGACGGTTCTCTATCGTAAACTTGACTTTATAATACGCTCTTGGACTCTCACATTTACCCACATATTAACATATTATTTAGTAAACATATATATGGAATCAACAGAAACAACTACTCCGAGGGCTAATACTCCTACCGACATTGAATTACACTGTTGATTCCGATGGATTCTTAGACGAAGATATAACATATTCAAAATGAGAAGGCATTAAAATCCTTTTTCGTCTAAATTTCAAGGATCACAGATCCCACATTTCGAACGCGACCTACCCAGCTACCCAGTAGGCACAGTGTACGGAAAGCCATATCCCTCGACCGAGTTCGACCTATCTAGTCTCATCAGGTGGACGCTGGCAGAAAGGCCTTTACAGGCTATATGATAAATATAAATATAAATATAAATATAAATATAAATATAGAATCAACAGAGACAACTACTCCGTGTAATTCAATGTCGGAGTAGTTGTTTCTGTTGATTACATATTTATATTTATTATATAGCCCGTAAAGGCCTTTCTGCCAGCGTCTACCTGATGTGACCCGATAGGTCGAAACCGGTCGTGGGATATGGCTTTCCGTACGTTGTGCCTACTGTGTAGGACGCGTTCCAAATGTGTGATCTGTGAGCCTTGAAAATTAGATTATTTAGGGTTATCTAATCATTGTCAGCCTTGAACACAAGAAATTACAAAAAGTATGTCTTATATATTGTTTTAAATGGAAAATTGCGGAATTTACTTGGTATAACTATTTCGATCTCATTAGTTCTCATCAACCAACCAACCAACCTTATTACAAAAGGATTTTATTTAACATTACCGAATCCCACAATAAGCAGCAAATAGCTATAGATGGCGCTCAGTACGCTGTTTGCATTTATTACTTGGTACAGTAACTTTCATCAGATTATAAAATTAATCAAATACATCGCTGGTTTGTTAGATCCTTATGAATTTGGATTAATCAATTTATAATTAATGAGTTAACTATATAAATTAGGAGCAGTTGTTTTGTTGGATTAAAGGCGTTAATAAAATTAGTAAATAACCAAAAGCCGCAATGTTTTTGTCTGGCTATTATGTTCCGATCATAAAAAAATAAGGAATGTCATCTAATGGTGGGTAACGTTTATTTTAAATGGGTTTATCTAGCAAATGATTGTAATTTTTGTTGCAATGCTACTAGTATAAATAATAAATAATCAAAAATTCCAATATTGAATTGCAATAATTCAGTAGTTTAGAAGAGAACAGAATTGATATTTAGATGATATTTATCAACAATATTCGAGAGTTTCTGGACTAGGAAATTAAAATGTGACATTTATTTTATCATTTGACATATTGACAATTTATTAATTTTTTAATATAAAGCTAAATCCTAAAATGCGCTGTATTTCAAATCATATAATATTTGGTAAATTTATCAAAACAGTAACAACAGGGTAATTTAATGTACCCAAATAGATTTTATTCTTGGGTTTACACTGATATTCTTACGTAATACAATAAGTATACAAATTTGTATAACAATTAATCCAATATTGTCTGTTTATGTCTGAAGTATAAGATCTGCCATAATTCTACTTTTTTCCGGATTTTCCGAAGTGTTTTCGTCGTAAAATATAAAGTCCTTTTATCCTACCAAACAATACATACGTTAAACGTCATGGCCATGTAGTTACTTATTTTTTTATTTAACCCATTCTCACTTTTAAAATGTTTTCTCCTTTATATACTAAATTTCTTGTTTTATTTTTAGACGTAAAATTGTAAAATGGTTTTCCATGACATTTCGAGGTGGGCACTTTTAGGATAATAGGGAAATTTAAAATAGCCAGGGAAATGTTAAGAGATTTTTTCGTTTTTACTATATTTTAGTTATTTTCTCTGCTATGCTGGCACATTCCATATTCGATTTCATTGTTTAAAAAAAGATCAAAATGGAAAGAAGTTAATATGATTCTGTTTGTAACTAGAATGCTTAAGCTAAGAAAATATTTTGTATTTATTTTATATAATAAATTAAAACTGTCTGCCGTTAATACTTGGTGAAACATGTTTAATCAAAATTATTTTAATAGAAGAAATCACTTGGAAATATTTCACATAAATTTATTAACAAACTATACACTTGTTTCGCCTCCTTATGGCATCTTCAAGAGTTATTGAGCTACATGTTACTAAATCTAAACTAAAGTAATTCCTATTTATACATCTCTATTATTAGAATTTAAAATATTTAGGAAAGGTACTTTTTCAGACACCATTATCCCCTATAACTCGTTTCACCCAAAATATATAAAGTTAACTTCATTTCACGCCATGTTAAACAGATTATTAGTCGAACGTCTACATAAAACAAATTTTGAAGTAGAATTAAACACTATAAAATCCATAGCTAGAAATAATGATTATCCCATATATATAATAGATAAACTACTTAAAAAGAAACAAAAGAATATACTTTTACAAGAAATATTTTAGAAATACAAAAGATAATAAAATTAGCTGGCGGAAAATCCCATATTAGGGTAACATAAGTAATAAGACAGGTAAAATTCTAAGAAAGAACAACATCAACCCTGCCATTTCAACAATAATATTGTAGGAAAATGTTAGTAAACAATAAACTATGTTCAGGAAATAACAATACACTCGAAAAAACGGGTGTTTACGAAATCAAATGCTCCGACTGTGACACTATATATATTGGTAAATCAAAAAGAAAGATAGGCACAAGATTTACCGAACATTATCAATATGTAAAATACAATAAACATAACTCAGGGTTAGAAACACACCTAATTAATAATAACCACAAAATAGAAAAAGAAAACGTAAAATTATAACATAATATAAAAGGCGGATTAACATTTAATAAATATGAAATATTAGAAATTAAGAAAGCCCTAAATTGTAAAAATAAACTAGCCAACGACCAAATCATGTTCGGAAGCAACCCCCTCCTTGATCCAAATTTAGTGTAAGATAGAGATGTATAAATAGGAATTACTTTAATTTAGATTAAGATAAAAAGGCGAAACACGTGTGGAGTTTGTCAATAAATTTAAGTGAAATATTTCCTAACTGTTTTCTTCTATTAAAATAAAATTATTTTATATATTATATTTAGATACACGGCGGGGTGTTAGCCACAAGTTTGGAGAAAAAAAGGCTGACACCGGTAGTGTGCATATTGTACCAACCAACCCCTCAATAACTCAAAAATGATTACACCTAAATGCTTAATAAGCTCCCTTCAATCACCTAAATCACAAATTTTATAAATAAACGTAGATAGTTCTTGAGTTATTAAGAAATGGGAAGTGCTGTTTGTAACAGTCACCCACTGTGTCATCTCTCAAAAATCTAAACCACTTCACGGTGACTTAGAAAATTGAATGTTGCCATAAGTTAGATCATATATTTAAAAGAAATCGTTACCTTTTTTTGATATTTAAACGTCATTTATACTGATCATTACTCCCTTTTTCACATTAATATTTTTGATCAGATAATGTCACATATATATGCTCAATAGGGGATAGTCATCACAAAAAATAATCCTAGCCTTTAAGAAGTAATTAATATAAGATATAAGAAAATACCAATAAAAATGTACCACGTTACTACTACACTTATCTAACGAATAATTATTTAAAATAAGTCGAATAAAAGAACAACTATAAATGTTTCACTAATTTATTACTGTACTCGACATATGTTTCGGACAAAGCCCATTATCAAGAGTATAAGAATGACTAAAACTAACATGCACTTATCCCTCATTTATACCTATCAGCTCACACAGTTTTTGCTAAATAGTAGGGGGGAAGATGTTTGGCCTAATTCCAGTTGATTATTGACAATATTTAGCTTACTTTCTAATGCTCTTTTAATTTCGAGATTCTCGAGCATATTTAATTTTTTACTTTTATGTACATTGCTGTGTAATATTTTAACATTTTGTATATCAATGGAGTGGTGAAATTTCACACAATGCTTAGAAATGCCGTTTTTTTGTTGATATTTGTTTATGCTATACAAATGTTACTTTAACCTGGTTTTTATTGATCTGCCACTCTGACCAATGTAAGTAGCATTACATTCATTACAAAAGATCTGGTAAATACCACTTTTTAGAAGTGAGTCTACATAGGTTTTTTTATTAACTAGCATGCTTTTTAAGTTTCGTTTATTATTTTCTATGGCCATGATGCCTACGTTATTAAGCTGGTTTTTGAATCTTAGTGTAATATTTTTTATAAAATGTAATGAGCTGGATATTTTTTGTTTGTAACATTGTTATTGTATAGCATTTTTGTGACAAACTTTTTCTGTTTCTTAGCAAAAAGCTGATCAATTAAGTCGGGGTTGTAACCGTTATGATAAGCTATGGTTTTAATAATTTTTAATTCTGAATTATAGTTATTCGGTGAAAGTGGTTTATGCAACCATCTGTTTATTAAAGAATGAAACACCATTAATTTAGTTTGATATGGGTGATTTGAATCGAAAGGAATGATGGTATCAGTGGTTGTTGGTTTTCTAAAAACATTGAATTCCAATTTGTTGTTTATAATAGATAAATTTAAATCAAGAAAGTTCAAACTAAATATTGTCAATAATCAACTGGAATTAGGTCAAACATCTTCCCCCCTACTATTTAGCAAAAACTGTGTGAGATGAATAAATAAATAAATATAAATAGTAATTTTTATACTCCTGATAATGGGCATTGCCCGAAACAAATGTCGAGTACAGTAATAAATTAGTGAAACATTTATAGTTGTTGTTTTATTCCACTTATTTATTACCATGTTTAAATATTAATTATTTAAAAATTTAATCAAACCTCATATGGAGAGATATTTTTCTTTATACTCTTTATGAGCAAAATTGTGGATTTTACGTAGCAAATCATTTTATCTTGTTAAATAATTAAAACGTTTGTTATATTAAAAGCTTGGTTTAATTAATGTTCTGAGTGAATCTTATTCTACTTCGTAATTAGGTGTACATTTAAGGTTAATTATAGTTGCAGTTATTTAACATGAAATCTGATATCACGGTACCTATAACATTTTAGTTCGCTAAACTTGATATACGTGGTTGTATACACTTATGTACGTATATATGTATGTATGTATGTACCTTCTATTGCCAAGTTAGTTGGAAACCTAGGCCTTATAAACCGTCGATGCTTTTAGCGGGATGAAAAAGAAAAACTCGAACACAAACTTGGTCTTGTACGAACGTTTGAAGTGAAACGGTAACAGTGTTAGTTATTTGTAAAGCTCAGACCACTCAACGGTTGAGTTCAAACCCCATGCAATTTTTTAGTGGCTTGAGGTATTGCTGCTGACTTGGACCGGAAGGTAAAATGGCCAAAAGTGTACTACCACTTTAAATCGCACTTGTAGCTTATATTTATAAATGTACCAAAAGCAAGAATTACACTGAAAAAGGCTTTTCGAAATGATAATACTATTAAACATATTTTCTTTATTGACTGCACTACAGACCACAGACCACACCATCTCACTAAAGTATTATATTAACAAGAGAACTTACGTTGGAAAAGTTTTATAAGCAAGACGAAACGTCGGTGGTTGGATCTACAATTAAAAGACCTTTTAACGCTATTTGGCTTTGATTTACACAATTATTCAGTTCTGTGAAAACATTCAGACATGGATCGCGTTTTCGAACTCTTTGGTCCTCATCAGTACCGACAGAACACCATTTTTTTTTTGTTTTTAGTTTATCCTCGAGGAGGGAAAATCTTCAAGACACCCCCCGAAGAGGGGGGTAGTGTCGGATTCGCCGAGGCGCCTACCGACTAAAACTCCTCCTCGAGAAGGGAGATCAACCCGAAGGTTATTGCATCCCTGAGATGGTTGGGAACGGGAAATGGACTTGTTGTGGTGGGGTTAGAGATTTTGGGAAAAGGGTAACGGTTATCCACCTCAGGTGGATTGGGTGGACAATCGCGCTAAACAAGCGAAACTAGACAGAACACCGACCAACCTACCTGTTACCATTAATAAGCGATCAATGAACAAGTGCAAACAGCGTATAAACGCCATCTGTAGAACGTTGTGTGATTCAAATTTCCCCTAAAAATTTCTTCGGGGACGCCTGCTTTTTATTTATGTCCCTCACTGTAATTATAATTGAATAGAACATTTAAAAAAAATGGACAGATTATTTGAAAATAGCTTTTATTATTTTAATGTCTTTTAAAAATTTAAAGGCTCGTATTGTACTGTTTTTTGTAAAGACGTTTAATTACCTTGTTTATGGAACAGTATAGTTTAGTTCTTTCCAATTTAGTACTTAATATCGTCACAGTTTGTGCCGTTTAATGCTGGCACAGATTTTCATTTAATTCCCTTCCGTTTTTTATTGTTCGCATTTTTACGAGCACCACTGAAAGGTATTTTGTGCAACAAATTCGGATTTTATTTATGGCATTCAGCCGAAACAAAACGTTCAACAGACATAAAAAAGTATTATTTCGTATAGGCTTTTGGGGGGGTAGAAAGAACCCTGTCGGCGTTGATACAAAGTGACAGCCGCGTTACGAACATAAATGTACGACCTGAGACTGTCGTTATCCCTTCAAGTTTCTCGACATACATAAAAAAGGAAAACAACCGGAAACTTTATTATTTGATTTGAATTCGTCGGGAGTGCTGCTTGATTTAAGGTTTTATTTAAGGGTTAAACGGAATTTGAAAACGTTAAACCTAAAAATTTCGCAAAATATTTCAACACGAAATGTCATTGAATGTTAAATAATTTATATAGTTTTATCATTTTAGTTGTGGAACCGTCCTTAAGGTGAATACTTTTTAAGTACTCATGCAATATAAAAGCATAATAACTACCTTACCTCTTTCCATTCCCGTTTGTATGGAAAAAGAGTGCGAAAAGATAACAAAATCTGTGCTCATTTAACAGGCAGGCTGAAAAATTCGTAGGCTGACCCATAGATGGCGCTACTAGTATCCATATGATTTTTAGTTAGTCCTAACCTTCAAAAGACACGTGTATAAAATTGAAAAAAGAAATCGTTGAAATTGATGACAAAATTCTATTAATTGGGCTTCAAATTGCTTCCGCATCCACCGTACTCTCCAGATCTGGCCCCCAGCGACTTTTTTTCTGTTCTCAGACCTCAAGAGGATGCTGGTTGGACAGAAATTTCGCGCCGGTGAAGAGGTAATCGTAATCGCCGAAACTGAAGCCTATTTTGAGGCTAAAGACAAATCGTATTATAAAAATGGTATCGAAAAATTGTATGACCGCTATAATCGTTGTTTCGCCCTCGAATATTGAATAATAAAATCAAATTCTATAAAAAAATAAATTTTTCTATGCTAGCCTACGAACTTTACAGCCCGCTTGTTATTCTCATAACTATTAACATCATTCACTTTAGTTCCCTAGATGATGCCATGCTAATCAGCAGAAGAACCGCGAGTTTCGTTTGTCATTAGTTTGTTTCACTCGACCAGAAACCAGAAAAGGGAGTGGGAACAACTCTTAATTAAATCATTCCGAATTAGCTTTGGAGCCGCTAACAGGAACACCTGTTCGTGCGGGTTTTCGGTCTGACCGGCCCGTTTGAATCAGGGATACATAAGAACACATTCTAACAACAACTTGTGCCAAATTCAGTTGCATTCGTTACTGCTTAATGATGTCGTGTCACGCGTACTTGTACGTATCAATTGCCCTGTCGGTCCTTTGCGCTAAAATAAATGAGCGCCAGCAAGAATACGAAAGCAATTCATATCATAACTTAATATTGTAATAGATTCAAAAAGTATTACAAAACACGCAATGCATTGTACGTTTATTGTATAGAATGGTGTTTTTTATAGAATATGTCGATTTCTTGCAGCAGTTAGCTTACATTACTATATTTACGTTTGTCGACACAAGAAAATTATTCATATTTTCATTATTAAATTTCCTTAACTACCTAATAATTTTTCGTTTCGTTCGGTCACTAGTTATAGCAAAATATAACAACTCAAAGATTATTCAAAGAAAAACAAATAAGTTTCACGAAATTTTTATTGTCTCGACAATATTGTTTCCGTCGATTCGACCATTAACTAGAGAATACAAAAGATTACTAAATATGTAAAATGTGTTCAAACAATTTATACTATTAAATTACAAGGAACGTGGTGGGAAGGATAAGTTATGATTTATACAAAATCAAAGGAGAATAATGGGATACTAATTCTAGTTGGTTATTTACAAGATTACATTTATTATGAACAGCTTTTCTTATTTCTAAATTTTCAAGGAGAGACAGTTTCCTGCTTTTTAGTATGTTACAATGTAAATTTTTTATCTTATCCAAGTCTAGATGATGATTATTAGTAATGCAATGTTCAGCAAAACCACATTTGCTATCCTTTCTGTTAATGGCGTTATTATGTTCGGAAACGCGTTTTTTAATAGACCTGCCACTCTGTCCAATATAAATAGCATTGCACGAATTACAACATAAACGATAAACACCTTTTTTCTAAGGGATCAATGGTTTTATTTTACATAGTATGGATTTTAAATTAATTGCACTATTTTCTATGATTTTACAATTAAAAGAATTCTCTAATTTGTATTTGAATCTGTGACTAACATTTTGAACAAATTTTACACCACCAAACTTAGGGATAACTTTATCAATTACGACGTTGTTATATAATAATTTATTAGCTTGATAGTAGGAAACTGTCTCTCCTTGAAAATTTAGAAATAAGAAAAGCTATTCATAATAAATGTAATTTTCTAAATAACAACTAGAATTAGTATCCCATAATTCCCCTCTGATTTTGTATAAATTATAACTGATCCTCCCCACCACGTTCCTTGTAATTTAATAGTATAAATTGTTTAAACACATATTACATATTTAGTAATCTTTTGTATCCTCTAGTTAATGATGGAATCGACCGAAACAATATTGTCGAGACAATA
The DNA here is from genome assembly GCA_963921985.1 of Agrilus biguttatus. Lineage (NCBI taxonomy): Eukaryota > Metazoa > Arthropoda > Insecta > Coleoptera > Buprestidae > Agrilus > Agrilus biguttatus. The sequence goes on from OY998120.1 coordinate 11,040,812, forward strand.
AAAATTTCGTGAAACTTATTTGTTTTTCTTCTCTTCTCTTTGATTTGAAATGTTTAACAAATAGTGCACTATTCAAAGTTTAAGTTTTATCAAAGATTATTGGATAAGCCATCTCATTTTTGTCGGTTTATCAAAACGTCCTTTACGATTTTGATCTTTTTTCTTGTTCTGCTTACGACGCTTCGAATCCTGTTCGTCTTTCGTTCTCATTCTGAAGCTGAGTTGTCTTGGCAACTGTTAGGTGGGCGTCCTGGAGGTCTTTTATTTAATGGCTTATATTTTAAATGTGTGCTCGCATACATTTTCCCCTTTTTTATCAATTTACATTAATAACTCAGGTATAGCAACAGTTTTGTTGTTGTATAACTAGAAGATCGTTTCCTCCGAAAATTTTTTGCTAATATATATAGGGTGGGCCTATAGTGCGTGGACGGAAGATTGTGTCTTTATTATTGATTTTACGAAAATATGATTTTGATTTGATACGTTTTGTGTGCTATTTGAAATCAGAAGACTTTTATGGCATTCTCCAAACATTAATATCAAAACTGATATAAAAAATAAAACAGCCTGTCGATTTCACAAATGTAATACTAAAATAACACAACAATAACAAGAAATAAAGCTTTAAATAATAGGAACATTAACAATAATTAAACGAATACCTTGTAAAAGTGTTCAAAATGCTGACCACCACGATTTAAACCAAGCTCAGTTGTCTTCCTCAGTGACGTGTTCACTTTAATTAATAATTCAGGCGTTATTGTCCTTAAAGCACCTCTAATTTGGTCTTTCATATTATCATAATATCAATTGTCAAACTTCTGCGTAGGTATTATTTATTTTTGATGGCCTAATACTATTGAGATATGAAAAACGGCCAGAAATTAAAAAAAATCCAGTTATTTCAGAAACTGTTAAAGATAGACCCTAACATATATATTCATAATTGAGTCAGATATCGAGTACCTGGATGGGTAATCTTCTACTTTTATACAATTTATCTTCACATATTGTTTGGAAACATGCCCACATAATAACGACAGATTTTGGTAAAGGTATTATTGTGATATTTTAGTAAATTTAAGATTGATGCTGAACGGCGGGCCTATATTTATGATGCAGACTTTATCTATCGACACTGATGCAGAAAATGCATAAATAGGGAGTAAATATGACAGATTGATTGAACGATTTTCCATGGCCAGCGTTCGCAAAGGAGCGTCGAACGTACTTTTAAACATTCTTTTTGAATACAAATGATGGCCATTAATCATCGGCCACCCATCACCATTTACCCTACCGTGAAGTTATTACTTGCATAACAGCAAGCACTCTATTATATTTCGGATTTATCTACCGAAACCTACGTACTCACTATGTATCACTTCTTTCAAACATAAACGTTTACACAGAATGGGAAATTAATGACTCTTTTAAAAAGGGGTAGTTGGAAATCGACGTAGCTCAGTTGGTACTGTGACTGGTTAAAGATCGAAAGGTCGCAGATTCGATTCTCGTATCTAATCGATTTTCAAAATTCTCTATCCTTAAGTACCAGTGGACTTGGAATCTTTTTCATTTTTCAGTTTGCGAAGAAACGGAAATAAAATTACTAATTGGATAGTTAAATTATATTTTATAATCATCACAAGGTCACAAGGTTGTCTGTCAGTCCGACAACTGGTTAGACACTCTCCTCCACTTTTCCTATCCAGAGCCAATCTTCGAATTTCCCGTAAACTAGAATATTTTGCATCCCTAAGTATTTGCGAACAGTGATCTAATCTAGGCCTTCCTCTGTTCGTTTTTACTCCTACTTATGCTTCTAATATATATAACAATACTTACCCTTCATGGCTCAGAAGGTATTCTACCATCCTATCTCTCCATCTCCTTATTGACTTCCATAACTCTGTTCTACTTTTTCGAATACTTCTTCATTTCTAACATCGGTCCTGCGCTGTTGTTTGTTTGACGTCTCCACTATCTTTGTTCATCCTGAATTACATATTTGATTGAGATATCGAAAATTGACGACTAGTTCTTCTTGTTTTTCGTCTACAATTTTTATGTTAGTGGTCACCCTACCTTAGCCTCTCTTGCATACCGATATGTTTGATTTACTTTTATTTATTTTCACTCCATACTCTTCTTTCGATACGGCATTCACTTTATTTAAGGCTGTCTAACTCCTCTTTGCTATGTCATTCGTATATATAAGCATCCTAATCTTAACGAAATTAATAAAATGGATTATGAATAACATGGATTGTTTCACAAATTTAATAGTACCTACTCCATGTTCATTTCGGTTTATTAGGGCATCGTTAGGAGTAAATTTTATATTCATTGTAGGTTAAAAGTAATTTAAATACATGCTAAATAGGCCACTTAACAATGCAAAGTGTAGAAGAAGGTTGTTTTCGACACTTCATGTTGATCACTAGTTTCAGTTAAAAAAATTTCAATTAATTATCAACTTCAATTTGGAAACAAGGCCTTCCTAAACCCTGTGTTGTTAAACAGCCCAGTGACTTACAATTAGTAAATTTATAGTATAGAGTATACTAATAATTGTGTGAAACAATCCAAGCTTAATTTAATTCATTTTAATGAAAATGTTTCCTAAGAGCTTACGCAGTCTTCATTTTTTATTAGAATTAATATTTTTATCAATACAGAATATTTAAACTACATACCTACTATAATTTTTGTAGAATAAACTATTGTTCGCATTTGTAAAATTCTTGTATCGCATTGTGTCAAGAATGTAGAATTAATTTGTTTAAAATTGGACGTATAGCCACTGATATTCGACTGCCGGAATTTAGGATTAAATTGATAACTGGTCCATTTAAAATAGTGAAATTTGACATAAAATTCCTTGTTGTAGTAATGAAATCATTGACGTGTAAAAATAACTCTAAACATCGTTTTATCTGGAAAACTAACATTTTCAAAATCCAATTGTGCTGAAATTAAAATTCTTCGTTACCTATTTAATGCTTAAAGTTTTTTACAGTCCTCCATCGATTGTATAACATTTATTTTTAGCTTTACGCGAATATATCGGAGTTTACCACGACCAGAAAAAATAAAATTGTTAATATCCGCTTTAGATATCAAGAATAATATAAGTAGGTAAATAAGTAACCTTAGTTATTTCACAAGCACCTTACAAATCTTTTGAAACACAAATTTTTAACATTGTTGTACTTGTTTCAGGTCCATAGTATTAAAAAAACTTGAATTATAATAAACCAACCTTACTTAGGTACCTATGTGTAGGCTTTTTGATAATCTCTTTTATCATTAAATTATCATATCTTTGTTAATACTTTGCATTACCTCTACTAAGGTAAAGCTAATCATTGTATTTTTTTTACATACCTTCGTAATTTCTTTTTCTTTTCCATAAAATCTCCTTTAAGCTGTTTAGTCCATCACCTTTTATACTTAACATTTCCCTACATCTAGTTGTCTGTTCATCCCTCATACACTCTTCTATGATATGTTTTATTGATTCGCTTTTTTATTATATAACTTGATTTTTTTTTCTTCTTCCTTTAACCAGTATTTGCATTAATTGATCTTAATCTTGTCATTCCGAAACATCCCTTCCATTGGTCAAGTATTGTGATGTGATATCACTCTGCCATTCTTCTCATAGTATATATATTTTTAAGTTTTTAGTGTACTACGTTTTTCGTCTTCTTTCGTCAATTCATTGTATCTTTATTTTGTTTTTCTGTCTTCTCGCCATTTCGATTCTTTATTCCAAAACCTACACCTTTTTCTCTATTTTCCTTTTCTTATATTTTCTTTTGGAAGCTTTTCTTCTAGTTTCCGCTACCATTTTTCCACATTTAGTCTCTCTTCGTATTATATAACATATAAATAGGTAGATTCTCTTATTTTGTCCGAATTGTTTTAAAAGGTTACTACATAATTGTGTTAATTTATAATAATTGCAAGCAAATGACTCTGTTTACCGATTTAAAAATTCTGTTACCTTATTCTAAAGAAATATTTACTTGAAACAAAGAATTTAGTAATTTTATCATTCAAAATATCGATCGATTCAGTTAGGACGTCTGACATAAGATTCGGGGCAGTGTTGAGCTATCGGTCTCGCTGGGATTATCGCATACGATAAGTCGAAGTGCACTAAATTGTCTATAATTTGAAATCCCGACTTTTCTGCAATTCACCCTGTGTGCCAGTTGCCGTTTCCTGGATTTTCCATGAAATATTGGAAATTACACCGAACCCTGCCGACCGGCGAAGCGTCTCTGAAGACGGGGTCGTTCGCAACGGAGTTTTTCCGCGGCCTAAAGCCGCTTTATGGACCGGAGATGCATATAAAATAGGATACTTCATCAGCGGGTGGCTTTTAGAATGGGGAACTTTTGGAGAGGGAACGAAATTTCCGAATAAAGATCACGTAAGGGCGCCACGCACAAATAAAAAGCCTAACCTACCAACCATTCTTACAAAACTAATTACTTATCACAAAATTCGTGTTAAACAAGATTAACTTTTAAATTGAACTGATATAAATAATAGAAAGTGTGTTTTTAACTTCCGAATTTTTAAATTTAAATTAAAAAAACGCAAGTGGATTAACTTCACTAAAAAGTAAAAATTTTGAAGACGAACTTAATAGGAAGAAATGCTTTGTCTGCCTGTTTGTCTGTGTATCTGTCTAAACCTTTATTGTTGTTGCTCTGCGTACTCGAATTAAGATAACTTACCGGGCTTTTGGGTCGTGGTGACGAAACGTCAGGCAACAATATACTACAATTGCTCTGCGCACTGCTTCAGAAACCCGCACTGTTGTCCTCTACACCCATTTGCTTGTATAAAGCCGCTAATTTAAACAAGTTAGTGAGCTGCAGTCAATGCAGCTCATTGTCGTGTTTTTATTGCTGGATCGGTGCTTCCGATTGATTTATTTATTTCAAAAATTGATAGCTTCAACGAGAAGATTAGAAACTTTCTAAAATAGGTGGGTAAACACCCGTTTCATTTCATCCCGAGCAGTCACTGTCGTTGAGTATGCTAGCTACCATTGTTTATGAAATTGCAAATATTACAAAAGGTTGTCAGATTATTACGTACCTATGAGTGAAATCTCTTGACAAACGCTGAAAGGTAAATTAAATTTCTTGTAGTCGTGAAATAGAGGGGTTGCTTTTGAAGTTGTATATTAAACAGTGACATCAGATGTATAATGTCCAGACCTATTCCATTGTTTTCGTTTGAAATTCTCGTACAAAGTTTGCTTTTCATAGTTACAGACGACCGAGTTAGTATATAATCATTAGCATCTGAAGCAGCTGTGACGTCCGCTTGTATGTCCATGCTAAGAGCAATGTGTATCCTCAAACACGCTCCATTACGCTAGTAAAAGGCGGTTGTTTATCATTATGTCCACTTTATAAACTTGTGTAGTATACATACCAACAGCTAGTATAAATCACAATCATATGGCGCAACTCTTAAATCAAAGAAAAATTAATTTTTATGAATGCGTACATAAAAATAAATTATCTTATGTTTCCTTGTTTCCTTTCATTTCCCAGAAATAACTAGGATTGTTGCCCCGTTGTAGGGTAGGGCGGGGCTAGCTGATCAATTTTTCACTTGAGCGGATATAGCTCCTCAATGATAAGTCTCAATGAGTTGTTATGCGACCTGATGGATTAGTAATTTATCCCGTAGCAAAAGTGTCCATAGTAATTTATTGTTAATAAGTCAGATTTAAGAGCTAAAGCTGTTTATGTTCAGAAAGTCACACATGCTCAACGTACCTCATAGGTGACGTAAGTTGAGCAGGGATATGAGGCAAGTTGAGCACCACCTTCATTTAATTTCTTCAATAATCTTGTCCAAGTTATCCGTTTGATACCGGATTCTTTGGCGGCGGCATTCACACTTTTTTCCTCATCGTTGACAGCCTTTGCAGAATTATTTAAGTCTTCAGTAGTGTAAGAACATCTTGTAGTCATCCACTTGTAAGTCCGCATTCTAAAAAAAATAAAACATTCATTAGATTAGTTGTTTGAGTCGTGGGTTAAGTTGAGCAACTAACTATAACTCAACTAACCCCAACCTGTAATTTTAAAACAAAAGTGAGGTTATAAAAAATCCATAAGAATTATACCCAGAACCTCTCTACATATCAAAAGTACAATAATTTTATGGAAGATTAACATTTACCTGATTGAAAAGAGATAACATTCGACTAATACAGTCGAAAATTTGCGATAAACGATTTTTTTACTGTTTGGTCACAAAATAAGCAAAACGCACGGATACTTCACTCGTTCGTCGCTACTAGCGATCCAACGACGCCTTCTTTCCGCCATATGATGCCTATGCGTACGGTGAATAGTTTTCGAAATATTTCGATTGCCTAACTTGCCCCTATGCTCAACTAGCCCCGCTGTAATTGTTTGACACTACTCGAAATTGTTTTAAAAACATGAATTTAAAGATATAATCGTAACTGTATTCTCGACCAAAAAACACTAGCAAAATCACTTCGCGACATCATTCAATGATCTGAAATACTACACACCATAAATTGTTACACCTTTATTGCATTGGCATATGTGTTTACAGCCAGAAGCCTCGATATCAATTCATGATATTATAGTTATTGTTATTGGATGTAATAAACTTTGTGTTTTAACTTTTTGAAACATTTAATATTCACTCAACATCTTTTCCAGTTTATCATTTTTCCTTTCTACATGTACAAAAATGAGAAATTTACGTGCCTGATACTTCGCTTTCCCGGACCCGTCTTCATTCCATTTTTGACATTCGTTAACTGCCTCTTGTGTGTGAGAGCTGCGCCGCTATAAACTCGGATGGAAAGAGGACTCTTTTCTGCTACAGAAGAGATTCAATTTTTCACAAACACTTATCATGAAATTAACAGTGCGGAATAGCGCCTTGCGTGACATTTAATAGCGACAATTTCAGTTTCCTCATAAATCCTTTCGAACGACAGAAACAGAACGATTACAAATGTTTACGGAAAGCGCTGCTTATGATGTGAATAAAAAAAAAATACTTAGAAATTCGCAACAATATAAATTACGAAGTTTCCGACCGGGGAATTCCCATTTCAGATATTCATAGTCTTTTTAGTTTTGGAATTGTTATCATAAAAAGGATTTCTTTGTTGAAAATTATTCTTGAAGTACCTGTAAAAATTGTACAATTATAAAAAATCGGAAAATTTGTCGAAATTGTGAATAAGATTGTCCTGAAAGCAATTTTTTTTAAAAGTTTTCATGAAAATCTGGTTAAACAAACTTAGCTCGATTAAATATGATATTACAGCCAGTATATCGCTATATACTGATATTTTCTACTAACTGTGGTTGTTTATTAGTTGATGAAATAAGATTATTTCACCGGTGCACAGATGTGTCATTTCTTTTGATTCCTATGGGGGAATCGATGCAATAAACGGACATTGTGTTTTAAAAGTTTATTACACCCAAACTATTTACAGCTATATACACACTAATTTTATTGTACGCCGTGATTGCTACTTATTTTTACGAAAATTCTAAATGAATATAGATTATGATTTATTATATGAAACTATATGTTATTAAATACTGTAACGTTCGGGGGTTCAACAATTAAAACTCGAAGACTTTTAAATAGGAACAACAATTTATTTATACTAATATTAATTAACTTTACTACCAATTACACTATTTATTTAGGTACAGTTACTGTCTGTATAAAACTTCTCACTTTACTATTTATTTACCACGCGTCTCGATTTATTTCTCACATTATTTTCACGACAGTCAATTTATATCTGCACTCTTCACGACCATCAATTTATATCTGAACTCTTCACGACCATCAATTTATATCTACACTCTTCACGACCATCAATTTATATCTGCACTCTTCACGACCATCAATTTATATCTGCACTCTGAACTCTGAACTGAATTCGGCGATCGTCAAGTTTCCGCGAAACACAAATACACTAACATGTCCTCATTTATTACGCACATACTTGCAGATACGATATACACGACGCGGCTCGGACGCGACCGGCTCGCTCACATACATGGGCACTCGAACGCACACAAGCAGACACGCACTCGTTACAATACTATATGTTTAGAGAGATCTTGATGTGATTGGTGCTATATTTTAATGTACTAAAATGATGTCTGCTAAAAATGTTTGATGTTTGAATGATTTGAATCTAATATGATTGAATGATGAATTGATTCTTCAATTGAATGTAAAAATACTTATTTTAATAGGAATTTAAGAACTGCCCCCCAGAGGAAGGGGTAGTTCCGATGCACCGACACTTGAAACAACAAAAAAAAGGAAGGGAAACGTAAACATACAAAAATGCAACATTGGAAGCTATGTGTCGGTGCATCATCTGCGTCCTGGAAATGAATCGATGGGTCAAAAAATTACTCCCAATAAATCTATCGACTAACTTAACTCTAAAAGAACATTTGGAAACAAAAAAATTGCAAAAGAAAGGAACAGACAGCAAATGCACATGACAATACAAGAATTACAAAAATCCGAGAAATAAAAAATGCATGACTAATAAGGCTAATATTTTACAAAGACAAAACATAAAAAGATGAATGTATGCGAACAGTGGTATTTTACAACAGCTTCCGTTTGGTCAATAATTTATCGATGCTGTCTTTAGAAAAAAATATTATTTATTAGGTGTATTTAAGTATTGAATTGGGTGTTGAACTTCTTTGTCCCTCATGGCACAGAAACTGTCAGATGATCTCTGTGTCTCTGGTTTACCTTTCTGCTTTAAATAGCAAAGAAGAAAGGAAATTTACGAACGAAATAAATCCAGCAAGAAGCAAGAAACGCGTCAACGGAGGCGACGCGATGCGACGTTGCGGATGAGTAACAAAAAAAAGAGAAATAGATCGTCGTGTACATGTAGGGTGGTAGGTACATCGGTGAATGCACATACGCCACCAGTGTTTACGTTGTATTGCGGATGGTTGCCTTTGCTCTCCTCTGTTTCAGTTGGATGTTGTTCGCTCGCTGCAGGGAATTTATCTCAATAAAAAGTATAAATCTCCAACTAGGTAAAATCAATTTGCGAGTGGACAGTCGTGTTCCATTCCGTAGCAACGTATTTTCAGTAGGAATCCAGCCAGTAAGGAAATGTAATCGACCACCTTTTTCACACCCGGGTCGTATAGCGTAGCTACAAGTGATTTTCCTCGCTTTTGTTTTTCAAATGTCAAAATAGCTAAAGTTTCAGTATTTGTTATCCGAAGTCGTTTTTATAGGTTATTTATATAATTTAAGATGCCATAATTTATGGGAATATTTCCCAAAGGAAAAAATACTCCTTGGACAATATCAAGATTACTTAATAATAAATAGTGTATGTAAAAAGTAAGCATGATGGTAATTATGTATAACCGATTTTTAGACATATATTTTAGAATATCAACTTGAGGGAAGGAACTGCTAAGAAACTCTGAATGGTACATAGATTAGGTTTTCTTTAATGTTGGGGTAGAATATTAAAAGTATGTTTACAAAATTTCAATCTACATTGTACAAAAATCACAACCATAAAAACGCAATAAACGTGATCATTTCTTCAATTCCTTTCGGTGTATTAAAAATCTGTTATTCCTGATTTGTAAGTCTCAGTCCTTACTTCGCATGCAATTAAAATTAATTACTCTATTAATTTGAAGTAACTAATTTTGTTTGAATGCTCCTAAAGTTAATTAAAATCGTTCAAAATTTTTTAGGCATCTCAGTAACGTATATAGTTTCTTTGATTTGAACGGACAGAAATTCTGGTTAGTTACGAGGCATGTTTTTTAAGTAAGCACCGTTTTGAAATTCTGCCGCCGTAGCAGTATCTACATCTCTCACGTGCGCACTGACGCCATTACAGTCTGATTCGCCTTGTTTACGTTGTTTACTGAGTGTTTAAGATGCCTCCGATAATTGGAGTCCCGCCGACTGAGAAGTCCGTGCTGTTATACAATTCCTTAGTGCTGAAGGAATAAAGCCGATTTATATTCATCGTTAGATCTGTGCAGTTTACGGACAAAACATAAGTTATGGAACGGTAAGGAATCTCAGCTGTGCAATCCAGAACAAAATACGTGGCAAGTTGAGCAAGGGCATCGTTTTGCTGCATGACAATGCCCGTCCGCATGTGGCTAATCGGACCAAAGATCTCATCACATCTTTTCACTGGGAAACTCTAAATCATCCTCCGTACAGCCCTGATCTGGCGCTCGGTGACTACCATTTGTTCCTGCACTTGAAGAAGCATCTGGGCGGTCATCGCAGCGTCTTTAAGACGATGACGAAGTCAAAACAGTTGTAATGCAGTGGTTAACAGTTAACAAGTCAGGCGGCAGAGTTCTATGTTCTGTTCTATGAGAAGGGTATTCAAAAACTGGTCAAACGTTATGAAAAGTGCCTCAATATTGAAGGAAATTATGTAGAAAATTAGATCGAGGTACAGGCTTTCATGTAAAAATAAAATTATTAAGATATCTTTGCACGTTTTTTTTAAATTAATTTCAAAACGGTACTTACTTAAAAAACATGCCTCATTGATAAAATTAGTCAAAATTGTGTTTATCCTTCATTTCCATTACTTGTTTTTCTGTTTGTATTATTTTCAATTGAAAATATCTTCCATTTGTTCTCAGATTATTCATGGTAGCCTCATTAGGTTTACGGTTTACTGAAGCTATTACAGCAATACCACTTATTATTTTACTCTATTTAACATTTTTGTTATATAGACAGTTTATCTATACAATATTAATAGTAAAACTGAATTTAAAATGAATTAACGAATGTGGATAAAAGAGGGATGGAGGATGTACAGTTGTACATGCAGTAGCAGTAGCTGCACATTCGGGAAATGGTCCGTTAAAGAAGGACGTCCGTTGTCGAGGCGCTTATTCCGGCTTACGTTTGCATTAGGTTACTAGAAGTGCAAAAGAGAGGCAATGCGGTTCATTCCCGTCGGTGTTTGTCGGTAATCCGGTTCTTGTTGGCGGTGCGAGCAAGACGAACGCTTATTTCAGTCGATTATCGCTAATTAGAGATGTGAATAATGGACGTATCGGGAAAAGGCAGCTCAACAAACGGTCTCCGTTGGGGTGGTAGTTGGTGTGGTGGTGGTAGCGGGAAAACAGGGTTGAAATGTGGGACGGGCGCAAGCGCTTCGTCGGCGTATTGATGCGCGTCCTCCAGGTGGGGCACAGGTGCAACGCGGTCCTCCCACTTACGCTCGCGTCAATGCACCAGGTACCTTGTTATCGTCCACGCAAACGAACAAAACTAGACCAAGAGTTCGTCACTCCTGAATCCTCCCTTCAACGAATAGCTAGAACCGAAATGCTGACCCAGATAAGATTGCATGGGCAGAAGGCACCCAATACTGTATCGGTTTCACTTTCTTTTTTAACCGTTCTAAAAATAAAATCAACATTTTCCAATCTTATAGAAGTTTCAAATTAACATTATCCGATACTAACTGAACTCTGTAAGAAACGAATTTCGTCTTTTAGGTTAGAAATCCTCAAATCTTTAATACTTTCTGATGAGTTTTCTTGTCTCATTCAGGACAGATACTAAATGGGTACTTTAAAGAAAAGTAAATGTTAATTAATAATTCAATATTTTCTTCTGCGCACTGTGTCGTAAGTTAATTTGATCATTCTAAAGTCGGTACATAAATTGCAAGCTTATGTTGTAACAAAATAATAACAGGTGCCAGCAACTACCTATCGGATTTGAGTAGATTTATATTTAGACTTTAGCATATGTCTGATCTTTATTTGATTATCCTCGTAAGGACGCTTTTATTAACATTTTTCCGGACAGAGTGATTCTTAATGCGTGAATAAATATGTTCATAAATCTACCTTCATTCTCTATATTGTTGACGTTTTCCCAATTGTGGAGAAAAGAGGTGTCATTTGTATTCGACAACTCCGGGAGGTGCATATACTGTCTGTGATAATAACTGCTCTGCAGATAATGTTGTTTGGAATAAGAAAATGGTTACGTTGCATAATATTGATTTTTCCACTGGATGCAAATTGGAAAAGCTTAGTAAACGAAAACGACTTGATTGTGAAGTCTTGTCATTGATTAATTTAACTCAATTAAGCTACCTAGAGTAGAATTTTGTCTAATAGACGATACCATTCTTCTTGCACTTAACTCTTCGCACTGTGAAATGAATAGTCAGTGTAATCTAGAAAACCTTATCGATATTCTTTCAATTTCCTCTTCAAGGAGCATCTGTCACAGGCAGAGTGTCTTTTTAAAATTCATGCTATAGATGTATTTCATGTCGAACAACGACTTCTAAAAAAATCTCATAGTATCTGAGTCGTCAGAATCAAGCAATTGGATACTAAACCCTTGTAATATTTATTTCATATTTTATGCGCACAGCGAGGATTTTACGAAAGCTTATTTCCTGGAATCGGCGCGATGCTGCAGCGTCCCTTCCTTCGGCAGAGACGGCGACGTAGTCTTGTTAACTGAAACAAAAGGAATTTTGTATTGCGAGTTTATGCTTTACAGTCGTCGTCGGACTGCCGTTGCCGATAACTTTCTAGTAGCTGAAGACATTCAGATGTCTTTGTTTACTTTATCACTTGAATCCAATTTACTTCGTTCTAACTCACCGTGGCATTTCAATGGAACTTTAAACTTTAAAGATATTTTATGTTGTCTTTGATCCAGGTCATCTGATCTATAATAAAAGAAGACCCATGGGTTAATTTTTGAAGGGTTCTACTTATGACTTTTATGATTTTATTTGAAATTATTATTTGTGCAGTTTCTGTGTTCTGTGCGATTTCATTAATATTCGTTAGTTATTTGTCAGATTAGCTATTAACAAAGAAATTGTGAACAAACTGGTGTTGTCCTTCTTCGGGTGTACAGGCCGTCGTCGGTTGGAATTGCTTCCTAACGTTTCGCTAGCGCGAATGGCGAACTTCTTCAGAGGTCCAACAGCGAAAATGGATAGACCTCTGAAGAAGCTCGCCACACAACACCAGTTCATCAACTGGCCGTGAAAGTCTTAATCAATTTGTCAAATTGTTGACATATTGACTTGCCAGAACATATGAAAATTATTTGTACTGTTTCGGATCAGCTTGAACTTTAGGAGGACCTTGGACCTTCTCCGATTGGTCGTGTGCAAACAAATTACAAATATAGTAATTAGTTCGACCCCAACGCTAAACGTCCGAAATGCTTTTCGGTAACAAAGTTACCTTCTTCAGGGACTGAAGAGAACTGCCTTCTTCAGATCCTGAAGAAGGTGACTGTGACAGTAATTCGTGTTTTATAAAAACTTCATTTGAATTTATTTTCAAGACGTACCGTGTTTATTTGTATGGTCTGACACTGAAAAGAAGGAATAATTTGAAAAATTACGAGTTATAAGAATGAAAATATATAAGAATTGACGTGTGACTGTGGGAAGGGTTGGGGTGCAGCGGGAAGCATTTCCTCTTCATTCGTAATGCCACCGTTTCCGTCGATACGACGCAGTACTGAATAGCACGGCGAGCGAGCTTTTCTAATCGCTAAACTAGGATTTATGATCAAAAAGGCGCTATAGATCCAATATAAAATTCATAACTTTACGTTTACTGCTTCCTTGTGGGAACTACTGATAGGAATTGGTGACGACAAAAAGCCATTACAACTCTTGAAAGCTTTCGTTTCCAATTGGAAATCGCCATTACAACATTACACCTTTATACTTCGTTATAAAGCGTTTTATCGCACTCGTCTAACACAAAGAGCCATTATTTTAAATTTCTTATTATTCTATTCATAGGCATCGGTTTTATGTGGAATGAATTTAACCGAGATGTTGGTCTTAAACGCCACAAACACGTTTCCCGGTAATCTTACTTTAAGTCAGTTAAAGTTTCATATATATGACTATATTATATCTTTATTTTGATATAAAATATAAGCGAATGTTGCCATATTTTCCCCCTTTCGTCTGAGAGGCATTGTTTTTTGAAGATTTGTTCACATATCGATCAAGCGTTTTTGTGAAGCAAAATTTCATCTCAAATTGGACATTTTCGCCACTTACGATATTCAAGCTTTCCTTCATTTCGGCAATTGGAAGAAAATTAAGAAATAAAACACTTCTAATCCCAAGAGATTGTGATGAACACCTCTTTAATTAACATACCACAATTTTTTTAACCGTTTGGATTTTGTATGAGATGTATCCCTAAACACTATAGATTTTTGCCATCGATACCCTGTAGCTCATTCTCTAGTTATTTTAGTTTCTAATCAGCAAAAATTGAATACTCCTGATGATGCCCTAATAAGGCAAAATGTACATAGAGTGTACTAATAAAAATTGTGAAACAACTCCAAGTGTTTAATTATTTAATGAATAATTTAGGTTCATATTTACTTTGCCTAGGATGTATGTTTTATGAATGTATATTATTTCCTAATATGAATACAAATCAGCAAAATTTGAAATTGCTTGTACGGAATTTAATTAAATTCAGAGTTTTCAAGGAATGACTTATATGACTAATCGAGGAAAGGAAAGGAAAATATTCACTTAATTGTTACGCTTCTTCTTTAATGCTTAATTAGTCTTGTAGAAGTTGAAAGTCATGATTTCGAAGGATTACGATAACATTAATTCGTTGAAGAGGTTCTAAATTTTCAGGTTCCTTTATTGAAAATTTATTGTAAGCATATTTTTAAGCTTTCTTTCAAGTTTAGACTGGCTATGCAAGTTGCACCGGAAAATTTGTTTATTTGGAATGTAACCAGCCCACTATTGTGTAATACGACCGGGTCACAGGGTCTTGGTGGTCCAATCCATGCCTACTATGTTTAAGCGATTACATAGACGGAATTCTTATTAAAAAAAAACTTTAGAACGGGAATGTAATTTTACAATATCATATTATAGCCACTATATCTCCATCTACTGATATATACTGTTAACTCATATGATAATTGTATCAACTTCTGTGGTGTGCTGATACCATCTAAAAAATATATACATCCATAGTTAGAAAATTGCATTTAACGATTATTATGGCTGTTATTTTTGCTTTCTGATTGAATGAATTATTTTTACCTTTATTTTCTACTTTATTAACTTTTCATCACAGTTAAACTAAATAGGCTTAAATTTCAATTTCAAAAAGGACTTAATTATTCCGAAGCTATTTCTATTTATTTGTCTTGAAAGGTTTCGGAACTTTTATTTTTTAATTTGAGGTTTAAATTCTGCTTTTTGGGCTATTAAATAACATATAATTTAGACCATCTAGAATGAAGTTTCTATTATGTGGGTATTAATACAGAAAAAAAATGAATAGCGTCACCAATTTTTATCTATAAATAATTGATAAATTAACAGTAAATTATACCTCATTTAATACATATTCACTTATGTAAGAGGGTTCTTTTTCTAAATAGAGAGTTAAAACTCTTTAACTTCCGGATATAATAATAATTCATGTTACCAATATTTTTATTTTTTCTTAAAGTCATGGCTTAAATTTAAACAATTTTCCGAAAAACTTAATTTTTCTTGTCTGTAGTAATTTATCTAGCTTTACCGGATTTGCCAATATAATAAAATAATTTCAAATACTTTAAAATAAGTTTTAACCATTCGTATATTTATTTTACCTGTCATATTTTTTTTTATAGCCCCCGTTATATTTCACCCCATTACCGTGTAAATATATTGAAATAAGGGTAGTATGATGTCGCCGTCGTCTCGAATTTCATATACAGGTAATCAAGATCAGTTAATTCGGCGGAGAGAATCTTCAATTTAATTAGCGCTGTTTGATTCGATCCCCTTCACCCATTTCCCCCATTTCTCTTTTCTCACAACCTTCCGTGTCAGTGTGTTAGCAAAATTCGTAGAACATTGACTGTAAATTCGAATGCAGATGCGAAATCTAATTAAATTTGAAAATATCATCCACGCTTTTAATACATGGTGCTCATTAATTAACGCTAAATGTTAATCAATTACGAGTAGTCGCTTGTTTATAG
The DNA here is from genome assembly GCA_963921985.1 of Agrilus biguttatus. Lineage (NCBI taxonomy): Eukaryota > Metazoa > Arthropoda > Insecta > Coleoptera > Buprestidae > Agrilus > Agrilus biguttatus. Next base: position 11,056,943 of record OY998120.1, read on the forward strand.
ATATAAAGTTCTTACTACGTATTTCTATCTAACTAAGTATTAAAGTCTGCTGCTTCATTTCGGTACATTTAGAAAGATTAAATATCTAAAATGATGTCAAAAAAGGAATGACAGAAGAGTGAGGGCTGGAACTTTTTAAAAGGTATATCTTTAAAATCGTTTTACATATCGCTGAATGAAATTTGTATAAGTGTTCTTTGACAAAGTTGACGAGATAAGCATTCGATGGATTTTCAATATTTTCGATTTGTAGGGTAAAAATGGTAAACGCGTGAATTGGAAAACATAAAAACCCTCTTAAATTCTCTTTCTTAAAAAAAACCACCAACACTTTCGAAGCCGTCAAGCAATTTTTTCTGATCGCTGATCATTTAAAACTTGACAGTTTCGACCAACATTTTCATTTGTACCCGAAATTTTATAATTACGGTACAAAAGCATTTTATTGTTAACTATTTAAATTAGCGCCCAAATATTAAAAGACTACCGCCCTCCTGATGCCAAAAATTAACTAGAAGTACACCAATTTCCTGATAAAACAAAGGTTTCGTGGCTAACAAATGTAAGGATTAAAAAATAAGAGTTTGGAGAATATGGGGACGACAATATAATAAAATTATCACGAAAATAATAAAATTTTCTTTATATATATATATATCCCCATATTCTCCAAACTCTTATTTTTTAATCCTTACATTTGTTAGCCACGAAACCTTTGTTTTATCAGGAAATTGGTGTACTATATATATATATATTACAGGCCAAACCCGATTTCAGGACAAACTAGTTTTTCCTAGGTTAAACTAGTTCTTCCTATACGCGATAGAATTAACTAGTATAGCCTAGTCCAAACTAATTTGTCCTAAGCCCGATGGGATAAACCAGTTTAGGCTAGTCCAAACTGATTTGTCCTGATATAAATAGGTTAGGTTATGATAGACAGGTTTTGTGAAATGCAGCTGCAAAAAAAACTGCTCCCCAAACAGATGCCAGTGCAAGAAAGCAATGATACTCTGCAATTCTAAGTGCCACCAAAGCACTCCATGTAAAAATAAATAACAGTTTTAATAATTAAGATATGATTATTGCTTTTATTAAAAAAACACTTATTATTTGTTATAGTATGATTGTTTGTATTACCAATTATCTATAACTTTTAACGACGAATCATTATGGTTTTAATTAAAATGATTATTGTTCCAATTACGGAGTATTTTATTCAGTTTATCCTAGATATACGATACTATAACGTTTACACTAGGCCACACCAGTTTATCCTAGAGTGTGCGTATTTATATCAGGACAAATCAGTTTGGACTAGCCTAAACTGGTTTATCCTATCGGGCTTAGGACAAATTAGTTTGGACTAGGCTATACTAGTTAATCCTATCGCGTATAGGAAGAACTAGTTTAGCCTAGGCAAAAATCGGGTTTGGCCGATAACATATATATATAAGTAAAGACGGAAGTCAGACAAATTTTCCTTTTCATCGAATATTCAGTGCATTCGCTACCATCCATTCCAATTCAAAATACACATGTGTAATCGTATCAAATGCAGTATAATCTCAACAACGTAGCAGAAATATATTGAATGTTTTACTGTCATCTCATAACAAAACTACATACATAAATTTTATGGACCTTTCAACGAAAATATTATCGTCAGATCTTCAGTTGGCTAACACAGAAACACCGTTCAATATTTGATTGTATTAATAAATAATAATAATTTAGTGGTGTCGAAACTGTCCAGCGTAAATTGCGATTTCGAACTCATTTGTTCGCCATGAACCAAAACAGGAATATTGTATTTATTTAAATTTATCCTAGAAGAAACTTAGTATCCTTAACTTTCTCTATGTATACATTTCAACTTTTTTACTATATTGTTTTTTGTTTTTTGGAATTATGAAGTTAATGTAAAATTAAAACATGATGACGCTATTGCTGTTTGCTGTTGCCCTACTTGTGCCGCCTCTGTTGATGTTGTTGACGCAACAGTTGCCGTCAGCGCTCTTGTATAAAGGTTTTGCAATTCAGACCGCAGGTTAATTATTAATTGCAATTTCGAGCAAGCTCTTTGCAATCAATCACACTTAAAAGCTTCTATTCCATTATGAAGAGACAAAAGCGGGCTACAACAGCGCCGCTGCTGTAACCCTTTAATGATTGCGGAAAAGTACCTGCCGTCGAATCTTTGTTTTCTGTGCCGTATCGACATCCTTTTATAGATGGAAAGAGGCTATTTTTAGGGCTTAGAGATCAAAATAATGTTTGCATTTATTCTTTGAACAATGGTAACATTATCTGTTTGTGAATAATGACGTTTTTCAATCATTGGCCTATTAAATATACGGGCGTTTTTGAATTCCACAAGCAGTCGTTAATAAGAATCAAATGCTAAGTATTGTAAGTAATTATTGATAATTAGACCCACCCTAAAACTTACTCCTCTTACATATTTACATTGAGTTGTTAGGCTATAAATACTAGAATCATTCCCCAGATGAACGGATGGTCTAATAATGGCCATAATATACCCCTAAGAAATGATGGGGCATGTTGTTGTAATGTCAAAAACATAGAAACGAAGCAAATTCCTTTTCCGTCCTGACATAAATTTAAGTGAAAATATGTATGGAATTCAATTTATTAATTTAATGTATCTGGTCATTAGTTGTGCTGAAATAAAATTGGAAATGCATTGTGTATAACTTAAGAATATTTTACTAGAATTCTATTGACCTAATTACAATTTATGAATATAACCAAAGTTTTGAAAACATTCTGGTTTATGAGCATTCAGAGCTGAGTGAGCCCCAATTTAGTATCAGTACTGTAGTAATCAGGGTATGTCGTCCTCTATCGCCTATATCAATAAATTCACACTTCTCTAAATTATTACCTACCACTCATTAATCAGGAACTGTTTAGTTATCTTAGACGCGAACGAACGGTAAAAATGCTAGATGTTCGAGATGTCGCTCAAGAGGTCGAAGATTTTACCCCAGCATCAGCGTCGCGTTCTTGGTTTTTGAAATTCGTATGATTCTTCTTGGAGTTGACAGTGTAGTGAATCATCGAGTTTGTTGATTCTTTGTTTTTATTTTGTTTTGTGTTCTTCAAGTTGTATTCACAGGCAATAAACTATTGTATTTGCATCTATTTTTCAACGGGGTTCTAATATTTATTATGTTGTTGTTTTACTGTTATAAAATTCTACACAAATGTTGTCAATTTTCATTGTTCTTTCAATCCATTTTATAATGACAATAATTTGAATCTTGTATACTTTGTGATGGGTTGTTTAATGTGAACTCTTATTTTGTTAATTTGATCAAAACAGTGATGTGTAACAAGTATTTTGTGATTTTTCTTTGTTTTCAATTCTTATGATTTTTCTCTTTTTGATCTACCAGGTGCGTTCAGAAAGTTTCAAGCTTTGTTGAATTTACTAACATTTTCTCCCGTATAGAGTATTGATTTGGGAGTATTCACAAATGTGTATTTTGTTTCGACATTTATTTGTTGCATTTGATTTTGACATTTATTTGTCCAATTATTTCGATGTTTATGTGTTGCATTTTATTTTGATATTTATTTGTCGCATTTATTTATTGTAGTTTATTTTTATGTGAGGCCCAGATTGTGCTTTAAAATCTCAACTTATAGCTTGGTTGCCACCTGTATAGGACCTCAGTACCTTCTGACCTTGTCGGCCAATTAATACCATAGTTCTTCAGTTTTAAATGATTGTTTACATGTGTCCATGTATGTGGATCTTGCAGGGTAGATTTTCACATAGTGATATTTTTGATTTATATAAATTTCATGCTTTACGGAAGATAGGTACACATCTCTGATTTGTAGGTCTAAGATCGTCGGTTTCTCTGCCATACTCTTTCCCCGCGCTGGTCCTAGGCTGAGTCTGGTATTCGTATTTGTTTTGTTTAATATTTCATATTACTGGGATTTCCCTGGTATTTTATCATTTCATTCGTAATAAAGTTAGGATGTAACATATTTGTTTTCTTTCATTTAACAACTATAAACAACCCTTCCAAATTACATTAATAGCCGGTGTATCGAACCGACAACAGGTGATTTCCATAAACAACGTAGGTGAGTTATATGACGATCGAATAGACCTAGGTAAGATTCGCTACAGTACTGATTTTTTACGAAGCATTGATAATTGATAAGATCATAAACCAGAACTCATAAATGTTTATACACTTTGATCACGAAAGTCTGAAATGGAATGATAATATTTTTTCTTTCAGTTTTATTGTTTGTTGGTTGTGATCGTGTTAAAGCTACCATGTAATGGATTAAATTCGATGTAAAAGTTATAGGGAATGGAAAAAAATGTTAATGCTACGAAAAGGAATTTGTCATATGACTTGAATGAAAGAGTGACAACCGAATATTCCCAACTGTAAACTTGTGGAAACGAACAGGCATTTCCTTTTTATTTCACCCTGTGCAGAACGGACCGTTTAAGAGAATGTCGGTTTCGACATTCAGTTTTATTGAAGACGCAGCTACTTTCTTTGCCTAATACAGACAGCAGGGTATTTGTAAAATATTCCCTCAAGGTTCTAAAAGAATAAGCTCGTGCCACTTACAATAGAAATAATATTGAGACAAATACAACTTACCTTTCATTCTGGCATCGCGAATGAAACTCAAATTGGGTTCACTTTTTGCGATAAATTAAAAGAGCCGTATGAACTTTTTTAAATTTAATTTTTCAGTTGTCTGGTCTGGTTCATAGCTGATGATATTTATGAAGACAGTTACGAACATATTTTAAAATTTACGTTATTATTTCCGATTGTCCGAATCCGTTGAGAGTAAATATTTCATAGTTACGAAGCGACAAACAAAAAATTTATGAACAATGGATCGAGAGGGAAAGTTCAATGTTTCTTCGCGATCCTCGGGCTTACGATTACGACAAGGTATTATCCCAAAACAATCTTTTACGTCGATAACTCATACAAACTCCCATCGCTATTATCACTGACACAGGACATCTGCGGCCTCTTTTTGGCGTTCACGCGCTAATACCTCGACTTGTACATATATAGGACAGATAAGCTCGTGTGCTGCAGACGATGAACGATCTGTGTACAAATACGTACATACATACATACATACATAGGTGGAAACAAAAAGTTTCTTGAAAAATATCACCTTTCTTTCGTGCGACTTTCTTAGTTTATTTCACCTTGTTTCTTGTTTGGACAGAAAACAGAGGTGCATGGGATGATGACAGAAGGAAGTAGAATACAGGAGCGGAAAGCATTAAACAAACTTTTTAGCAAGTTGATTCTATAACAGCGACGAAATTTCCTGGGAGCGATTCATCACGTCAAAGCTAATGGACGGCTGTGCCGAAATTACGACAAAAAAGTTATAATTGTACACGGAAACAGTTTTAATGTTGCTTAATATTTGGTCCAACGGATCATGTGTAATGATATAGTGTACAGGGCTTTGTCCTGCTTGTAGTGCTTCTGGAAGTACTTGTCTACACAAATCTCAGTGTTGGTACCCGGACAACGTGCCGCACATAAACATAGCTTGCATGTACTATTGATAAACAATGGAACATATAGCGATTAGTACTAACAATTTTAAAAATACGAATTACTTATCAAAAAAACATTTCTGCGGCAAGACAAAACAAAATTGTCAAACGGCAATTAGCCCTATGCGATAACGCGGTATTATTTATTTACAGAAAAGCGCAAATTTATCGAAAACTTCTGATAACATATAATAGCATTGTAGCTATTTTTAGTTACCATTGATATTCCATTCAACCACAATGAGATTTCTGATTTAAGAACTTTTTTATTGAATCGATAAAGTTTTTAATCCGTTGTAACTACATATTAAACACAAATTTATGGTTACAAAATATTTTATAACTAATACTTAATTGATTAAAAAACATGCCTCTATAATTGAGAATTTCAAAAACGCATAAAATCTAAACAAATAAAGATAGCAACTTCGGACACACATATGGTTATAGAGATTTTCAATGGATTCAAGACCTAAGCAAACTTGTCTTGCAGGTAGGACGCATAGTAGAAGTACAGTATTATGTAATTTCTGCCGTATTCATAATAGTTTCTTCCGTACTGCTGGAGCTTCTGTTTTCGTTTTAAATAGGTTTCTATATTTATTACGTCTAGTTTTTGATTAAGTCATTGATTTCCTGGGCCATCTAAGTATTTTTAAAGGTGTTTAAAGGCCAGTTCTGTTTAGCATTTTTCTTACCATCTTTGTCCTTAAAATGAAATGTGTAATTATATTAATTTTTCGTCATATGGTATTAGTAAATTTTCCTATTTGGATTATTCGATTGATTATTTTAACTACCGCATAATTTAGATTTAATTACCTAACAACTGTCGATTGGAGACCGAGATCAAGGGTTTAAGGGGTTGTAAATGTTAACTGGGATATACGTATTATATGTAGCACGCCCATAAACAGCGTATCGTAATGCCAAGAAAACGTAATTACGGCCCCATTATTAACGACTGATGATGTGAAATCAGTCCTGAAATTACGATCACGTCGCTCGTTATAATGATAATAAAGTGGCTTGCAGTGTCAATAATTACGAAATGTACGTATCTACAACATACAGGCCCGCAATTAGCCCTTAGCTACAATTGTATTACGTCTATTCTAACTTGCAATTAGTTGAAAAGTTGTTATCTCTTATCGTTTGTAATAACAATCACGCAAACATAATTAAATGAAACACAGTCACATTAGGAAATGTTTTACCATTTTTATAAACTGATGTACATCGAAATTAAAAATCGAGCTCCTTACAGGTTACTGCACGTTGACTTAGAGCCATGAAAAGCAAATATAGTTCAAAAGAACGTTAAAATAACTTACGAAACTTCTCGAAAAAAAAAAAAAACAAGTGTACGGAGCCCGTAGGACGCCAGTCCTACTTTGTTTTGTTTAATTCATTTGGAAGTTCATATTGCAAGGGGTGTTTTACTGATAGTTTCGAATGACGATTTTTATCTTATTCCGTTTGTATTTATAGATTTGCCATCCACTAAAGATAATTAAATTAAATAATTAATATTGATTCATTTAGATAACTTGGGTACATAAACATATGTGTGTTGTTTGTACGAACCGCAAATATTTTAATGTAATTCGGTCGTTGTTGATGCGGCAGGGAACGCGACCCTTATATTGGATTACCCGAACGGTTGTAATACAATTTACACGCAAGTGTCGCATTACCTCTATTCTATCCTAATTGATGACGGAACGTAATTGTATTACTAGGAAAACGGCCTACGGGCAGTTCGCATGTAATTTTGGACAGATGAAGGTGGCATTCAACCTCTGATGTTTGCAGCTAATTCACCGCCGTATCCTGTAATTGAGAAACGGACAAAGGCGCCCCTTCAGAAACTCACGACTACAAAACGGTACGTGATACATCAGATCAGCAGTAATTTTGGCCTTTCGGTTAAACGGTTCGTTTTTATGCTCTTGGCTACCATGTATAAAATATTTCTTTGTTAAACAGTCAATATCTTAAAAATTAGAGAGTGAAAATTAAATCAAATAATTTAATTGTCAAATAAATGACAAAAAGCACCCTGCATTACTACAGTGCCGTTTTCAAAAAACACATTTTGTTTGGGTATTTTCATTACTAAATTGATCGATAATAATATTAAAAAGGTGACACAAAAACAGTGGTGGCTCGTGATGAAATGAAACCGATTTGCAAATATTTGCTAGCCTAGCTTTTGAAAGTTAATAATAATAATTGATGATCCTTTAGCAATAATTACTTGCACCCATCACGTCTATTAGTTCGTCATCACGAACATCAAGAGAATGTCTTTAAGTAAACAATTGAAGTATTTATTTTAAAAAGTGAGATAATGTACATAAAACACTCATCTATTTTGATAAAACCTTGATATGACAGCACGTCGCCATCTACCTGCTTTTGGTGCTATTGCCGTATTTCAGCGATTTTACTTCACCAAGAACTTAGTTTTGTTCTTATTCATCTATTTTCATTTACTGCAGAATTTGTTCAATATTCTTCTAACATTTTACGCATCAATCTTTTCTGTTTTACAAAATTTTGAGATTTAACAATTATGAATTATAAGTTATATGTCATACTGACCTACAGGTTTTGCAAAACGTTTCAATAGGTGTATAAAAATGTTTAAGGGAGCAGATCTGCGCCAAAAACTATAAATCTGAAACTATAGAAATTATAATTGTAGTATGAAAACGTTTCTGTAAGGTGAGGGACAGTTTATAAAGAAAGCATAAGAAGTCTACCATTTATAATATATTATTGAGAAATTTGTGATATTCTTTTACTTTTTATACTGTAAGTTGGGGAATGTTCATGACAACTGTTGAAGCCAGGCGAGCAGGTAGCTGTTATTGTAACGAATTATTGATATCCTACTATTGTAAGAGAAGTTGTTTGGAATGTTATAGTAACTTGTCTTTATTAACTAAATTTCTTGAATTTGCAAACTATTCATATTTTAGAACTTTTGCATTATTAGATATTAAAAGTAACGAGAGAAAAAATTTACAGATTAAAATATGGAAAAACTAGCTATATAGGTAATCGACCCTCTGTACCAACCACCACATTGGAGAATATATAGTTCCATTTTCTCGCAAGAAGTGACTTGTCTCCTCTTACCTCGTTACGAACAAATTTTGAAGGACATGTTTTTAGAATCAAAATTCGACAGAACGGTTTTAGAATCGAAACAGAACAGACTTACTTGAGAACTTGTCACTTGTAACTTTTCGTAACTTCAAACATTCATTTTAATTTAATAGTTTGGTCGTTGGTATGTAGAAACGGCATAATAAAAGAAATACATGTGTTTATATAAAGTTTATTACTGTCACCATTTATTCGGAATATTTATGTATAAAGATAAATAACTCGGAAAAGGGAAGAAGACAAGTGGAAAATAGGAAAAAGTGTTGATGATTTTATTTAGTTTGAATGAATGAGATTGACTTATGGTTGATTGAGTTAGGTTGAGTTACGTTGACTGATTGATTCTTACTGAGTGTCCGAGTTTGAGTGACTGACCTAATAATTCTCCTTTGGATGTAGAATAGGGTCACCTTCTGCCGGCAAGGGTAAATGGGCGAGTGCATGAAGATTCAAATAGCACCAACCAAGGGCACAATAGGAAAGGTTCGGAACGGATTTGTAAAGAATAAAATGAAATTGAAATAAGAAACTATTAAGTTAAAAGTACAAAGGAAATGAGGGCTAATAACGGTGTAACTCAATGCCTAAGGGTTATTAGCCCTCGGAGTAGTTGTTTCTGTTGATTCCATATTTATATTTTTCATATAGCCTTTCTGTCAGCACCCACCTGATGAGATCCAACAGGTCGAAACCGGTTGTAGGATTTGGCTTTCGGTTGGTGAGACGCGTTCCAAATGTGGGACTTTGATCCCTAATATTTAGATGAACATGGATTTTAATGCTTTATTTTTTGGATAGTTAATAATCATCTCTTTTTATCGGTAACAGGAAATGCCAGGACTTAGAACCTGTAACTGGTTTCTATTGTTATTGTTAAATGTTCACATCGCGCCTTCGAGTTAAGCAACTTAACACCTCACCTAGATTGTGTCGTATCCTTTCATTACACAACAATAATTCAGCATTGAGTAAAACGGGTCAGTAATTGTATTTAGGTCGAGATCTGGTAATTTCTCGGGACCCTTCATAGTTCGCACCGACCACTCGATGGCGTACTTTAATCAAGGTTTCGTGGTCGCTGTCGCTCCCTTATATCTTGCGTCAGGTAATTACAACTAATCTTGGCCGCAAGACAAGCAGCAGGAACCCGCGCGCGCGTCGCAATTCTAAATGTAATGAAATATTTCATATTGATTACTGAGGCGAGCAAAAGCCAAAGGCGCACGGGACAGATGAATGGATCGGATTGTCGGACAGGTGGGCGATGGGGGTGGTTTAATGTCCCCGGAGCCGATGGTAAACTCCACTGATTGCCTTATCTATATACCGTAGTGCTTCTCTACTGAAATGATGTTACGTATGTGGTTATATACAGCAAACAAACAGGGATCCGAATACGTAATTCAATATAGAATTGGAGAGAAACATATAATATTTGACATATAACAAAAGATGTTTAATGTTTTAAAAATAAAACGTCCCAAGAGCGAGTTCATCTCGCCCACAAAGGATTCTATTCTATTCATTTTTCTCCCACTGTCCGCAAGATGAAAAGTTTGTTACTAATAGAAGATCGCGAAATTCTAAGGAAGTCGTAAAACTGAAAATGTTCATTTTATTAATTTTTTGTATTGTTCAGTTTGTCTAAATATCTATTAGAAAAACCCCTACGCTTTTTATAATTTTAACTTCAGCAGATTCAGAAATAAAGTAGACAAAGCGATTTTGGCGCACATTTATATATATAATACCATACCTCTCAGGATATCAAATAGTAGTCAATAATAATATCATTCTATCATTAATAATGAAATAATTGAATAATTTTTACTAGGGGTAAATTTTAAATATAATAATGCGATATTAATTATTGAATTAATTTATACTCACTACAGATTAACTCATACAATTAAAGAAAATTTTGTTACTGTTGTCATGCACTCGGCCGAAGATATGAGGTAATCTGTAGTGAATTACAAAAAGAGAGATTTACCCCTATATACCACAAACAATCACTAATGCGGACACGTGTTTCGCCCACCTACAATGTGGACATTTTCAACGCAAGTGGGCGAAACACGTGTCCGCATTAGTGATTATTTGTGGTATATAGAGGTAAGTCTCTCTTTTTGTAATTTATTATTTTTCTCTATTTCGAATCTGTAGTGGGTATAAATTAATTCAATAATTAATATCGCATTAACTATCGTTCTATTTTGAATCATTGCAATCTATTTGAGTTATCGGAGTATTGCCAATTTCACATACTTAACCCACGTAGTGGTTATATTTAAAAGACTGAGTTTTATTAATCGGTTAAGTTTACTATTAGCGGTTCGATCATCCCTCTGTCTGGGCATGGTAGAGAAGAGGTCGAGAAATGGTGGCAGAGTGTGGTGGTGGTGGTGCTTTGTTTCGCGTGCGGTAATTGGCACATTACGCTTGTTGCATTAGAGCGCAACTGGTGATGAATTTGCAACCACTGAGACCGCAACGCTGGCGCATTGATAGTGGACTGTAGTCCATATACATATATGTACCACTGTATGTTATATAAAGGCTGCATATAAATTCCCTTGGATACATATGTATATAGGTACCTACATCTGCAGCGTAAATGTTGGCGTATTACCTTATCTTCCGATAAAACGAAGAAGGCGTCTACTATGTGCACCTACTTCATGCTTTTTGTCCACAATAAGAGCAACAAAACGGCATTATTCAACATATTCGTAAATGAAACATTTAATAAATACGATAAATGAAAAAACACTACTTTGTTTATTATCACTTTATTTATTCAAAAATCCTTTTGACTATAGTTTCGAGAAAACAATAGCTTGTCATTGTCAAACAAATGATTCAAATTGAATGAATACAAACAGAAGTACAGTGGTTTTTATATATATTTTGGAAACTCCATTAATTATTAATTGTACTGAATAATACTGAGTGGTACAAATCTACCTGGTCGTTTAACAGGTTATTTTCGGAAAATTTTGATACTTTGTATACTTCTAAGGATTCTAAAATATTAAGTTTAAAGCCTTTATTTACATTATGAATTTCTAAAAACTGGTTTGCAAATTTGGAAATATCTTTTCTTAATCTAAATGATCGAAAGTGTTCGTTATAACGAGTTCTAAATGACCTTCCAGTTTGGCCTAAGAAAAAAAAATCACATTCTGTACATTCTAGCTTATAGACTCCAGGTTTTTCAAATTTGTCAGTTTTATCTTTTGAATTAAAAAGTATGTGTTTTAAAGATGTGTTTGTCTTAAAACTAACTGTTAGGTTGTTTGCAGATAGAACATTAGCGATTTTTATTGAAATATTACCAAAGTACGTCAATGATATGTATTTGCATTCTTTGTTTTTTATGTATAGGTATATAGACTGGCATGCTATTTTAAATTGTTTTTTACGGATTAAATTTTGAGTTGTTCTTGAATCAAAACTATTATTTTTTGCAATTGTTAGAATAATGTTTAGCTCATGTTTTAATTTTTCGTTTGAAAGGGGAATTGAACAAGCTCTGTGTATCATAGAATTATATGCTGCAAGTTTATATGAAAGAGGGTGATTTGAATTATTATAAATTGTTACGTCTGTGAATGTTGGTTTTCTGTAAACATCAAAATTTATTTTATCATCTCAATATATTTAATATATTGATGCATTGACTTCACGGCCTCAAAGATATAATTTTCATGGAAATATTTAAAAATAACTAAATAATTTCTCTTTTGCCCGCATGAAGAGTACAAGAAAAGTGTAAAGCATTGAACATAATTTATTAAGATTTTAGGCGGTTTTTTATTTGCTTTAGAAAATAATTTAAGTGTATATATCTTATTGTAGAATTAATTATAGGGCTAAAGGGCCGTGATCTAAATGAACGGTTAGAGTCGAGACGTTTCGTCGACAATCGTGGTACTGCGTTGACAACGTGGGTGAAGATTGTCTATAACTCGAAGTATAGGCAGCGACTCAGTGCGGCCCTGCAATAAATTTTACAACCTCGTTGTATTGTATCGTGTTACATAATTTTTTGGAAATTATACCTACATTATAGTTAGTCACTGAACGTTATCTGTTGATATTTGGTACTTGTTGTAGAATTCGTTAATATTCGACAACGTCTTTTTCTAATATGGATATCGACTTGCTAAACCACGTGATAGGTACCTAACTAATTAAAACAAGAAAAAAGCGTGTTCTTGGTTAGCATTCTGTTGAAACTGCCAAACGTGAATTGCGAATTCGAATTCCTTGGTTCTCACAATTATGTCCCTCAGACAATTCCGACATAACACCAACCAACCTACCTGCTACCATTAAATACCGTTCACTGAACAAGTACAGACAGCGTAGTAAACGCTATCTACGTCTGACAGTTTCGGCAGAATATTGACCAATAACACTTCTTTTGATTATCTGTTAGATTTATTTTGTTAATAAAAAGAGATCACTTGAGTTTAATATTCAGTTATTTGCATTCAGCCCATACATTATTTTTAAATTTGTAACAAGGCTATTGAAAAGAAGGGTATCTGTGAGCTTACAATTTTGAATTTTAATTTGTATGTACTAATATTTTGTACTAGCTAGCGGAATATTAGTAACTTCCCACCGGCGGATGTTTACGGATGTACCGTTACGGTATTCATTTTGTTTTTATAATTTCTGTTTACTGTTTTACCGCCTTTTACTATGAAATACCTTAATTTCAAGCACATCACCGTATATGAAAATTACAGGACAAAGCTGCGTCGCAATTTCGAGTTGACTCAATTACTCGCAGTGCTTCCGCCAAGTTATTCGTTATAAGCAGAGCCCACGGGATATTTGAGTCAAAACGTATTATGCTCGAACATAAGGTATAAACAAAGGGCACGGGTTTGCACATCTCTTTGGACGTTGCTGTTTTGCCATCTACAATCGACGGACTTTGCAAACGAATCTAATTTGCCGTTTCTGCGCGCAAGGATTTGCATTGTCTGTACAGAACCACAGGAATTAGAACTAGAATTACGTACAGCGTACGGAAAAGCAGCAAGTTTAAGTCGCTTGCTGGGATGTACAGACCTTTTCATTATCACCTGGCCTCTACCAATATCAGAGGGGGGCGGAGATACAAAAGCTCGGAAAGTTCATAGCTGTTTGGGAATACCAAACAAATAAAATATTAAAAGAATTCTGTTAAATTATATAATTTCGATAAACTAATTACAGCTGAACTGAGTACTTTTTATAGTAATTTTATGTGGTTTTATATCCGAGCCTAAATCTTTTAGAAATTATTAAAGAAGTTTCTGACAATCGCATAAATAGATAGACAGGTCAGCAGACAAACCATGTTGCCATAACAGCGAATATGGAATCCTTAAAAAACAACGAACAAATACGGGTAGAACTTGCACCCTGATGGTTCCGTACTGCGATACAGGATTTTGTAGCGTTAGTCAGATCTCAAATTAAACTACTTTTGTAGAATAACTTACATGAAGGAAACCTCTAAGTTAAGTTTGAGTTATATAATTCCACGTAGAATTAGGAATAACTGATTTTCAAGATTGTAGGTTAGCAGGAAGTACCCTGTAGAATTTGATATGTAAGTCAATCAGTGGGGTAAGTTTGTCAGGTACAATTTAGAAGGCCGCATGTTTTTATTGCATTAGTAAATTAAAAACTTATTACAGTACTTTATGGGGCTGCAAATTTTGGTATATGGTATTGATTTCAAATTGATACTTTTAACCGTTCCTGTGAAAAAGGGTCTTGACGGACAGACTAATGGACAACAAAGTAATCTGGTAAAGGGTCTGTTTATAAAGAGCATTAAGTTCTTAGTTACTAATTTAAAACTACCTGTCTGGGTCGCGATTTTGAATTTGATAGTTTTTCTAAAAGTTTCAATAAATCACCAACCATAACTTATTAATTTGATTTATGTGTCAACGCTGTATCCTAGATTCAATTTGACGAGTAGATATCTTCGTATGATCCTTATCAAATATTAAAAATACTACAGTTGGCAGTAAATATTAGTAGACCGTTAAAGTAACAATTATTACTAATATCTACTACGAAGTGATATGTTAGTTTATGTCGATCTAGTCTTTTGACATATATGGTACGGTGTCCTCATTCCGTGGTGTAAATTAGCAGGTTTAGATATTTCGTGTTAGCATCTCAAAGGAGTTGACTTTCGCGCCAGTGAGATAATGCAGTGTCACCGTCGCATCGCCGTCGTTCCAATGTCAGTTCGTTTGGTTGGATGTCGGACTGGATGGCTGGCGTGCAGCCAAAGGAAACGACCTCGATTCGCAACGTAACGTACATACACCCAATTTACACTTCACACGACACATGTTAGAAACAAATCCTGCGCCTCTAAAAGCGATTCCTCTTCCAAAATTACCTGATAACAGCTTTCTCACTTCTGAATGCTCTTCAAAAGAGAAATATATGTAGATTATCTAATACTAAAATACGATAGCTGTCTCAAAGGTAAGTTTCCGTAACTTTTTCGTATTAAACGAGGTGAGTTGAAAATTTATGGGCGTTAATGTGTGAGAGTGTGGTTACACTGTAAAATACGCAACGCCAAGACAGCGATCCTTCTAGGGTTTATGAACGGCCAAGAATTTGGCCAGCATTGGGTGGCAGGCTATGTCGCCTGGCACAATTATGGCAACCATGACTGGTCTCTCAATGGTTGCTACCTGGTACTTAATTTGGGCCCAGCCATGGGAAGCCATAATTACCAAGCATGGACAAACGGAATAGCCCAGTAGTTAAAAACGAATGAGTAAATGTGTCCATTATAATTTGACTCGAACCAGTGACCTCACGATTAGGAAACCAGATTACTACGCCGTAGGCTATGCACCCAAATGTCGAATGATTATGATTTATTGTATACTAGCTGTTCCCGCGACTTCGTCCGCGTGGAATTTAACAAAAAAATTATCTTTAAAATTTTAAACCAAGTCGTTGAGACACAACCGTTAGCAATAGCCCGCTCGCGCGGTCTGAGCCCGTGCGACAGGAAGCCTTGTGATATTAAGTGGTGGGAGGCGCTTTTACAATTTTTTCCTGTCTGTCTGTCTGTCTGCTTGTTCCGGTTAATATCTGAAACGGCTGGACCGATTTTGACGGGACTTTCACTGGCAGATAGCTAATGCAATAGGGAGTAACTTAGTCTACTTTATTATTAATTATAATTAATTTCTAAAATAAAAGTAGCCTAAGTTACTCCTTATTACATTAGCTATCTGCCAGTGAAAGTCCCGTCAAAATCGGTCCAGCCGTTTCAGATATTAGCCGGAACAAACAGACAGACCAAAATGTTGGTTTGGTGTATGTACCGTGTACACATCCATATGCATTTAGTAAAAAGTGGTTATTTTAATATTACAAACAGAAACTCTAATTTTATTTATATGTATAGATAATGCGCACAGTATTCTTTAGAATCTATTTCATCGAAAATGTCTTGAATAGTGATCGTTACTACTGTAATGCAATTCGATGATGGTAGCCACTAATCGGCCAGCCATCGGCTAAGTTATATGACTGGCGACTCCGGTACGGTGTGGGCTGTAAAAAGTAGTGATCCAACGATAATTATTAATCCACCATTACGGCTGCCAAATGAAGTTAATGTTTCTAGCACAATATTTAATCCTCGGTTACCACTGAATAACTCAATGCTTCAATTAATGCCTTAATTATAAATTCCACAGAAAAAAAGGCAATCTACCCCCGGGGGTGCGATTATGATAGAGAAAACGCATTAACTGATTTATTAGTTCCTGATGTTACGACGTAAACAAATACAATTTATGATTAAGCGATAGTGAACATTGGAAATTAAGAACAAAATTTTCTTGTGCGATTTACGTCTTTCTAAATTTTATAATTCCCGTATTAAATTAACAAAATGTTGACAATCATATTTCGTTTAATGCTAATATATGCGTTGGTCAGTTTCTTGAAGAAATAACACGCGTTCAATCCGTGTTGGTTTGTAATTTTAGCAATTTTGTGTATTCTCTACTAATTCTTGGATACCTTATAGCACGAAGAACGGTTTTTTATTGAATATTTAAATTATTTTGTGCTTTCCCAAAGGTAATACTGTTTCGGCTTTCCACTCTACCTTTTCGGCGTACCTGTTAATTACTGAAAGCCAGGACTGAAAATTGTTCTAATTCAAATTTCTTTTAGCAATGTCTAGTACGTGTGTATAGTGCCGCTCTTTCAGAGAACTTTACTTCTCTCTCATTTGAGATTTTGTTTAATGTCAGTTGTGTCGGTCTCGAGACGTAAAAGCTGCTTTCATTTTCTCTTATTGCTCGGTTTCCCGACGCTTTCTAAATTTATTTTCGTTGTTCTACGATTGCTCTTATTCAAGTACACTTTTCTTTTTTCGGTCCCGAGAATTACCAATTAATGTAGTGTACATTTCCCAATTCTCTCTCATGTTCTCTAACGTCGAACATTTTACAGACGAGCAATACATCATTAATTTGTTTTATAAGTTACCGTATATAATGAAGCAACTTTGACCCTCTTAAATTTTGTTTACAGTGAAGATTCAGAAAGCAGCAGGAATTTATATAATAACATCTGTTGAATGTTTTAATGAGGGCTTTTCTTAAAAGTAAAAGAAATTTTAACACATATATCGACATGTCCTTTGAGAAATCATTATTTTTAAACCAGAGACGTACATAGAATCTCGGGCTAAGAAGGCTAAAAAATTTAATAAAGAAAGACTCACCCTAATTACCACTAACTAAATTTAATATGAGCGGACACGTGTTTCGCCCATTTCACTCGTGAGACTGGTTCTAAAATTTAAAATTATGTCTATTTATAGGGGCGGTGGTTGAGGACCAGAAAGATAGTGGAAAGTAGAAGAAGGGTTGGGAGGAAAACTTGAATACGTTAAATGCCACTTGTAAAGTGTTTAAAAAACCAATGTTGTAGGCATATGTAAAAGACAACTCTTTACAAATGTATGCTTCGACAAACAAGTAGGGAAATAGATTGAAGGAATGTGTGTGTTCAATAACCGTTAATACATCCAGACAGTCATTATGAGACCTTATTATGTAAATAACGCATGCTTCACTACATCACGCCTTACCAGGGAAAAAAGGAAAGACAATTAATGAGCGTGTTCAGTAATCGCAGTTAGGAAGGCCTAATGGTCCAATATTAAATGCGCATGCTTCACGAATCAATAGCTGAAACAAAACGGAATTGGGGATTGGGCCAAGATCTGAATTCATAAGATTATTTTTATTCTTTTGAATAAATAAACTTTCCCAAGTGTCAAGTTCAGATTTACAAGAGACTTCTTTGATTAGTTTTAAACATTTAGGGCTTATAGGATGGTTTGTTTTAAAAATATGCTGGGCAACACTTGACTTATCAATCCGATTTAGTCTAAAAAGAGCGATATGTTCTTTATATCGTGTTGAAATAGTACGTTTCGTTTGTCCAACATATTTAAGTTCACAATCTTCACAGTTTATTTCATAAATTCCTGACTTGTTATCTTTTTCTGCTTTATCTTTTATGTTTCCTAAACGGCCTTTCAGGCTATTATTTGGTTTGAAAATTCTAGTAAGGTTAAATTCTTTAAAAATTTTGTCTATTCCTGAAGCTATAGGGTGAAAAGGTAATGTAAAAAATTTTTGTTTATTTTATGATGAACTGGACAGAGTCGTAACATTTTTAATATAGGCCTTACGTTTCAGTTTTCTTAGCGTTTTATTGACAATTTCAGAAGAGAAACCGTTGAAAATAGCTACATCCTTAATAAAGGATAATTCTTTGTTAAATCTTACATTTTAAGGAAAGTTGATCAATCTATTAATTAAAAAGTTTAAAGCAGCTAGTTTGTGCTGAAAACAATGATTAGAGTCAGCTGTTATAAAACGGTTTGTGTTCGTTTCCTTTCTGAAGATGTCAAATTCTAACTTATTGTTATTTTTAATAACTAAAACGTCTAAAAATGCCAGTTGTTCCTTATTTTCTATTTCCATCGTAAATTTGATGCTTTTAAATTTAAAATTGAGATCCTTTAAAAAATCATGATGTATTTATTCGTATCAGAAATGGCAAAAATATCGTCAAAGTAACGTAACCAAACCCTTGGGAAATATTTGGAATCTTTTTTATTAATTGTCCACGTGTGAAGTGGGCGAAACACGTGTCCGCTCATATTAAATTTAGTTAGTGGTAATTAGGGTCAGTGTCTTTCTTTATTTAATTATTCTTTTACCACAGTCTCCTATTTTCTACTTTAAGGCTAAAAAAGTTTAATATATCCATACGATATTTTTGCTTACCCCATACTCAATTTCTATTCATACGTTTTTCTCTTAATGTATTATTCATGTGCATATTTTGAAAGGGATATGATAGGCACTTGTTTTAAAAGTTTATATCGAACAGTTAATGTTATGCTGTTCATACGTACCTATATTACAATTATTAGAACTTCGCATAATACTGTAATTAGGATGTAAGTACATTTCGTTCTGCGTTTTTAATTATAAATAATTATTTGCCTTCTCACAAATTTTTTCTGGTTTGTAACATACGATATGAATAATCCGTCTTTTCTAAGAAATTACTTACAAAGGAAGTAATCTAATGCGGAATGCAACAAGTTTCCTTTTCCCTCAGCGTTGTAAGTAACGAGGTTAGTGTTGTGGAACGGAAAATTTGCATTTCGTGTATAATTTTTACCACCTATCGCAGAAACGCATCTCTGAATCGGATGAGAAAATGCCGCATAAATTTTTCGCTGGGAAAACTATTCTGCCGCAACGGTAAAGGTACAATTTAAAGTTTTAAAACTAAAACTAAGTAAGTAACTATGTAGATATATATATATGAGTTACGAAGTCTATAACAAATCCAAAACGTGCTCTTCGTTGAGATCGGCGAGCATGGGTATACCGAAGCTAACTCTTCAAGCTTGTTTTCTAATTTACCGATTTATATCTGCTCGTTATTTGTTGCACTAATTGGTATATAAAATTTCACGAGTTTTGAGGCAATTAACTTTTTCTTTTTCCGTAAACATGTAAACATGCGGTGGCGCTTTTTTAATTGCCAAAGCGAGCGCTTTATTTTGTCATTATGCAAATGTCAAGCATCGTTTTCGTGGTTTATAAACGCGGTTATCATCTTTGAAGAACTATATACAAGTTTAATGCAAAGGTATTTGATGTGGAAAAATTGCTTAAAACGTTATTACCACTTTTTACATTTCGTTTGCCCGGCGCCTCCACCATTTAAGAATTTAAATGGAATAGTAAAGGAGATCGTGGTAAATTAAGTAGAATAAAATCAAAGAGACTTACCCCTGTACAGGTATCACAAACATTTTTATTAACGGACACGTTTCACGTCGATAATGCTTAGAATAGAAGGCAGTCTCACGTTGATAATTCCCACAATAAAAGTGGGCAAAACATTAATAAAAATTGGTTCATTAATAAAAAAGTTTGTGATACCTATACAGTGGAGTGTCTCTTTTATTTATGAATTAATTACCTTACCAATTAAGGGCATTAGTAAAAATATATGACTAATTTGTTTTGTCATAATTGGAATTTTATTTTTGTTTTCTCGTCTTTTTTAAACCGATTCGATATATTATTAACTTTTTTAATTAACAACAAAATTCGACTTTTATTGGACAACTCATTAATATTTTTTTCATTGTTTCAGGTAAGAAAGAAATGATAGCGAAGGAAACAACCTTAACAACTCCTAATTTTTAGTGTTAAGTAAGTAATTATTTAAAATGTAATTGGGTTTGTTTAAATTATGTACTATAGCCTTTGAGTTCTCGTTAAATTTTAAATTAACTTGAACTTTCTTGGGGGATTTTTTTATAGTCAGTTGATTCGGTATGCGATTTCCCGTAGGCTTTCCTTAATAGAAACTGTTTTATGCATTTACACAAGGTAATGGTTAGAATCGGCAGCAAGAGATAAAATATTTGCTCGAGTAAGCTTCAAATCTAAGAAATTTCTTCGCTCCGGTTGCTTTTACTTAAAATATCAAAAGTCCACGGGGTTTTTTCCCTGCAATTCCTTCTGCGTTGCCTCCAAAGTGTGTTTTTAGACGAAAGCTAAATACTTCTAATACCGGATTATTCTCCCCATTTCGTGTACCTTTTCGACCCATTTCCCTTCCTCAAATCGCACTTTAAACGAATCGAAATGAAACTTTTATTCTAAGTCTGTAGCTGTTCCCATTTTAACTTGTACCGTATTTTTTCTTTTTCCTTTTTTCAATAAAAGTTGTCTAAAAAAGGTGAAGTTCTGGGAAAATAAAACCTGTCTCTACATGGATTCAGGAAATTGCATTTCTTTTATGAAGATTGGCCCTTCAGTGTAGTGTGTAGTCTAAAGTTGGTAGTTGTGGAGATAGATACGCGATCTTAATCGAATTATTTTAACCTCTATAATGATTTTCACTCAAAGGATATTGCACTGATCTCGTTCGTATAACTTTAAAGGATTCGACGTTATTAGGAGGTCTATTGTTGATAGGAATTGAGTTCTTTGCTTTCCAGTTACACAAAGTGCCTCTAAGGATATCGTTAATACAACTGCAAGTTCTCAGTAATTTTACGAAAGAATTATATGAAAATTAATTTGTTTTATTCCACCAACGTTGTTACTTCACATGTGCAGTAAAATTTAGATAAATTACAAACAAAATAAGTATAAAACAGAATGGTAACTTATGTTACTGTAATATTTGATAAAGTGGAAGCGGTATTGACAGTAGAGTATGGAATGAAAATAAATAGAAACAAAATGAAAATATTGATTTGTAGGAGAGGTAAAAGTAGGATTAAAGCTAAAATGAAAATTGGAGACGAAAAACTACTACATAAGAAATAGTTAAGTATGTAAAATGTTCTAATTTCAGAAAAATGCCAAGATTGGCTTAAAATATGAAGAAGTAACATATTCAAAAAAAGAAGGCATTAAAATCCTTTTTCGTCTAAATTTCAAGGATCACAGATCACACATTTCGAACGCCTGCTACACAGTAGACTTAGCGTACCGAAAGCCATATCCCACGACCGGTTTCGACCTATCGGGTCTTATCAGGTGGGCGCTGGCAAAAACCGGTCGTGATATATGGCTTTGGTACGCTGTGCCTACTGTGTAGGACGCGCTCGAAATGTGGGATTTGTGATCCTTAAAATTTAGACGAAAAAGTATTTTAATGCCTTCTTTTTTTGAATATGTTATATCTTCGTCTAAGTATCCTTCGGAATCAACAGTGTAATTCAATGCCGGTAGGGGTATTCCATATTTAAACTTCTATTTATTTGCTGTTTAACGTATCCCATTATATTTCTTTTGCTTTAGATTTCGTCTCAATTTTTATTTTCAATGTTATCTTTTATATTGTCCTATTCAGTAAAATATATCTAAACCACTATTGAATTGATATAAAAAATAATCATTGTGAGTTCTTTTTGTGACACAAATTACTAATATACAGCCTTAATGTCCGAAATTTCTTTCTGGTTCTATCGAAATAGAATAAATCCTTAACCAATTATATTGTATTTCTTTTTAGTTATTGCGAACTGCTTTTTTTCTGTTGGCTAAGTTCGTTGGCCGCTGTCTATATGTATATTCGCACATGTGTATGTGTGTGTAAAAGCGGAGAGTGTAGCTTTTAGTCGTTTCGTAAAGCGAGCTCTTTGAATAAAAATTGCTGATGTTTGCACGAACGAATACATCGCGTCGTGGCGAGCCGTGTCGTGTGCGACTGACTATTTGCTGAAATTTTCCTGTTGCATCTACGAAACCTGAAATGACGACATTCCTGGAAATTGATGTAGAGAAACGAGTTGGCTTTCATTTGCTGAAAACTCGGGCCAGTGATGGTGTACGCGCGCGAAATTTTTCCTTTCAAAACGGAGCTTAAACACACGTACACTTATAAGACGACAATTCACGGTACAGTGAACTGTCTCTTCCCCCCGAATTGTTCGTGTAGAACTAAACTCCCTCGCGTTCACTACGCGGCACCGTCACGGCTCAATCCCGAATTGTCGAGACGGAACTTCTTGTACGACCGTCTCCGAATGGTGCTCTTGATGCGAAAACTAGAAGTAATTCATCCCTTATGTCGTAGTGCACATTTATGCCTATTACGTAACGTTCCTTCAGATGAAATGATCTACATTCTTGATCTTGAGCTTTTTCTTTTTTAAATCTTTATACATAAAGGTACGAGCTGATAATATCACGATTTAGTAGTTTTAATAACCAAATGTTATCTGGGGCGTAAATTAGGCCACTTTGGTGTCTGACCCATGGACATATATATGCAAACGAAACAGGTAATGTCGCGGGATTGTGACTTATAAGGGAGATGCGGTCAGGGAACATGTGCCTATATACTGTTGGCTACCTGTAATCATGGAACAAGTATTAGAATACAATTGATTGGAGATCAGGAATAGTTTAGTTTTGAAATTGAAAAATTTCAATAAAATACTTTCTATTGTATTGAATTAGCGGATACTTGATGGAAGTCCAACATATTGAAATAAATACACAGTTGATAACACTGTGGCTTCTTCAGAAGTACAAAATTGACGATTTTCCAGTTATCCTTCTGATAGTAGAATGATGATTCGGGCTTGTAGGCCTTGGTCTATGTGAACGGTTTCGTCCAGACGTTTCGTCGGCAACTGCGGTTGACATCTTCAGTCGCTGCCGAGACTTCGAGGTATAATCTTCGCACACGTAGTTAACACAGCACCCACTGAAGATGTCAGCCGCAGTTGCCGACGAAACGTCTGGACGAAACCGTTCACATCGATCACGGCCTACAAGCCCGAATCATCATTCTACTATGAATTCTGGCCGTGAAAGCTTATCTTCTTATATTATCCTTCCGATGTTTGAAGCCTCGTCCTATCCTACCACACTACCAATGCATAGGCGAGACGAGGTGTCAGAATCGTTTTGAAGAGTCATTTCATTGTAAGTGGTCTAAGACCTCAATTTGTATTTATACTCCTTCTTAGCTGCCATAGTCTTGCAAAGAATTTTTGGTTTGGCATATCAGATTACTGTCCATGATGAGACCCCCCCCAACCAATTTGTGACCTGTTTGACAAGCTTTAACGCTTTATGTTACGTTACGTTATCACCACCCCTCGACATTCTATAGAATACCCGAATTAACATACTTCAATGGCTTATTCTCCTTGATGAATATTGCTGAAAGTTTTTATAATAACGCTTGTCATGAAAATAATAATCATTGATATAAAAAATTGTGTATATCGCCAACTGATCGATGCTGTTTATTTACCTTGATTTTTTGCTCTATTCGTTCTCTTGCGTGCTAAATATTAACTATGGGCAGACTTTTGAAGAAGGAGAGCTAAGCACACTTGTTAATTTCTCAGGAATCTAGCCGTGGCATATGGCAAACGTACGTTCACACTTATGCAGTGCCTTCGTATTGTCAGTTAATTATTACTTTTACTCATAGTGCAACCCGTTGTTAGTTTCGCTCACGGTTCTACGGTTTTATCTTCATCTGCGAGTTCAATAGCCGTTCCGACCTCATCGCAGTAGCTGTAGGTAGGTACGCGATATAGCTGGCGCATATCGTCGTCTTATTAAAACCTCACTCCGTGACTGTCTTGGTTATTAATTCTACAATTAATTCTAATTCCGCCATTATGCGGCAAAATTAGTGGCTTATTTTGCGTAAATTAACGGTCGCCACTGCGTTACTCACTGTTACTCAATCCATGTCCGAATAGTCCCTCCAACTCCTGCAGACGCTTAACGGGATCGATTCATTTCACCACGGGAAAAATTAATTTCAACAATTATTTATTGTCAAGTTTTCCTATTTGAATGATCATTTTTGCTACCTACCGAATTAGTTTAAGTTATATAATTGATGAACGGAAATAACTTAATTCCTTTAAAAGAGCACTTAAAGCAAAATAAACAAAATGTAACTATGTCTGTTAGGTTTTTAATAATTTAAATTGACTATCATACATTTGCCGATAGTTTTTATCTGCATTTAATTAACGTTAAGTAATTACGTTTAGATTCAATTCGCTTAAACGGAAATTATAAATATGGAATTAACAGAAACAACTACTCCGAGGGCTAATACCCCTACCGGCATTGAATTACACTGTTGATTCCGATGGATTTTTCTGCCAGCGCCCACCTGATGAGACTCAATAGGTAGTGAGATATGGCTTTCGGTACGCTGTGTCTACTATGTAGGACGCGTTAGAAATGTGGGATCTGTGATCCTTAAAATTTAGACGAAAAAGGATTTTAATGCCTTCTTTTTTTCAATATAAACGGAAATTGCATGCAAATTTTCTTCATCTTATTATGTCACGCGTGTAATTGAAACCATTGTCCCGATTGTAAACTTATTGATTTCGTTACCACTATTTAAATAGATCCAAACTCATCTAGCTTTGTGCTGTAAGCCTCTGAAAAGTATACTAATAAAATACCTTAAAGAAACTCGAAGTAATATTCTAATATTTATACACAACAAACTTTTATTAATGTTTAGTGTGAGACACCTCTTGTATTAAAATTATGAAATTATATAAATTTCACTGTCACTGGTAAGCTTCTTATGACGTCTTTAACAATAATCGTCGTAAGGAAAGAAAAAAATGCTTTTTATGAAACATTAGAAAATTGTGATTGATGGATACGTAAAAAGGTGTTAAATTCCTCAATTGTTTTTATAAAGACAGATGTCAATTGATGAAAATTGTATTATCAACAGTAATTGACGTCTTTGATTATAAGTAACTCATCAAAACTTGTTAGCAGATATCGAACTCCGATTGTAGCCCGGAGGTGGAAGCGACCCCTCACGTTGCTATCGTAATCTTGGCGGTGTCAGAACAGGCTGTCCTATTTGTTAAGTCTCAACGTTTAATTAAGGGTTCGTAAATTATCGGTTAGTGTCCATTAAAATTACCGTTCGTTAACTGATCGGTGCCCTAAGAGGAATAGTCAAAAATACATAAATAACGTACATAGATATTGGAAAGGGTATAAATTATTGTTTTTGTTTTTTTTTTGTTATACTTCTGACGCGTTGAGAATAAAATTTTAGCAGTCAGGGGAAGTTACTAACAGGAACGAGGCCAGTAGGGGCAGCATTGAAATCAGTATAAAAATATTGTTTAAAAAAATAAGTACATAATCATTACTATGTGTATTATACGGGCTACACGCTATTCTTTTTTTTTTATAAGCAAAATTGAAAAAGGACAAATTACTTCTTAAACAACTCAGTTTTGTTTTTGCTAATAAAAATACATTGAAGACACAATATTAGGATGTTTACCATTGATATAAAAAAAGACTTGTGGCAACAGTGAAGGTACCTAGTGAAATTATAAAACGCGATGCGGTATTATTTTTATTGTTAGTTGAGTAACCTTTGAACTATAGCTATACATTAAAATTAAAAAATAATGTAACGAGTGCGTGTTTGTTTGTGTGCGTTCGAGTGCCCATGTATGTGAGCGAGCCGGTCGCGGCCGAGCCACGACGTGTATATCGTAACTGCAAGTGTGTGCGTAGTAAATGAGGACATGTTAGTGATTTGTGTTTCGCGGAAACTTGTTCGGTATTTCGGCGAAAAATAAAATGGTCCCGACTTTTCTATGTTTCTCGGGAGTGTTCCGGAAATTTAACGGAACAGTATATAAGCGGAAAGACGATCGCCGAATTCAGTTCAGAGAGGGAGCGTTGGTTCGAACCCTGGCACCAATTGTAACGTGGGGGGTTCAACAATCAAAACTCGAAGACTTTTAAACAGGAACAACAATTTATTTATACTAATATTAGTTAACTTTACTACCAATTACAGTATTTATTTATGTACAGTTACTGTCTGTATAACACTTCTCACTTTTCTATTTATTTACTACGTGTCTCGATTTATTTCTCACCTGAACTGAACTCGGCGATCGTCTTTCCGCTTATATACTGTTCCGTTAAATTTCCGGAACACTCCCGAGAAACATAGAAAAGTCGGGACCATTTTATTTTTCGCCGAAATATCGAACAAGTTTCCGCGAAACACAAATACACTAACATGTCCTCATTTACTACGCACACACATGCAGTTACGTCGCGGCTCGGTTGCGATCGGCTCGCTCACATACATGTGCACTCGAACGCACACAAGCAAACACGCACTCGTTACAATAATTACAAAGGTAAAAAATTTTATTAAGACATTTCTATAGCTGAATAGATGACCGATTTAAATATGCAGACAATCCAATGAAAGAAGTTAAAATTACATCGACCTTGTTATGTTCATAAAAAATATGCTGTCAGTCAGTTACATCAAGCATTTACTTTTAGTAGTTAGTCCTCTCATTAGTTCATTGGGTTTTGCCAAACCTGATACTTATATTACCCGTGAGGTCGACCAATTACAGCTCAGAATGTATGGAACATTCATGCGGGGAATTCTCTAGAACCAAAATCTATCTGTTTTAGAATGTTCACAATAGAATAATTTCCACAATTTTCGAAACTTTTCCCGACGACTACAGAATAGCGAAAATACTATTTATTAAAATTCGTCTAATGAAACTGAAGTCATAATCGAACAGATTGGTAGACATTTTGCAGGATTAAGTATAGAAGAATAAGGATTTTTTAAGATTCGTTTAATCCACATAAATGTTTCAGAGATTTCAACCTTTTCGGTTGTAAAAAATAAAAAAAATC
Source organism: Agrilus biguttatus (assembly GCA_963921985.1). Lineage (NCBI taxonomy): Eukaryota > Metazoa > Arthropoda > Insecta > Coleoptera > Buprestidae > Agrilus > Agrilus biguttatus. Next base: position 11,084,558 of record OY998120.1, read on the forward strand.
CAAACCGGGTTTGGATTATGTAAAGGCTGAATTTGACATCATTCAAGTTTTATACTAGTATTAAAATTAAAAATATGGAGAACTTTTAGCAATATTGTTTCATTACAAATAATCAATTAATCAATTTTATTCTGAATAAATGTATAGTGACCCAATAAAACATACACATGCTAAAGTCCATAAAACTGGTGTAATTGCTATTGCTGATTATTAATGATCAGACTGGACAGGTGGGTCATATCATTGTTTCATATAATGGAATAGATTCCATAATTACAATGATAATTGTACGTTTAGTAGTACATTATAATATTGTGTATTTCGAGCAGGAGTTGGAATCAACAAGTATGTATTTTCCTTCGCCGCAACGATTTAGATCTGTTATAATTTAGTTTGTAAGCGAAAGCCGTATGCAGTTTGTTAAAATGGTTGCGAACTGTTTAATTGGTGTAGTAATTAGGTCTGCTGGCACACTGGAAACGTACGTTCATCAGAACAATTACCACGTTCGCCGTTTTTAATTTACATCGTAGTGCAACAGTTAGCCGTGTTAATTGTCTGCCTTTATGGGCCCAGGCAGACGGAAGGGACTGTTGCTTTTGCGCTATGTTCCATGAACCGATTTCGCTAACTTCTTTTAATCGGCGTTTCAAGTGGAAGGATTTTCTTATCTGATCGAAACGTAAGATGTATTGGTTTAAATGATAAACATCACAGTTTATATTGTGAGAACGGATGATGGGTTTATAATTTAGACTCTTTGAGTTTATATGTTATAGGTGACGAAGAAAATAAACAGCACTGAACCAAAAATAAATATATAATTAACTGATAAAATTTAATGTAGACTAGAAGAAAAAATGAATATAAAATTGAATGAAGTGAAGAATTTATGTGGTAGCCAGGAAGATTGAAAGAAAACTGATTGTAGTTATTAAAATAATATTGTAGAAAAATAGATAAGAGGGGAGCTAGAAATTTGTTAGTCATAGTAGGGATGAATTTGAAAAGGTCGATAACATACAATACTGAAAACCCAAATGTACCGAAGAAACTCATTGTATAATTGTTATTAGGAAAAGTAAGAACTATAGACAGACGGCATGCTGTTAGTATACAGTTGGATTGTTAAGAGAGATTATAGGAAAGTACTGAAGCAATTAAATTCTCATTAAAGGAAGAATATTTACATGATAACAATGATACACTATACAATAAGATAAATTAAAATTTAAATATCTCGTAACTATTGTTGACTGTGGCAAAGATAAAATAAATAAAAATAAATGTAAATTAAATATCGCCACAATAACTAACCATTCGACCTGAGCCACTATTTCATCATTTTTACAGTTCCACAATCTTTAGACAATACGCAATAAATCTTGTGCAAAATCGGCTTTGACTACAGGTACAATTTGAACTGTGGTTCTTGGATATTTTAAAAATTTAGACTAGCAGTGTTATTGCATTGAACAGTATCGATACACTACTTGGAAAAGAAGCATAATAAACAACTCAATAATGAGACCAAATTAGATGAATAAATCAAATATTATTAGTATCTTTTTAAAATTAATAAGAATATGTCCCTACATAATCAGAATTCAAATTCAATAGAAGTTTTAATGAAATTTTTAAATTTGATCAGAATAAGTGGTGTAATGGAATCAAACCAGAAGACATAGAGAGATTTAACTTTTGTTGGTCGAATAAATAACTAACACATGTTTTCACTTCAATATTTATTAATATTATAACTTAAAATTTATTCACAAAAAAATACAATAACACTTGTTGAAAATATAGAAATAGTAGACACAAGTTTGAAAGAATTGACTTACTTGAATTCGATATGATGAAGATAGACAGAGTTTCAGTATTTTACAGGAACTTTTCTTAGACTAAGGTTTTGTACGTTTTTATACAAAAATATTGTACCTGGGGTTATACTCATTGACGAAGATACAATTAAAATCGTGAACAACAAGACATTAAGTAAATGACTGTAACTAAAAAATATACTAAGTTTTAAAAGTGAAAGTAAAAAGAATTAAAAAAAACTACTGTAAACATATCCATCGGCAACGACAGTCATTTAGATAATGATGTTGGTAAATTTCTTACTTTACAGAATTTACATACAGAGTGTTCTATTGCATTTTTACATAATTGAGATAGGTACATTACAGTGGTAAGAGACTTGAAAATTCGACAGGTTTTATAGAAAAATATAGACTTTTAAGGGATGAATTTAGGGTAGAATGCATAGAAGAATCATTTGTTACATTATCGTGTGCGTCCCAAAAATATACAGTGTTTCCAAGTTGTGTTCATATCGTAATTGGGTTATCTTTTTAATTTAATTTCCTATAAATTTTCGAAAATTTACTTTAACCAAGTTTTTATGCAGTTTTAGTACATACTAAAAACTATTTTACTTTTCAAGGATACTGATTTTTAAATTCCTCATTTTCCCAATTAACGAAAAATCAAAATTTCAGAAAATGTACTGATATACTAAGATATGTGATGTTTTCAAAAATTTATAAGTGATTGTGTGATCAAAATGAGATGAATGAAAATGTGAAGTAGCTTGTATCTAATACTGACCGTTACGTAGTCGTTTTATGTTAGTTACATCTTCGTCCTTATTTCCGCCGAGCCGCGCCGGTAAAAGTTGATGCACGAAATTTGCGAGCAAGTCTGCTTATGAACTCATTACGCCGGAAGATTGAACAAAAGTGGCAGTGCAATTATCGTTTCCATCAAAACAATATCTGTTATGACTTGTAGCGTCTAAACCATTACACGGGCTTGCTTGCATCTGCTTTGTACGTGATGCGGTATTAAAACTAGTTAGTGGTTCGGTAATTAATTAATTTTGCAGCGACGAAATTTGTTTGTGTTTGCGGTAGGTGCACCGAAAATTAACTGATATTTTCAACTTAAACGCGCGTAAATAACAAAATGATTCACCTAATAGACAACGAGCTGCAATTATTATTAACGACTAGGCAATAGAACGTTTGATTTCACACAAAAGTGGTAAAATGCGGAAAATTATTATCTACTAGGTAATACCGGCAATTTCATCCAAATCATATGTGTGTATGATATTCAAAGGTAATCAAAGGTGCAGTTAATTATAAACTTTTGTATGTATTTCATTGTTTCCTACACTTTTCATTTTAAATTATAAATTGAATTGTGTCCAAAAGGAGGTTTTTGTGATAATATAAAAGAGACGCTTACAAGAAGTATTTTTCATAATGAGCTATTTTGTCTCTTTAATTTCGTTAGCGTTCTAAACCTTGAATTTTCTTATCTCTAACAAATTTATGATGGATCTAGTGCATTTCTGAATGTTTTTAACAGGATTTACATAGACAACTGTCTTCATCTCTACGATAAAAGTAGTAAATATCTACAGATGTCATTTATAGTTTACAGGACGATTTATTGGCGTACTGAACGTTATCTGTAGATATTTGCTACTTATTGTGGGATTATTGTTATTTTTGTTCAATCTGGTTACGTGCCTACCACGTAACTACGCCGTGGGTTTAGTTTAACAAATCGATATACACATGGACCTTACAATATTAAATCGTACAATAATTAGCAAATTTCTACATATATACTTATTTATGTAAATTATTGTGTATGTAATTATTTCGTTTATCCCATCAGAAAGGGTTTTGGAACATTTTTTTAAATGAAAAACCCATGTAGATGAAGAAATTATTGCTGACGTTAAACTAACCCGAGGTACAACATTCTTTTATTTACTTAAATTATGCAAACACCAGAATGGAACTTCATTAAAAGCTAAGATTGAAAAGTTTAAAACGGGATGAAATTTTCTGCATTCGGTATAAGCGTTGTTTAATCTCCTTTTGCTTTGATGCCGGTTGTTATCAAAGCACATTTTATTTTATCGGACTACTTTCAGGTGGATACAGATCTATATATATATATATATATATATATAACAGTTGAAAAATGTACTGACCTATCTTCTTTTGTAACAGTTAATAACATGAAGATAAAAATGTTTAAACTTTGTAACATTTACAGAATTTAAATTAAATTAGTGCTAATTGTACTTACAGTAAATCTCATAACAGCGTTTTTAATACGATAAAAAACTTTGATAAGTCACAAAAAGAGAAGGGATCTATTTAAACACTATCACTAAAGTAGTATCACTTGAGTTTGTTTCCTCATTATTTATTTTTCAGTTTCAGAAACATGAACAATGATTCCTTTAATATTTATCATTGGGGGCGTCGTTTTTTATATTATTTATTTATATTAATTATTCTGTTAACTTTTTTTAAATTTAAGTAAAATTACGTTTTTATTAAAGCTCTTTTCAGCCTGAAAATTTCTTTGTGAATCTGAATATTTTTTTCAGCATCTCTTACTTTAATGTATCAATGTATCAATTTGGTTTATAGGTTCTTGACTTCCGTCAATGCTCTGGCAATTTCCTAATTGTTGACGTTTTAAAAATCATCTTGCTCACTTCATAAGAAGATCTAAAATTCAAAAGCAAAAGTAATCAGACCAATGTAGTGAATGAAAACACACTGGTTCTTTCGAATTACAAATTTATTATAAGATGGTCTCTTACAATTGTTTCGACTGCGAAGTCATTCTCAAAGGGTTCGTACAGAAACTAACTTAAAATTAAATTGTGTTGACTATTTATAGGTAGTTATCTTTATTGATCTAGGAAACCCGGGTGGTTGTTATGTCTGTGATGGATGTAAATATAGGACCGCTTAGACCTATCAATTCATTGGTGATATTTAAATTTTGGTTAATAGCTTTTTGTATTTCAAGTTTTCCGAGATAATTTAATTTGTAGCCTTTATTTTCCAGGTGGATACTTGATAAACATTCGTCATTAATAGTATGTTTTATTATTTATTTTAATGTTTGCATCTTGATTAAATTATCTACGTTCCACAGTCTACTTCAGAGACTACTTAACGTACCTATAAATGTTCAAAATTTTGAAAATGTATTAAATTTTATTAAATCCATTGCAGAGAATAATGACTGTAATTCAGCATTTAGAGATAGACTACTCAATAAAAAATAAAAAACAAATCCTAAACTACTTGTACTTAGCTGATACTAACAATAAAAATATTAAAAAATGGTTTTCTATTCCTTTTTACAAATATATCAGCCCACAAATATGCAACAGATTTAAAAACCTTCAAATTAATACTGTAAGCACCATTAGAAATAATCCAAAAAGTTTGTTAATGGATAATAAAATTGATAAAATAAACACAAAAAATCCAATGTGTATAAAATTGTTTGTGGTGATATATATGGGTCAAACAGGACGTAACTTCACTATACGCCTTAAAGGACACAAACAATCTATTACTGACAATAAAATTTCTACAGGGCTTTCTCAACATTGTGTTTCACGAAAACATACTATTAATGATGAATATTAAGCAATTATCCACCTAGAAAATAAAGATTACAAATTAAATTATCTCGGAAAACTTGAAATACAAAACGATATTAACCAAAATTTAAATATCACCAACGAATTGATAGAAGGTCCAAACGGTCCTATATTTAAATCTATCACAGACATAACAACCACCCGGGTTTCCTAGATCAATAAAGATAACTACCTATAAATAGTCAACACAATTTAATTTTAAGTAAAATACAAAGCACGAACTCATTGAGAATGGCTTCGCAGTCGAAACAATTGTAAGACGTCATCTTATAATAAATTTGTAATTCGAAAAAAATAGTGTTTTCTTTCAGTTTATTAAAATGTTTTACAACCGCAGAATCTATTAGACCAATGTAGTCTGTTAATGTTAAAAATAAGCTTTTCTTAGATCGAATCAGGTGATAGATGTAAATGATTGATGAATGAAATTTGGCTTCATCATTGTGCTTGCTTTTCCATAATCAGGAAGTCGTTGAAAGTAATTTAATAGGCTTTGACCTCGACAACGAATTAATCAGCCCACCCCTCGATTTGCCTTATTTCCATTTTTCGTTACGCAATGTTCGTTTTCGTTGATATTATTATTAGGCCATGAAACCAGTATGCTATCATATTATATCGTCGTTACGCCATCGAGGAGTCATTATTCAAGGTTAGCAATCCATGACATAATTGCCCAGTGCGATGCCCTGAAAAACACATTGCCACACAACTCGGCACAGAGCTTCGGAGGAGGCCCCGGTCGCCTCTCTTGTGTTCTTGCTCTTGCTTTGGCTTTTGCCAACGAGCAACAGGTTCAAGGTGAATTTATGTATGTTTCTATCGTAGCTACATTTATGTTTGTGGTGTGCAATGTAACTATGGCATGGATAGTCTAGTGCATGTACGTATGTATCTATGTTATATATATATATATATATTTGTAAGTATATATGTATTTCTGCACCTTTATATCTTGACTTGTTTGACACAATAAATCCCATTGTTCGAACTACGAAATGACGACATTCAATGCCAGACGTTCTCGAAATCCAACTTCAATCTTCTGGATTTTCGTTTTCAATGCATCTTGCCAGATATATTGTTTATATATTCAATAGAAATGTGTTATCCCTGAGGTAAATTATCAATTGATCCCGTTCCCCTTTGTAACAGAGACTCTGGCGTCCGGTCGATTTTTTTGTATATAAAACAATTTTCTTCGTAATCGGTTTTGTCCATGAAATTGTCTCTACCTGAAGATATTTAAATTTTGCGAATTCTTGGCGAGTTTTCCGGAATATTTGTAAAGGATGAAATGAAAAATTCGGAAAAAGATGCTACATAAGTAGTTACCAACATGATAGTCCTCGAAATATGCGACTTAAGTGTACATTTTCATATAAATTGAATGAGAAAGTGGTTTTTCGTGTTATTGAAACATTATGTAAACGATGAAAATTATGTTTTACTTTTAGTTATACATTTTGTACTTGTATAAAAAATAAAGCACAAACACTTTCAGTTTAAAAAGTATATACTAAACCGAATTTGATAAGCTTCATTTTGGTCTGAATAGAAATATTGATCGGCAGTACTTATTGTTAATGATTCTGTTGTTTGCATCCTTGTTATATGTTGTTTCAAATATTGATTTCAAAAATGCAGTGTAAATCGAATCAAATAAAGGTCTATCGAGCGATAACGTTTTAGTCTGTTGTAACTCGAAACTAAGTAACTGGGTTAGGTTAGATCACGATCGCCACTAGTTCTTCGAAGGAGTAGTCCTGTATCATCTACCTGTACTATAATTCGTAAAAATGTCTACAACCAATATGTTTCTGGGAAAAGCGAACATATTAATTTCTATTTACATTAATTTTACTAGTAAACATTTCGGCTACCTAATGGAATTATTAAAGATCGAATTTAATTCGTGACAGAAGTACCACTGTATTTAATAGTTAAGAATTAAATTAATCAAACTTTTCTGAGTTGTCATCCCTATTGTCCTTAACACAAGTAAAGTGAGATAATAAGGACATTTTTCTTAAAATTTTTTTCGTTAAAAACTAAAATGAAACAAAAATGTACTAATGCTACTACATACTCTACGTCAGTCATTTACGTTTACGCCGTCTTTTACCAGACTAAAGCTTCAACAGGTGTGTGCCTTTTTATTGCATAGGTAATTAATGTTCATTGTCATTTTTCTTCGAACGATTAATTGCGGATACGTGAATGCAATATCCCTCTTTCATAGGTCATCCACCTACCATACTTATCAATATGCTTTTGTAATTTTACAGTCCCTCAAACCATTAAAAAACTTTAAATTATTAGTAAAGTTGCGAATTGTTGTTTCATTTCATTTCGACATTAGCACTTAGACTGAGTTAAATTTTATAGAACTTTGAAAAGATTTTAGAAGCTTACTTCGTAGAAATTGGGCGATTATTGGTCATTAGAATAAGAAATCTGCGTAGCATTTTTAAAATAAACAGGTGTATTGTATTAAGCAAAGTTTTTTCTAAATAATGTACAAACTGAAACATATTATGTCTATTGTAAAAACAATCTGAATGGTTCATATTCTATCGTAGACTATAAAGTAGTGCGAAAAAATCGTAGCGTTTGCCTAATTCGATACCACGCTCTGTTAATCTCGCTTGAGAAGACCGACCGACCCGACCGTGCGAATAAGCTTATTCTAAACACGGAGCTTTCCCAATTTTCCGAGTACAATATCGGTGCCGCGAGTGAACGTGGAAAACTCGCAGATTAATCAGTGCACGCGCTTCGATAATAAGTGCATTTCCCACCTGCCCTGGCCTATGTGTCGCAGTAGTCGGGAAAGTACGCAGGCTCGGGCGCGCGAGAGTTGCGCGATATGCCGGCACGATCTTAGCCGGAGCCCGCTCTAGTCCGGGCGAGATCGCTTTAGCGTGCAGCAGTGCGCACCTCCACTTTCCTTACGACTACACTACTACTACTATTACTCAACTTACCTACCATCACTCTGTCACCACCGATCCTATCATTCACTTGGCTCCTAACCATCTTCCGTCGCAGTCGAATCGAACAAAAAAATCAGAAAACTAACATTAAAAGAAAAACAGTTACCAACCGACCGACCTGTTAATTAATTAACAACATTTTTATCATTGATAATAAAATAACAACAGTGTTCGCTGCAATTTCGTGTCTGTTTTAAAACTCCGACTGTTCTCGTCTCGTCTGTCGTCTATTGCTGTCATTTCGCTGCTGTTTTAATATTTCCCCGTGGTGCAACGGTGTTTTTCACATCCGCGCCACTTGCATACTTTTTCATTCGCGCGGGCCGAAGAAGTTAACGTAGATTTTATTATCATTATACGGCATATCGGCTCGTAATCCTACTCGCCTTTCTCTTCCCCTTGTGTTGGTTGCAAAAGTTCCTCTCAGTACAAAAAGTTCGAGTGAGGCGTGCTAATATAATTATTAAAAGAAAAATAGGAAAAAGAAAAAAATCTATATTTTTTTGCCACGAGTTGTTCCAGCAAAGGCCGATTTTTAGTTGCTGCGTTTTGACGGCAAGGACGACACATCGTCAGCGTCTTGTCCAAGAATTCACGACAATCACTTAAAAATTAGATGGTAAATAATAATAATAATAATAATAATAATAATAATACTAATAGTTGTGTGCTAATAGAACTTGAATGTTAAAAGACGAATTGACGCTTAAAATCGAGGCTTCATATTTAAAGTTACATAAGTAAGTCAGTCAGTCAGTCACTTTGCACGATTATACATTTGTTTATTGATATTGTTTCCATATTAATAAATCACTTAATAAAATCCGTCTTGTCGTCACCTTTTGGCAAATAAAAAAGGAACGCTGTATCGAAAAAGTAAGTTACTTGTTGCGCACGTTGGAGCTTTCCTCGTGGGTTGAATTACTGAAAGCAATTGTGCGATTTTCCGAATAGAAAACGATAAATCGATCATAAATAGCGTTTTATTATTTGCCTTTGTTTGATCGTCAGTAGCTCGCGACATTATTTTCGCCTACTGCTGTCCGATACGTTAAATGCATTAATAGAAAGGTGAGGTGAGACTGGGTTTTTGACCTCGCGAGAGAGAACGCATTTTATCGCACGTTGTTGTTATTATTATTGTACAATTTATTTATCCGCTTGCCGTCCCAGTGTGGATGTAGTCTCGATTTTAAGGGTGGCGTGCAACATAAGCACATATATTTAAGAATAAATAATAAATACCGATACGGACCCTAAAGCTCGTATCGAAAGCTCGCATTAAAGTCAATATTCAATATAGAAAATTACACGCTAGTATTTATTATATTGGCGTTCATTTGTATTCAGAGACGGACGTTTCGTACGGAAATAAAACTAAACGTCATCAATCACTTTCCTACATGTTTCAATTAGGCATAAAACATATCGGTTAGACAATCGGATTTTTCGCGCGGATTCGTTGCAATTCTTTCCGAATTAAATCATTATCTATTAGTAATGTTCAACAATAATAAATAAAGCAAAAAGAAAAAGTTAAATTTGACGAAGTTTATTAAAGTTACTATTATTCTATTTATTAGAAAAATTAAAGCACACTTAGGCTTAATTTTTCAATTTAGGCGATAAGATTTATTGCATATATCTCTACACTCTACACATCACTTATTGTAATAGGATAATTATTTATCTGTACTGTGTATTAAACATATCTTTGATTCACTACAAATTTGTACTTTAAGGTTATTAAAAAAATTACTTAGTCATACAATAATTATCTCTAGGAAGCAGTTGTAAAATAATATTTAACATATAGATAGAAGAAAAAATTTGTGCAATATATTTATATAATAATTAAGAAATCAATAAAGCAAGAAACTGAGATCAATTGTATGCGACAATCTATTATTGAATTAAGACAATCCGGTGTTAGACTTAAAAATTACTGGGAAAAGTAAATAAAATAAAAAGACTTATCCAGAACAATCAGAATAATCTAGAGAGTACAGTAAACATAGGAACGATTTAAACGTAGTAAAAGTAAAAAAGAAGTAAAATAAATAAATAAACTTATTCTGTTCGTATAAAATTGTTAGCAATTTAATAGTCGTTGTAAAGCTGGTTACTGGAAGGATCAATAAAAAAAGCAACAAAAGAAAATTGTATTAAATAACTTTTGGCGTTTCGCATCGGAAAAATTTCGTTGACGCGTTTGAACCCCTTAGGCACCACGACGTACTACCTGAACGCACCTTCCCAAATCCCTTACGTAGTGCCCCTGTGTCCTGTTGTTCCTTGTCCAGAAGTAGTACCGCCTGCCGCATATTTGCCCGCAAACGCCTGCACTTGCGGCCAGTGTGCCCCGCAACTCTATTGTAACCATCTGACGGCGCCCAGTACTCTCATTGTCAATCGGTTCACCGAGATTAACTATTTCGACAACCTTCACAACCAGTCTATTACACCAGACAAACTGGTCGCCTACGATATGGTAAGTTCAGTGTCAGTGTTTATGTAACTTGTTCTTTTTTTGCCAATGAAATTCCTAAAGCCATGTTTGTATTATTTATGCACATGTATAGATTAGGTCTACAATAACCGGCTTTATACCAATCTACATCGACCAAAAAAGTTTCCTGAAAAGTTCAATACTCTTTACACTAAGTCCTTTTGATTTATTAATACAATTTGAAGAAGGAAACGTTAATTTGTGTGAATGTTTGTTTTTTCATAATTGTAATTTTTATTTGAAAGGAAAATGAACTTTACTGAGCGATGGAATCCCAAAATGAAAAGCAAAAGGGATGATGTGAAAAATATATTATATATATAAAAAACATGTCGTGTTTCTACTTTCTTTTGGTTTGAACTATGTATAATGTCTAAAAGACCGTTTCTAAAGATTTCAATACATAGCTTAACATTGGGAATTTTTGGGGTTTTCCACTATTTCAAGTGCTCTAACCGGAGATGTCATTTCCAAGGTAGTTTGCGAATCCGAATCTTACCTTAGAATTACCTCAGCACTTACCTCAAAACTCAAAAATACAATTTTTTGCCATTTTGTGTTCATTGCTATATGAAGTAAAAGGTCAATACAATTAAGAAAGTAATCGTTTTGGAAGTATCTTTTATCGTTGAATTAGAATCTGGCTTCAAAATTACCCTTTGGAATACGTATATTATTGATCCCAAAACCCAAATGATATTAATTTGGCTTTTTAAGTTATGTGATAAGATATCTCGAAATTTCAATGTGATAGGGCTTTTCTGGGGCCAAATTCGAGGTCAACCTCGAAGAATACATCGAAAATAGTTACTCTTTCTTGGAGTATTATTTTAAACTCGCTATAATAGTGCTCTAGAAAATGAGAGAGTTTTCAAAAAACAGAGCCTTAATATAGGTCATTGAAAAGAAAAAGTATAAATGAGGGAATCATCTTCTATGTATTTTTCGAAGGTTAACTCGAATTTGGTTTCAGAAATACCCTAGCACATTGAAACTTCAAGTTATTCTAATCTTAAAACCAAACAACCCAAATTGAAAAAAAAAACGAAATTCCACTTTAAACGATTAGTGACCGAAAACGCCTTTTGACATCCAAGGTATCATGCTCAGGTGGAGACTGTAAGTGAAGTTTATTCCATATATTACTGAGAATGACACTTTGGGCAATATAGAATTTCGTTTTTTTTTTGGGTTTTTATTTAATTCAGTTTAAGAGAAAATTGGATTTCTTGTAAAGCCAAATTAGCTTGGATTTTGGAGTTAATATACTATTTCAAAATCTTAAATGTATTTATTAATTCTGACATATTGACGCAGTTCTGAGGTCAGTTCAGAACGTTTCATCTACGGCTTTGTGATGTAACATTGTTTTCTTTGACAATACCTATCTTCATTTGAATGTCTTAATATTGTCACGAATTGTACTTGCGGTTTGTGTTGGTTCAGTCCTAATTAACAACACCTTCCTGGAAAAGATAATGGATATTCTCGACCTTCTTAGATACGTCTGTAATATTCTAACAACGATTAATAAAAAGACAATAGTAATACGGGAAGGTTGTAGACCGTTCTAGAAGGAATGCTGAAAACTACAAAAGAGGGTGCACTAAGCGGACCGAGTCAGTTTGTTTTCATCGTGCGTTGACAAGTGACAGTAGCGATAGACAGGCGATAGTCATAGAGTGGCGGCAGTTGAATGCGAATATAAGTAGTGGCGAAGAATACGGCGACGGGAGAAATAGATTTACTAGTGTGAAAAATTGTGTTAATCAGAACTGTAGTTAATTTAATTTTAGTTGTTAATAAATTTCGTTGTTTTCGTTTGTTTAATTGTGTTTTCGTGACTGAACACGTCACAGTATTGTACAAATGGACCACTGCCTTATATTTTTATGATTATTGTTATTATACAATAGGAACACAAAACGGAGCAATAATTAAACTCATCAAATGCATTATTGAAATATTGAAATTGTAGTTTAATGTAAATGTTTTCGATTTGTGACTGCACACAATATCAATAAACTGGTGTAAATAAAAATATTACGGGACCATATCAAGTTATCACACTTTCCGTTTCGGTTAAGAGAAATCGTTTTTAAAGGATTTTCATTTCTTTTTTCTCAACGGAATAATAAAACCAAAATATTTTTGAAATAAGCTGCCAAATGCTTTTAACGGTTTCGTCTTTGTTATTTTTATAGCAGACCAGGTAAATTTAATAGGCAATCTGTGATTACGTACTTCGCTGGAATAAAGATAAGATAAAAAATTAGGTTCGTTTACAACTCTGACGTTTGCATTGAACTTGTACTTTACGTGCTCATAACCAATTTTTATGTGGTGCATCATTGTTTAATAAATAGTACAAAAAACTTACAAGTTTATTCCTTTGAACCTTATTATTTATTATTAAAAATTTGTTTTGTAATTTTCTCAATCTTCTTGATATTCTTCAATTTTCTGTAATAGATTTTATTTGTTTCAAAAGATCCTAAAAACTCATTCACAGAGTACATTTCTTCCCTCAGGTATTGGACTAAATTTAATTTGCGTAAAGCTTTCGACTATGCTGGTTTCATTAATAGATGTCACAGCTCGTCATAGTCAGGCAATAGATACAATTTACAGAAATTATCCTGTTGACAGTTTCAGTCAATAATCAACTCACTTATCGTTTTGTGTCGCCATTTTTACGTTATAGTCATGTAGTTAAATGTGAATTATGGATCACTTCATAATGTTACGTCTAAATCTTATCGCATAGTAGTTAATAATATAATGAAGTAATTTCACATTTCATCGCATTCATGTCTTATTTTTAAACTCATTATAAGAATTATAGACATACTGAAAGAAACTCTTATTTTATTTATGTTATGAAGCACACAACGAATTCACACTAACACAGGTGATAATAAGAAATTAGAAAAATTGTGAAAATAAAATTATGCTATTTGTATACTTACAAAAAAGCTTTTATTTAACCATTGCAATATAATAAACAAAAGTTTTTCCAAGGATTATCATTATGAGAAACACCTGAAAGAAAAACAAATTGTTACAAATTAAAATAACAAAAATGTAATGTAAACACCTGTGTTACATTATAAATTTTTGTACTTGTTTTGACAGATTTATAAGATGATAACCCTAAATGTATATATATGTGAATAATCATTTTTCATTACTTTTAGTCTAAATTTTCTATAAATTTAATAAATCGGTGCGACAGAAGTTGCCACTAAAAATAAACCTACAAAATTGGGGTTTTAAAAGTAAACAACCAATCTTGCCACCAGAGAAAAGTGGTGCTCACCTACCTGATAAGGTAATTATAAATATCCGATGATAATATTGACATGAGTAATTATTTACAATTATATTATTAAGTAAGGATTAAGTAACTTAAAAACTTCTTCCGGCGATAAAAAGGTTAGGGAATGTTTTTAAGTCGTGCTGTATATGTAATTTAAATATAAAAACAAAACAATATCAAACATGGACTATGTGTGTATCATATTTACATTGAAAAAATTGTTGACTGATATATGTATAAGTATATATTTATAATGCCTTATTAATTACTGTTAAATAAATGCCATAAAATATCAATAAATTATTTTCCTTTCTCATTAAAATAATTTCTACCTATTAGGTGTTAGTGGCACAATCGGTTGTACCTTTTCAAAGACCCTTTTTCGTCAGTGGCAAGATCGTTTGTACCTTCTTTGGTCAGGATAATATTTGGTGGCAATTTCGGCTGCGCCCTAATAAATAGTTAACTTTAAATACGAATTAATAAATATATCTGAAAGTACTAAAACTTTCCTAACCAAATAGAAAGATATTGATAATCGAAGTTGGGTGAATTATTATAATAAGAAAGTACTTTCTTCCTGTCATTAATCTAATTAAATTAATATTCAATTACGAAATATTATTCAGGGTGCATTTTGTACACCACAATAAATTTATTGTTTCATGTCCTACAGTATAACCAGTCGATAGATCGTTTATCAATGTTATCGTCCTACATAGTCATCAATTAAAACAAATGGAATCTTTAATTTATTTAATTGATCTGGAGTAGAAGCACGAAGTTCGCTGCTCCTTATAAATTAAATAAAGACCACTAATCCAACGTGTCTCCTTAGTTTGTGACGTTGGACGAAAGCCAACCGGTTAATTTCGCGTTTCTAACAAGAAACTAATTAATGTAACCGCTTTGTTTGCCAAAGCTTTACGTAAGCAAATGAAAAAAATAAATTTGCATTAATATTAAGACAGAGGTGATAATACCCTAAGGTACCTAATAACAATAATAATAATAATTTAGAGGTCACTTCACTTATTTTACCTATATTGTAAAAATCTCAAAAGTACGTATTTTCTGACAGAAAATGTTCAACGTATTTATGCATCTGATCATTGATTTCGACTCAACTCCTCCTGATATTTCTTTGAATTAATGTAATTACGAATAAATCGTTTTTACCTACGTTGCTTTAATATAACAAATACGTTGTCACAAAAATCTATTTAGAACACGTGTACTGTAATGATCTTAATTATAGTTTATTTGCAAAGCAAAAGCAACGAAATTTATTAAGAACTAAAATTAAATTAACTACAGTTCTGATTAACACAAGTCTACACAATTTTTCACACTACTAGTAAATTTATTTCTCCCGTCGCCGTATTCATCGCCACTATTTATACTCGCGTTCCACTGCCGCCACTCTATGACTATCGCCTGTCTATCGCTCCTGTCACTTGTCAACGCACGATGTAAACAAAACTGATTCGGTCTGCCCAGTGCACTCTCTTTTATAGTTTTCAGCATACCTTCTAGAACATTCTGCAACCTATTGCCTTTTTATTGATCGTTGTTAGAATATTCCAGACGTATCTAAGAAGGTCGAGAATATCCACTATCTTTTCCAGGAAGATGTTGTTAATTAGGACTGAACCAACACAAACCGCAAGGACAGTTCCTGACATTATGTAACATGCTACGCTGCATTTCGGATAAATAAAAATTGGAAAAGGGGTTGTTCTAGAAAATGTTAATAAAAAGAAATCAAAACTTCTAACTCCATGGTTTATAATCTGGTTGGTATGTTTGTAGTACAGATGTGCATGCGATTGTTTAATTATAGTTGGCGTGTTGTAATAACACTTTTCGCTTATTTTGAACTCTACTGGTTCATTAACCTTGACGTGTTTGAGTGGCAACGTTAGATCTCCGGATCCGCCTTCTTGGTGGCCACACGGACGGTCAGTCGTTGTCTCAGGCGAGGGCCTTGGACTTCTAATAAGAAACGCTCGTTATGAATTACTATTTCGTCTGTTCGCTCGATGAAGGTATTGGGGAAGTGACTTTTGATAGATATGCCTTTGATGGCCATTGAAAATTACAAACTTCCAACTGCATCAACACTTAGATAGACCATCACCACAAAAAAGCAATGACTGTTGACTGTTGCTCCGTACCTTCTGATCTACGATCTCAGAGCATGAAAAACATGGAGACAGCATTTAATACCACAGTAGTGATCATGAAATAGGAAACGACTATGGCCCGACTTTTTCGTTAAAACGCGGCCTGATTGGTAGGGAAGAGACAGCTAATTAGGCCGCGTTAGAATGAGAGAGGCAAACCACAATTATCTGCTGTTTCAGGACCACTGCTACAGTACGTATTAAATGATATCTCCCATGTTTTTATATTCTAAATCTGCGATAGGTAACTAGATAGATGTTTCTATTAAAATAAGAAACAACACACGAATTTTAAACCTTTGTTTAAGGTTAGGCTTTCTTACGAAAAACAAATTTTGAATGTCTTACGTAGCGTCAGTAATTATAGGACAACAAAACAAAGAAACATTACTCCTTTCAGTATCTGAGTACTGAAAAGAAATTCACGTGGCTATAAGTAAATGTTAGTGCGGTGAGAATTCTTGTAGTGTTAAAATGCTGCCTAGTAGTTAAAGGCTTTGATACTGACAAACCTCAACAATTGTCCGATTGATTGAAACCTTTTAATTTATTATTGCCTTCGACAAGTTAGTTTTTCATGATCACCTTGAATTTCGGTTCTAACAGAAGTATAAGTGCTTAACATAAAATACACTAATTAAATAATCGTAATTTTGTGAGTGAAATAACCGAAATGGAGGAACCGAACATGAAATACCAATTACGCAAAGTGCAAATGATTTTTGGGATACATTTAACAAGCCAATAGATGGAAATTTTTATGGGAGCTAAATTAAAATTGCCATAGAATGTGTTGCAGAATTCCATTACGTTGCAATTGTTGGTGTGTATTTATTCGTCGCAGCTAGGGGCGATTTACGCAGTGTACTGTTAGAACTCCTTTGCGACTACGAATTTTCCGCTAAATGCTACCATCAATCACCACCTCGGGTCGACGTTAAGCGAAATGAATATAGCTTTTAGATGTTTACTATAACATAGGTACTGTTTATGAAAGCTCTTCATTTTATCTTTCCGCAAAAACCGAAACCATATGTTTTAATTATGACGATGATATGCACGCGCCTTTCACTTTGATATACACTGAGAGAAAAGAAAAATGTTAAGTTAACCAAAAATCAGGTAATTCCAAGTTCTTTATTGTGCTAATTATCATGAATGCGATAAGTGCATTGCACGAACAGTAACAAAGTTTTAAATTAGAATTATTTGAACAGAAAGTGGAAACATTCGTAGAAACAACATGCCCTCAACATTAAACTACTACTAAATTTATGCCATTAAAAAAAAATAAAAACTGTTGATCCAACTTGCATTTAACTTGTATTAACAGAATAATGGCCAGTTTTTAAAATGACATTCAGAAAATAAATGAATTTTTTTTTAATAAAACAAAGAAAGTTTCAACAATAAGGTTTATTAAACTCTTGCAATTGTTTCGGCTAACGGGCCATTTTCAAAGTGTACAGATTTTTACCAAAATTAAAGAAATGCAGTCGATCAATATAAAGGGATGAGGGTAATACGGAAATTCCTAGATGCAGGTACCTACCCTGGTAAAACCAGTTACAATTTGTATAAAACTAAAATAAATTATATAAAAAGCGCTAGCTGCAAAATTAAAAATCGAACAAATACAACTTAAAACTCATAGAAGTAAACAAAAAAAAAACCTTAAGTCCCTTAGAGTTAACAACAAGCAAAAAACAAATAAACTTTCAAAAAATGGCATATACGAATTAAAATGTAATAGTTGCGATGATATTTATATAGGGCAGACTGGCCGGGTATTAAAAAATGGATTAGACGAACATAAAACATCAATTAAATACAATATAATCTCGACTGGTTTTTCGGAGGACTGCATAACCAATAATCACTATCTAAATGATAAAAATGTAAAACTGCTGCACAATTGTGTAAAAAGTAAGAAACTAAGCCTCGAAAATTTGGAAATTAAAAAAGCGCTGAATAATAATTAATTAATAGTTAAGACCAGCAATTCACCTTTACTTTTATACAAATTGTAACTGGTTTTACCAGAGTAGGTACCCTTTATATTGATCGGCTGCATTTCTTTAATTTTAGTAACAAATTTGTACTCTTTGAAAATGGCTCGTTGGCCGAAACAATTGTAAGAGCTTAATAAACCTTACTGTTGAAACTTTCTTTGTGTTTTATTAAAATTTTTAAAAATGTTTCATCATAATTGCACCATAGACAGTTTAAATTGTAATAAAAAAAGCTCAAAATACCATTTTGTGAATGCCGTATTTTAAGATCCGGCCAACCATTCTTATTTCGAATCACAGAAGTTATAGACTGATATTTTATGAAGGCTCACTCCAAACCGCAATGCTCCATTTTAGACGGTTTGGATTTTATGAATATTTTTCCGAACCTCTGTAAAAACGACAAAAAAATCGCTTCCGACAAATAGACCTATAGTTTTTTGTTATTTTTATTTCTATGACCCCAAATTAGTTTAAAAACAACTTTTCAGCAAAATGGTGTTGTACAAATAAGTGTTTGCCCTATTGTTTACATTTTCATAAAAACCTACAAAATTATGTGTCATTTTCATTATGCCATCCTAGAACATACCATCTGTATATGGAATATTATTATGATTGTACGATGTCGGGACGTTGGTACCTTGAAAAGACCAATACTAAAAACGTTTAGAATATACCATGCATCTGCGATCGTAAATTTCAGATAAGCAGGGAAATTGCCGTATAAAGCTAAGCAAATTGAAGAAAGTTGTACTTTATAAATAAATAATAATAAAACAAGCAATTCCTGAAAATAAGGAATATTTAGTTTTTGGTCAAAAATTTAATGAAATTACCAGATGCCGAACACAATTTCGATCTTATTAGATCTAGATCTCATCAGTAATTTATCGATGTTACTCATGGTGTGTTGATGACATCTAATATATCTATCTAATAAATCACAATTTAATAAGATCGAAATCGCGATCCGCATTTTCGATAAATTTTTGATCAAAAGTTAAAAGTTCTTTATTAATTTGGTTTGCTTGCCCATCTGTATTACATAATATAAACTTTGTTGTGGATTCAGTTTGTGAAGTAGATACACCTTCGTAAAGCCTTCGTAAAACATATAAAATACCACAGTTAGCTGTAAGTATTCAGTAGATGAGATACTGCTTGTAATACAATATTCTAGAAAATTTTCCTTGTTTCACAACATAACATACATAACTATGGAATACAAATCGGTAAGCAATTTTTCTTGATAAATTAATAGGTGTACATATTCGTTTATGCGATCAATAACAAAAAATATTAAATCGGTAAATAAGCTTGGCTTTATTTATGACCAGGAACAATCAAAACTAACCGTACACTGATTGTTTAATTACTTTTAAATAAAATTTTTGATTGCGATTATGTTCAGCGTATAATTTGATGTGGGACAAACAATAAGTTTGATTCACTTTGAGATAGGGGTTATTGATTTTTTTTCCATAATCTACAGTAGTTGTTTTACGCGTTAATTTCATTTAATGCGATGTTTTATTAAAATCCGGTAGGTGTTCCGTCATTGGTTAGAATTTTGCTCTAAATGACGGTAAAAAGTATAACTACATACGCATGTACCTTTTATTAAGAATGTTAGATATTATATATGTATAATTAATTATTAATACATTAATATTAACAATGTCTATATGAAAAAATTGAAAAACTTTTTTGAGTAATATTGTTACTAGTTGTAACTAACTATTATTCTCGTGTTTTAATATGGCACAAATGCAATAAATCTCAGTTAGAGTTAGGTAGTGTCTTTAATACGAGGGTGGTTTGTGACTTAAACGGAAACATTGTTTTTCGGCAAAAAATCATTTTATTTTTCTACATAATCTCCTTCTAGATCGATACATTTGGTTCGCGTGTTTGTATTTTTTTTTTATTCCTTATAAATAACAAAATTTCTCAAGGCCCTCAAAATAAGCGTTTATTTCCACGATGACCTCTTCATTCGTCCGATAGCTATTATCTCCCAGCCATTTCTTCAATAAATGCGATCGTTTCTACTTCAAAACAGTGTCAAATATGTCCAGCAGCTCTGAATAATATTTGCCGTTGATCGTTGATCGTTTCATCTCTTTCAAGGCAATCAATATGAATTACACCGCGTGAATCCCAGAAAACTCCTTCGAACTTGTCATCGGTGATGTTTATGGTTGATCGTGAGCAATCGCGACACCCATCGCTCATCGTACCGACAGCTATTTCAGGTCCAAGTATTCACGCATAATGTGATACACTCGTTCAGTTGAGACTCACGCACTTTCAACCTTTGATCATCTAATATCATTCCATGGATTTTGTCAACGATTTCTGGCGTAAGCACTTCTTTAGGGCGACCTGAACGTTGGGCGTCACTTGTACTGATGCGGCCACAACGAAACTCACTAAACCACTTTTTAACCATTGAAATCAACTCACTTATTTCCATTACTATGTAAATTAACTAGGTTAGCTGT
This sequence comes from Agrilus biguttatus, assembly GCA_963921985.1. Taxonomy (NCBI): domain Eukaryota; kingdom Metazoa; phylum Arthropoda; class Insecta; order Coleoptera; family Buprestidae; genus Agrilus; species Agrilus biguttatus. The sequence continues at coordinate 11,105,584 of OY998120.1, forward strand.
TTTTAATGATTATCAAACATAAACTAAAAGTAGCAGCTTGCTCAGATGATGGCACATAACGAATACAGTGTTGCCATTACAGTTACTGCGCGAGAAATTCAAAAAGTCACGGACTTATCAAATCACCCTCGTATATTAATGAAAACAATGTATAGAATTAGTTATAATGCAAATTTTATACCTTCACATCTACACAATGTAAATGGAGGTATGCTAAAGGGATTAGAAATAGTGGCGACATTGAACGGCTCGCGCGTGTTTTTAACGTGCCGTTGATACGCTTAAGATGTAATTTCCTCTTGAAGAGAAATTGAAGCCGCGGCGGAGGTACTAGCGGATTACTCAATTACGACCGTAAGTCACGAAAATAGAAGGAAATCTGAAATTGGAGACATAAAAGATCGAGTTTTCAAGGAGGCAATAACGACGACATCTCGAATTCAAACCAGAGAGATCTGGATTTGTGCTGTTCGATTTCTCCAATTCTTGTAGGTTTTATTTCCAATTTCTTCGTTTATGAATATGTACAAGTTTTATTTGAAAATTCAGAGAATCTTTTTCGCATATGTAGTAGTTATTCAATCAAAACCATTTTCCAATTATTGCACGACTCTTTGCAATTATAAACAGGTGCTTTTAATAAGTTATGCCAAGTAGTTATTAAATCGAATATCGACTGGTAACGAGGAATATAAATAAAGGGAAAAAATCGAGTGCCCTGAGAATTCCATACAGTTATATTATCGTAAATCTTTGTAAGTAATTACTTTACAGTTATATTATATTATATTATATTATATTATATTATATTATATTATATTATATTATATTTGAATAATATTTTTCTTGCTATCATCACCACATTGAACAAATATTACTTATATTAAACTCAAAGCAGCTGTGTTTGTCACGTGATGATTCTTATCGAATTAATAATTGATGTTTTCTCCTTTATTATTACTTTCCTTTGTACCAAATTTCAAGATTCTTAGTCATCGAGAATTACCTTATACCTCTGCTAATAACTTGATAGGCGGGTAACTACAACAGTATGATCCTGCAGGTGCCGTTTTGTTTTTCATTTGAACCTTATAAGGTTCTTTTGTTTTCGTTACCGTCGGCCTATAGTATTATAAAAACTGTAATAAATATAATAATATAATATATTGTTTTAAATTTCAATTACTCCCTTTGGGCATCTCAGCTGGTTTCCGTATTTTAATGTAGGATACACAATTACGCATTTGGAGAGCCTCCAGATTGAAGATTCTGGTATCAAATTTCTTAATTTTACAAAATTACAGTAAAAGAGGTAATATCTTATGGCTAACCTTCTAACCTCATAATTGGAATTGTTTACTGTCATACAATATATTTTACAATAATTTTTATGTTTCAAAAATAAACTGTCGTTTAACATCATATCATCCACGTTCTCCAACAACTTTAATCTTATAATACTTTTATTTGTCCCATCATATTATTTTTTGTATAGCACTTTCATCTTTTCTTATTTTCCTTTGATGGTAATGGTATTTTTCAGTGTTTTGTATATTCCAATTAAACTTTTCTTTTGATTACTTAGTATTTTCTCCAGTCTACTAATAATTGGTTGTTGACCATTTCTAACCTTTAACTCTTGTTTACTTTTATAAGTCAGATCAACATTATTTCTCCATTTAAACTCAATTTTTATAGCAATATCAAAATTAAATACAAAATTTTTAACACGGTTTAAAAAAACAGGTAAGTACACAATATTTGTGTAAATTTATTTTAATTACATAACATTTGTAAATTCTCGAAGTATTTCGTTTAACCATTACACAAATGTTGAAGTAGAGGAAAGAGAACAGTATTCTGAATTAAAGAATTGAGAAAAAAATGCTTAACTACCTTATTACAACAAGCAACCTATTCGTTCTTTTATTTGTCCAATTTTTATTTATTTGACTGTAAATTAAGCAAGTATATGTGTATAGTTATTATGTATACTGTTCTAAAAGGGATAGACGTGTGAACAATTATTATGCGTCATTTTATAGAGGTATCTATCTATATATGTAATTTATTGATTTGAATTAATGTCGCTAGTAGAATAGTAATCATCGTCTACTTTTCTATGTTTAAAGATTATACATTTAAGACAGTGAGCGCTACTGTGCATCGCCATCATGTAGGTAAAACAAGCGGAGGTCCATTAATGTGACGTGTGTGCATAAATATACAACACACCATCAGTGTAGTAATTGCCGTAAAAAGTTACGCTGAATAATCAATAACCTGCAGCAGGTATACAAACATTGTCGCAGAAGTTGAAAATTGAACGTTGAATTACGATTACTTTTAACGGATGTCTTACATCATTCTGTAGTGGAAAAGTTCGTATTAATTAAAAGCTTGCATGTTTAATTTATGGGCCCTATTAATCTATGGGTTTTCATGTTTATCAAAATAGTTATTAGTGCTAGTGGATTACTTGTAATTAGTTTTCTGCGCCTATAAAAAAAAAATAGATAAAACAATGATAACAGAATATAAGGTGGAGTTCAAGTATTACGTCAGTAGGCTTAGGGTTTGGGGGCGGTAATGTTTTGTCTTACTTTTGCTGATAAAAGGAGCGAGAAAAATGTCATAAGTCTTACAAAATAATAAAATGTTTCTAAAACAATGTTTATAATCATTATATTAATAATGGAATTATTGGTTATTACGAATAGTAATTAATGGCTCTGGTATGCACAATAGAACTAATTTTTACAATTGGATATTTTGGCCCTCACACCTACCGCATAATAAAATATTTAAAAAAACACATCAAAGTAGCATACAAACTGGCTAACACAATAAAAAGAAAAATCAAGAATAAGACAGAAGATTACGACAAATACAACAGATCAGGGGTATACAAACTTAAATGTAACACATGCGAAAAGAACTATGTAGGACAAACAGGCAGGAAAATAGTACAAAGATTATATAAAATCTTACAGAGAAGGGAAAGCCGATTCTAACTACGCCACTCACCTACACCAAAACCTACATAGCCCAGGTCCTATAGAAGAAACCCTCATAGTATTACATCACGTCCCAAAAAGTAGAAAACTAAACATCTTGGAAAATATGAATATATACAAAAGTAAAATAAAAAACATCATCAACGTACAAATAAATAGCACCTCAGACGCAATATTCACCCCCCACAAACTCATCGCTGAGAACAGTATAAATTCACACTACCAAACAATCAGCTTGATAATGACGAAAGGCGAAACGATCGTCGCTGCAAGAGAAATAAACAAAATTCGCCAAATGGACAACCCAACAAACCAAGTAATTAGATATGCTTGCGAAAGAAATGTAAGATTTTAGAGAGTCAATAACTTAACACGTTTTGAGTCCACCTGACAAAAGAGATTTTGACGTATTGCCTGCCTGCTGTTTGCAATTGACCAATTTTTATGTACTTCCTGTCGTTAGATACAGCATCTGTTCAGTATTTTTAACTTTTAGGTACAATGTAACCCTTATTAAAAAATCGAAAGAATGTATTTTGACAGTTGAAAGTAATTATTATTAGAAAAACTGACATTGAAAGAAACTGAATTTTGAGTGAAACTGATTTATGAAAAAGACTTGAACAAGAAATTTTCAAAACGGTTTAATTAATTTCTAAACTGTGAGTAAGCGTTTAGTGAAGTCTTTTTGTGATGTTATGTATATTGTTGTTTTTATTAGTTTTTAATGTGGCAAAATTGTCACAAAATGTTACTTTAAGATTCGTTCGTGGTGAAGAATTTTTTCTGGACCTTTGTCCAGTGGAAGTGTAATGAATGTAATTGTCTGTTTTGTGCAAAAAACTTTACTCTTCTTTATGGAATGATTTTAAAATCATATTATCCGGTATAGGAGCCTAAAGTCATACAACTCATGTTAGTTTGGTGGCTCATGTGTATCTTATTTTGTCATGTTTATAGTAGTTTTCAAGCAAATCGATTTTAAAGAATACTGTGCGCTTTAAATGTTGGAGTCTCGCAGTGAACCCATTTATTCATTCGTTTTTAACTACTGGGCCACTTAATTTACCCATTCTTGAATTTAGATATCAACCAGTAAAAGACAAGGTGTGGCTGCCATAACTGCTCCAGGCTAAAATTCGTGGCACCTAGACTCACCTGGCTCAATTCTTGGCCGTCCATAAAACCCTATGAGAGATGTAGTTAAATTAGAAGAGTTTACATATTCGCAAGTCAATTTGCGACCTTAAATAAAAAGTCTAATAGTAGAAAAGGAACATTCTCTTGGGAATAATCAGAACATCAGATTTTGTACCGTTTTGTTTTAATGCCACATTTAAATTTCCGACCGTTGGATAAAAATAAAAACGTTTTGCTTTCAACTGCGGCATTGTTCTCGTTCGTGACTTATGTAAAGCCTCGTTCGTTCCTTGTAGATTACTCGAGATTTGTACACTACGTGCAGGTTGGTAGATAGAAGTGCTCTCCTTGCCTGCCTGCTTACCTGCCTTGCCCATCAAGCAATCCAACCAACAACCTCCGTGTTCCAGCTAACGTCCGATTATAGTAGATCCTTACAACACCGAACGGTATGACTACGGGACGTGCCTTTATTTCGCAAACATTATATTCATACATACCCACAGATATATTTATATATATTTATATTTGTAGGATCTTTATTCGTTAAAATAAAAGACCTCTCGAATGTGTCGATGGAAAAGCATATATTGAGCAAAAAACACTTAATGAATATATAACACTCGGAATTCGTACAATTCCTGAACTGCTCTTGCGGTTTAACTTCTACAATAAATCGGCTAATTTAATAACTTCTTTTGTGCATTGTGGAGACACTCCTAATCTCCCATGCACTTCGTCTTTATCTTCTTTGATTGCTATCGACACGCCCTTCACGCCTAGATGATAGCAATAGAATGCTCGATTATTCCGCACTCCCCGGCAGCTGAACTGCATCAATACGTTCCATGGTAACACCGGGAAATCACCACGAGATCATACTACCGGCGTTATTGCAACCACGTCGCAGAAACGTAACTCGCCTTCGTATCGCGAATAAAATAAACAAATGAAAAAGTAACCTATGAAATGAATAAAAATAATATGTACAGTTATTAACAAAAAAAAGCAAGCAGGATTAAATGAAATCCCACATCTATATGTAGGTATATGCATTTATTAATATGTATATATAACGGCAGTAATTGTACATTCATGATCCCAGCTTGGTACACATCCTATTTCCAAACGCCGAAGAATGAAACTGTGCTCCACATAAATTTCCTTTCAGGATTTACACATTTTTGTTTGTATCATCTGGTTCTTTGCAGAAAAAAATTCTTAAAGTCAAGTTATTTCTTGGCCGCTACTTAAATCAATTAAAAGAAGTGCTTTAAACTAAAATTAATCTTGCAACATAAACATTGAAGTAGTACGTTTTTCCAAACAAAACTTGATGATGGCGTATTATGAATCTAGAATTCCTAATGATGATGCACAAGGTTTTTATTGCATTTCAAAGCTTATCCGAAAATTTCAGTAAAGTTGACTTTTCGTCGTTGTTTTGGTGATGTAGTAACTTAATACCATTTTTACTAATTCACTTATAACATGATGGCTTTCTATAATTTAATAATTGATTGTAAATGAAGTAAATTTATTTTTATGGAAGTGTGACATTTTTTCAATAATATAATTCAAAAACTAAAAATAATTATTGTAAAAGTACTGTTTTAATACTATATTCTTGTATAGGTAAGTAACTAATCAAATATAATTCTCTGCTATTACTACTCCTAACAGAAAAACTACAACATTATGATGTGCAAATAAATATTAGTTAGATAAATTAATAGTTGTGGAATATGAACTGAGGACATACGTTGCTGCCTCTTCTGTTCGCAACTTTTAAGTGCTTTTTTCTAAGAACACAATTATGATTCGCTCGATCTTGAGAATAGTACATCACCATTTTATTGAATCGAATTTGCATTTCATGTACTTATTATATACTATTTCAGCTGAGTCTATTTCTTGTGATCTTCGTCCAGAATACATGATGTAAAATGAGTGATATAGTGATATGGCACCTGATGCTTTTGACGAAGATATCGAAACTGAGATATTTAGGTACTAGTTATTCTACATGCATACATGCATTTAGAATTTCCATAACATACCTCCAAATGTTCGTTTCAATCGTTCTCATAAATGCCAAATATACTGTTCCCATACACATAAATATATGTAGATACATGTACTATACTGCATATTATATGTTTATATATGTCTATATTCGTACATAATGTGTTAGAAATGGGTGATGGAGACTGCTATTTACTTATGAATTTATTCATTCGAGGTGTTTCCTCGCGAAACATCCCAAGGCGTACCTACTCCTGATTTGATTACTCGCCTGTCTCGATCCCGTTATGTAGTTATCGAAGATGCACCTTTCGCAGATATTTATTAAATAAAGTAAAGTAGTAAAGTAAGTAAATATGAATTAAAGATAGCGTTCTGAAAAGATCCATCTTATAAATTTCACGTTTTTATTGATGACACAATCGACTAACATATAGGTAGGTTATATTAAAGTGATTCAATTCATTAGAACGAAGACGAGAATAAATGTGAGATCCTGAAACGAAAATCTTTTTAACAGAAAGGATGATATTGATAAGCTGGTTTTGTGCTTCCGCTCAATTTTCGTAGGCTGTTATTTTTTCTTTACCTTTTCTTAAAAATACAAAAATATCTATTTTTATCTTTAGATGGTCCTTAACTGTTCAACTTTCCAATGTGTACAGTTTCGTTTTTAAGCAGAAATGTGTACTAATAATAATTAGCAAGTTCGAAATTACGATTCCTACAGTCTAATTTACAGCGCCGAAAATTGTTTAAACTTCTAAGCTTTTGAAGTTAATTCGAAAATTTCACTTATTCTATTCCCACCATAACCTAACCTAAGCCCTTAATGCATATTATACCTGGTGCATACCTTTTCATTCTTGCTGCACAGAACTTCAAATATGTCAATCAGTCAAACATAAAAATACTGGAAACATTTTCTACCTTAAGTTATTATGCCACAAATTAATTATATTATTACTTTTAATCAATATCAGTAAATCGAGTTCATTGCTTTTCGTTACAATGAAAAATATCGCCGGACTTTAATAGTTGACTAATTACAGTGTAGTCTAGTAGTTTATTTAGATCATTGCTTAGCATTCGGGAGAGCATCAGTTCGATTTCTGGTCCTCCTGTTCTGGTCCAAGTTTTCTATGGAATCCTTGGATCACTTAGACAAATTCTGGGACAGTAAAATTCCACAGATAATCTTTCACTTCTCTTCTGTCTTCATTTCGTCCGTCTCATATTTCTCTCCCTAACCACACCAACCACCCATTCCCACCACGTTTCCTGAAAGGAGACTGAAAAGGGCCTTACGCCCTACCTTCTGGCTTTGCACTACAGTATAGGTCGGAGGGACTGCCGCTCACTTGTATGAGTAGCTGGTGGATACGAAACACCAAAAGTTTTTAATCTATGTATTACCCATGTATATAATATATATATGGGTAAAACATGAATTACTAAAAGTATCTTAAGGATTTGGTTTGGCATAATTCACGTATCAGGTTGTATATAAAGCTTCAAAATTTTCTTCACAAGTTGACTAAAAATGTTTTGAGGAATTATATAAAAAAATTCTCTTAATAATTTTGTTCTTTTGTAATCTTGTTTTCAAACCAATTTGAAGAATTGAAGCGAGTCGCGATTATTAATTCAAAATAGATCTCTCGACTTCTGTTGATTTTCGAATTTGTTTTTTATTATGTTAATGGTGTGTGTTAAGGTTTTTATAACATCTACCTACGTAGTTTAAACGTCAAGTTCTCCATTCTTTCCTGATAATCTAATTATAAATGTATTTCGTTATCTTTCCAGTTTATTCAGTTTGGAAGCACTTTTTCTCTCTATTTTCCGCTTTTCTAATCTAATTAGGGTTTCAGTTGTTCTTCGGATCGTAATGAAAGGGTAGTTATACCCTCGCTCCAAATTAGTATTTTATTAAGTTATCCTCTTTTTTTAAAACCTCTGCAACAAATTCAACTTCGTTCTGTCTATTTTTGTCATTTTTCGTAGTATAAATTAATGGTAAATAAGATTATGCATGCACATAATTAAAAATATTTTAATTATACACGCCGGTCTAATTTCTTTTTGGAATTCGTTTCAGCAATGTTGAACATTTCATTTCTTCATCTTTAGCATTAAAATATAGAGCACGCTTTTATATGGTACCTACCATGGAAAAAAAATAAATGTAGAATGTGGTAATACATAACACCACTTTATTATGCTTCTAAGTAAAAGAAGTTTTTGATGATTTTTCAGATTTGACAGTAAATTTCTTTCAGATTACTTATTGTTTTTATTCATGTTGTTTAAATTAGTATAATACTGACTACTAACTCGGAATAAAATAACTAAATCGAAATCCGTCTCAATACAATGCCAAATTTGCCTTTTCAAAAGCCCACTTTGTGGGTATTTGTCAAAGAATCAGAAAGAACATGCAGAAGTAAGTACCCACATCAAGTAGCATCCGTTGCACTATCGGAATGGTGTAATGATACGACCCAGTCGTTCCTTTGTTGTTATCCAACAAAGAGTTGAAGAAAATGATGTCCTTTTTCGAGACAAAAATCGTCTATCCGTTCGTTGGTTCAGTGAAGTACAAAAGTATAAAATAAGCTGATATTTACCTTTAATCAAAGAACATTTTTAAATTATAATAAAATGACATTTCTGTTGTAAGTTTTTCATTTTTTTACGTTTCTATTAAAATTTATATGAGTTACCTACTTGGTTTTGCTGCCAAGCATTCTAAACAGTCATGATTGATTTAATTTGAATTTCCTGGTTTGCTATATCAGACGAAATTAATCCAGCTGGCTAAACTATTTTTTAAACTGCTCTTGACGATGAAAAATCGATTAAAGTTCGTAACCTTTGAGCTTGTCCCTTCCATTTTCTGTTACAACCGCATAAAATATTTTTAAAGAAATTTCAAATTAAACCTCTTCGATCTTTTTGCACGGCATTTTTTCCATTTGATATAATAAGACATGTACAATAAAATAAACAGAACAGTATAAATTATCTTTTTAATTGAAGTATTTCATGTCTGTAGTATATATACATATAATATACTTTCTGCACTGTACATAGTACCAATATAGAAATTAAAAAATCAGACCAGGTATGTAATAAGAGTAATGGTCGTAAAGTATATTTAAAAGAAATGCAAATTTTGAGAAATAAACACCAATATCTATGTCCGTGTTGAAGATAACAGAGGTCAATGAAATCAGGGATTTATTTTTCGAGGACATGACTATGAAGCGTTGAAAAAAGATTTACAAACAAAAGTAATCATTGTTCATTATTTGATGGCGAATTCAAATATCAAAAAAATGATGTTTTTAAAATTTGCGATTAGAATATTTGAAAATTCACACGTACTGTGGCCAGAAGTACATAAAAAATTATATCACCATTAGAGCCTTTTTGATTATATTATTATATAGATGTGACTATTGTTTAGTATCCAAATTATCGTTTGACTAGGACATAAATTTGTCACCTTATTATACCGAGCGGCGTGGTCTAGTGCGGTAGATCATTGCTTACCATTCGGGAGGTCACCGGTTTGAAGCCGGGTCCGGCTGCTCTGGTTCAAGTTTTCTGTGGTTTCCTTGGATCACTTAGGCAAATGCTGGGGCAGTAACATTCCACAGATAATCTTTCACTTCTCTTTTGTTTTCATTTCGTCCGTCTCATCTTTCTCTCCCTAACCACACTACCCACCCATTCCTGCAAGGAGGCTGAAGAGGGCCTTGCGCCCTACCCTCCAGCTTTGCACTACAGTGTAGGTCGGAGGGACTGCCCGTCCACCAGCAGGAATAGCTGGTGGGAATGAAACACAAAGAAGAAAAAGATTATGTTAGTTGTTGCATGCGAATTCTCATGCTGTTGAGATGACCTGTTTTGTGTCTTTAGGAGATAAGTGCGTGAGAATGTTAAGGGCTCCTGAGGACATAGGAACGAGCGTTAAGAAAGTACAGATAAAATCGAATCATCGAACGAACAGCAGTCTCGATAGCAAAACATTATAATCGTAGTATTAATATTTCATTTCTTTTAATTTTTATAAATAAATCTAAGTTTTGTTCCTGTAAAATCAAATTGGTGATGGTGAAACTGGAGATTTTTACTTAATGTAAATAAATATAGTTATACAAAACAAATATCGTTTTCCTCAAATTTTGAGGTGGTCCTTCGAAACAAATTTATTACGAACACGTTATCACAAAACTTCATGGTCCTTCGAAGCAGATTTAATACGAACACGTTGACACGACGCTTCAACTACGTAGGATGCATATTTTCCCTATTAGGTGTGTGTATGTTTTGTGCTTGAATTTCTTCACTATTTCAGTATATTTTTTATGAAGATTTGGTAGTGCTCATTTTCTTTTTTTACGAGCAAAATGAATGTGTTTTAAGTACCTACTAGATGCTAAACCTGCGCGTCATTCTAACCTTTCTGCTGGTGTTTTCAGTGCAAGCAGTCGTAATCGGTTTGAGCCTTGGCCTCTGGCCGCTGCTTGCTCGCTATGTTGTTGTACCTTTTTTGTTACAAGAACGAGCTTAGAAATTCCGAGTTTTCACTATTGTTTGGCGCTACGTTAAAGCTGTACGTACAAACGTATCACGGTAACGAGTCACGACAAGAGCAAGAACAGCGGCATTCTTCGGCGTGGCAGTTTTCATCGAACCGCGAGCATCTATTAGATGCCGGCAGAATGTAATAGTACAGTAGAAAACAAAAATAATGAAAAAAATAGCTTCTGAATGAACGTTGTTTTTTGTATATATATTTGAAGAGGCGGTTAATTCTTGTCACTCCATATTACATGTAAACAAACACAAATGTAGGTTACAAAACTTTATTAAAATCACAATAATTATTTAGATACACTGTATCTTCTTCAAGTGAAAGAATGGTCTTTTAAAATTACAATTCTTTCACTTGATGAAGATACAGTGTATCGAAATAATTATTGTGATTTTAATAAAGTTTTGTAACCTACATTTGTGTTTGTTTACGTGTATTCTTTAATCGTCCGTTGTTTCAAGTTTGTGTTATCAAAAAAAAGAAGGTTTTTATCATCTAGGTATATGTTTTGTCCATTTGGAGTCAACCTGGTCTAGATTAATTAGTGTTTTGTGTTTTAGAACAATTAATAAAACACCAACCAAATATTTAATAATAATTTAAGTACTTCACTTACAAAACGTAATATTTGACGTGCTTATAAAAAATTTTAATTAAGTAATCATAATAGCAGAGTAAGTAAGAAATTACGAAGTGTGGTTTATATTTTCCTTTTTAAAGTGAAACTCCTTTTGTAATGTAGAGTTAGTAATTTAGATTAAAGTTTTTAACCGTTTGGAGTTTGCAACATTTAATTCAAAATTCGACAGCTTCGTCAGACACATTTTTTTGTTCTTTTTGGTTACATGCCTATTGCATGAATAGACGCCGTGGGTTCAGTTTGATAAGTCGATATCCTTATTAGAAAAGGACTTTGTTGAACATTATTGAATGAAAATTTGAAATAAAACAACTTCGAAAACTTTCACTGTAATTTATTAACTAAAGTCTATACCTATTTCGTCTTATAATGACATCGTCAGGACTATCAATTATACTAAATAATATTCTAATGTACATTTCTGTTTATAGTGGATGGTTTTAAGGAGGGGTTACAATATCAGGGTCTAACAAGGGGTTATTTCCGAAGTTTATTTGGTCATTTGTAATAATTTTATTGTAACAGTTTTAAATTGTTTTCTTTTTATACTATGGTTGTTATCAATAATTTCGAAGTTGTTTTATTTCAAATTTTGTAACATGTTTCACCAAGTGATAACGGCGAATATTTTAAATTTATTATTGAATCCTATAATAAGTAGCAAGCTACAGATGGCGTTTCAAGTCGAATAGTTATTGCATTCATATAACAGCACGCGGATTATTCGCTATAAATTAAAATTGCTTTCGAAGAATTGTAGTTAGGATTTAGTACCTGTTTAATAATAAATAACACAAGTTCAAGGTAGAGATGACAAAATTGGGATTGTCATAAAATAGGAACCAGCGACACAATAAGAGTGTTATCATAAATTTTTAGATTTTGTCCACACGTCTGCAAAACCGTAATTTCAGATCAGATGAACCAATTTAAGTAAGAATTGGAATTTGTCAAAGGGTTCATAGTTACAGATGTTTGTTCAACCGTATCTAGAATACGTTAATGTTTTATTAATTTTTGAATTAATTTTTCCCCACACAATTTGTTACTGCTGTCACGCCCTCCTCGGGATTCGAGCCCGGATCCTTGGATCTACGCACCAATGCTTGTACCACTAAACGACGAAGGTACTTACAAAGTCATACAAAGAATCGTCGAAATTAATATATACCATTATTAATATTAATCAATAATAATAAAATATTGTGATTTTTTTTAGTAGAGGTTAATTTCACGGTGATGGCGTGACTGACAGCAGTAACAAATTTTTCGTCGTTAATTTTAGGTAATTTGAAATGGGTAAAAATTAATTGAATAATTGATATCACATTATTGTATTGAAATTAACCTTTATCAAAAAGAAAATTATCTAAATATTTCATTATTAACGTATCTAGGATATCGTAAAAAATAAAACAGAAACACTGTACTTTTACAAAATTTTTATTAATAATACGACAGTTGTTTCGCTAGCACTGTAGCATCTTCAGGTGAATAATGGTATTGTAACATTTGAGCCATATATGTATATATATATACATATATATATATATATACATACAAACAAACAAAGTGGGGGAAAAACAAGCTTAGGTACAAAATAACATTACAAGTAATACTTAGAACTAAAATTATCCTTAGGAAAAACAAAATTATTAGAGATGTAAATTAAGTAATGGCGAAAAATTGACATCCACTTGGTCATTAAGTAACAATAATGATGACTTATGTTTATTAATTTCTAAAGCTTCTAACAAATTTAATTATTTTTTTTTTCTGAAATATGTACAATATTATAATTAAAATTAGGTTTATGGTTAAACTCTAATAAATGTGAAGCGTAATTTGAATTTGATTTTTTATCATGGAATGACTCAGAAATTCTAGTTTTAAAATTTTAACCAGTCAAGCCTATATAAAATCTATTGCATGAACCACAATTTAATCTATATTTATAATCTTTATTGGTTTTGATGAAACGACTTAAATTATTATTAGTTTTAAATGTGATATAACATTATAATTAGATAAAAGTTTTTTTAACAGTGATTGAATATCTAGGATATTTCAGTATTGAACATGGTTTGTACAGGGATTCATAACTTTTTATACCCATGTATTTTTGTTGATCGTGGAGCTGTGCCTAATATTTTCCTGTTTCTACTGTACATCTCAAGTTATAAAATGATTATTACTGCCTCCAACAACGACGTACATAAGTACACTACGCGGTTCATGCTCGAGTGGTTGGCCGGTTTGCGCGCGGTCATGCATCCCAACGTCCAAGGAATAAAGGCTATTTATGAGATCGTTCGGTGAAAAAACAAGCCTGATCTATCAGCACGTTCTTCGTCTCTCTGCGTGTAGATAGAAGCAAACTTACTTGAAGTTGGATACATCTAAAAGGCTCGTTCGCTCGCTCGCTCGCGTTAACGCACCTCCGGTGATAATTCCATTTAAGGTCTTGTGGAAATAGACACTGTTCCCACACAGTGTCGACCGGAGGAGAAGACCATTGTGGACGGGACGTACCGATAAATATAACAAGAGTTTGATGTACTCTAGAGAGTGAACGTTTGAAAAGAAAACAGATAGTTGCGTCTTCGATTCGTTTTCACTTCTTCGATGAAGGAGAAGGAGATAAAGTAGTGAGTGATTGGAAAAAGAAGTGGAAGGAGCCGGTTCTTTCCAGTTAGCTATTTTATACACACACATACATACACGCACATATACAAACGTATACGTACATTGATAGAATAATAGAAAATTAGTTGTCGGGTTTGCTCTGGAACATGACGAGGAGGAAATGTTTGCCGGATTATATTGTTGCGTGAGTGCCACGTGCGTGGTTGATACCTACGCGTTTCTCCGATCGTGTTCGTTACCACCAAACAAACACTAATGTTATGACATTTTTAGTGCGTTTTGGATTTTGTTACTTTGGACTTCAAAGCTCGCATTTGGATTTGATTTATTGATTCATAGCGTGAGGTTTTTGGTGAGTGCCATCTCTTAATTATCTATTTTGTTCTGGTTATTATTGCATCATATACAAAAGTGTATTCTGTAAAATTAAAAATACCTTTAAGTAATTATTGTGTTTTGCGTATTATCAGTAAACTCATTTGAGCCTTTTCGTGCAGAATTAATTAATTTACATCTTGAAATGGTGATACTTAATTTCATGTTTATTCTTGTAAAATTAAAAACCAATTTCACAAAATATGCAGATTTCAATTCAGAAAATTCGGATTCTTCGTCTCTTAAGGTTAGTTTCCTGTGAGTGAATGTGTTAAAATCAGATGAAGGAATCTTTTGCATGCCTTGGACCACCAACTGATTTATTAACATTGCAAAATGTGTAACGTCTAAATTATGATTTTTAGCTCTTTTGTTCCTTTATTACCAGTTCCTTTCCTTTGTCAATTTAGTTTCGAATCCTTTTCTAATTGCACTACCATAAATCGTCCATAAATTCCAGTAATTTTCTCCAGCTGTAACTGTCAACCCCCTAATCCTAACGTCCGTCAATCTGTATCATATTTCTGTCACATTTATAACCATAAACCAATACGTTACAGCAAGTTTCAAAACCCACCTTCCTCACTTGTAACACCCATCATCATTGTTCTCATCAAATTTAACCACACCTCCATCCCTTTACAATTTAGTCTATAATCTATAAATAACTTTTTCTATCAGATAAGACATCAGATCAGATCAGAGCAGATCAAAATAACAAACAATCAATTCACATCAAACTATCTAACTATCAACTACCTATCAACTTATATCAACAAACAAGTCTAACCAATTAATCAATATTCAATCGACAATTCCATCGTGACGCAACGCTTCCCGGTACCAGTATTATCCGTGTATAAAGTGTAAATATATGTATAAAAACCTTGCTTAAAGACTTTAATTCAACGACTTCAACTTCAACCACAAAAATTCAACACAAACACCTGGACTTCATCAAGTTGCAGTCCAGGACGATTCATAGCGAATCATAACAGAATCAGAAATAACGTCGTTGTTGTTATTCCTCTGGCCATTAAATGATAGATGCTACTGGTGAAAATATAATCGACGTTTATTTATTGTTAAATTTTTGTATCAGAATCGCCGCCATAATATAGTAAATTGTAAGGTGACAATGCGTATTTTGTGGTTGTTGTACTAGTATAAACATTCTGGGCTCTCATCAAATAACTTCTCCTCTCAAGTTCATGTCTGCGGAACAAGTTCTTATTGAACTTGCAATGCTGGCCTTGGAAATGAGAGAAGCTACGTACAAAGAGCGGTAACCAGTCTCTTGAAACGTACAATTAAAGTCGTACTCTTACGTACTTATATATGTATACTTACCTACGAACGTACGTACAAGTTTGTTGTAATGGTGCAGTCAACCGTTGGTTTTACGGAATATAAAGCGACAAACAAAGAACTTTAACTGTCTTTCCTTCGTTATAATGAAGCGGATTTAGAGGGGTAGTAGTAATAGTAGCAGCAGATGTTGTTAGTTAAAATGATACGTTCCCTTAAGAGTGCAGATATGTTGTTGTTAATAAAAATAATACACGGCTGTTAAATTAGTAGTTTTATCGTTAGTAACAACCGTTTGCATTTTGTGAAAATATAGACTAACATAAATAATAGGTAGGCCTACATATATCCATATTTGTGTTTATTGGAAACTTGTAGAGAAACAAATCGACCAAATACTTAGGGTTCCTTACCATTCAGTTAGAACATTATCTCTGCAAGAAAATTTCGAATTTATCCAAAACTGTAAAACCTAAAATCTTCTAAAATTTGTGAAACTAAACCATGCTTTTATCAACTATTATTATATTTTGAACATGTTTCGCTAAATTTATGGAATACCTTAAATTTAAAGTACAGGTTTTGTTGTGATTATCAATGAGAAGGTGTACTTTATTATTTCATATTAGACTAAATCGATTACAACATAGGTTAACAAAATCAAAGATTGAAAAGCAAAAATTAAAAGGGTAGCAATTTACGACATAATTTGTTACTCTGGATACAAATACAGCCTCAGAATTGTGCAGTACGTCAAGATGTCAAGACAACACAACCATTTCTGTAACCATTTCCGAGGCATATTTTGCCGTTGAATTAGAATCTAGTACAACAATTTCCCTAGTACATCAATATTTTGAAATATTTACACTCCAAATTCAGATGTAGCTAGTTTGGGTTGTTTAAATTTAAGATTAGAGTATCTTAAAATTTCGAAGGACAATTCTGGCGTCAGATTCGAGTTTCCCCTTAAAAACTACATCGAAAATGATTACCTTCGTAGTGTTTTTTGTTTTCAACCCGCCAAAGTAGCGAGCTCTTTTTTAGGGGCGTGACTATGTAAAATTGAAAAAATAATTAGAATACAATGTAATCATTTTTTATAAATTCTTTAATGACTAACCCAAATATAACACTGCAATTTCGAAAAATTCTAGTCTGGAAATCAAACAAGCCAAATACCATAATTGTAATTTTTAAATTAATTGAAATTTAAGGTTACAATTCTAAGGCCGGTATCGACATCACAATCTACGTCAGAAGTTAGATCTGTAGTCTTGATATCTTCCTGATCCACGCTGACCTCAGTTATAGATTATAAATATTACATAGAAATTATTTATATAGGTAGATATACTTTGATATAATAATTACTGTATAAAGTTGAAATTGAATATTTAAACTTTAGAGTCTCACACTATGTACGTACACTCATTCTAAACTTTTCATTTAAATATTTACATTGTTTTAAAAGGTTTACGTATACGATATCAATCACTTGCTGCTTTGCAACATTCTGAAATTAAACGATTGCAAGTCGACTTCAAAAGGAAATACCATATAGACTTTTCCTTTATCACAAGCTATACCTACCCTTTCTTTTCTATACACTCGCATGTATTTATGTATATATGTATATCCGTCGTTCAATTTGTCATCCACTCAGCATTTCATATTTGCGCCGAATAAAGCAAAATAAAAGCCTTGGAGTGTTTGAATCAATTTGAGCGATGACGCAAAGGTTGATGTTGCCGAAAGCAAAGCGCGAGCTCACCGCCGTCGACGCTGCCGGCGACGGCCACGACGACGACGCGAGGCGTCGAGGCCGAAGCCGCCTCCTGTTGCCTCCTTCCTGCTGATCCCGAGACAGTGATGCAGCAAAGCTCTTAAATAAACCATGAGTTTCACGCCGAGATTTACATTACAATGCTCGCGCGACTAGGAAAAATCACGATATAAGTTCAAGAAATATTACCACCATAATGCGTCCATGTAACGTTCCAAAAGTAGATTTGATGGAACGAGGAAAACACGTAAATAGGTTTAAATGGATGTTATAAAAAAACGTATTTCGTCAGCTTTCTATAGAAATTGTATTACATACCTGCAATAATAGAACGACTTTTTTACGAATTAATTATACCTAGTCGCCAGCAAAACCGAATTGCTTATTCTTTATCATATTATATTACCTATCACATTTAAACTACTAATATTATATCTTCGACAACAACTGAAAATGTTATTTGCTTTCATTAAACATTTGTGTCACGAAAATACAAGGCATGTTTTTTAAGTAAGTGCCGTTTTGAAATTAATAAAAAACGTGCAAAGATATCTTAATAATTTTATTTTTACATGAAAGCCTGTACCTGAATCTACTTTTCTACATAATTTCCTTTAATATTGTCATAACGTTTGACCAATGACCAGTTTTTGAATACCCTTCTCATAGAACTCTGCCCACTGACTTGTTAACTGTTAACCACTGCATTACAACTGCTTTGACTTCGTCATCGTCTTGAAGACGCTGACCGCCCAGATGTTTCTTCATGTGCAGGAAAAAATGGCAATCACTGGGCGCCACATCAGGGCTGTACGGCGGATGATCTAGAGTTTCCCAGTGAAAAGATATGATGAGATCTTTGGTTCGATTAGCCATATCTGTAAATGCTCTCAATTAGCCACATCTTTAAATGCTCTCACCCACTTCCTTACCATTCCATCACTCATAATGTTTTGTCCGTAAACTGGACAGATCTCACGATGAATATGAATCGGTTTTAGTCCTTTGGCACTAAGGAATCGTATAACAGCCCGGACTTCACAGTTGGCGGGACTCACGATTATCGGAGGCATCTTAAACACTCAATAAACAACGTAAACAAGAGAAAATCATTTTTTATTTCACCTTATGAGGTTTATTTAAATGTAATGGTCTTCCGTATTTCTGTTTATTACATACAGAAAAATGAGTTTAAAATAATTATAAAATGAGGGAATGATACTGATAGAGTCGTTTCATTTCTAGTGTTTTTGCTTTTGTCTTGTCATTTTTGCCTTATACATCTCTTAAAAAAGTAAAAGACATTCTAAACAAGCAACAATTCTTCATTATGTTATTAAGATGTAATTTTAAATAAATGATTCCCCGTACCATCATCATTCCTCACTTTTAAAACTAATTTAACGAATTTTTTAATATGTATGTAATTATGCAGTTGAATACTTTAATGCATTTGGTTACATTCCATTTAATACTGCTGTTTTCTTTAAAAAAAATTATATATTGTATGTAACATATATGGTATCCGTATAGCTTTTTGTTTAAAAAATCATTCGTTACGTTATAGATTTACAGAAAACAGCACAAATAAATTTACCTCTTCAAAAATAGCGATTATTCTAAATGGAATTTTTTTGAGTTTATATATTTTTTTTGTATATCCTGATATACGATATACTGAAATATTGCATTTTTATAAAATAGGACAGTGGCAGTTTGTTATTTAAAGAAGTTACAATTTGCTCGAGTTATTGGAAATGTTATAAAGTTGAACGCAAACAACAACAGATGAAGGAAGACGTATTTCCATGTATTACGTCTTTTGGCATTCGATCAAAATAATAAATAGGAATTGTAGCATGTTCTCCATAAAATCGGTCGTTGTTGTTTCAAAGAAATTTTAACCCCCATGCAATTAAAATACTGTTCTAAAAATAAGAGTAAGAATGTCATAACACATGTTTTCTCAACAAACGTTCTTATTGCGCCTAACACTCCTAAATGGCAACGGTGAATTCTTGCTTTGAATTATAATTTTCGTAACTACAGTCGACTCCCTCTAAGTCGGCATCTCTCAAAGTCGAATTTCCCTCTAACGCAATATATTCCGATGGCAACAGCCCTAGTCTATGTTGCTACTTTATGTTAAAGGGGCTCCTGAATAATTCGAATTTTGTAAGTCGGGCTCACTATAACTCAAACTGATTTTGTGCTTTTTAAGGTCCCATTGCGTGTAATGTTTCCTCTAATCCGAACAATTGATTGAAAAAACTGAATTTTGTCTTATAACCATCTTCCAGACGTTTCGTCTCCTGCTACGGCAAAAATGTATTTCAATAATTAAGGAATCCTTTTTTAGATAACATAAAGGCAAATACATTAATTTACTGACTTTTTCTTTCTTTTCTGACATGACTCGAACTTCTTTTAAATCAAACAATTGAAGATGACAAATGTCCATTCGACCTTTAGAAAATTAATAGTTTACTGTATAGATGGGGTGAATTATCTAATCATTGGATTTCTTTCTGGATTGACACTATGAGTCTCTCGGTTAACTTTCTCCAAAATTACTACTTTATTATTAAATTTTTGACATTCTAACGAATTTTCAATGCGAATGCAGAGGTTTATATTTGATAAACTTAAAAACGTGAGAACATCTTTAGGTACCTATTGTACATAAGATTACCTTTTATCCTACGACTTCGGTCGCGTGCAATAAATAAAAACAGTAGTCTCCTGTTCATGTCCATCGAGATCGGTTTCGAAGATTAACCCATGCAAACACATAGACAGACAATTTCTTGAAAAGGGTCGTTTGTGCCTTTAGCATACAAATAACTATATGAACTTTAGAAAAGACAGTTATTTAAATATTACAGACAGACAAATTTGGAAAGTTATGTTCGCAACTAATTGTTGGACTGAATGGGATCTATTGTCTATTTTGGGATCATTGTATAGGTTGGTATGAGAGACCCAGCATTTGGGTGAGTCTGATATTATATATTGTCAAAGGCATAGAAAAATATAAAGTAGTTCTTATATTTATTTGTTATTGAACTGACAATATTTTACTGCAGACTTCGCCTTCCTAAATTAACCCAGAGGTATTAAACACAGCTAAGTAAATAGCCGGCTCCTAATTGCTTTTTTCATACCTTCAGATACTCCTCGCTTTTAAAATCATTTTATCATTCACATTTTAATTTTTTATTAATAAGTATATGAGTAAGTAGGAACGTTAAGGTGTTATTTCGTTGGTAATTCCCAACAGCGAATAAAATACGACTTACAAGTGAAGTAACTGGATATGTGTACTTACATAGATAATGGTAGTTTCTCTAACTTTACGGTAGGGGTAACTCGTTTCATTTTATTACGCTAATTCGCCCATTCATTTAGTAAACGTTCGTACTGTATGTGTGTATGTGTGTGTTCCTATGTACCCGCAGATCCGTATTTACGTGTTTGTGCTTCGTAGTGATATATGTCGAACATTTGAACCTGGAAGTTTATGGTTTATCAGCAGCATTAAATTTTCCAGTTTTAGAGCAGTCACGAAAGTGTTATCATAAAATTTATATTGGGATTGGGTCATACGTGGGGCATGTTGAGGGACTCGCCGTAAAACGTAAGCTGTCACCTTTATACAAAAGTCAGTTTAATCCGTTGTCTCAACGAATAGGTACCCACTATGCCGACACTGGTCGCGATCGTCGTGAAACTCGTATCCGGTAAGCTGGCCGAGCCAAATCCTTTACCTTCAACTTGGTACTCGCCGCACATTTGGCCGAAACTTTCAATAATAAATAATAAAATATCGACACTATATATTCCTGAAATAATTTGAAACAAACGTAATAAATTTTGAAATAGCTAATGCTATCACTGATATTAATTTTCCTGAATTGATAACCGTGGTCTTGGAATCCTAGATGATCTCTCGGTTGGTGTTCTCATTTCAACGTTCCGCTGGAAACAATGGAGGGCATCCTCGAGGATGTTGCTCCATCGAACACATGACCGTGGTCGTGACATTCGGATTGTCAAATTGCCATGCGTTCGCCTCAAAAATAATGGCTCAGGAACGTTGGAAAGACAACACCAACCGAGGGATCACCTTGGGAGGATAATGCTAAAATCAAGGTTATCAAACCTTGAGCAAAGCTACTGTATGAAAGCTGCTTTTTCCAATGAATAAAAACTAAAAATGTACAATAAACCTGGATATATGTGTACAAACCTCGCCAATTGTACAAAGTACAGTATAAATAAAAGTTTATGGAATTTGTTGATTTGGAAAATCCTTTGATAAAATTAAAAGTAAGAAATAATTGAAAATGCTGGATGAAAGC
Organism: Agrilus biguttatus; assembly: GCA_963921985.1. NCBI lineage: Eukaryota > Metazoa > Arthropoda > Insecta > Coleoptera > Buprestidae > Agrilus > Agrilus biguttatus. The sequence goes on from OY998120.1 coordinate 11,127,488, forward strand.
AATATACCCAGTAATTTGTTAGAAGCAGTAGCTAGCTTATATAGCAATTGAAGGGTTCATTGCAATCGATTGTTTTAGCCAGGGAGGGGCCACGCAGCCCCCCCTTACTATTTAGTACCTGATAGTTATAGACGAGATAATAAATAAATGTAAGGCAGAGTAGTAGATATCTCGGAAAGCTTAGTTGCAGACGATAAGGTAATTTTCGCTAATCGACAACAGAACATAAGTACAACATTAGAATAAACAATAAAAATACTAAAGTCATAGTCCTCAGCAGAGAATATAAAGATGTAGATATCGTGTTAGAGGCAAAGAAAATACAAATGGTTAACGATAAAGGTAAATGGGACAGTTACATACAAGAGAAAATTGCTCGATCAGTAAAACTTTACCATCAAATAAAAAGCTTCTTCAACAAACAGGAGATACGTCTAGAAAAACGAAGATAAAAATCTATAAAAATGTAGTTAAACCAGCACTGCTATGTTGAAGCCAGTTATGGATATTAAATGGGAAATTACAAATCAAAATTTTAAGCATCAGAAATGAAATTCCTTAAAAGAACTAAAAGAGTAATTGAAAAAGGCAGAATAAGAAATTAGTTACTTATAGAAGAGCTATAAATGTAAAATACCTTTTGGAACCGATAGAAGAGAAGCAGCCAAGGCGGCCAATAAAAAAAGAAGAGAAGACTTGGGATGATAAAATAGAAGAAACGGTGAAGAAAGAATCAAAATTCTACAGAAAGCATCAGATGTTTCCGAGGATAAAAATAACTGAAAGATATTTATTTATCAACATAAAATAAAATGAAACCATGAAGTAGATGGGTATATGTATTATACATATAATATATATACATCGAGTTTTTGTGGTATATATGGTAGAGCATAAAGAACAACAAAATTTTACAAATGAATTTGTTAATGTTTCACAGTGAGAGAAAATTATAAAGATGGACTCAATCTGAATCGTTTCCACACACAAAAAAAAATTGTTTTACTAGCCATGTTCAGAGATTGGCCTTTCTGATACAGACACTTAGTCACAATCAGTATATGTTATAAGGCCAACCAATCAAGCTCATGTAATTTGTAAACTACAGCGTGTTCTTCGTAATAAACAGTTTTGTTACATAATTACCGATTTGTTTAGGACTTTATAGATTTTGTGTCAAATACGAAAATGCCTGTAGTTCACTTTGCCAGACAGCTTTTTTTGTATACCTGTGTACATTAGCTTTTCTAAAATCTCTTTAAATAAATGTTTGTATATATTTGAGTTGGTATGATGGGGTAAGATGAGCGTAATAAAATATGTGGGTATATGTATGTAATCAGTATTTAGAATGGTCATTTGTGGCCGATGTTGAAAATTGAAAAGCTTCAGCATGTGGTGGAGCAGGTGTCGTTTACTTTTCCGCAAAATTAGGATTCCCTTTATGAGGTCCACAACGTCAGCAACGCGATAACAACGGTCGGAGCTTTCGGTCGTTTCATCAGACATTAATTCCGTTATGGCAAAAACAGAGACAATACGAAATCACCCACCACGAACGGAAATTTGGATATTCTTCGATAACATCGAACAGTTTTGGAATGTCAACACCAACTCATTTATTTATTACACTGATTCCGGGGTTTTCAATTTTAGGTCTATAACTTCTAACTTTATCTTACCGTTAGTTGAGTAAACTGAGGGTATATACTATAGGTACGTACGTACATACATGGGTCACTCTATAACTTTTAAGATACGAAAAAACATCTAAATATTTAATAGAAACACTTTAATTATTGAACATCAATACAGTAGTACATTCCAATTTACCTTTGTACATGTAAATTTAGAGTTTTTTAATTAATACATTAATGTGAATAATATAATAATAAATAATCTGTAGTGGGTAATAATTAACTAATTCACATTAATGTACTTTGACTTTATTTTGGCGCTAGTTTTCAATTGTTTGTTGAATGGTGTGAGAGAGAGCATTATAAATATGAGTATTAAACCCCTAATTTTCACTGCTCCGAGTACATCTGGTAAACACTCAGCAAACAAACACTCTTCCGTCCTTTAAGCTTAATTGCTTTTACTAATCCTGTACAACGCAAGAAAACTACGTACATAATTCTCATAACAGCTCTTTGCTTATTCGCCATAACTGGTGTTGGCCACACTGGGCTCTCCTGACGCGCAGGAACATCATAAAATGATGAGTATGTTTGACCGCCGTCATTCAACATTTGCAATGTTTCACGACAAATTCTAGCATATTCTGCCTTTTGAAAATCAGTAAGTTGATTTTGTTATAGCTTTTTTTAACTGTAGATGTTCATGTAAGATAATAAAGTATGGACCGTTGCGGAGGGTTTTTTCATTTTACCGAAAGAAAAATTGTAGTTTTCATTCTTCCCTGTCTATCCCTTTTCTATATGTTATATTTTCAATATTATATTTCCTATGTGGGGCCTATACTAAAAAGCATTATTTTCTTTATATAACAGGCGGGCTGAAAAGAACATGATTTTATAATCCAATATAGTTCATAGTTCCCTTCGAGGGCGATACAACGATTAACGATTATAGCATCCTCTTGAGGTCTGAGAACAGAAAAAAGTCGCTGAGGGCCAGATCTGGAGAGTACGGTGGATGCGGAAGCAATTCGAAGCCCAATTCATGGATTTTTGCCATTGATTTCATTGATTTGTGACACGGTGCATTGTTTTGATGAAAAAGCACTTTCGTTCTTTCTTTCTTTAAATGAGGGCGCTTTTCCGCGATTTAAACACTCCAATAACGCTTTCGTAATAGTCGCTGTTTATGGTTTTCCCCTTTTTAAGATAGCCAATAAATATTATACCTTGAGCATGAGCATCCCAGAATACTGATGCCATAACCTTGCCAGCCGACTCGACTTCTGCATCTTTCCACGCTTTGGAGTCGGCTCATCACGTGCAGTCCACTCGACTCGACTGACTGTCTATTGGACTCCGGTGTGAAATCCATCATTTCATCATCATCCATGTTTCACCCATCGTCACATATCGACGCAAAAATTCGGATTTATTACTATTGAACAGCTCCAAATACTGCTTAGAATCATCGATCTCTTTCGCATATTCAAATATTCATTCACGATATGACCAACACGTTCCTTTGATATCTTTAGGGTCTCAGCTATCTCAATCAACTTCACTTTACGGCTATCAAAAATTATTTTGTGGACTTTTTTGATGTTTTCGTCGGTAACAGCCTCTTTGGGACGTCCACTACGTGCATCGTGCATCGTCCTCGGTGCTCATTTCGCCTCGTTTAAATTCAGCAAACCACTTTTCTACGGTTGATTTTTCTGTTGCAAAGTCCGAATAATGTTTATCAAGCCAAGCTTTGGGTTGAACAGTATTTTTTTGCCAAAAAGCAATGCTTTATTAACACACGAAATTCCATTTTTTCAAAGTAACAAAAGTTCTTTCCCTAAAAATGCTATAACTCAGATACTAATAGTGCAACAGCTGTCAAATTTATACACGCGTCTTTTGAAGGTTAGAGCTAACTAAAAATCATATGTATTTGATACTAGTAGCGCCATTTATGGGTCAGCCTACGAACTTTTCAGCCCGCCTGTTACGTTTCAATCAATTTCTATCTATAGTAATTTCCAGGTAATTTGTGAAAACGGATATCCGCACCTGCAATTTTCCATTTTACCTGTTGTTTAGTATCACAATCACATCTTTATGAGTTCTAACAGCATTTCAGTGTACTTTTTTATGTAATCATCTAAAAATAGTGAATACATGTCTGTCATTTCAGGCTTTAAAAAATCCCTCGGTTGTGCATGGGAATTTCATTACTAGATTTTTCGATAACTCAATTTTACTGGGTCGTAAATGTGTATCTGCATACATATACGCCTGTGTATGTTTTTCGTATAGCCGAAAATTAAGAATTGCTCCATTTATATTCCATGTGAATAGAGAAAATGAAGTTGGACTGATTGAACATTTTGACCCGAACATGTCAGTCAGTCAGTCACTCTTTTTTGTGTGTATGTATTTCCGAATTCGCCAACTAATGGCGTTAGTAAATTCGACGAATTGGCTGGCAGCTGTTTAATTTCTTTTATTAGACTAAATGATTGATTTGATAAAAGCATACGCATTGATGAATAGGAAAAATGTACTGTATGATAAAATAAAACATGTGAAATGGAAAACGTACTACCTATACATACCTAAACCCACTCTGGCCGAACACAGCATAGACATTAAGACAGGAAAAGTATATTTGAATAGAAACTCACGGAAAATCGAAAGGAAAATTATTGGTTATACCAAATGTCATAAAAACACTACTCAAAAAGCTAAAATGAAACGCAAGTTTTTCTTTTGTTTAGACAGTCGTTGTGAATAACGTACATGAAAATGTATTGACATATTACTACCGAAGATTAGCCGTAAAAATCTTTACCAAATTATCGCGTACAGTCCACTTTTTTAAAAATTATTTTCAGTACATCGTTTTTTAGAGTGACAGCTGATATATGTTGCAACTTATTCAAGTACCATTGCATCTTCTGGCGAAATCACAAAGTGGCGAAACACTTTTTAATAATAAAAAAGGATGGAAATTATTGAAGGATTTTTTTTTGTCTAACATTAATTTCCATCAAGTAAGAGTAGATTCGGTTAACTATATTAAAGAAGCTCAAACGAGTGTATCACCTACGTTACACATCAAATTCTTGCTATAATTGAAGAATAAAACCCAAAACATATGGTTCCTTAATCAGTGTATCAAGTTTGAGAAAAAAACAGGCATGAAAAAGTAGCTCCATGAAGAAAGGATTATCCATTATTATTCACAAATTAAAACACAAAGTTTGGAGAAAATATTTTATTTTTCACAGTGGCATCATCAGGTGATTAATTTATATACTAGTCTGACTATATTATGTATTATATTATTTTAACAATTGAAACATTCGAAAGTATAATGGATCTTTTAACGTCTTTTAAGATAAAAATAGAAATTTGTGATCACTAAAGAATCATTTTGGCAAGTTTTCCCATTACGTACAGAAGAAAACAACTGCTTTTAATTAACTTTAAACGTATTCTTGGCACTTTTTTTACAAATTCAAAAAAGACAGCCCATTATCAAATTAAAATCAAATGGAAATAAAATACCCAAAAAAAAGTTTGTTAATTCGATTTTAAGTATAGGTTACCTGTATGCAGTATTAAATGTTTGCATTATGTTTGCAATATTTCGTACATATTATCAGAATATTATCAAAACCTGTCACAGTATCTTGTTGCCCATTAATTTTCTATATTGCGTTTTCAATTAAATAATAAATGACGAGCAAATATATTCTTTTGTGCAAACAGATTGATATTAAAATTCCTTTACTGCAGATGTGTTTATTTATTTATTGTTGTAACAGGAATATAGTTATCGTTAAATTGTGTTGATAATTTTTATAGATCGTTAAGTTGATTCCTGGTACCTTTGAAGTGCAAAAAGTTTAATCAAAGTTTTTTAAAGCGTTCCACATCAGTTTAGGAAAGTTAAAAGTTAAATTATAGGAACTTCTTATTTGCTGAAATAATCCTGTTCCTTCTATGTAAGTATCTTAAAAATGTCAACTTTTCGAATCTTGTTTTATATTTGTATCTGATGTATGAAAACGAAACTTCTGCTAAACTTTATTGTGCTTGTTCGTGTTACACGGTTTTATTGAAGATCCTAAACTTACGGTAGGGAACCTTTAAAGAGCAATTCACACTTCTCGTCTTGGATAGGCTGTTTGAGATTAAAATTTCTCATTTTTTCCGAGAAAATGAAGAATTGTAAATGCGATTAATATATCAATAAAAGATAGCCGTTTACTTTATATAACAGGCGGACTGAAAAGTTCGTAGGCTAGCATAGAAATTTTTTTTTTTTTTAATAGAATTTAGTTTTATTTTTCAATATAGTTCCCTTCGAAGGCGATACAACGATTAACGATTATAGCGGTCATACAATTTTTCGATACCATTTTTATAATATGATTTGTCTTCAGCCTCAAAATAGGCTTCAGTTTCGGCGATTACGTTGACCTCTTTATCGGCGCGAATTTTCTGTCTAGCGAACATCCTCTTGAGGTCTGAGAGTAGAAAAAAGTCACTGGGGGCCAGATCTGGAGAGTAGGGTGGATGCGGAAGCAATTCGAAGCCCAACTCATGGAATTTTGCCATCGATTTCATTGATTTGTGACACGGTGCATTGTTTTGATGAAACACCACTTTCTTTTTCTTCAAATGAGGCCGCTATTCCGCGATTTCGTCTTTTAAACGCTCCAATAACGCTACGTAATAATCGCTGTTTATTGTTTTCCCCTTTTTAAGATAGTCGACAGTCAATGAATATTATACCATGAGTATCCCAGATCCCAGAATACTGATGCCATAACCTTGCCAGCCGACTTTTGCGTCTTTCCACGGTTTAGAGTCGGTTCATCACGTGCAGTCTACTCGACTCGACTGACTGTCGATTGGACTCCAGTGTGAAACGATGAAGCCATGTTTCATCCATCGTCACATATCGACGCAAACGCAAAAATTCGGATTTATTACGTCGATTGTGAGCTCGCGCGGCAACCACTTTGTACAGAGCCTTCGCATATCCAAATATTCATTCACATTCACGATATGACCAACATTGTTTTGTGGACTTTTTTGATAAGAGCCTCTTTGGGGCGTCCACTACGTGCATAGTCCTTGGTGCTCATTTTGCCTCGTTTAAATTTAACAAACCACTTTTCTACGGTTGATTTTCCTGGTGCAAAGTCCGAAGTCCGAATAATGTTTATCAAACCAAGCCTTGGTTTCAACAGTATTTTTTTTTTCGCCAAAAAGCAATGCTTTATTAACACACGAAATTCCTTTTTATCCATTTTTTCAAAGTAACAAAAGTTCTTTCACTAAAACTGCTATAACTCAGATACTAATAGTGCAACAGTTGTCAAATTTATACATGCGCCTTTCGAAGGTTAGGGCTAACTAAAAATCCTATTGATTTGATTAAACTAGTAGCGCCATCTATGCGTGTCAGCCTACCAACTTTTCAGCCCGCCTGTTATGTATGCCATATATTCTTCTTCTTGATTTTATTTTTTTAAACATATTTTCAGGTTTATAACGATGTGATAGTGCATAATTTTGTGCTCATTAGTATGCCACACCAGAAACAAATGAATTACTAATACTAGTGCAGAAGTTATCGAAGAAAAATCGAAAAACGTCAATTTCGAAATTGTATTCTTTCTTAAATTGTTTTAATATTTAAATATTTTAATTTCTTAATAATTTCCTAGCCACAACTAATTTCGGTTATTTGTGAAACTTTATTTTAAAAAAAGTATAACGGTCTCTCACATGACAATCGATCTGAACTGTCGCATTATCGCTCGTATGAGGTACGTTTATCTAAACTTAGCCTTATTGAGTTCAGTTGTTACTGGTAAAGGAAGTTCCACTTTATCAACAGTAAAAAGCGAATATTTACCTTCATTATTATCTCACAAATGGTAAAATTATCACTTCAGAACGAAAACACAAGATTTAAAAAAACGAAACTCGTTTCTGTTTAAAATAATAATGATGTTATTGGTACCTTTTTTTGTTCTCCGTAATTGACGTTTGTTTGTTTTAATACTTGTCGAATATTATCATATATAGCTCCGTGTGTCTTAGATCAAGGTTTTAGATGAAATGGCATTGCCATAGCCATAGCAGCCTAATAAGAAGTCCAATCATTCAACGTGGTGCCCGTTCGCGACTGTGACCTTTTCCGTATTGTCACAACCTGTTATTAACATGTCTTCAGATTCATTGCCCTCGCTTTTCATACTGAACAGGAACGACGAGTATACTTCTTTCACTATACAGGCACAATGTATACCATGGAACGTTCAATATCAAAATTTCAGAAGATATAATAAATATGTTTTACATATGTGTTTGTTTCTGTAAAATATTTTCTACTTTACATATTTTTTTAATAATTCGTACGTATTTGGATTTAGAATTTAAATAAAGTATTTAAATTATTGAAATAATGTAAAACTAATTTTTGTTTTCTGTTTCAGGTAAGTTTAAGCAGTTTTCTGGATAGCTTCTAAAAATCTGGGTGGTGGTAAGTCGTTATTCGATTAAAAAAGGGTTTCGTCATTTATTAAGCAATAAGAGTCTTCCCTATGTTTCATAAATGGTTGTACTGAAAATATTATTAAAGTTCGATTTTCGCTAAACATTTTGTTTCCATTCCATATTCGTCCCATTAAATTTCCGTAAATTAATGTGTTGACAAATTGACCTTAAATAGGTTTTCCCTCTGTATAATTAACAGACCAGGACAGAAGATCAAAAAAACAGATTTTCAAGCTTATAACCGAGACGTTTGACGTCTATTTTTTACCTTTTTAACAATAAAATAAGTTTTATGAGAATATGGAACTGATTTTAAAACACTATCGATACCAACAGATGGTTATACTGTATTAACCGTCTATAAAGGAATGATCTAAATGAAAGGTTTGGACGTAACCATTTATTTAGAGCAAGGCCCTTCAGCCCAAATCGTAATTATACTATGTATTCCGGTCGTAAAAGCCTAGTTATCTATTAATTATCAATATTTTTAATAATAATATATATATATATATATATATAATACAATGAGCAGCAGTGAGCAGATAGCGTTGAAAATTTTAAAATCCGAACTATAAAACCCGGACGCCTTCTAAAAATCCGGGGAAACCCGAAGTTATAGCAACCTTACGTATGGCGTCTAGTTGCTTGCAGGTGTGCATTACCCGTTTCGTTCACATCTTCACCTTCCAGTCTGCATAGATATAATATATTTGAACGTAAAGGTACGTTTAGACTAGACCGAACATGTAATGAATGCAACGTGCAATGCAACATTTCTGTTGATTGTTTGTACAGTGTCAGTTTTTTATTGCGAACACAAAGACATTCCTCATTGCAATTGTAAGTTCCTAGCGAATGTGCAGAAAGCTGAATACCTTAAATTTATTTATTTTTTTCTCAATTTATATTGTCCATTGATTTAGTGAAATATTAAATATTTCATAAATCTGGAACCACTACTAACGAAGTATCGCTAGTAAAAATCAAACTTCAACAACAATCGATGTTTTTTAGATTTACCAATTTCAATAGCTAACAACAAACATCATTTTAACATTTATCATAAACCCACACATACGGATAGTACCATACATAATAATCCCTTTCACCCTAATTCACATAAAATAGCTGTTTTCCATTTTAGTATTCATAGACTTATTTCCATACTACCATCAAAAGATAACTTTAATACAAAACTTCGCCGAATCAAAACCATAGCTCGAAATAACGGATTCCCTACTACTATCGTTGATAACATTTTAAAAAATAAATTAAAGAAAAACATTTTACGATCAATTTGTCCTATACAAAAAGAAGCCCGTAATTATTCTAGTTTTACTTACTTCGACAAACTTACTGAAGAAATTTCAAAAGGACTTATTAACCTTAATATCCAAACTGCATTCAAATCAAAAAATACTTTAGGAAATTTACTTAAAAATAATAATGACCCAATTGATAAGACATCGGCTTCAGGAGTTTATTTGCTGAATTGTGGGAGTTGCCAAAAAGTGTACATAGGCCAAACAGGAAAGAAGTTCTCCGAAAGGATAAATGAACATTCAGATGCCAGATGCTTATGTAATCCAATACTGATATCGATATAAAACTTACCGTTCACGTTCGAGTGTAAATAGTATCAAATCGTAAAAATTGTTTACGGAATGTCTAGTGAGAATCGACCTTTATACGTAATTGTGTTTTTCACTAAATGCTCTCTGAATGGATAATCACGTGATGGATCTCTATTACTATTAGAAAATAAACGTCTTTTTAAATTTTTAAATAAAAGAATCATAAGCATGTGCCATAACCTTACGCAACATCTGTCATTGTAAGGGTTGCAACTTTTAGAAGTAATAATAAGTTTTTGATAAGACAACACGAATATTTTGAGTAGAAACATTTATGCATATGCACTAATGTTTCTTTAACCTACTTAATTCACCTATCTAACTGTAAATCCAAAGTTTTAAACTGGTTCACAGTTCTTATCTAATTTGTGAGATCTATTTTTAGCATGGCTACAACTTTTAATATTGTTGATTAATGTTGTTTTGTATAAAAATTATTTTTTTGAATGCGTACAACATGAATACACGTAGGTATGCATGTGACAGACCATTTCTCATTCATTGTTACGATTTCGTTTAGCATTGTCATCTGTTTAGAATAAGAATATCGTTTGTGGATACGGTGTATCACATAAAACGTATCAAGATCTATTTAACTTCAGGTATAAGTAAGTATTTGTTGGAAATACGTCCTCTAATATCAATGGTCTCTTATTTATTAATCGTCCTATCTGCATTTAGTTTTTTTTTTTTTGAGTAACCGTGTTTATGAGAAATTGTTGAAAGTTGAAGGTTTCCCAGCCACAACTATGTCAGATGTGGTTTAAGCCACAATTGTTCAAACAAAAACAGAACAACAACTCCTTCCATTTTTTCTTAGTATTTTTCACGTTATGATTGAAAATGAAAATAGCTAATCATTTTCAGTACATCAAAAAAAAAAAAAAAAATGTTAAAGCTGCGGACTAAAAAAATGCCAAAAAGATCAACTAAATACAGTTAACAATCAAATAGAACTCAATACTAACAACTCACATACTTGTAAACTTCTCAGTTTTATTTAATACAAAAATTATGTATCTTTGATAATGGCCTAACAGCCGAAACGGTCCTCACAAGACTTCAATAAACATTGTGAAACCTATCCAGTGTTCATTAATCTAAATATTAAAATGTTTCTCAATGAATGCACCATGAACAGCATTAATTACATTAACTTTTTTTTCTTTGAACTATATTTCAGAAATTATTTACTTAATCGAAATGTTATTTGATTGTTAGTTTTTACCAGCGATAACATCCGGGTGATACTACTTCTAATATTACTAATTATAATAAGTACAATTGTTACAATTAATAAATAATTTAAAGAAAGTAGCCCACATTCACATGTCTGATTTAAACAAAATTCGCACCTGCCTTCATGTATTTTTTTTCCATCAATTTAACGCAAGAGTTATGTAGAGCGGTTAAATGTAAGTTATACATTCAAAGATTCCGGAAATTACTAATTTTCGAGAATTAATTGTAATTAGACTCCATAGCCATGGCTCGCCATTTACGTAGACATCGGGGCAAATGCTTCTCCATTAGCGCTATGCATTATTGATAATTATTCACGAATGCTCTGAAAACCACGATGAAGAGCTTTGTGTTTGTTCCGTATATACTATGTATTTAGTACTAAATATAACTTGGTGGAAAGCGCAGCGATGCCGGCTCCTTGCTATTGAATAAATCGTTATTTGTTAAAACACTTTCGTTGCACCAACATCCAGGAACGTCCTCTGATGTCAAGCGTAGCTGATTTTAATATAGCTTGTTGGATCTTTTGAAAACTAATTAACTCTACCATGCCTATTTATATTCTAGTATCACTACTACCCGAATGTAAAGGAAACGTGTTAAAAAGTTAATTTCAGAATATGAATTTTATTTGCAACCTTGATTAGTTGACAGATTCTAAAGATTACAATACTTCCCATAATAATACAACTTCTGTTTCCACCATAACTTATAATTTGACCTTAAAATTACAGTTTCATTTCGTTTAACTCACTTTTGGCTCACTCGACCCCATTCAATTTCTCAACTTACTTATTCTTTTAACTTCGTCTACCTTTATCCTTTCATTAATAATGAAATATTTGAAGAATTTTTAGTAGAGGTAAATTTTTAAATACATTAATGCGATATTAATTATTGAATTAATTTATACCCACTACAGATTACCTCATACAATGAGAGACAAATTTGTTACTGTTGTCACGCCCTCGCCAGGTAGTAGTAGTCTGGTAGCTTAGTGGCAAAAGCATTGGCCCGTAAAGCCAAAGATCCCGGGTTCGTGTCCCGGCGAGGGCGTAACAACAGTAACAATTTTTTCCCTCATTGTATGAGATAATCTGCAGTGGGTATAAATTAATTCAATAATTAATATCGCATTAATGTATTTATCCTTTCCATTTACAGGAACCGATCCATAGCAATAGCCAATTATATTCAAGACGTTTCTCCGATGTTTTTGACAACTTAAATTGACAAAAAATTGAACCTATTTACTTATTCTTATAATAATTAGTTCATGCTACTAGTTCTTTTATTTGTCCATCAGTAATGCCCTTTTCAAAATTATTTCTGTCATTAGGCCAATTTAATTAAAAAAATAATAATAATAAATGTTGTTTTCAATTGAATTATTTGAAAATTTCAAGGATTCTGTTTTTGTCGGTTTTAGTTGCATTTTGTAATTACCTCCGTGATCACTTAAATTCATTTTTTGTTTCATTTTAAAAAGTTATTTCTCGATATATATGTAATTTATCATTAAATTTATGTATGTAGTTTAAGTTGGAGAAACTTCGTGAGTTATTGAATGTGTTATTTTCTCTGCGGTGTCGCAAATTTCAAAATACAATAAGACATTCACGGCATCTCGCTTGTTTCCATTTTTATAATGGCGAATAAGTAACCCCTAATGGCGAAAGAAAGCAGTTCAGAATTTCCCACTTTCTTCCTGTTAAAGTTTTAAAATATGCACGAACTTGTTCAGAAGGAACGGATAAAATTCACGTTTATTTACAACGCTGATTTTCAAACAAAACGCTGAATACATAAGTTGATCAAATTGTAAATTGTTAGCCGGTTTCGTCTTTCTTCTTTTTTTATTTCTTTAGATTCCTTTTTTTTCTTGTTTGTCGACCTATCAATATTCCAAGACCTTTTTTAGTATCTGTGTTGATATACAGACAGATAGATAGATTGTAAGTCCAATCACAAAATTAAAAATAAAAAGAATTTAATATACCTAGTAAACACTTCACAGTATCCTCCAGGAAATAGCGTTTTTATGCAGGTATGTATGAAATGATATTCATAGAAAAAATCTTAATCAATCGTATAGAATGTTTCAAATAGCCCTTGAGATCTTCCACCTTCAAGCTTCCACCTGACGCTGTTTTTCTTGACGCACCCTTTTGATGTATAAATAAGTACAACTCGGTTATTTAGGAAATCCAATGACATTTTCTTTTTTTTTATTCAATTCTCAGTTCAAATTATTGGCTTAGTAACTAATAATAGAAAATTATAATTTAATAAATATTGTGTGTTATGCTCTGTAAGTTGAAGAAAGCGTAACAGAAGAATGGTTCAATTGTTAACAACAATTCGCCTATTTCCACATACAAGGTAGTAGCATTCTGTAATCGGTTAATTTTTTATTGTAATTTTAATTAATTAATCATCACTGCAGAATTAAAAGTTTTTGGTAAAGTTCAAGATATCTAAGGTACAATTATTGTGAAAGTACATTTTAAATAAATAAAACGACAAATGAAACACTTCGTATAACTTTTCACAGTTTTTATTATCGGAACTCGACAATTGTTTCACCAAAATCGTGGACAATATTCTAAAGCAAAAACTAAACCACAAAACCCGTTCATTACTTTACAACCCACAAATTTCTCAAAATCCTCCCAATAAACTATTTTGCTCCGTTCATTACGTTAAAAAACTAGTCAAATTCTGAAATCGCACCTTAAAAAGATTGGTATCACAGCGATTGTATCTAATAAAACTACAATTAAAAAACTACTTGTCAATAACAAACCAAAATTTGACCCTCTAGATAATAGCGGCGTTTATAAAATTCTCTGTAATGATTGTAACGCTGTATACATTGGACAGTCAGGTAGATCCATTAATACTCGTAAAAAAGAACATTTAAAAAGCATCATAAATAACAATAACTATACCAAGATTCACCTTTTCCTTCTTCAGGCACAAATGGAAAATTTACTTCTAATTTTTTTTTAAAGAATTGAATGATTACAATATTCCTGCAGGGTTTTATTATTAATAATCTTGAGTATTAATTTAAAAATCTGTACCGAGATTTATATTTGTCATCAAACCAATATGTACTTACCCACAATCTTGCCAATTCTTTGATGTTTGCTTGTTTATGTAAGAACTCAATCGAAAAAAAATACCGAAAGCTATTAAACATACAAATAATGACATCCTTATTGGAACTGTTTGTGCACAGTTACTTTGGTATCGAATTCCAGCAGGATATCTACAGGATCCCTTTAAAGATTGTAAGGAAACATACCAAGCAATATTTCATTAGTTCCTAATTAACTTTATACGCAGCTGGAACATTTTGTAATTATCCATAATAAATACATTAGAATTTATAATATACTTGTATATACATCATTAACACTTGTGTCGATATACATAATATATTGTATAAGTTTACAGTTTCGGAAGTTGGGCTTAAGTTGGAGGATTAACAGGTTATTACGCGGTAATACTTTTTACATGTCCCACGACAAGAATTCGAATTACACGAGAGATAACGCAGGAACTCGAGGGGCGGTTTTATTTACGCACAGAAAGTTATATCGACCGAGGCACCACTAACACATACACACACATACACACAGGTGGGACTGAATTTCTTATCTCTCTGTGTACCTCAACTACCTATAAGGGGGAAAAGCAAATATAGCCCTGAGCCCCAAATATTGATGCTGCAAAAAAGAAGAGGAAAGAAGAACGAGTTACAATACGAGCCCATGAAACACTATGGCATTTTATGTGTAGATACTTGTGTTGGAGAAGAACAGCAGCTTTCTGAAAACAATTCGATACCAGAATAGCTCTTTGGGCCATGTACTTTGCCCACTTAAGGGTCGTAAAATGTGATACATATTTTTTGGGTAGATATACTCGATTTTCGCGAAGAGTAGATTATTCTTTTGGGTGTCAATATTGAGAATTACGCTCATTTATCTTCTTAAATCGACTATCTGTATTTCTTCTCCATAAAAAGGAAACACATTTATGGCCTGTTAATTATAACTACTATCTTACTTATCTTAGTAAACGTGTATTCCGCATGCGTTACTAAGCGTGAATCATGTGATCAGTCGTCCGTCGCTATTTTTTCGTTAACGTAAAATCACAAAACCTTTAATTATCCATGCTCATACGAAGTGCGATTTACGCAATCAGCATATTTATAGATTATATGTAGGTACAGTGGCCGGCACGTAAGGAGATTCAGCGACGGTCAGATTGACAGGTAGGTAGGCAGAGACTTTTAAATGAAGGAGCCAATAAGAATATAGCTGGACTGAAGCGTCAACTTGTAGTTCAGCGGCGCGTATCACTGAAAGAAAAAGTACCGAACACGGAACAGAAGTTAATTCATTCAACTGATTTACTTACCCTAATGGGGTTTAAATGATGTATGCGAAGTGAACAATTAAAATTTCACTATCATCTTGAATATAAGGAGAAAATCACGGTTATAAGTACCTCATTATATAAATCTAGGAATAATAGGTAATTTAAAAATTATTAGTAAAGGATAGGTATATAGGAAAAATATTAAATAAGAAAACTCAATTACTTTTATGTAAGCTTCAAGTTATATTTTTGTTGTGTCCTTTAGAACGGTCAAAAGGTAGGAAGTATACTCGCGTGTTCCAACATGAAAATGAATACATATCACTCTATCAGAAATAATAAATGTTCCATTAAGTCTGGCTATAAATTAACAATAAGTATGAGACTGCTGCATTGCCTCAATCAGTCATCGATACATTTTGTTGACACATAAATTCTCCACTACGCTACTGAACTTCGCTGAGCAGTTATCATTCAGCCTACCGGTCGATTAACCCCACCCTAAAGGGGCTAGACTTTCCTAATGCGCATCCGACGATTTATGGCGTTTGAATCTCCTTAGGTGCCAGCCACTGTACTATAAAGTATTTTGTTCATGAACCTTCAAATTATCATAATCGCTTTAGCTCGCAAAGTTATCTCTATTAAGCGAGCCCTCTGAGGAAAATATACGTAAATAGGTGATGAAGATAGCATTTAATACTATAAAAGTGATCATGAGATAGCAAATAATTGTGGTTCTTCTTTCTCATCCTAGCGCACCTTGATTGACTATCTTTTCCCTAGCCGTATTCTCCAATCAGGCCGGGTCAAAGCAAGAATGTCGAACTATAATTATCTCCTATTTCAGGATCACTGTTATAGTATTAAATGAAGTCTCCATGTTTTTATGCTTCAGTCACATGTAAAACTGAATGTTCCCGTGATTACCGACACTCTGTGCTCTATTGTTACTGATTTTTTTAATTGTTTTGCAAGCATTGAGTGGTTGTATTGAATTTTCCATATTTATTAGCACTTTATGTTAACCAGCTCGATAATTATTTACAAGCAATAGATGAAATTTAATTAAGTCTACATCTAGAAAATTGTTTTCAAGAAGAGAACAGAAATTTTATCTGAAAATAAAAGTAACATTACGCCTTTGCTTTCATTTAACCCAATTTGTCAACTAATGTAACATTTTGATAAACCTCCACTGATCTGGAGTATACAATATCTGAAACATTAACTTAATTAGAAATTTTATGACACACAGATTGCAGGATTTAAATTAAATGTTTGAGAATGTGCACAATGATTCAACCTACGTTACGAAATAATTAACTTATAAATTAATCTGAAATTGAGTGGTGTTGTCGAATTTGGCTTTTATGAAGGTCTAAAATTGGTAAAATTTCCGGTTTGATGGTTTGCATTGATTTTTGTAACTAGTTGATAAAAACGTGACTTTGGTTAGTGGTCTACTTAACTTCAGTTTTTAAAATTATTTCATGTAAGGGTTGTAATTTAGTTTGTAGTATATAAGAATTTTTTTCGGTGTTTATATCCTCTATTTTATTAACTTCTAAACCCTCATATGGTGGTTGAATTGCGTAGTTTCCGGAAAAATTAGAGAAACAACACAACAACACAATTTTTTAGAAAACAGTTTCATTACCTTAAGAAATCTCATTAAAAAGATAAGTTATGTGGAAACACGTAGAATATATCTGTATTTTGTAATTGCTATCATATAATAATTACATTATTTGTCTTATGTTTGTTGTGAAGTTGCCTTAGTGTTTTTTTCTTAATAAATATGAAGGTATAACTCTTATATACGATACCAATTAAAAGTTTTAAACTAAACAATAACTTCTGTTTTTCTTCTTTGAACTATTCCCGTCGCATCACGATTCCAGATTAATAAGAAACTTATCTTTTTAGTTATGTTTTCCAGTGTGCTTAATAGATAATTAAAAGTTGATAAACAAAGGCTAACAATGTAGAAGTTAGATAAGTAGCGGAAAGTCAAATTTTCCGAATGTAACAAAAAGTCTTTGGCAAACCTTGCAATAATTACGATGCATGAGTTGTTAAAGTAGTAGAACTCGGTTTCTGCTACCTGCTTTCCCGTCTTCTGGCCTTTCGCATTTTGCATCAAAGGAAATTTTCGTTGTCTGCCCGGAAGGTTTCGACAAATACCAGCAGCTACCACCACGGTTTTCAACTTCATTACATTTAACGTAATGGGAAAAACGGGAGATAAAAGTAGTAACGAAACAGAAACACACTATTGTGGAAGTAAGAGAGTAGAAGTAGAAGTTCTTTTTGAATTCCACCACGTCCTTATCTTATTAATCTTATAATTAGTTCATCTACTACTAGTATACTTACTAATTGTTTTGTTTGTTTGTTTGTTTCAACTCAACTCAATTTCAGTTTTTAACCCGCCAGCAATGCGGATGCTGCTGTCGAGTTTCTTTTTAATTACAATTTCCGTTTTGCAACCTAAACATTGGCGAAAAATTGAAAAGAAAGGATTTTCTTCGTTAATGTAGTTGAGCTAGTTCTACAATACAGTTAATTAAAATATTTTGTTGAATCTTGGTTTTAGTGACTTCCGGGAATATTACGTAGGTACTTTATGAAATATAATTTTCTTATTGGATTTTTCAGTTTTGTGAAAAACTAAATATAATAACTGAATTTATGGTATTTTTGCAACATATGTGTGGTTTTTTTTTTTAATGTTTCAATTTGGGTTAGAAGGTCTCGTTCATCTGATTTTGATCAAACGATATTCACTAGAGGGCACCTGAAACCTAAACAACAGGTGTTTGTCACCAAAATAATTTCCTTTTTGGTTTCCTTATCTATATATACAGATTAATAAAATTGGAGTGTCTGTTTGTAATATTAAAATAACCACGGCACATATACCAAAATAACATTTTTTTAAATTTTTGTCTGTCTGTCTGTTTGTTCCGGCTAATCTCTGAAACGGCTTGGCCGATTTTGACGGGACTTTCACTGGCAGATAGCTAATGTAATAAGGAGTAACTTAGGCCACTTTTACTTTAGAAATTAATTAATTAATTTATAAATTAATAACTATTCCGTGCGGACTAAGTACATGATACTAATCTATTATTATTTAGATGTTAGATATTGAGGTACTTAATCAAATAATCAAATAAAATTATAAAATAAAGTAATGTTGCAATATTCAATTACTGTCCAGTACCGCGCGCATGCCCTCGCTGCGCGTCACATCAGGCACCACCGCCACTTCTCCCATTAAAGACTTAATATAATAAAGGCCAACTAACGCTGGTGTGATCTTGAAGAAACATAATGAATAAAAAACACAAAGTAACTTTTGTTTCAACGTATATTTAAGAAAACTCTTACAATTGTTTCAACCAACAGGTCATTATCAGAGAGTGATATATAATAATATAATAAAGGCTGCCTGTCGCGCGGGCTCAGAACGCGCGAGCGGGCTATTGCTAACAGTTGTGTCTCAACCACTTCGTTTAAAAATTAAAAAATAACGAAGTCATGGGCACAGCTAGTCATAAGATAAAATGAGACTCATACGGTGTAATCTCAAATTTTAAGCAATGATCTAAAACACTAGACCACGCCGCTCGGTTATAACGACATCGAAGGGACTATTCATATTTGGTCGTAAAAACCGATAGTTTTAACAACCGATGTTGCTTTAACAAAGCTTCCTTAATCTTTGTATGCTTCGTTGTTCTCGCTCGCTTCATTTCCAAAAAATTGCCGTCAAAAAGTGTTTGATTTTTTCTCTCTCTCTTTCCAAATGGTTGAAATTGTAGGGTGTGGTGAGTGTGAGTGTGTGGTGTGAGTGTGGTACACCATACTCTTTTGCCATGCCTTTGTTTGGAATTCTGCTTTCTAGCTTTGATATGGTACGCAATTTTCTTCAATATTTGTTTTCTTTAAATTTGCGACATGTTACAGTTTCACAAATGTTTTGGTGCGTCTTGTACAGATAAGTAACAAACTGACTGAAGAGATATCAGAAAACGGGCTTTGATTATATTTCATGCACGTGTATATTGTTTCTAAGAATTACAAAACTTTTGCGATCTTAATAGCCACTGACCATTATACTGTGCCAGATGTGGATACTGTTACCTACTCAAATTGTCTACAATACAACTGGTCGTTCTAACGGACATAATTTTCCGAGGATATTAGTTTAACGTAGTCGCTTAATAAGGAATGTTGTAATAAGCAATGTCGTAAAAAGCAGTGTGTTTTATAATGCGGTCATACAAGCATTCAGGCGGGATCTATGACTTTGGTCACTATAACCGGTACGTTGTTCTAAACGATGTCGTCGTAAACGGTTTTAACTGTATATATAGTAGTGTAAATATGCCAATGAAGGTATTTTTTAATATCGAAAAGGTTTTTAACGAAAGATAAAAATGTATTTGTTTTAAGTTTTTGAAAGCTAGAACTGTTTTTGAAACTTTTTAGGTGTGCACTCGATCGACGTGGCCGTTCCGCGTTTTGTATTCGACAATATCAAGGATCGATAGACAAACAGTTAGTGAAGTGTTCGGATTTTTCGAGGGTATTCTCTGTAGAAGTCGACAGCAATCGAAAACTTTGTGCTCGCAGCGTACATTTAGACACTTGTCGCCGGCTTTCTGAGAATTTCCATTTTTACCGGTTTTCCCAATTCACCACTGTCGCTCCCTCCCCCTCTTTCTCACTCAACGCCTGTGCAAATTTGAAACCACCGGAGAGTTCCTAAGATGGGCTTCCTCTTTTCCTTCTTCTTTTGTTTATTGTAAATGCCAATACTTCAAAGAAAACGCCGGGCTCGTCGCGATTCATAATGTAAAAGAATCAAATTATGTACAGAAAAAAGCGCCTGTCCTTATTGATCAATATAACAAAAACAATGAATTAATCTGAATTCGCCAAATTTACAATGCAAAACTTCAAGTTGATATTCGTCTTTTAAAATTTTATATTAAAGTATCAGCCGGGGAGGTACCCCATCATATTTAAAACCTAAAATAGATAATTAGATGGTATAAATTACGTTTCATGCATAATGTAGTCGATCATTTTATCTAAATTTTTATGGATTGAGTAACGTCAAATTTTAGATGTTAGCCAGATCTTGTAGAATTTTCTAGTAAATACAGGAGTTTTGAGGAGCGTTCAATATATTTGCATCAAAGAAGAAGAATAAAAAAAAGTAGTACGTCACTTTTCGAATAAATTCATTGAAATATTATCTATTGTTATCTTTTCTAGCTCTTTGTTTTAATATGCAATTTCACAAAAGGCACACCTTCACAGGTTAATGCATTTTCCGCATTAGCATGAAAGAAAAAGCTTAAAAAGTTGAAATAATTTTTCTCTTATAATTTTGTCTTCCACAATCTCAACATCTGAAAATTATCTTTTCAATTTCCCTATATAAAGAATACCCTTCTTCCTTGCCTAATATGCGTTAATTGCCTCCTTAAGCTTTTCGTCTTTGCAAAATCGCTTTCCAAGATGCACGGATTCTTGCCTACTTTAATAAATGTGATGTTGCACCCTTTCATCCCTAGTAGCAATGCAGTCAAAAATACTCTAAGAATTTGCCTTCCATGGAGCACTCGACTTGGCAGTTTTGTTTCTGAGATCACGTGAACATTCACAACTTACATCATGCACTGTTCTTTGAAAGGTTAAGATGGTCATTAAAACCAGAATAATAGGTAAAGTTTGTCATTTTTGTTTTTCACATTTTTTTATTTAGGCATTTGTTTATTTACTGACGAGAAATACCTGTAGTAACTGTACATATAAAAATGAGATACAAATAAAAAGTATGCTAATATATCAATACCATCACAGTGTTGTTATATTAGTCAAACATTTCATTAATGGAGTTCTAAAAAATCTACACTCGAGAAAACTTCGTTGGCCACTTTCAAAGCCGGAACTAAAATTGAATCGATAATTATAACTGTGGAGTTTTGTGGAGTATCAATGTAATAGTTGATAAGTTTAAAGATGAAAATAGTATCACCAATTGCACTTCTCCGTTTCAACGATAGCATATTATATATTCGCTACATGATATCAGAGTAGAGGTCTAACTTGATCATTGGTCAACCCAACAAGTAAGGCCTGAGTCTCAAAAATTGGTGCTGGATGGTTTCACGACCATCTGTAGATATACAAGTGTATGGGCAATAACTTAACAATAATATAAGTGACCCAGATATCGCTGACTGGTTGACATCTCCTTTGAAGCATACCTCACGTTCTAGACGCTCTTGAACATATTTTTCCAATTTGCCCATTAAAGGATAAGCATACATCGAAGGTATGGCAAGTTAGATTTGCTACTGTTCATTTGAATTCGAGATTTCTTTCCATAAAATCGTGTTCGTCGCATATCATAGACCCGATTTGACATTTCAGTTTGTCTACGATAAGTTTTTCAAATAATTTAGGAATCACACTCAGCCGATAATTAGCGATATTATTTTCTCCGTTTTTGTGAAAAATTCCTGCTTTGAGGGACTTGTTGACCGTAGTATAAATAGGAAGAGTTAGAAAGTATTTCTAGTTGACGAGAAAAATATTTAGTATTATGTCTGGACCCCTTTGTAATCGAAATGTAATTTTCTTCTGTAGCGATAATAATCCGAACATTCAAGCGAATGTTATTATCCTTTTTAAATTTAGTTGCCGATTTTTGAAGAGTAGCCAATAAAGGTGCAGGATCTCTGTAAACGGTAACCATTTCATGATGATATGATAATAATTGTTTGACTTTTTCTTAGTTTGGTCATATCTCGCGGTGTTCATTCGTGTTCACATACACAACACAAGCTGAGCCGCAGGGGAATACCTCACGACTCGACCGCTTTTGATTTGTTTTGGTTTTTTTTTTCAACAAGTGAACCTCTTGGATCTTGTACGCTGGGATATTGTTCTTAATTAACTTTCGACTATAATGAGCAATAATCTTAGTATTTTATTGTATTGTATTGTTTTTCACCAACAAACAAACCCCCTGGTACATATGCGATTCTAACAATGTTATGCTCGGAGAGTAAAAGTAGTTGACAAAATTCGTCTAAATTAGGCAATTACTTCAATTAATTATTATTTGACTTAAAGTTATTTAAAAGGCGGTTGGTGTATAAAGCCATAGAGACACGCATCCACTTCCATTACCTATTGAAAATGGAAGCATTCATTTCCAGTTAATATTTAAAAATAAAAGCGTTATTGTTCTGATAGGCCTAGGGTGTAAATCGTCCATATTTAAACAGCATAATAATCCTGTATTTTACTTTGTAAGACATTAGTCTTTGTAGGTATTTTTATTTCATTTTTACTGCGTCTATCACTGGTGTCGTCATTCGCTGAGGATTACTAGGGAAGTAGTGATAACATTTATTTGAAATTTTGATTCGATAGTACCAAAACCTAAAATACATTGAACGCTCCTCCTATATTTATCTATTCGTCCTTTAATTACTTAGGTACTATTATATGTAGGCAAATACGTCTTTTGAACATTTCATATTTCGTATGAATTTTCATGACTCGGCATGAATTATTCAAGAACTACGGGCGTTCTTTACTGAAGATGTGAATCTAAAATAATCGTGTACCTACATTACAGGCTGCAATAAATAAGCTTTTTGAAGGATTCGTAAAAGTTGGTGCGATGTGCATCTTTTTCAGACACGATGCGTTCGAGATAAACATAAAATAGACTGAAAAGTTACTTCATCTCGTGGCAATTAGCGTGAATGCAGAAAACGGTCGGAACGATTCCGTGCATTAAAACTTCCCAACTTTTTGTCATTTTTCAACCCTCTCTTTGCTTTAACGGATTGAATTATTAATAACCGCAGCTGCAACAACCACTCACGCTTCAATGCAATTTATACACTTGCTAGAAATATTCTAAACTTCTATTTCAAGATGTCCAGATAAGTAACATAAAAGTTCTTAAAACACCTGTGTATAGAACCAGGTACATTCAAATCTTACATAACGAATATATTTCAAATCTACCTCAGAATTATCCCAACACGTCATGATTTTAAGATATCCTAACATCAAATATCACAAGATATACATTTTCACTTTGTTGAGAGCAATATTATGTGAAATAAAAGGACCGAAAAGCTAACAAAGTGGTCATTTCCATACTAGTTTGTAGGGCGTAGCCAAAGGTCCCACCAAATTATACCTTAACCAAAAAGGTACAACCGATTGTGCCACTAACACCTAATAGGTAGAAATTATTCTAATGAGAAAGGAAAATACTTTATTGATATTTTATGGCATTTATTTAACAGTAATTAATAAGGCATTATAAATACATACTTATACATATATCAGTCAACAATGTTTTCAACGTAAATATGATACACATTTTATATAGTCAATGTTCGATATTGTTTTGTGTTTAAATTTTTCCCACAATTCCATGATAGTTTTCAGTTTACTTCTTACGGAGGCATCCTTAATTTTGAAAGGTGTTTTTAAACTTTGAATCTTGACGTAAGTGTCAATTTGAAATTCTTTTAACTTTTCGACAAATATATATATTGATGGATGAGCTATGTAAAAAGATTCGTTAAATTTTGAGTGAAATGATTCACACGCGTTTGTCGTTTTTGTAACACAAGGACCACACTCCTTACTACTACCTTATCAGGTAGGTGAGCACCCTTTTCTCTGGTGGTAAGATTAGCTGTTTACTTTTAAAACCCCAATTTTAGTGGCAACTTCGGTCCCACTAAGTTTATGATGCTGAATTAAACTGTAGCCTCAAAATTACCTCAGCATATCAAGATTTTGAAATGTCTAAATTTCAAAAAACAGGTTGTGCTGATTTGGCTTATTTTGTCTCGACATAAGAATACATCGAACATAATTACCCTCTCTCGCTTCTTTTTTTTAAGAATCAGAAATGAAGGTAATCATTTTCGGTGTGAAATTTATAAATAATCTAATCTCAAAATCAAATAAGCTAACTTAACATCATTCATATTTTGAGGTTAAGATATTTTAAAATTTGGATGTAATGGGGCACCTCTGAGGCCAGATTCTAGGTCAACAATCAAAGATTGGCGGAAATTCCATATTTTATTTTATTTATACTTACGATATGTGGCAATTCTGACGTGTTGCGGTAATTCAGATGCCAGCTTCGGACTCTTACATCCCTGATCCTCGTTCACCTGTGTTATATATTATAAACATTACATAGAGATTATTGCTGTAGGGAGGCATACGTATTTTGATATAATAAGAACTGTATAATGTTATTTTATGTGTCCCCCACTTTCGTCCATGAAAAGGAATTACTATTGTACCCTGTACATTGACATGGGATAACGGTACCTTACGGATATTTTTTGCTTGTTTTTAAATTGCGATGTAACGTTACCATTTACATTATCGCGCTTTTTTATCATCACCTGTCAACAGTTCTAATCGGAAGAGGTTATATAAACACACTCCAACATTGCAGCGAAAATGAAAGAGTAAATTCAACAAGAAATATTAGAAGTAGCTTAGTGACACAATGAAACGTCGTTGACTTTTACCGCCGCACCTGTATGTTTGCCGTTGTTTGCTAGAATTCCATCAACAGCAAGAACGAAGCTCCTACAATATAATAGGTGCTAATATCGTCATGAAAGTCAATTAAATGTCTTTTATTTCCGGTGTTTTATTACACCAGACTTTGGACTGTACTACTGTAATGTTTGAGAATGATCTGCATGTATCAGTTGTAATGCCGTTATATTTCTTTCACGAAATGCCTACCTAAAATCGGAATATTTGTTCAGTTTCAGTAAGTTTGCAATTCTTTTTATTACAAAGCTTTATATGATTTAATTATTTTTCATGCTCTTATTACAACAAACACGATTAGTTGCAAAAATGAAGGAATTAAAATCCTTTTTCGTCTATACATTAAGGATCACAGATCCCATAGTTGGAATGCGTCCTACACAGTAGGCACTGCGAACCGAAAGCCAAACCCGCAACCGGTTTCGACCTATTGGGCCTCATCAGGTGGGCATTTGCAGAAGGCCTTTACAGGTCATATGATAAATATAAGTCGTTCGAAATCAACAGTGTAATTCAATGCCGGTAGGGGTATTAGTATTAGCCCTCGGAGTAGTTGTTTCTGTTGATACCATATTTATATTTATCACGATTATTTGATTTCCCATAATAAGTTCTTTACGGTTACTATTTCTCAAATGCTACTAGACCCTTCCTACTTTATATACGCAGGTACCAACATTTTTGAAAAAACTGTAAATCTTTACGCATGATAAATTTTCACTTGATGATATGAAACATTTTTGTGGGATGCAATCATTTTGAAAAATTTAGCTCGTGTGAATGGATGGCCCTTTTAAATAAAAAAGTGTCTATGAAACATTGCGTTTGAGTTTGCGAAATAGCTCGTTTTGATTATTAAAAGCAGAATGAATCCGTAATGAGAAATGGATTGCTTCGCATATTCAATCTTTTAAGGAAAAACGGAAAAAGAAATATCGGCTCTGTCGATCGAGCAGCATCCTCCTTTATCATTCTAAAATGAAAACAAATACCAAAACATCGAACGAACATAAAGCAGCGATTTTTTCACGAACAGACATTTTATGGGACTACAAGGACTCAACTGTCATACACACGAAGCCATTTATTTCTATATTTCTCGGCGAATTTATTGAATTTCAACCAGCGTGTTCGCAGTTTACTACCCCACTCTTTATGCTATAATCTCGACATTGTTTTATCAGAATAATCAATCAAACAAACTATATTTTTATCTTAAACGAAGTTACACTGTTAAAAAGTTAATGACTAATTGTACTCAGCTGTAAATTAGTGTAATTATTTATTTACTACTTTTTCTCACAATATTTTCTTTTGTATTTAAAATTTTTATTTTATTATCTGACTCTTGATAAAAAATAACAATAAATAGTAATTTAGTCGAAACAATTGTTGAGTAATTTTTAATTTTTTTAAACGTTATAAAATAAACACATTCAATTTAATACATAATCCAGATTAATAAAAGAATTAATAATCTTAAAACAATTACAATATAGATAAACCAAATTTTTTCTCGCACTTGAATTGTTATTTTATTGGAAAAATGTGTATGACAAATAAAAGAAATGTTCTGACACCAACACAATTTATATGTGTTATATAAAAACGGAAAAGATAAACTGTTCTTAAAAACTTTTTGGATTTCATGTCGTAAGAAATGCTTTCAATAAAACGTTATCAGTTGCTTTCTGGTGCTATAAAGCCTACAAGAGACATAAAATCACTAATGGGGAATAGGGATGAGCTGATCGAAATAGCCGAACTTGACTTTTTTTACAATTCAAAATGTAAGAAAGGAACTTCACCGATAAATTAGGTTGATACATTTTATGGGTAGTGAAATCTACTCTAAATGTAACTAGTGAAAGTATTCTCATATAAAGATAAATATTTATTCGTAGTAAATTTCAATAAAATGGCAACGAATCTGATTTCTACTAACACAGAAATGTTTAGTGTTCATTACACTGTTTACAAACAGGCTAGAGTCAAACTAGGTTTCTACTTTTTAAGTTTCCTTCAGTTCCAAGTAAAGCAAAATTGAAACATTTAATCAATGTTAGTTTTTTAGTACAGAAGAAAATTTTGAAACTTCATATATATCTTGTTTAGTCTCAGAACCGGCATTAGCGTTTCTGATGCTCCTGGAAATTTTTTTGACAACGCGCTGTGTAAGATCAGTGTTGTCCAGGTTTAAAAGAATTATCAATTTATTTATTAAATTAATGCTTTTTACCACTTTTTTATTATCTCGGTTTCTGTCTTGTCTGTTTGTTTGTTCGGTACAAATTTTGCAATTTATTTTAAACTAACTTCCCCATGAACTATAGACATTAAACATTAATTAATTAAGGTATAATGAGTACAAAAACACGTTGGGTAAAATTTCACAAACTTTTATTAAATATTCTTAACAAAATCGTTTCGGCTGTTAAGCCATAATCATAAGATACAGTAATGGTACTAAATATTAGAATGTGCTCTATGGCTATTTATACTTTCTAAATTGTGAAATTGTGTGATAAGTAGGGGTGAATTGTGATTGTTCATCTATGTTTGATTGTTAACAATATTGACGTTGTTCTTTATACATTTTTTGATTTCTAATGTTTCATACAAATATAACATTTTACTTTTCGGAATGGAGTGAATTAATTTAATGAAGTCTATTGAAATTTTATGTTTTTTATAGGAGCAATGTTCAGATACGCTAGTACAATTGTTAAATTTTTCTATTGCATAAATATTTTCTTTTAGTCTGACAGTGACATATCTCCGTCTGTTATTACGGGTCGATTTTAGTTTTATTATTTACTAACAATTTTTGTAAGTATACCGTAATTAATTATCAAACTTACTTCACAGTTATTGCACCACAAAAAGCATTGATTTAATTATT
The DNA here is from genome assembly GCA_963921985.1 of Agrilus biguttatus. Lineage (NCBI taxonomy): Eukaryota > Metazoa > Arthropoda > Insecta > Coleoptera > Buprestidae > Agrilus > Agrilus biguttatus. The sequence goes on from OY998120.1 coordinate 11,155,519, forward strand.
AAACATTAAACATACCTCAGAAATAGAGTAACAGTTGAAGAAATCGTGTTTGTTAATAACTTGAAACAGGATTCAGATTATTAAAAAATAAAAACGATTGTATGTTTAACCATTTCATTTTGTTTTGAATTTATGGAGTGTCTTTGGCGTTTCTATTTACATTTTTCATCATATTAAGATTAAAGCAATACATGACGTAATATCAAATACGTAATTTTTAACGTCAATGCTATTAAAATAACTCTTCCTTTCTTGCCATCGTCATTTTATCAGATAACATAATTACTGAACATAAACTTTCACGGCCGGAATTCATAGTAGAATGATGATTCGGGTTTGTAGGCCGTGAACGATTTGAACGGTTTCGTCAGCAACTGCGGCTGACATCCTCAGTGGGTGCTGCGTTGACTACGCGGGCGAAGATTATGACTGTCAGTCGCTGCCGAGACTTCGAGGTATAATCTTCGCCCGCGTAGTCAACGCAGCACCCACTGAGGATGTCAGCCGCAGTTGCTGACGAAACCGTTCAAATCGACCACGGCCTACAAGCCCAAACCATCATTACTAACATAATTACTGTAACAATTGTTTTGTCATCGTATGTAATAGTAAAATTCGTATGATCCCGTAAAATTTAATTTGTAAAAACGGTACCGCAAACGTGTATGTACTTTCGAACAAAAGAATGTAAACGGGTCTTAATATGTATTATTATGTAGATAAGTACGGTTGTTTGTCTGTACGGGATGCTGTAAGAATCTTTTTTGACTGTTTACAATTTTCGGTATCGGCTATTTTTGTCTGGCCCCATTTGTCCGCTAGTTTATGTATACACTTTCCAAAAGAAATGGGAGTCGAGTGAGCGCATTAAAAGCCGCCGGTTTAGTACCAATCGCGTATACGTGTTTACATTTCGGAAAAACACAAAAGAATCGAATGCACATGCAATAACCGAGCGCATCAGCTATCGCAACACCGATCCGTTGCGCCCGCCCGCGCGCGATCCTTTCCATCGAGAATATTGATATCGCTGCCGACGAAACCGACCCGCTCATTGTGAAGTTGCAATGCCTGTTTTTAATATCACTTTGAGGGTAATTGCATTACTTTCGGGAACTGGAAATAGGTATCTGCAGCAACTGTTACAAACATGGAAGATAGGTCACAGTGACCGCCAATAAATTAGAAACGGTTTCGATCGCTATTCGTCAACCGATAATATAAAGGTCCGTTGTAACATTGCCAATCGATGAGAAATTATTATCATTTAAAACAACCCCATGAGTCGTTTAAATTGAGGTGTTTCATAAATCCCTTAAATTATACATTTACATACAATTGAACACGCGTCTGTTCGTCCCCATATATATTAAGTAAGCATTTTAACCTTTGAATTATACTATTAACTAGTGTGACCCGTCCAAATTTGGACGGATGGATATAGTTGTTGGTGATGCATATCACTCACATTCAAATCTTCAACCACTACCACATCCTGTCTATGACGACAACCGAATCAAGAATATTGACATTCCGACACGTCAAAAGGTTCAACACTCTTTTATGGCACGTTTTAATAGTCGAATAATTCCATCATTTTGTATCAACCGTGGAGGTAGCTCCGCAAAATAATCATACAAACCTTAGCACCATAGATACATAGAACATTGTTATGTAGTAATGGTGATGATGAATGTAGAATTAATGTATGAAGTACTATAGCACTCTGAAGATTTGCAAGATTTGTTTTCATATATTATCACTTCATAGCGTTTTCAATATAGAAGTTCCCAAAGAAACAGTAGATATTCTATTTATGTGTTTATCGGTCACTTAAGTAGTTTGTTTGTGTTGTTTTTCCGAAATACCCATAATTTTTAAAACATTTAGAATAAAATTTGAGTTACGTATTTAAAGCTCCTGATGGTTGTAAGAATATACTTACTATCAAATGAGAATATTAAGGGTTACTATTTCTCAAATGCAACGAGACCCTTCCTATTAGACCCGGTGCAAAATGAGACGCAGCTTGATGACGTACTTACATTTTATAAAACAACCAAACATGGATAATAAATAAGACAGAGCGTTTTTCAATATTTACGCATTCTTACCACTATCAAGAATTGTGATCACTAAAATGTTTTATTTAACTCGACAATTGTTTCGGGTATTAACCTATTATCAAGAGTAGACAATACTAAATTTCTAATGTGCTAGGGAACTACGTATATTACGGAAACTTACTTAGTAGAAGTGGGGATGAAATTTGACCTAATTTTAGCTGGTTATTTACAATATTTGAATTGTTGTTAATGGCTTTTTTGATTTCCAGATTTACGAAACAATTGTCTAGTTAAATAAAAAAATTTTAATCAACATAATTCTTGTAAAAGGAGTATGAAATTAAACTGGAAGGTTACACTTTTTAAAGACTTTATTTCTCAATAATATTGTTTCGGCCAATCGGCCATTCTCAAGAGAGAGTACAATGATTACTATATTTTAAAATATCGTAACACTAAATTATAATACTTTAAGGGTAAATGGTGGGGTAGGTTACAATTTATAGAGGATGAGCGGGGAGTTGTAGGTACAGAGTTCTTTCTGGTTGTTTACTATATTGATATTTTTATGAATGGCTTTCTTAATCTCTAGGTTTCATATAGTACACCATTGAAACTTTGTTATTCTTAGCACTGTCATTTTTTTAAAAACTTTACTTCTTATTTGGGAGTAGTTAAAAATCGACAGGTTTTTTACCACCCTTCTTTAGCACTTAATTGTATGTAAAATTAAGAAATTTCTATTTATTTTGCTTTCACACATTCCACCCTCTTATTTGGACTACATTCTATTATCAATTAGTTTGAATAAACCCTTTATACCTAAGCAAAAATTAAGGATTAGTTTAGGAAAATAAAAGAAAAATGAAACTTCCAGTCCTACCATTGTAATATAAACCACATTTTTGGCAACGCAAAATATTTAACTAAATATAATAAAATTAATGGTAAACAGAGACTGTGCAAGAAACATAATTTCAGGAATGTCGAAACTATTTTTGCCTACATGATGAAATTACCTATAACAAGAAAATTGAGTAACACTCTGTCAATAAAAGTAACGTTCTTGGATGTATTGATGAGTTAGGCGCAGACTTGAAGCATTATTATTTTTTTAGCAGTTATTTGTGTTAATTTTTATTCAGGATTTTGTATTTTCAATATAACACATCCAAATTTTATTATTTTTTCTCAAAGACGAATTAATAAAGGAGATATTGCAAATTATTATTTTTTGCCTACTCACGGTATTTGCACTGTACATATTTTAGCCTAGTCAAAACTGTGGTTTATCCTGAAATATATCATACGAGGGAGGTTTGATAAGTCCGTGACTTTTTGAATTTCCCGCACAGTAACTGTAACATTGGCAACACTGTTTCCGTTAAGTGCCATCTGTCAGTAGACTAGTGTAAAATTTTGAGTAATCTGCTACGTTTAGTTTATGTTTGGCAGCCATTGAATGCAGCTAACCTCGTTAATTTCCACAATAATGAAAAAAAGTGAATTACGTGTGCTAATTAAGCATTACATTTTGCGTAAACAATCCGTTAAAGAAACCCAGCAGAGGCTTGATAAATAGTATGGGGTCTCTGGGCCCCTACACCGTCGATTTCAATGGTTAAAAAGTGGTTTACTAAGTTTCGTTGTAGCCGCACCAGTACAAGTGACGCCGAACGTTCAGATCGCCCAAAAGAAGTCGTTACGCTAGAAATCATTGACAAAATCCATAGAATGATATTAGAAGAACAAATGTTGAAAGTGCGTGAGTTGTGAGTTGGATGAGGTTGTAGGCATCTCAACTGAGCGAATTCGTCACATTTTGGATATGAAAAAGCTGTCGCTACGATGGGCGATGGGTACCGCGAATGCATCACATTTTGTGACATGAAAAAGCTGTCGCTACGATGGGCGATGGGTACCGCGATTACTCACGATCGACCATAAACACCACCGTGTGAAAGGTTCAAAGGAGTGTTTGGAGATATGCAGCCTGTATAGCCGCAATATAAACGAGTTTTTGCGGCTTTTCGTTACCGTAGATCAGACATGGATCTATCACGCCACACCAGAAACCAGAGACCAAATAACAATCGAAACAGTGGGTTTCTATGGGTGAACATGCACCGAACGAGGCTAAGATGGGTTTATCGGATAACAAAGTCATTGCCACAATTTTCTGGGATTCACGCGGTGTAATTCATATTGATTGCCTTGAAAGAGATGAAACGATCAACGATCAACCGGAAATATTATTCAGAGCTGCTGGACATATTTGACACTGTTTTGAAGCAGAAACGACCGCATTTAGCCAAGAAAAAAGGTGTTGTTTCATCAGGACAATGCACGGGTGCATACGTGTGTAGGCACCATGGTAGAATTTCATCAATTGGACTACGAACTGCTACGCCATCCACCTTATTATCCTGATTTAGCACCCTCCAACTATTTCCTGTTTCCAAACCTGAAGTAATGGCTGGGTAAGTAAGGTAAAAAGATTTGGGTCGAATGAAGAGGCCATCGTGGAAACAAACGCTTATTTTGAGGGCCTTGAGAAATCATACAATTTAGAAGGAATAAAAAAATTAGGAACACGTTGGACTAAATGTATTGAGCCAAAAGGAGATTATGTAGAAAAATGTTTCATTGCCGAAAAACTGAAGTCACGGATTTATCAAACCACCCTCGTATATGCATACAAAATTACATCATTAATATTTTTTATGTTGTCTTTGTGTAGATGTAGTTGCTCAATGTTTAAGTTTGCCTATCTTGTAATAATATTTGTTTGTTTGTTAATTAAATGGCTTATTTGTTATGATTTTATGAATATGTATGTAACATACGTACATGTCACGCAAGCAGTTACTTACTTAGTAAAGTTTGCCAATGGTTTTTATAATGTTATTACCACATGATGTTATTCAGAAAAAAAATGCCTAAATAATCGTTTTAATGTAAGTAAAGTACGCAGTACAACAACCAGTCTCTTACTTTAAAAATTGTATTTGTAGTTTTTTTTTCCTTCAGTTGACATTTCAAATATAATTAAAGACAAAAACAATGTGTCTCAAAGCAACACTAAATAAAAACTTATTTACTTCAGGCTTTCCTAATTGTTTAAGGTTAAATTAAAGAATCTAAATCTATATATATAAGTTTAAATTGTTTAATTGATACGTAATTGTCTCTTACAATTGTTTCGGTCTCTTGACCATTCTCAAATGGTTCTTACTGGATTTAAGATATTTAACGAATTTCCCACCGCAAATACAGTATTTAAAGTTAAATATGTACATCTATATAATTGACAGATCTGGCTGTAATATCACAATAACTGGCTTTTTTAAGCTTACTATAGTTATTTGAATGATATTAAGACACAAACAACCCTTAAAAATTTGTGTGGTCTTCGAAACGGCCTAATCGATACTGATGGGACTTTACAAACATGACGGGGAGGTTGTTGGGCGTGATCTAGACTACTTTTTTTGCTTGTTTATTAATAATAACTTTACTTTTACCATATGTAGTTGAAGTCTGTTTGGCGTGTTTTTTTGGAGACCCTGTAATAGATGGAAAAAAAATTGAAACTGTTATCTTTTCGTTTCGTGTTCATCAATTTTTCCTCGCAATAAAAAGGAATTTTTAACTCGTTCAAAGAAAAACGCCAGTCGGTGTTTCTTTTCATTTGGATTCCTCTTCTCATCCATTTATCAAACCAGCCGTTTTCACGGTTCTTTTGTTTCGAACGCAGTCGTGTTTGTTTTGTTCGGTCGAGTATTCTAAACTTAACAGACAGCATATTGACACAAACTTAGAGACGGTTCCTTTACATACTGTTTATTCTTTACTTATGGTAGTTGCGAGCATTTTACGATATTTGGTTTCGCTATTGTACAACTTCTTATTATACCTGCAATACGATATGTACATACATTTCTTACAAATTAATAAATGCTATATATAAAGGGATTTATTAAGTCCTTCTTTGAACCGCTTACCTCAACAATGGTTGCTTCGAGAAAGCTTATAAAGCATACCTATGACAGATTTCGTCACAGAATTATTCTTTTAAGTTGACATATATTTGGAAAACTAAAAACGAATTTATGTCTAGTACAATTTGCATAGTTTATTATAAAGTTGACAAAACCAAAAATAATTAAAAAATACACTTGGTAACTTTTTCACAAATTTGTTGAAAAACTCGACCATTGTTTCGACAGCAGCCTGTCATTATCAAGAGTAAAAGTTTACTGAAGAAAAATGACTGTTGATTTTATTTATACCTCGAAATTATAACTACCCTAACACTAGATGTTTACGATGTCACTAAGCGGTGTAATAATAAAGGCGAATTGTTAGCAATTATTGCGGTTTGATTGTTCATAATATTTAGTTTTAAATGTACTGCTTTGCTTATCTCTAAGCTCTCAAGGAGATTCAATTTAAACGTGTTTTGATGGCCCTACCAGATTGCCCAATGTAAAAAGCATCACAGTTGTTACATAAGATTTTATAAGTGCCACTACTTGTAAGGGGGCCATTTTTCGGCTTGACATTAGCTAAAAAATATTTTAGTGTTTTTTTTATTGGATACAGTGGCTCTGGTACCCAGTCTTTTAAAAAGTCTTGATTTTATTGTTATAGACGTGTTATTAACGAAATGTAAGGAACAAAATATTCATTATTATTATACTATATAAACATCTTGTGCACATCTAGTCTTAGAGTAGTTATAATTTCGAGGTATAAATAAAGTCAACAACCATTTTTCTTCAGTAAACTTTTACTCTTGATAATGACAGGCTTACACTGTCGAAACAATTGTCGAGTTTTTCAATAAATTTGTGAAAAAGTTACCAAGTATGTTTTTTAATTATTTGTTGTTTTAATCATGTCTTTTCACAAAAATCGCACCGTTGAAACTTTAGATAGTATAAAGTTGACATTTTTTCTCGCATTCTATTTTCGACAGTAGTACGTACCTATCTCCCATAATGACCAGCAACATCGGTCATAACCATAAATGATAAAATACTATATATACTGAAAAATGCCGAAAGGTCTCAATCATTAACAACGCTATGCGCTCACTGGGCCAACGACCATCTTTTGTTTTAAACTTTAGCTGTGTTAATAAATGCACAATCTTCTACTGATCAGTTTATTTTGTGTGTGTGTAGGTACGTGTTGAATTGGACAATTAAATAAGTACATTGAAGTTATTCTCCTAGATTAAAGTTGATTGATCACAAATAACAACAATTAGTGCAGAAATAATTTTAACGATTTACGTTTATATTTATTAATATTTAACCGAATTTATATTCAACCGACATACAAAACATAGTAAGTTATGTGTAATTATATTTTATATCGGAGAGTTTAGACTTTCATGACCGATGTCTATATTCCAATGTTTACCGGCCGTTGTCCATGGAAATTTCATGAATAACGTCCAGTAAGTCCGAAAAACAATTCTCATTCGAACATATTTTATATACCTACAACATATTGTTCTCTGCTCAACTCGTTTTCATCCACTGCAACAATTTTTCTGAATGGAATGTAGCTAACAATAGTAGAATTTTTATTACTTTCTTCTTACTAATGTATATTTTTAGATAGTCACGATACAGATTATAGTGATTCTTCAGGTGTGTTAGACTTTGACTCGTCGTCACAAGGTCAAGTATCTAATACATGATTATCTAAATTACTTTTTTTTGACACTGTCAATATTCTTTCATATTTGAATGCTTACTTTTTGTACCTTAATTTTCTAATAGGGTAAAACTCATTACAGATATCACAAACGCTCTTTTAGTCAAATAGTTTCGAATAAAAAAGCTTGAGACTAACATCAAATTGATTCCATAAGTATAAATATGAAGTCAACAGCAACAACTATTCCGAGGTCTAATACCCCTATCCACGAAGATAACAATCCAGAAAAAGAAGGTATTAAAATCCTTTTTCGTGGGATCTGTGATCCTTTGTAATTAGACGAAAAAGTATTTTAATACCTTCTTTTTTTGGATTCCAAAAGTATCTGGAGGTACTGAGTTCTGGTAAAATTAATTAACAGTTTCCAAATAATTTTCTGTGACATATTTTATAATTTTAAAGGAATGAATTAGAAATAGTATAAGTGTAACTTTGTGACGTATTTTTAAATACCAATGTTTCCATTGCTATTTGGATAGAGATAATTCTCAACGATTGCAGTAGTCGTGTTGCAACGGTTAGAGTAGATAGTTATGAATTTTTACGGAAGCTATTGAGAATGTTTATTTGGCCAGCTTTTCTTCGTCTGTTGGGTCGCGTATTTTCTTCGGAGATGGGGAAGTAAAACCGCTGTACCGAGCACAGTTACTTGAAGTAACTGTTTGTCAATAGATTGAAAATATGAGTACTGGTCTTCCTTTTCCAGTAAATCATTCACGAAGCAAATGCATCGACTCTTCCGATACTAGAGGTCTGCCGACTGACTTATTGCTTTTATTTCGTATATAAAAGTTCAGTTTCTTTTACAAATGGTTTATTTTTACAATTCCATCTCTCTGATACATTACTCGGAAATGGACTACAAACTAGCAAAACTTAATTTGAAAATTCGAAATAAAACACAAGTGTTTAAGAGTTTAACAAAAAACTTTTAATATATCACGACGAATCGTTTCATCTTACAAAGGGTTCATCAGGTGATAAAAAGTACAAAAATAAGAAAATTACAGTAATATATACAATTATACAATCGAAGAGTGGGGGGGGGGAAATATTTAATAGGGGAGAATAGGCAACAAAAAAGCCTATAGACTACGACTCAAAAGCCCGGTAAGTTATCTTAATTCGATTGACGCCGGTCGTGAAATTCTACATACTACAATTAAAAAATCAAAATTATTCAAAAATTTTCAAATAAAACAGTAGGAAATATCTAGATGGATATTAAATTATCTCAGAAACTATTCATCGTAGGCATACAAGTTGGTTGGTTATCAAAGTCACCTTAAAATTTTATGTTTCATACGAATTCATCGTTAAAACTATACCATTCCATTTAAAATAAGAAAGTTGGCATGATAACCGGAAGTGCCCGTCAGTTGAAATTATTTTAGTTAAATAGACCATTCTTGATAACCCCTACTCCCAACTCCTAAATTTTGAAATCTGTAACATGCTTAGTTTCCTTAGAACGACTAATATACCACTGAGTTTAAATGACCCTGTATATTAATTACTATAATAAAATTATATATGCACTGTAAATTAGATAAATACATGAAAAATGTTTTATAAGAAATACAAAAACATTTTGAAGGTAATTTCACAAACTTTGTTCGTTTCGACCATTAGACCGTCATTTAAAAATTCAGTACAACTTCTATCTGCACACATTTCCTATGAAATTCAAAAACCCAATAATCCAAGACATTAAATCCCTTAACCTAAACCATAAATACCCTTATCAGACCATTACCTAAACTTTTTAAATCTCATGACGCTATAACGTAAATTTTTAAACCTAATAATTAACTTTTAAACATTTAATTGATATGTAAATGAATTAACACGGCGGCATAAATTGCTTTAGCCCTTTAGCTGGCTGTCTCCCCCCCCCCCCCCGGGGTTAATTAGGTTTAAAAAAATACGTTATATAACGTCATAAGATTTAGAAAGTTCACATTATTAGTTTGTGAGGATAGTATTTGTGGATTATGTTAAGGGGTTTAAAACATGTTATCTATAGGGTTACGAGTTCTAAATCGCTTGGTTTAAAATTTTGAATCATTTGGTGCTTGAATTTTGTAGGAGTTTGAGTGCTCATTCGAGAGCACTTCTCCGGACTCTAGTCCTGGGGTGAAGTGGGACAATAACACCTATCGTCTCCCCCTTGCTTTCGCGTCTGCCAACGTGTAGTGGAGGCGCTGGGACAAATAATATTTAAAAAAAAAAACATTTAAATGTACTAAATTCTACCATCCCTTTACATAAACATGAACTATCTACTTTCCATAATATATTCAATAGACTAATGTTCTTATGACAACAGAATATTATAAAGAAGAACTTTTTATAATTAAACAGATCGCAACTCACAATAACTACAAATTGAACTGCTAACTGTCTTGCTTATCACTAGTTTTTATTTAAAAAAATTGTGGACATAGATTGTTTCATGTAAAACTTTTGAAGAAAAGCAAATTGTACCACTACTACCTATTCCTTGAAAATACTAACAGTTGGAACAGATCATCGTATTGTTTTATTTATTTTTTTTTATTTTTCTCTTCGCAGAGAGGTAGCGACGAGCTTTTATCACAGTCGAACGTATCAGTTATGGCTCCGTCAGCTCCAAATCATACAGAAAACAACAATCAAGAAAATGCCAAGAAGGTAAGATTACAGGTTTTATATACTAGTTAATGTAAGTATTTGTAGGTCCATATTTTGATAAATATTTGTCTATAATATAGTACTTAACATAATATTCGCATACCGTAAAATATGACAATTTAGGTCATTAGTACAATGTAAGTAAGTAGGGGCGAGAGGGGCTAGTTGATACAGGGGCATGTTGATACACAGCAAGTTTCTAGTCGGTTGGCCAACTCGTGCATGTGTTGTGGTGTAATGTGGGAAAAATAACGTTAAAAGTAAATATTGGGATTGCATTTCATTGTCAGTGGAAGCGCTAATTTTATACTTACGCTTGGCGCTTGCTACTACTTATAAAAGGTATGATTTTAGTGATAATATCCCAATTACATTCGAAATCGAAATATTGTTATGTTAGGACGGAGGTGCCAATTCTTTCGAATAATACATAGGGGGCAAGTTGATACAATAGAAATGGGGCAAATTGATACAATATATCAACGTACCCCAACTATTTATTCAACACGTATTTTATTTAATTGCAGGTAACATGGTACGTAACTATAAACGAAAAACCAACCGTGGTAATGTTTCCCTACATAACTTTAAAAGTGCCGCTTTGGAAGTAAATCGGACACAAAAATTCAATTACAGTTGCTGCTGAGATGTATGGTATTCATTTTGTAACTTTGCATCGATGTAATAAAAAATGCAAAACAAATAACCAAATAAAATCCAATAATTAAAAATGTATCAACTTGCCCCTCTCTCCCCTACATGCAAATTATTTATTCTAGTAGGTCAATTAGCGATCATCTAAATAGTGGGGATAGTAATAATCGTAGGATTATTATTAGAGTCGGAAGTAAGCTAGGGTGGTGAAACAGGTGACCGTTTTCACTAACCGTAATTATTGCAAGTTCCCTGCCATTTCTACGTTTCCCCATAAATAATAGGGTAGGGCAATATTATTAACTTATTTAATTATTCCTTAACTATCATTAATGAATTGTATCAATTATTCTAAACTAATTACTTTTTGTACTGTATAAAATTCGTAACATTGTTTAATGTTAAATTATCTTATTATGCATTTATTACTCCCTAGTACTTTTTATTAAGAGAATTTAGTTTTTGGTCAGAAATTTATAGAAACTACCAGATATTTTTTTTAGGAATATAAAGTAGGTAGTTTAAGTTTTTCATATTTTTAACGTCTTATTTAACTAAATAACTAAAATAGCTCCACAATATTAAAAATGAACATTTTCGCAAACGGAATATTGTGAATTAGAGGTTTTTATATTTATCGTTAATTCCCACCAGTCTTTAACTCGATTTAATTGTAGCTTATTGATTTCTAAATAATAAATTATTTAATTACACTATTAATATTAATTAAAATATACTCTTAGGTATACAAAAGTACATAAAACAACGTAGAATGTTTCACTGATTTAATATATATCGTATCTAGTTTAGGTCACACGACCATTATCAAAGGATTAGAGTAAAATCTTATACTAAATTTTAAAAGCTAGTGCGACAATATATATACTTATTCTTGATTGCCTAAAATGAGTGGGGAGTTTACAAAATCTAACTCCGTATGGTTATTGACTATATTAAGATTTTGGGACAGGGCTTTTTTTAATCTCTCGCGCTTCTAAGAGTGACAATTTTTTACTTTTTCTGATACCACTATGGAGTACAGTAACATTTTTTATTGCCAAATGGTGGTTAGATAAGACACAATGTTCTGAAAATCCCGTTTTGGTCTCCTTTTTGTCTATACTTTTTACATGCTCAGATATTCTAACGTTGATTGCCTTACCACTTTGTCCAATATAGCAACCATCGCAACTGTTACAAATTAAATTTTAGTATAAAATTTTACTCTAATCCTTTGATAATTGTCGTGTGACCGAAACAAATTACGATATATATTAAATCGGTGAAACATTCTACGTTGTTTTATTTACTTTTGTATATTTAAACATGTTTCACAATAGTTGCACCCCCCACAGTGTTAAATACTCTCAGATGTAGGATAATGTACATTTATGGGTTATTTACCAAATTTCATCTGTTAACCCACAAGAAAAGAAAATACAAACCTACTACAGTGGCGGCTCGTGATAAAATGAAACTGGTGTTCTGAAGATGTTTAATCATCTATTTTTCGAAAGTTAATACAACCCTTCTATCTCAGAAGCAAAACTCTGCCAAATCAAAAATTTAATAGACTAGCACCTATTGAATGTGGGCCCACTATGTCTAACTAAGACAACTAAAAGATTATGTGCCACATGCAGTATATGAATGTAAACAAACTGAACACCTAAAATATCATCTTTGCTTTGCTGAGCCGGAGTGTATTGTGCTTGTCTGCATCGATTGCAGTTCAATAAATGCGCTACATTATGTTAGTAAATGTGGGTGCTCAGGGGAGCCGGTACGGTTCTAGTGGCACACAGAACCTGCTGGTCTGCTGGCCCAGTTAAAGTTACCATGTCGCACTCGACTAAAGACTCGGATAATTCATTTGGTTTACTACTCCGCATAGAACGACCAGCAAAAGGCGATTTTCAACAAGCACTTGTTTTAAATATTCGTTCATATTACACTGCCGTTGAGCAAAATTAAAAATATTTTTTTCTTTGCTAGTTATAGTGTTTCTAATTAAATTTAATTTCTTTTTTAATCGTGTTTTTTTTTTAAGTTTAAGTTATATAATTAAAATAATATTCTGATACCTTTTTGCAAACATTTTGGTTTATCCTTTTTACGAAGTTCAGTGTGAATTTTTAATATAGAGGTTCTCGAGATTGGTGTCCTTTGTTACGGCTTTACAAAACGGAAGAGTCATCCTTTTCTTTCGATTGAAACGCATCGTGTATAATTAAATTTTTTAATAAAAAAAGAATCTTTCTTTGACCCTCGCTTTCATTGTGCTGCCGTTTTAATTAGTAGGTGCTGGCCGCCAGCGTCCTGAAATTTATGACTTTAGTTTTTTGAAGTTTCTGCTTAGTTAAACCTATAGCTTTGTATAGTACTATAAATAATAAAATTAAAATTATAGGTTTTAATTTAGGGCTTGGTATGTAGTTACTACTGTAATTAATAATCTTGACAAATAATAATATATGTCCACATTTATTATTATTATTATTATTAGTTAAAAATTAAAACATAATTACGATGAATAACCCAGCGGAATCACACAGAGTCTCGAAAATTTTAATTTTGTCTAATTTGAACATTTTCTGTGTTCTCTATCAGAAACGGCTTTTAATCGTCGATTAGACTTGTTTGATTAATTAATCTATTAGCTTAATTTTTAAGACGATTATTTTTCATATTCGCGAAAGACATTGCTTTATATTTATAAACCTCTTAACTTGACAGTGCCCATTTCCCTTATGAAGTGGGAAAAATTGCGAAATTATTCAAATTTACCCACTGAGAAAGAAATAAAAATCAGTCGTTGACAGCAGGATTTTTTGCCGTGTTATTTATTATTGGCTCTTATTCTTTCCCCTTTTTCCATTTTATCATCAGCACGTTCTACTCAGAATATGTAATCATTATTTTGTATTAAAATGTTTTAACAGAAAGTTATCATTTCAATTCAATTTTTATTATAATTTACTTCGAAACTGAGAAAAAACTATAAAACAATAAAACATTATTCAAAAAAGAAGAAATTAAAATCCTTATTCGTCTAAATATTAAGATCAAGGTCTCACATTTGGAACGTGTCCTACTAAGTAGGCACAACGAACCGAAAGTCATATTCCACGACCGGTTTCAACCTATCGGGTCTCATCAGGTGGGCGCTGGCAGAAAGGCCTTTACAGGCTATATTATAAATAAAAATACAAATATGGAATCAATCTGTTGACATCTGAATTAATAGTGTAATTCAATGCTGGTAGGGGTATTAGCCCTCGGGAGTAGTTGTTTCTGTTGATTCCATATTTATATTTATATTTATAATAAAACATTAAATTATAAAGAAAAATACGTACATTTCATTTTTTTCTACCGTTGATGGACAAAAGAAAGTAAATTTTACGTCGAAGTAGCCAAAATAGAAATGAATTAAAACATTTAAATAAACAGGTATTAGAATTAAACAAAATAATTCTTTTTAGAACTATGTACATACCAAACTTGTTACAGTTTTACAATTATTACCTTTAGTTATAGAGAAGTGAAGATAAAGAATCAATTTTCTCGTACCTCATTGTGTGGAGGTATCTTTCAAAATTAATTGTTAATTTGAAACCCGAAATGCGAGATCCTTTCCATTCAAGTTGGCCCACCTAATGAAATCTAGCAAGCAATAAAAAACGCTACATTTTTCTTTAAGTCCCATGTGAATTAACAGGGCATATCTAATATGTTACACAAATCAAACTTTATTTTTTCTGTTTTAAAGCTCTTAGCAAAAAATCATGAATTCTCCAAACCAAATATTATTTTTAATATTCTGTTAGAAAAATCTGAAGCAAAAACCTCGAGAATTCTAGGATTCGGTTACAACAGAATTTTGCCAAGCTTTTTTTTAAATCATGTCCCGTAGAATGTTATAAAAAATAAAAGCGATATTTTATCTATTTTATTCACTTAATAGATATTTATTTTGATGGAGAGATGCTAAACATGTTAAAGAAATGAAATTATTTTAACCTAAAAACTATATGTTTATTGGTAAAAATTGTTTTTTAATTAATTTTTCGAATTTAACTGAACATTTCCCAATTTTAAATAAGAGAATAAAATTTAAAAAAAACATGTAATAGTACAACGGTGTCCCATACAAGTTTTCCATAGGGTTCAAACTACAGAAAAAAATTCGAGAAGCTTAATAAACTATAAAAAACACATTTTTTTAATTATGGGGACCTGTCTATGGTGTATGGGGTCAGAAAAAATGTTGGACAATTTAATTTCGAAGTCCCACAATAGGTTCACAAAACTTATTCTTAATCCACTCCCTTCTTTCAGTGATGTAGATCACAGGAGAAATGCCGACAGAGATTAATGTCGAGTGGGAAAACGTCATCATCGTCTTCTTCTTCTTCGATACTTTGTTATATTATTTACATATTGTGAGAAGTTGGTTTTGTTTATTTTTCGCTAAAAATAAGAAAGTGTTAGTTTCCCTGTATGAAAGCTGCGTGCTGAAACGGGTCATTATATTTTCCGACTCTGCGAACCGCAGAAAAGCCGTCGACTTTAAAATATTTACATTTTCAATTTGCCACGACGTGGTTTGCGCAGCTATACAGGTCATTTGTGGCCTGGTAGCTACCGCGGCTCAAAGGTAAGTTGCCCGTAACAAATTGACCCTTCGGTAGATGTATCCTGAAAACTAGTCCCTGGAGAACGCGCACGACCTCTATCTGGCACCGGCCACAATCTGCTTAACTATTTCGCTCGTTCCGGAAGAGAAATTTATTTTCGTATCCTTCTATTATCGATTCGAAAATTCCAACTGCCGAATTGTTCTCATACAATTTACATCCCATTTAGAACTATTTTAAACCTATATATATGTTTGGGTTTAACCTATATTTACATTATGAAACCAAGAACCGTTAATTACATGTTTAATGGTAACAATATCTGTTTGTTAGGAATTTTTAGAAAAGATGTGTATCACCAAATTTTATGTAATGTTGTTGTGTCAGTGCACAATATACCTAAAAATTAAGTTAAAAGCCATGAAATATATATGTTACCAGCCAAACCCGATTCAGGACAAACTAGTTTTGCCTAGGCTAAACTAGTTCTTCCTATACGTCACAGGATTAACTAGTATTGCTTAGTCCAAACTGATTTGTCCTGATATAAATACGCACACTCTAGGATAAACTGGTGTGACCTAGTGTAAACATTATAGTATATCTAGATAAACTGAATAAAATACTCCGTAATTGGAAAAATAATCATTTTTTAAAACCATAATGATTCATCGTTAAAAGGTAATACAAACAATCATACTATAACAAATAATAAGTGTTTTTTTAATAGAAGCAATAATAATATCTCAATTTTTAAAATTGTTAGGTGTTAGGTTAAGGTATTTTATTTTGACTTTCTAGATATACTATAATGTTTACACTAGGCCACACCAGTTTATCCTAGAGTGTGCGTATTTATATCAGGACAAATCAGTTTGGACTAGCCTAAACTGGTTTATCCTATCGGGCTTAGGACAAATTGGTTTGGACTAGGCTATACTAGTTAATCTTATCGCGTATAGGAAGAACTAGTTTAACCTAGGCAAAACTAGTTTGTCCTGAAATCGGGTTTTGCCGGTAACATATATAAAAATACATACTTTTAAAGTTAATCTTTTATCAACCTAATTTAGCCTGCACGTCTCCACCCTCACCTATAAACAGTTGTTTAGTATTGTAGAAGATCTTCCCCATCTAACTCTTTTCCGCCATTTCTCTTAGGAACGGAAATTAGGCCTTATTGAAACTTCAAAAACTTGTATTATTTCTAAACTTGTATTCCCGACACGGAATTCTGTATCTCCCATGAAGTTTGGAGATATCTTTTGATCTTTATTATTTATAATGTCTAATCGTAAATATTTTAATTATGGAACTAATTTTATTTATTTTTGTTTCAGGTTAAACTCGAAACTAGCGCGAATATTAATAAACCATCACGAGTTATTCACATCCGTAATATTCCGAACGATGTGACGGAACCGGAAATAGTCCAACTCGGTATACCGTTCGGCCGTGTGACGAATGTCCTGGTGCTAAAGGGTAAAAACCAGGCCTTCTTGGAGATGGCCGACGAAAACGCCGCTTCCTCGATGGTCACTTATTTTGGCAATTGCATGGCCCAATTACGCGGACGTGCAGTTTACGTCCAATTTTCCAACCACAAGGAGCTCAAAACCGACCAAACCCATTCGAATGCGGTGAGTAATTTAATTTTTTACAGATAGGTAACAATTTTGTTGATTGCCGATTGTTTTAAAATCAAAATTTTGAATTATTTTGGCTACATTCAATAGGCCAAAATGGGATGATACCTTAAATCAGGTCAAGTTTTGATAGTAAATTAAAGAAATTATAGTTCAAACAAATCAAATGAAGTAATTATAGATTTAATTAATTTGACTAATCACGTTTGTGAACATATACTTTAGCCTGAAATTTCTTTAAAACTACTTTCAAGTAGTTCTATTTGGATTTAAAATGGATTTTCATCAAGTTAAGAGTTATCTCAATCAGTTATTTCCCTTAAAGATGAAATGTTAAAATGTACCTGCATTTATGTATTATATTCTAATAAAGATAAAATTGTTAGGGACCCAGTTTATGTTTTGTCTCATACAACTACATCACTAAGTATATCCATAAAATTTCATTATTTTTTCGTGCGCAAATGTCCATGTTTGATTTCACTTGTGAAACATTCATGTTTGACGCTTTATTGTAAGTTCTAGTTGAAAAATTTTTAAAAACGCAATAATACAGGATATTAAGTTTTATGTTGGTGGGTGAACCTAAAACTTCTATATTTCAATTTTTAATAAACCTACTTACATACATAAATTCCGAGTATTGTGTCTTGAGTAGGAAAATATATTTGAATGTCCATTCTTAGAATTATTATTTGGTATCATTGATTGATTTCTTTCCCATAAGTGTGTTGCTTTGTAATGTGCACTTGCCACAGCTGCATTCCGGAAATTATACAATCGCATCTTGTTTCCCGTTATAAATGTTCTTTCAACTCAAGAAACCTGTTCTTTCTCTTTAAAAGTGAATGCAGAAAGAAGAATGCGGATATGAGCATTATGTCTATACTTCGAAAATTCATGCTAAATGGAAATTTCTTTTTATGAGCCATTATTCTGTTGTTTGCAAATTGAGTTTTACCATATTTGATTTACAATATAGGAAAATAGCATCATTAATTTAGTAAACATACAACTACGTATTTCAGTACCTTAGGTAAAATATGCGTATATGTTAAAACTGTAGAAATAAATAAGTACATCTGCTACAAACGATATGAAAACTAAAATTTGATAGATTCTGTTGTTTCATTGCTTATTGTTTTTTTTGCTCATTGCAAGTCGAGAGGAGACCAATATCTGAAGCATTTATTAAACGTTTTTAAGAAAATATTTGCACAATTAAGTAGTCCGTGAAACCAATAATTGATTCAGCTCAAAAAGTACCGAGCTTTAACCAATGTATCATTTAATGTAAATTGAACTGGTTACGAATCAGGACAGGGGGCGTGCAATTTTCTAAATTTTGATTTTGAATTAGTTCTTAATATAACATAGGTACATATAAATTAAAATTATAATCTTTCTAAAGAATGTATCCACTTTTCTCGAAAAGTATTTGTCCTTAGATGATAAAACTTTTTCAGATTTGAATGAAACTTGCTTCTTTCTTACAACTCTATTAATGATAAGTAATTTATCATGTAAAAATAATTTTTGAAAGTTGAAAGAAATGTTATCTGGATCATGAAATGTCAAGTCTAAATCTTGTGCCGCCTTGGAAACAAATCTAGTTAACTTAGACATTCTTCCGAATTCATACTAACACATGGGCTGAAAAGTCTCGGACCTAATACATAGATGGTGTTAGTTTTATTGCATTCATCTCTTTTTCAGTTAGTACTAACCTTCAAAAGAGAGCTATTAAAATTTCATGAAATTCTATTGATTAGTTTGTGAGTTATTGTGCTAAGAGTGACTTTATCTAGCTACTTTTGTTATTTTCAAAACAATGGATCAAAAACAATTTCGTGTTTTAATTTTACACTGCTACTTGATGGGAAAAAATACCGTTCAAACGAAGCAATGAATGCAAGTTTGAAAAGTGTTATAGAGGCCCCCCTCTATCGGAAACAATGGAAACAAAATAAAACGTTAGTTTGCTGACTTTAAACGTGGTCGTAAAGACACTGATGATGCAGAACGCAGTGGATGTCCAAATGAGGCGGTAACACCAGAAAACATTAAAAAAATCCACAAAATCATTTTGTGAGTTAGCTGACATCGTAAAGATATCAAAAGAACTTTGATGTATTGTTTTTATATTGCATGAGCATTTGACTATGAGAAAGCTCTGTTCAAAGTGGGTGCCGCGTTTGCTCACCACCATTGTTGATCAAAAACAAGAGCGTGTTGATGATTCTGAGCAGTGTTTGGCCATGTTTACACGTAACAAACCGGAATTTTTGCGTCGATATGTAACAATGGATGAAACATGGATCCATCACTTTACTCCGGAATCAAAACGATCGTCATCTGAGTGGACAGCAACTGGTGAACCTCATTCAAAGCCTAAAACCTCGTCGAAAGCACAACGATCGGCTGGCCTGGATATTTTGAAATTTTTAATACCATTAACAGTGAATAGTTATATTATACAGCATTATTGGAGCGTTTATAGGTCGCAAAATTGAAATTGCAAAGAAACGACCGCATATGGCAAAGAACAACAAAAACAACGCACCGTTTCACAAGTCATTTGTCATCGAAACAATGGCAAAACTACATTACTACATGAATTGAACTTGGAATTGCTCCCACATCCACTGTATTATCCAGATTTTGCTCCCTACGACTACTGGCTGTTCGCAGACCTCAAAAATATTCTCGCCGGCAAGAAATTTCGCTCGAATGAAAAGGTTATCGCAGAAGCTGAGGCCTATTCTGAGGTAAAAGATAAATTGTTCTACAAAAGTGGTATTGAAATGTTAGAGCGGCACTAGAATTATTCTATTCCTCTTTATGGAGATTACGTTGATGAATAAAGCCAATTTTGAACAAATAAATCCAGGAAAAAATACTTTCAACTTTTAAAAATTATTTGTACATGATAATGTACTTTATATTAATAGAGTTCGAAGAAATTAACAAGTTTAATTCAAATCTGAGAAAGTTATTTCATCTGAGGACAAATGCTTTCCTAGAACTTCAACAGTTTTGCTACTTTAGAGTTAGTGATTTCACTATTTTGTTATTTAAGTATCAAAAATGCATTACATAGAACATCATTTGGCAAACATCAAAAAATGTACGAGCAGAGAATAATTAGTTCGAGCGGTATACCTAGTAAAGGTATTGTTGTGTTTGGTTTTGTTGTCCGCTTGTAGACGTACGCTGTTTGCCTCCATACCAAGTTACCATGCCGCTTGCATCACGTTATAACGTGGGTAATCTAAGAGCTAATAATGCAGAGCGTAACAGAGGGCATTCCCATAATTGAATTTCACCCTGCAAATGCTAATCTTGATGAAAGGTCCACGTTATACGTTGCAACGAATTCAATTCCACGACCGCTTTGTACCGTCGGACATCGACGTAACAATAATTCCTTTAAATATTCCTGAAACCGTCGACAGGCTTTCCCATTTTGACCTGTTATAATGTATTACGAAAATGTCTCACGTTACGGTTTTGGAAATATCATTTGTACATTTTAATCAATTCCGCGAGATCATAAGACATTTGAACTTTGAACGGCTAATTTACATTTTGTGATATTGCACCAGCTAATTTGAGAAATAACAATTAGAAATTTGAATCTGCACAGTTAATGATGCCGGAGGTAGGTATCATGTATTCCAAAACCATTATTCCGTTACATATGGAAATATATCTATTAAAACTTTTGTAAATACGAAATAACTTATTTTAGTAACCATCTAAGACATGGTAACTACTTTTCAGGGCAATGTATATTATTCTTAAATAACGCAATTTCAGTAACTAATAAAAAATGATACATTATCATACATCACATAGACATACATTAATTATTAAGTAAATTTTTAGAGAATAAAATTAAATGACAATTACTTATTTTAATGATGATTTGAAGAATTTTTAGTAGGGGTAATTTTTTTTCCCAAATATTAGTGCGATATTAATTATTGAATTAGTAATTAATATCGCACTAATGTATTTATTTTAATGTTAAGACCTTCTCATTTAAATGATTAATAAATATTGCCGGTTTAAATTTAAAAAAGCGGAGTATACCAAATAAACTGTTTAAATTGTTAAGCCATTTATACTGGCTAAACTGGTAGAGCACTTAAATTTAGGATATACGAACACAATAAATCAATTTTACAAAAGGACAACTGTGCAGGCTTCGCTGACTACTGTATTATTAAGAATCATAATTTAATGTCAATAATTTCAAAATTTTACATAATGTTTTGAGGGAAAAAATAAAACCTACTCGAAAGTCTATAAAAACAAAATCCGTAAAGAAAAACCTCAATGTAATATACGAACAAATTGATTACTACCTATCCCCTCTCCTATAATCCACCCTCTAGAGCATTAAGAGCAATTAGTACAAGCACTATGTAACATCCTTACAAATTAAGTTTTTAATACTCTTTTGATAATGGTGTAATAACCGAAACGGTATCGTCAAGATCCAAATACAAATTGTGATAATTACAAAGTAGGTAATTGAACCTATAATGATTTGATGGCAACTCACCACAAATACTAATAAAAGACCAATTAGGTATGTTTCTATGAAATTATGATATTACTTTTATTATAAGTAAGTATCTGCTGAAATTTTAATTTTTGTTTTCAGTATATTTACCGTTATAAAATTTTATCCAAAATTAAAAATTAATCGGTGGTTTTCATAAATCCAAAGCTCGCGTTTCAGTTTGATGCGTTCTGTTTAATTACTGAATACCTGTGCGCCTAATTAATGACATGTATGCGGTACTAACCAACAACAATTTGTATGGGCAGGTCGGTAAAGTGGCCCTCGTCGTTCGTCCATCGGTTCTTCTCTGCTTTATACTCGTTGCTGTTGGGACCGTTTTGAGTAGCGCTCGAAATACGACCCTATAAGCCCTTATTAACAGAGAAAGGCTATTGCCATACCAGTCGATATCATCGGTCGTATGGCCAAAGTGAAGTACTAAATAAACGTACATATAAAAATACACACATGCCCTTTTATATTATAATTTTATGGTATAGTTATACTATCAAACTACGTAATATTCATACATTGTTTAAAGGTTACGTATGGACATAGTATTGAAGATGGTGCGTGACGTGAAATATTTTTTATTGCAAAATTTCATTCATTTAATATTTTAATTGTCTTCTGAAGTTAAATTTGTAGTCTTGTTTTTGGTATTATATCGTAACTTTATTTCAGTAATAATGAACTATTTGAAGAATTTTTAGTAGGGGTAAATAATAAATACATTAATGCCATATTAATTATTGAATTAATTTGTACCCACTACAGATTACCTCAATTTAATGAGGAAAATTTTGTTACTGTTGTTACGCCCCCTCCCCCCCGGGACTCGAACCCGGGATCTTTGGCTTTACGAGCCAATGCAATACAACAGTAACAATTTTTTTTCCTCATTGTATGAGGTAATCTGTAGTAGTTATAAATTAATTTAATAATTAATATCACATTGATGTATTTAAAATTTATCACTACTAAAAATTCTTCAAATATTTCATTATTAATAATTAATAATAATATACATTGAATATAAAAATATAAATATAAATATGGATTCAACAGAAACAACTATTCCGAGGGCTAATACCCCTACCGGCATTGAATTACACTGTTGATTCCGATGTATTATTAGACGAAGATATACCATATCCAAAAAAGAAGGAATTAAAATCCTTATTCGTCTAAGTATTAAGATCGTGGGATATGGCTTTCGGTTCGTTGTGCCTACTTGGTAGGACGCGTTCAAAATTTGAAATCTTTGATCTTAATATTTAGACGAATAAGGATTTTAATTCCTTCTTTTTTGGATATAATAATATACATTGATTACGACGTTCTATGACTTAGTAAGAACGTTCGTCGTTGTTACTGTTGTTACCTCTCGTAGCTTAGTGGCAAAAGCATTGGCGCTTAAAGCCAAAGATCCCGGGTTCGATTACCGGTGGAGGCGTAACAACTGTTACAAATTTTCCCCTTATTGTATGAGGTAATGTGTAGTGGGTATAAATTAATTCAATAATTAATATTTCAATATCCAAATTGGTGTCGGCCAAATTCGGGAAAGAAAAAGACGACATTGACATGAACCATTTCGGGCTACTTTCGAGCCTTATATAACTGAAAACCTATTACACCTTGCAACTTGCAATTTTGCAGGTTTATTAAGGTCCTCTCGAACACCTAAATTCCCAAACTTCATAAATAAACCTATGATAGTTCTAAAGTTATTAAGGTCTGAAAAGTGATATTTTTTACAGACTCCTTCGCCAAAAAAATAAACTAATTCTAGTTTACTTAGAAATTAACAGTTGACATCAAGATAAATCATTGGGCGTATACAAACGAAAAAATCTGATAATTACAAATTATCGATTTTTGCGGTTAGGTAATGTTAATAAAAATAATTTGAGAGTGGTATATATATCCTATGTTTTTAATTGAGCGATAATAGAGCACGGTCTCTTTGGGGCGTGCAAAAAAGATTAAACTTTTCAAAAATTAATGATATCTAAAGAAAAACATAAATGTGATAAGGGAACTAAATTTGGTGCGAACGACGTTCGAGGTTATCAGATCGTCGATGAAAGGGTTGGGATCTGAACGAGTGCCGAGTTATTGGAACTTACAATAGGAATATACAACGTTTACCAATTGAGTTAAAAGAAAATTTGTCAGATTCTTTGATGTTGAATTTAACTTTTGTATCCAACTAAATTGTCTGAAGTATAAAGTAGAACAACTAGCAAAGTATAAATAAATATCATCACGTTAAACATAATTTATTGATTATTAAAACTTACCAAGCTATAAATTTAACATCAATAAATGTAATTGTTTTTTTAAATCAACTAACTAACTTCATAGATTCTTGTTGTAAATTCCTATGGAACATGGCACATTTTGAAATTTATGTTTTAGTCCAGACGTAATCACACTTATTCTTTCAATAGAAGGCAGTCACACTGAAAATGGGTCTAACTTTTAGGATGTAATTGAAATGTTTGCAAGTATCAATAAACAATACACCAGGTGACTTTATGAGTAAAAGTCTTTTTATTCTGGTACTTATAATAAGGTAAATTCTTATTATCATTTAAAAACATAAAGATCCTCACCATTGTGATGTTCAATTTGTAAATAATTAGGGAAGAAATGTTAATGTTTTTGAAAGTTATTTGAAATGTCTTCCAATAGATGTCAGTTGTCAATTGTTAAAAAAAGAAGGCCTAAGCATAATGATTTTCTGCTATAGTTGCATCTTATAATGTAGATATGATTAACATGACCACTGGAAATGAATTTCTAAATTATGTACTTGTTAATCTCTCCTTTGTAACTAGCTCATGTTGGCTAATGACACTTTTAGTATGAAATATATTTCTCGAGTATAAGAATTCATGAACTCATTCCTGTGTTATGAAACGACCATTTTATTCACATGCTTGCAAGGTTGAACAAATTCGTGCAGATCTTAAGCAGTTTTTCCGTATTATTCTGTATGTAAACTCTGTTGAACCCTTAGAACCTAAAAACGTAGAGGCATCTTTTAATACTATAGCAGCGTGGCATTATTGGCAAAGAAATAATTCTGGATCTCGTTTCTCGCTCTCTAGCCGTATATGTCTCTAGCAATCTGGCTGCGTTAAAGCGAGAAAAGAGGTCCAGAGTTATTATTTATGTCAATAACATTGCAATAGTATTGTGACGTGTTCAGCCACGAAAACATAATTAGCCGAACGAAAACAACGAAATTTATTAAGAACTAAAATTAAATTAACTACAGTTCTGATTAACACAAGTCTGCACAATTTTTCACACTAGTAAATCTATCTCTTCCCTCGTTGTATTCTTCGCCACTACTTATACTCGCGTTCCACTGTCGCCACTCCATGACTATTATAGTTTTGAGAAATCCTTCCGGAACGTTCTACAACCTTCCCGTGTTACTATTATCTCTTTATTGATCGTTGATAGAATACTCCAGACGTATCTAAGAAAGTCGAGAATATCCATTATCTATTCCAGGAAGGTGATGTTAATTAGGACTGAACCAACACAAACCGAAAGTACAGTTGGTGACAATATTAAATGTTACCTCCATCTATTTATGATGTAATGTTGAACATTTCACATTTTTAAAAAATTCTGTCCGCATGTCATTTCGAGGGTTCTTCCGCTTGTGCTCTACTAATGCTAACCAATCTAGTTTCCTTTCAAAGTTTAATTGTACCTATATTTCTTTAGGAGAAAATTTTCACTGCAATTCACGGAATTATTCTTCTTCAACCTCTATTCGTCACTAATAACGGTTGTTATACTCGAGCGTTCCGATTTTCTTTCGTCCACCTATTTCGGATTCATGTGTACAATGCATCTACCCACCGTATGTACATCACAATAGGAATGTTCATTGTGCAAAAATGCAGCCCATTTATACATTAACGCTTCAGTTGCATTCACTTTTGCTCTGGCAACTGCTGTACCGCTCTATCAGCGCTAAAGTGATTTTCCGGCATTTTGTGCTATCTCCGCGATTAGAGGTGTTGTTGTAGTGCCACGTTCTGTCCGTCTCTTTTTCTGGCTTTCCGTTTCGGTCTTGTGAATAGATACCAGCATAGCATCCAGTCGCTCCCACCACCCTAACAGCGAACGGCCACAGTCTGTTCATCAACCGGCATTGTTATGGAAAGTAAGACCAAATTTGCAAAAGTTAGGTGGTTATGTTCTGCAACGCTAATCGTCCGGTATTTTTTTTTTTTAGTATAGGTCACGCGTAAATAAAGAGGCTATTCAAATGCAAAAAACTGAATCAATTTTCCAACAGTGCTTCCAACGCCGTGCTTCAGAGATGGATCACTGCTACCACATAATTACAACAAAAAAACTAGCGTTAATATTATTATTGTCACGTGCATATAACAAATAATTAAAAATGTACCACTGTCTACCACTCATAATAATATTAACGCTAGTTTTTTTGTTGTAATTATGTGGTAGCAGTGATCCATCTCTGAAGCACGGCGTTGGGAGCACTGTTGGAAAATTGATTCAGTTTTTTGAATTTGAATAGCCTCTTTATTTACGCGTGACCTATACTAAAAAAAAAAACAATACCGGACGATTAGCGTTGCAGAACATAACCACCTATCTTTTGCAATATATATATATACACGTAGTATTGTAACAATAATAAATAATTAATACAAAATAAAATTTTAAGGATAAGTACTAGTGATGGGTTGTAGGGTAAGAATTTCTCAATATTTTCTGTTCTTATATGTCACAGTCGTTTTAGGGATGCATTTTAACAAATATATTTCTTGCTATTGTAAAATAGAGTTTTTTTTAACTTTTGAGGCCTAACTACCTCGTCTATTGTTTCAATAATTCACATGTTATTTGTCCCATTAATAAGACTAATTTTGAGTTATATTTGATTCTGAAAATAAAAAATTCCTACGAAAACCAGAAAAAATTAAAACTACCCGTCCTCGAATACACAAAGCATGACACGTCGTGTAATGCATCTGTGTTATTATACAGAACTTGCCGTTTTTTTTTTACACGACCAAGTGCTTCGTTCCTTATATCATCCCGTTTACCGCATAATGTTCTTGAAACTATGTTAAACTATTCAGAAATTAACCGCTGAGTGTATGTACTTGTTAAACATAATTAATCAAGGTTTCCTTCTCAATTGTCGTCTCTCCCATAATTTGTCGTTAAGTTTATAACAGGTATATTGGATGTTCATCCTTAGTTATCGTAAACCGTTAAAATTGCCAGTTATTATTACTATATAAGAGACGTGCGACAAATAAAAATTAACAGTAAGTTGTTTGAGTACGTCTTTATGACCATCACATTTTGTACATTCGTTGTGAACTCATCTACAGAAATAACTCCTTAAAGCACTTGTAGTTATAATTAATTTGTACTACATTTTATTACCCTGCAAACTAAGTTATATATCTATATATATATATATATATAGACATAGATTAGGTCATCGCTAGAAAAGTAAAGAGCACTAAAATTAAATACTAAGAGTGTACATAAAAAAAAGAATTCAGTTATAGTCATCACACTCCTTTGATTATATAGAACCCTCACTTATTATTATGAACGGAATGCGTCGTATTATTACTTATTGGGTCGTACCTAGAAATAATATTGATTTGGTATTTTAGATGGTATAATTTTGTGAAACCTATCACTCGAAAACTGCTTACCAAACTTTTACTGGGTTTTGACTATTATACGAGTGTAGATCAAATATAAACGGTAATTTTGTAAAATAAATTTATTGATTGGTATACACAAACTGAACATTTAACATTTTTCAATGTTGTAACCTCCGTGCTCTACACACTTTTGCCACCGATTTGGAAACTTGAATATTCCTTCTTCATAAAAAGTTTGAGGGTGAGTTGTCTTCATTGCTTTCAAATATTTTGCCTACAAGTGATTCTTTCAAGGGTGCGA
The DNA here is from genome assembly GCA_963921985.1 of Agrilus biguttatus. Classification (NCBI taxonomy): domain Eukaryota; kingdom Metazoa; phylum Arthropoda; class Insecta; order Coleoptera; family Buprestidae; genus Agrilus; species Agrilus biguttatus. The sequence goes on from OY998120.1 coordinate 11,183,495, forward strand.
ACAAAAAATAATCACAGGGTGACATGTCATAGTGATGATATTATGATGCTCCAGGGTTTCTCTGCCCATTTCATCCAATTTATTCCTTGTCAAAACTGCGGTGTGTGGCCTGGCGTTGTCATGAAGGAGGATGACGTTTCGAATGGGCATATCCCGTCAACTTTGGAACTCGGCAAGTTCTAATTTTTCTAAGGCCAAGTTCATCAATGGTGATGGATTGAACACTCCCACACTCCCATAGCTGATTCCCACATACCTACTTCTGATGAGATTTGATCAATAGTTAACCGGCTTATGGTGATCACCTTCAACAATCTCTCGAACAGCACGGATGTTGTCACTTGTAAGACTTGTCCTAATCTAATCCTCTAGATCGGAATTACGTGCTATGCTAAATAGTACAATTACCGTTTATATTTGATTTACCCTAGTGTATGATATAATTTAGAATGAAGTAAGGGAACAGAATGAGAACTTAAAATTAAAAGTAAGCATGTCATCAATGCAATCTATATGGACAGGCAAACAACTGAATATATAATGCCTACTTTTACAACATTTGTAGAATAATTAGTCTTTATCATCGACACAGAGTCGTCAATCCGAAGAATTCTTTCTATCCTAGACCAATCTTCTCATTTCCCTAAAACTAGAATATTTTTCGAATAGTAATCTAATGTCTAGATCTTCCTCTGCCTCTATTTACTCCTATTTATGCCTCTAACTTGTCTCTAATTAGCCCTTCATGATTCAATAGATGTCCTATATCTCCATTTTCATATTGACTTCTATAGCGGCCTTTGTTCTCCTATCTTACCAATACATTCACGTTACGCACCCACACAAAGCCGTGCTCTAAACATACTTGTAAATTTTGGATATACATAAAAGTATACATTATTTATTATACATATATGTTTTTCGTACTTGTCAGAAGAAGCTTTAAAAAAAATTCAATGAGGTTTACGAACGTTAAGTAATAAATACGTAGTTGATTGTTGTATTTGTCGTTATCTATAAAAATAAATGATTATTATAATTTTATCGGATCAAAATTGACTTAAGTTAAAAATAAAACATTTTCATCAATTGGTTTTCCATCTTTCTATTGCCCTACGCAAATAGTAGGTTTAGGCAGTCGATTATTCGTTGAATAAATACCAGTAATAAAAAGGTTTCGATTACTGCTCGCCCGAAGATGCTACATAATCAGCACTCCTCAGTTCTACTCTAAATGTAAATTTCTCCTCTCGACGTTCCAATCGAACGCAGTTAGCATTAAACTCTCGTCCTCATATTCCGTGACATCTCTTTCTCTATTGGTTTTACTCTTTTGATTCTGCTCTACTACATTCTACCGTTTATTGTGTAGTTGCGTTTAGAGTAACATTAAAAATTGAAAAACGAATCATAAATTGAGACAAAAATGTTCAAACGAGATCAATTTATATGTAGACAATTTTGTTTTCGACAATGTTGCAAACAACACCTTTTAGGTGCACGCTCAGTAGTTCTGCTCATTCCCGTTAACAATTCAAAGGGAAAATAAAGAAAAATAAACGAAAATATTGAGTTCATCCATATAGTGTAAATTATATTAATACAAGTACATTTGTCTTTACTTTTACACAATTTGCATTTTCAAATTCCAAGACCGAAAAGGGACTTGGTGTCAAAATGAAAATATCGATTTTACTGGTTCCGAAATTTCCGAAAATAGTCCCGAAATTGAAATAATGATTCCTTACAGGAAATTTTCCTTGAAAAATAAAAAGATGAGAGCTTTATGAAAACAGAAAGTTTTGTTTGAGTTTTGGTAGTAAAAATAATAAACGAAAAATAAAATTCATTAAACACAACCAAAGTAGATAGAAAATTATTGTCGATATTGCCAGTGCTAACGAAGCCGAGCATCAGAGAATCCCTTAATTTTTTCAGGGGATTTACCGACATCACCGTTCGGTAATGCTAATAATAAATTACGAGCTATTTCTAAAATCCTTGTGTAAAATCCCAAGACCAAATACCTGCACTCCAAACTCTAATGTGAAGTATTTATGTAACATGTTGACTAAAGCATTCTATCTAGGACGATTCCAATGCAGTTCACTAGCGAGATAAGTCATTCTCACTCCCTATCAGCTCATTGTTAAAAACATGATAATAAGGTCACGTTGTACAAAGAAAATTAGATACAATGTATAAATATGTATTGCATTTGCCAACTAATCAAAAAAGGAAACATTTTAATACGAGGCATGTTTTTTAAGTAAGTACCGTTTTGAAATTCAGACGCTGCAGTGCACTGACTCCATTAAAGCCTGATTCGCCCTTGTTTACGTTGTTTACTTAGTGTTTAAGATGCCTCAGATAATTGTCCCGCCGACTGTGAAGTCCAGGCTGTTATACGATTCCTTAGTGTTAAAGGACTAAAACCGATTGATATTCATCGTGAGATCTGTACAGTTTACGGACAAAACATTATGAGTGATGGAATGGTAAGGAAGTGGGTGAGAGCACTTAAAGATAGCCGCACAAATGTGCATGACAATACCCGTCCGCATGGGGCTAATCGGACCACAGATCTCATCACATCTTTTCACTGGGAATCTCTAGATCATCCTTCGTACAGCCCTGATCTGGCGCCCAGTAAATCATTATAAGAAACATCTAGACGGTCAACGTCTTCAAGACGATGACGAAGTCAAAACAGTTGTGATGCAGTGGTGAAGTAAACAAATCAAGCGGCAGAGTTGTATGAGAAGGGTATTCAAAAACTGGTCAAACGTTATGACAAGTGCGTGCCTCAATATTGAAAGAAATTATGTAGAAAAGTAGATTAAGGTACAGGCATTCATGTAAAAATAAAATTATTAAGATATCTTTGCACGTTTTTTTATTAATTTCAAAACGGTACTTATTAAAAAAATATAATATAATATATCCAAAAAGAAGGAATTAAAATCCTTATTCATCTAAGTATTAATATTGTATAATAATATAATTCAATTATTTTTATTGTTCTTCTTTCTTTCCCTCCCACTTATTGAAATAATAAAAATAGTAAAGATGATTATGTACGTATTCTATGAGTATAACAATTAGAGAGTAGAATAGAAAAATGACGCAACAAAAGCGGACTATAACGACCTGTCGGTTACCTTTTTCCGGAAAAAATTTCGTAAGACTGTGCCGCAAGGGAAACGGTGAAGTTAATAGCTCACTCCGGGATACGGAGTCCATTTTCCTTGCATATTAAATTAATGCTACGAAAGAAAATACGACCTCAGGAGCCGAAGAAGTCTGCGAAAAGTCAGAGACAAATTTACTTTACCTTACCTTTATGTACAAATATACCTTACAAATTTAACTTGTGAACGATATAACACACGTAACTCAAAAGTAAATTTTACTTGATAAATAGACAGAAATTTGCAAATGAAATATTCAAAAACTTTTTGAAGTTACATTCAAAGTTCAATATAAAAGTTGGTTACTGTGAAATTGTCTAATAAAGTCCATTATTGTTCCGTATCTCCTCTTTCTACACAGTAAATTAGTTTTGCATAGTCTTATTAAAGACTAGCTGTGCCCACGACTTCCGAGTGGAATTTAACAAAAAAGTTATTTTTAAAATTTTTAACGAAGTCGTTGAGACACAACTGTTAGCAATATCCCGCTCGCGCGTTCTGAGCCCGCACGACAGGCAGCCTTTTTGATATTAAGTGATGGGAGGCGTTTTTACAATTTTTGTCTGTCTGTCTGTTCCGGCTAAATTTAAAAAAATGTTATTTTGATATATGTACCGTGTATACATCCATATGCATTTAGTAAAAAGTGGTTATTTTAATATTACAAATAGACACTTTAATTTTATTTATATGTATAGATGTATAGATGTGTAGATATAGACAGTATCTATAGGATTTACTAATTGTATTGTCCTGTTATTTTAAACTGATGGACACATTTTATCTCTTTTATGAAAAACCATTCAATTGAAAAAATTATAAATGTAAATTAGGCTTTTCGGATTTTTTCTTTAAATTTTAAATTTGCGAATAACTTCAACGGATAAAAATACATAAATAGGGTGTAAGCAAAATATTTGGAGTACAATGTTATATAAATTAAAACAGATGTTCTGAAATAATTTTATAACAAACTAAAGGTACAATTAGTTTATTCAGTTGTTGATTTTTACTATTAAAAACTGCTTAATTTACTCTGTAGAAATGCTTAAAATTATCATGAAATTTACTTTTTTAATTTTTTTATTATTATTTCGTTAATTATGTTTCCCAGGGTTTTCTGTGGAAGTTTTTGATACATTTTTTTATAGATCGCTAATGTTGAAAATAGCCTAAAATTATTTGTAATGGAAGGTCAATTATTGCTCATTTATTTTACTTTAAATAGCTTCCCGTTAACATCGTTTTTTACTTATACACCATAATTCTTTGAAACTATTTAAACTTTACTGTACAGTTAAGTAATGCAAATCAAATTTAATAAAAATCTAGAACAACACAAAAATTGTCTTAAAGGAAGAAGGAAACAATGGCAAAATTAAACTTTTTGTTTATAATTTTATTTAAAACGTTGATATGGCAGTACGTCGCCATCTATCTTCTTTTGCTGCTATTCGTTTATCGAATCTGTCTATGGCGTGCTGATGAGATCGAAACCGCGATCCACGTCTGGTAGCTTCTATAAATTACTTGCCCAAGAACTTAATTTTGTTCTTAATAATTTTATTTGCACAAAATTAGTCAGAATTAAGAATGAGGTCCTTTAGCAAATAAAAATACAACTTCATTAAAAAAAATGATAAATGAAAAAAGTGAATATCGTTTTGTTCGAAGCGCGATGTGACGCGGCGCGATAGCTATAAGCACGACAATGGTTGTCAAGCGCAGGCAAAGCGATGGAAGCAGTCAGCGGTAGGTACCGTCATCGTCGTTGGAAGGGTATGAAGAAGGTGTTGACACAGTCCTTAACGAGTCATTACGTGACGAGAGACGGCAATTATACGAAAATTCTGGCGCGAAACTCATTAATTTTCCCGACCGCGAAAGAAATCTTAACAATAAAGAAGATGACAAATTTTCTTCGCGCGCCAACAACGCGAAACAGTCCTGCGGGATACAATTACTTTAACCGTCAGAAAAATATCGTAGCTTCTCTCGAACATAAATTAGAGAAAGAGTGAGAGGGAGAGTCGGGGGGGTTAATGGTTGCGACGACGGACGCCGATGCTTTACTAGCCGACCCGAAACAGCCCTACGTTCCTTCTCCTTTTCAATTAGAAATGGGCCAAACCGAGTCGAGTTTCCTTTTGATTTACGCGCCACCTTTTTAATGACACCCCGCTAAATTCTTGGCCATTCACCGAAAGAGGAACCGGCAGTTTTTGAACAATGACACCGAACCATCACCGACCTTGTTTCCTCAAAAGCATTTTTACGTCTGCAACGAAAAGAAAAAAACGTGTTACCTTTCAGGATAACTTATTGCCGTTTCTCTGGGAAATTATTTTATCTCTGAATGTATATTTAAATCTCGAATTGCGACAATTAGAAACTGTAGAAACCTGTATTTTTTACGTTTTATTCTTTAAATGAAGTATTATCGTTAAATAAACCAATCAAACAGCGCTTTGTCTTCAAATATTGACATTTCGAACTTTTATCAAAATAAAATGTAGGCTGTAGTAGGCAGGTTAGTGTAGCATGCTACTAGTCGAAGAATTGTTAGAATCGGTTCAGTAGTTTCAGAGATTACCCTGTGTATACAAATAAACGAATCTGGGACAATTGCGGACCTGTACATTTGCGAACCTGTAATTGTGGGACATTTGCGGCCCTCACCCTAATTAACGTATTTATTTGCAAGTGCGGTTCAAGTAGAAACATCTTTGGTGAGACATTTGCGGACCTCTTCTTATTATATACAGAATTACGTAATATGTGTTATTGTACATACAATACAATATACAGTGCTAGAAAAATTAGTTAGTAAAAAGGCTCCATCCCCATATAAACAATTTAATAGCACAACTAACCTAACTAAAGAGGACCGCAAATGTCTCACCACAGATGGTTCTACCTGAACCGTAAAAACAAACAAACAAACAAACAAACAAACAAACAAACAAACAAACAAACAAACTTCAATTTACGTTCCTATCACGTACATTAGCCGCATCGTCAATTCACTTGGGCCAATAGATACTTTTGTAAGACCCTTGCCTAACACATGAAATTCTTCAGACAGATATACACTTTCCTGGTTGTTGTGCCGTGGTCGACGTCTTCCTTCTTCTCGATGCGACGTTTCGCCAGATCTTACTTCTGTAACTGTCAGTTACAAATCATCAAAATAAGTAGCATTGCCTGAAGATGCCGGAAGTAAGATCTGGCGAAACGTCGCATCGAGAAGAAGGAAGACATCGACCACGATACAACAGCCCGGAAAGTGTATAGGTATATGTCTAAATACAACACCGGCCGTGAAAGCCTGAAAACAACACATGAAATTCTTACTTCAGTTAGCAATAGATATCAATAGATGGCGATATACTGCCGTAACTAAATGCAATATAAATTTACATTTAAAAAGCTCCTTCGATTTGATCAGATATTTATCGGGACTACCTGTGGCATCCTGATGAGATCTAATAAGACCGAAATTGCGATCCACGTCTGGTAGTGGTAGTTTCGCAAAATGATTGACCAAGAACTTATACTTAACAATTTATTAGACCCACGAATGTTTTCTCCATAAAAACTAGTAAAACAATGATAATCTTATCTCAAAAATAGTTAAAGTGACTTATGACTTTATAGCTTTGTTGTACCTTACATAAGTAGTAAATTGATGCAGGGCATAGGTAAATACATGAAAATGATATTGTACTGTCGAGGTTTAGCCGAAGGAATTTATGGAATAATTCCAATTTGGTTATAATGACATTCTAGTCTTGTTTTGAATTTTGAATTCATTCACAAATGTGTACATTAATCTTGTAAACAGTGTTCGTGTAAAATAAGCAGTTATCATAGCTTTCTATGTGAAATATGAGCACGATTACGTACTAAACATTCTGATAACTGCTTACAACAAGACATACCAATTATTTAGCAAAATAATCTAGAAACGAGGACGTTCAAAGAAGACGCTTAGATTTCAGAACAAATAATTGATGCTTTATACGTCCCTTTTTGGTCCTCAGCAAACGACTTCGTTCATTTGCAAGTCATTTCGTTAATTCGAGATTTCTACTTAATTTAATTGCCCGTTATTTATCTGATTCAGGGGGTCGTTAAACTAAATAAAACGTGGTAACCTAATTGCAGGAAAATTTAATAATGCTTTTTGTTTTTCATTAATAAATAATAAAGGTTTAACTGTACAGGACAAATTATAATTTGGATATCATTCTACTGTTTTGTGTTCAATACTTTTGTGACCAATTACTTTTTACCACCATTGTTGTAGAAGTTCAAAAAATGGTGGTATTAAAATAATTTTTATTACGTTGTTTACCATTGGAAATCAATTTAAATATGCGTATGAGGAGATGTAAAACTAATTACTGTTTTGTCAATTTTTATGAAAGTTATAAGAGATAATATAAAAGATGGAGATGACTTTTTAATTTAACATGAAAGTAAGCGATATTTAAAAATCCCAAAAAGAAGGCATTAAAATCCTTGTTCGTCTAAATATTAAGGATCAAAAATCCCACATTTGGAACGCGTCTCACTATGCAGGCATAAGGGATATTATTGTCTTTAGTATTTCAAAGAGATTGTGGAGCTGTCTTAATAAATATGACAATATTTTCGGCAACAGAATTAACGTGTACCATATCGATTTGGATTAATCTCAAAAACAATAGGACAAAAAATAGATCCTATAACGTAAATTACATTCGTTAACTAACTCAACTGCGTTTTTTGATGTGTAGTGTATAATAATTGAACAAAACTTTTGAATTGATTCAATCTCCTCCAAGTCAATGTATTTCTAAAATTAAAATAAAAAAATTTATACAAAATCTTTTACTAAGAATTCTATGTATTCTAAAAAAATATAAAGAAATTTTAAATTAAAATGTTTTTTAATATTATGCCGTTTTGGTTATTTTAGGGGTTATTTATGCTTTTGGATAAGGGTTTTAAAACGCTTGTCATAGCGTTACAGGGTTTAAATCACTTGGTATTATTATTTTGGGATATTGAATTTGGCTGGAGTGGGTGCTGCATTTGAGAACATCACTCCGGAATAAATTAGAAAATTTACAAGTTCTTCTACTCCTGAAACTAAAACATTAAAAGCGAACTAACCACATCTGCATCCTCCTTTCTCCATCGCACTCTCCTAAAAATACTTTTGGTTTCGCCGCTTTTTCGACATACAACAAACCTTTAGGTGTCGCTCTGTCAACTTTGTTTGTATTTTGTTTTGTTAACCTTAACGCACCTTAAGCCTGTTCTCTATCGCATAATATCGCAGGTTACCTTCAGTTTTTGTTTTTTAGTTTGTATAATTTTAAACAATTTCGTTAAATATAAGATATTAGCTAAAACTTAGATACTTAAATGTTGTATGAAATCAAACCGTATAATATATAATTAATTCGCTGCTTCAATTGAAAATTCAATTATGCCAGCTTAACTGAATTTAATCTGGAAGCGAGCAACAACTGATACTTGTTGGAATCGCAGCAGGCCGGGAATATAAATGCAGCTCAGCATCGTGAGCAATATTAAATTTTCTCGTTGCTCTGGTTTTCTATTCGTTTAAGTCGTCAACTGCAAGTGGATTAATGTTTGTGCAAGTTCAGGTCGCGTTTGAATTTGAATATACATATATACATTTACATTTATAGAGAGATACACTTATAGTAGTAGATAAAGCTGGAGAAAAAGAACAAGATGTCGCAACGCACGTACTACACGTATACCAACAAGATGAACGTCTTCTTAGAATTAAAATCAAGAAAAAAAAAATAGCTCGGATCTGAGCTGAAGTTTTTGGGTTCAATTTGACAAGTTGTTATCCTTATTGGAAAAGGACCTTCTTGGTCATTATTGAACTCCACAGTAAGTAGTAAATTTCTACAGATATCGTTCATTACGCTGTCTGTATTTACTCATCGAACACTGCCTAATGGCAGAGAGTAGATTGGTCGATATTGTGTCGGAACTGTGTAATATTCACCGCTCTATTCCCAGGTGGCACCAAAATGTATTGAGAAACCAAAACAAATTAAAATTCGAGAGTCTAAGAAACGTTTGATGTTATCTGCTCTCACCCAATTCTCTTTCCATATAATTTACCAATTAGCAATGACGCGTTCAAATAATTGGTCGACTTATTAATTAAAATAGCGCTATTAGCCGTTTATAGATTACATACTTAATGGTATAGTCTTCAGTTCTTAGTATAGAAGAAACTAACATATGTATTTACTTAATTTGAATTGTTGCTGTATGGTTAATCACATGAATGAAATAATTACTTTTGATGAATTTTTTATCATCATACCTGTGCATATTAGTATTTAATACAATTTGTAGCTGTGCGTAGGCATATTAATTTTAAATTTACAGGGGTATACTGTTTTAATATCACATGTTATTTATATCATAACGTATCTGTAAACAATGTAATTCTACACTGTGATAATGTTTCAAATATGTTAGGGATGAATAATGAAAGTAAGGACAAGGGTTAAACCTCGAGGCCTTATATTAAATTTCCTCCATCGTCCAAACGTTATCCTAAACTTTCAAAATACAGCAATCACCCGTCTTGTTTGACGAAAGAAAACATACCACAACCATACAAAGAAATAAAAAAAATTGAAACAAGTTTTTTTAGTTACTATGATTGTTTGTAGGTTTTTAAATCTATTTGCTAAATATGTGGGCTAATATTTTTATAGAATGCCATTTTTCCTTTTTACTGATTATTTTGAGATTATAAGTTAGAAGGAAAACAAAGGACACCGTGGACACTTTGAGACATGATGGACTAGTTGGAGACATGGTAGACGGGATATTTTCTAATGTTTGTTATATCGGAGGATTACTACTGTGTACTTGATATCAAATTATTATTCGACAGGAATTTTAAAATCTATCACACTGCTTTTACTATCTAATTTTTATTTTCGTTTCTGCCTGCTTAAATTAAATACATATAGGAAACGTACGTTGTTTTAGTTTCTAGGGCAAAAACCATCAGAATGAAAACTCATCCCGTTCATCCCTTAACCTAATTAGAATAATACTACGGTCGCATTTTCGCGAGGTTGGGATTTTTTCAGCGAAGGCTTCCTCTTTAAATAATAATGGATTTTCCCCATTTAAAAGTACCAACCGCTGTGGAAAATAAATTGGACTGGAGAATTAGCAGTTCAAATAAATAAATGCTTATTTAATTACCAGACTCGTAATTGCTCTTCAATAAAAGCAGGATTACTCATGAGTCATGACCGTTTTTTAATATAAAATTTATTATTGCTTTTTCATAGAGAACTAATAAAAGTTTGCATGGTTATCAAAATATTTAAACTGCTAGTAGGTATTACCAATTAATAACACATTTTTAAATTAAGATATATCAAAATCTGAATATACTGGAGCAATGCTTGATGACAGATTTCAATTCAGCGACAAAAATTACTTGGTTATTCTTTTGGTTTGTTTTGCACTTTAATTTCACGTAGAAATGCTCAAAACAAATGTCAAAAACTGAAGTTTTTGGAATTTTAGGTTCGGATATCTCAAAATTCCGACGTGCTGTGACAATTCTAAGATTAGAGAATTGGAATCATCGTTGCAAATTGGGTCACAAATGACACCTCTGGTCTTAACTTTCTGATCCACGTTCACTTTGACTTGTATAATTTCTCATAAACCGAATAGTACAAGTAAAAAAAGAATCGTAAAACCAAAATTATCCATTTTTTAACATATGTGCATATGCTTCAAGCAGTTCTTCACCCTACCGTATTTCAATTATTTTCGAAATTTCAACGAAAGGTATTTTACAGTTTAATCCAATTTTTTTCATTCTGTTACATTCTGTAGAACCTACCTCTAGGTAACAGTGTAGATGAGTGTGTAAAATAATATCTAAAATCTAAAATTGTTACGCCGGGATGTCATCATGAAATCTATCCATTGTTCTCGTTAAAATTTGCGATAACGTCTTTAATACTTTGTAGCAACTTAAATTGCTAATTCTAAATACAAACTTCTATGCATTGTTTTTCTGCCAATGTTAACACTCTGTTGATTTTACTCCAGTATACATTCAAACGAGTATAAATAATAAAAGCATACGGAACATAAATTTATGTACAAGTCATGTTTTACAACTTCCGTGTTTATTCTAGCTTCCGCCGTGTGTATCAGTACGGAGGACTGTAATAAAAATTTTACTACCTGTAGTTAAATATATCCTGATTTTTTATCCACTACCATTGTAAAGCCGTAAATAGAAAGCAAATAGACAAAAAAAAAATACAAAACCTGTTATCGCCCACCATCATTCGAACTTCAATTTACATTTTTATGCGAATTTTGATTCGATATTGACTGGTTTTCCAATGAGTAATCCTTGATGTGATAAATTATAAATATTTATTTGCACACCTGTGTAAGTGACCAAGCTTCGCAACTGTAAAAATATATATTTATGTATATATATATTTTTCCAACAATATATATATATATATATATAAGCATTATTATAGTACGTAACATTAATTGTTGGGGAAACTTCATTGCAATTCGTTCGCTGTTTTTCTCTTGAAACATGTTCATAAAGGCGAAAATCTTCTTTGAGGGCTCAACAGAAATTATTTATAATGTTAATTGTATTTTAGCTTAACTCTTGGTGAAACATTACTCAAACTAATACATGAAATAAATAACAAACTTAGTATTGTTTCACTATTTTTATTTAAAATACATATGTTTCAGATATTATGCCATTATCAGAGAGTTATAATGTAACTAAATTAAAATGGATAAGATTTCTTTTTAAATAGATCGAACTAATCTGGAAGCTATTAATAATATTCTGTCTGTCTTCTACCTGTAAAAACTTTTAATAAGGGGGTAAACCCGAAGTCCATTTGATCGTTCAATAATAAGGTTTTATTATTGTTGTTTGCTCTTGTGATTTCTAGTATTTCTAGTAAAATTATTTGTAATTAATTGTATCTTGGTTCACTTGATTAAAATTTATAGTCAACGTTGAAGAAATACACATTTTTAATTTTCACTAATTTATTATTACACTTAACATATGTTTTGCTGCACTGTAGCTTCATCAGAAGTAGACAAATGATGAAGTTACAGTGTATATAAATATATAATAAATTAGTGAAAATTAAAAATGTGTATTTCTTCAACGTTGAAAATTATTTGTGTCAATCTTTCCCCTTCGTACGAACAAATCCCCACTTATGATTTTATTATAGGTGTATCTATAGGTTTCGACAAAAACTACTCTTAGTTTTTATAAAGCTCTGGAATTTTTTATTCGCATTGCATCATTAAAAATTACTTTGTCATGGACTTCCTTCACATTTTAAGTCTTTATACCTTTAGAACAGTTTTGGTATGATTTTATTACATTCAGGGTTCTTATGTGTTTTATGATTACGTAATGAAAATTTTTAATGAGCGGACACGTGTTTGAAGTGGGCGAAACACAGTAAAATTGTGTTAGTGGTAATTGGGGTGAGTCTCCTATATTTTTATTTATTTATTCATTTACCACAGTCTCCTTTTCTCTATTTTGATGAAACATAATTATTAGTAATAAAATTTAACGAAAAGTTTCAAGAAATATATTTAAAGAAAACCTCTTACAATTGTTTACTCTTTGATAATGACGATCTCGTCGAAACAATTGTAAGAGGTTTTCTTTAAATATGTTTTGTTGAAACTTTTCGTTGAATTTTATTACTAATAAGAATTTTTTGTTGATAGTACAATTTCACGGTAGTACAATTATTGAGGCCATAAATGCACCTAATCGGCCTTAATGTTTTAATTTTTTCAGTTTCATATGTAAATAAATAAATCAGTTTTAACGATAAATGAATAAACACTCTTTGTTTATTATCACTTTTGAATTATCACAAAGTAACGGCTGGTTCAATCCAATTTTTTTTAATCAGTTTTGTTCTTGTCTTTCTCTAAATTATTCTTATAAAAAATTACTAGACCTTTCAACCCTATTTGATCCTAATTAGAACACTGAGCAGGTGCCTTGCCGTTGCTTCTTCCATATTCCTATCCTTTTGGAAGATATTGAATGATCGATAGTTCTAAAACTCTCAAGCTAAGTTAGTTTGTCTTATCAAATTACAAGTAAATTAAAAGTTTAACTATCTACCAGAAACGTGACCAAAATTTATAATTAGATTTATGGAAGTTCTTTTCAAACTTGCACACTCCCTTCTAGTAATCAAATAAATGTAGTAACAATGTTTTTATTTAATATTAATAACTGAATTTTTGAAAATGTGTCATTCACTTCACATTAATTGTTATTCGTAATTAAAATAAAATGTTTTAGGTAGATAACATACAGCAATTATTGTATTATTAATTATAAATAAAAATAAGAATAATTTAAAATATGTCTTATCAAAATGTAAACCTGTTCTAGAAAAAGGTGGTATAAATTCCATTCCAAATTCAATGTAGCGAAAGTGATGTCTTTTATATTGGAAAAAAGTGGTAGAGCTGTAAGCTTAAGAATCAAAGAACACATGTATAATATTAATAAAAAAAGACAAAAAAACAGGCTTCTCCAAACATTATGAATCTGTCAGTCATAATTTAGATCGAGATAATATAAAAGTCCTTCACAGTGTTATAAATAAAAATAGTAAATTATGCCTTTTAGAGAATCTTGAAATCAAAATAGCTGTTTCACAAAATAAGAAGTTTGTAAACAACCAAATATAATTAAGTTTTATTGCCTCCCTTCAGATCTTCTTGTCGATCTTGTCAATGTTTAACTATAAATAGAGCTGTGTTAGTTTTCAGCATTAGCATAAAATTTTCTTTTATCCTTTGATAGGTCGCGTGACCGAAACTTGTTGGAAGTTTTAATAAAAAATTTGGTGAAAATACCCTTAATTGTTTTTATTTTTATTTATAATTCATTATTAAAATATGTTTCACAATGAGTGCACCCCCGCAGTATTAAATTATTATATAGACTGATATCTCTTACCGGATTACTTATTGGTATTTAAAAAGAAATAGTAAAATAACACCATCTTTAAAAAGTTACTACTTGTTGTGAAATTCAATAATTTGTATTGCATTAGCGAATACTTGATTGAACTCTAACATCCTTAATCGAAAATAAAAACACTATAAGTTATAACTTCCACAATTTTTTAAATCGATTAAAGAATTCAATAATGAATATAGATGTAGAATCAACAGAAACAACTACTCTGAGGGCTAATACCCCTACCGGCATTCAATTACACTGTTGATTCCGTTTCTGCCAGCGACCACCTGATGAGACCCGATAGGTTGAAACCGGTCGTGGGATACGGCGTTCGGTGCGCTGTGCCTATTGTATAGGACGCGTTCCAAATGTAGGATCTGTGATCGTTTATAATTAGACGAAAAAGGATTTTAATACCTTCTTTTTTAATTCAATAATGTTCAAGAAGGTTCTTTTCTAATAAGTTTATCAACTTGCCAAACGTTGAAAGCACTTCACCTACAAAGTCTCAGACCTAAAAAATGGCTTCACTTTGTTTTACTAACTTTTGCAATTACATTTCGGAGCAATAATAATTATTTTATCATTTGATCCGTATCCTCAGCGGGTGAGATAGCAGCGAGTGTGTTTTTAGGGCGGTTAATTTGCCTTTCCTCCTCTGAATTGCCCGCCTAATGTAAACACACTTTGATAGTCCAGTTAAGTTTAACACAGAAGTTGTATTTTCTCATCAGAACTTACCAAAAGACTGTTCCTTCAGCAAAGTTCTGCAGTCGGCGCGGTACCAGCTATTAATTATACCTGTGTGTATGTATATACAATGTTTGTTCGAAGAGTAGCGAACGTAGGTAACAAAAACTTGTGCGATATCTAGGTAGCGTCCACGTACCCTTTATATGAATAAACCTGAGAGGGTTTGCTACCCTTAAGTAGGTACACATAAAGCTCTTAGTCAGGACAGATCCTCTTTCTAAGTGCGAAGTGTTAAAAAACTTTTCAACAGGAAGAGGAAAAAGTTGGAAATTTCCGACATTTGCAGGATCAATCGTTTTTTTTAATCGTTTTATAATGCTTTTTATCATTTCCCATTTATTTGTCTATTTGAGTATTAATCATATCTTATATAAGATAAAAATGAACTAGAAATTTTTGAAAACAAGAAAATAGTGAATAAAAAATGAAGACAGCTCTTTTAAAAATATTTTATTTATGGTATTTTAATAATTTTAAAAATTAACAATATGCACTCAACATTTGTACTTACATGTTTCATTTTTATATTTTTAATATATAAAGCAATCCGTATCATTTGATAACAACTAAACTGATGTTAGGTCGTATTACAGAATGCCTCGGCTCAGGCTGCTCTCCAAGCCGCTCAAGCCATTTCTGTGACCCAAGCATCTGGAACTCCAGCTACAAATCCTGCACCTATGACCAACGGACAAGAAATTCAAGGCGGGCCTAACACTGTTCTTAGAGTTATTATAGAGCACATGATCTACCCGATCACCCTAGAAATACTACATGTGGTATGTAAATTAATTGTTATTCTAGTAATTTCAATTTTTATTTTCCTCTTGTTCAATTTTTCTGATTTTCTTTTTAATTACAGATATTCCAGCGATTTGGAAAGGTTTTAAAGATCGTTACATTTACAAAGAACAGTAAGTATTACATAAACCTATTCCATGTTCCTTCGAATACCCTCAAATCGTCTTTTTATTTCAGATTCATTCCAAGCACTAATCCAATACCCAGATACGCAGTCTGCTCAAGCAGCAAAACAAGCCTTGGATGGACAGAATATTTACAATAGTTGTTGCACTCTGCGCATCGACTACTCAAAGATGTCCTCACTCAATGTAAAGTACAACAATGATAAGTCTCGAGATTTTACAAATCCGAACTTACCATCTGGAGATACGGAGAACCAATTGGCTGCCCTTAGCGGAGGTCTTGGTGCGACCCTTGGAACTGATTTGACTTTACTCTTAGCCACCCAACCCCGCCTTACAAGGGAACGACTAGCCGCAGGTAAATAGTATAAACTTTTTTAATTGTATTTATTTTTTCTTTGTAAAAAAATTTTGTCTTGAAATTCTATAAAGATTTATTTGTTGATAAATAAGAAACTTTTCTTTCTTAATCCAATACTTTTAACATAAAAAAAAAAAGAATGAAAAATATTAACTGTTGCTGTTGCTCAGGTGCACCTGGAGT